>CM065680.1:57060845-57080845 GCA_017654935.2 Phymorhynchus buccinoides
TACAGGGCGTAACGGGCAAAGGACATATCTGCCGCGCGGCGATTCCATAAGTGGGTTTTTTTTGCCAATTGCCCAGTTTCTTGTTACTCGAGCGCATATGTGTCACGCTGCTGTTATGTGCCCGAGTTTGCCCGCTCGGGAACTTATCTGCCGCTCGGCGATCCACTTGTTTTCATTTGTTATCAAGAATGTTGTGCAACAACTGGACACATTGTGTGAAACATTTATGCTGATTTGGTGAAACGTGTAAACAGATTGTGTGAACTGACGAACAGATTTTGATGAAACATGTGAACAGATCTTCATGAAACATATGAACAGATTTTGATCAAACATAGTGGAACAGATAGGGCGGTGGGCTGGTTGAAATAGCATGGGCATTGTCATTCGGACACCGAACAATTATTTCATTTGTTATTATGAGCCGTTCATTAACTTAGACAATAGCAATTAGACACAGTGTCTCTGGAAATATGCATACGTGGATAAAGTGTGATACATTGGCACGATGGTGGGGGCAGGTCTGCCAATTTTCATTATCATTGGTTCATTTCTTTAAAGTATATGGTGATAAAAATTCAACTCACTGAAACCACGTTCAAGTGGCTTGCCGTTTGGGTAAACTGGTGTTATTGGCATCATGTTTTGGACATGAAGGACACAGGTTCCAATTTTTGCTAAAATCGGTTCAGTATCTAGGCTCTGAGAAATGAAATACAAACAACTTTCTTTCTCCCGAATCGCGATTTTTAACAATCGTTATTTTTATGCCGCTGTTATGAATGTCGCTGTTATGATAGAGTCGCTATTTTGAGGTCGCTCTTTCGATCGTCGCTGTTTTGAGAGTCGCTATTCCGCCCACGCGCCCAGATGCGTCATGCTGCCGTTATGCGCCTAACTAGAAAATAGGCCCAATATAGCCTATCCGTCTTCGGCTGGAGAAAAGGGGTTGGCTGAATGATTGGCTAGTTGGTCCCAAATTTTGTTACAGCCCTTTGTCCGTGTCTGCACAGGAGTTGAGGGGCCTTGTGGCCTCTTGGAGGAGAAGCTGGAGGACAGACAGAGACAACAGTAGAGGTCCATCCATCATCAGTGTTGGCCCATCTCCTTATCGCCAGCATCTGTCCACTTCCGACGACAACTGATTCCCAGGCATGAAGAACCCCCCTCCACCCCCACCCCCCACACACACACCCCGCTTTCCTCCCCCCCCCCCCCCCCCCGGTCTTTACTGTTTTCCTACCCCCATTCTTTTCTTTTTGCTACTGGGATCACCGACTCGCGCACATGCGCGCGCAGCCTGGCGGGTAATTGAAAATCACGGCTCGGAACAAATAGATGAAAGCACCGATAACATGCAAGGTGGAACCATGATAGCGAGATTGTAACCTCCCTCACTCCACCCACAACCTACATCCGGTTCTGGTTTTCTCCCCTCCCTATTCCTTCGTCCAATCCTTTGGCTGTCCCTTCATTGTCCCCCTCCCCCCACCCACCCCTAAAAAGGGTCAAGACATTGGTATTACTTTCATAATTCATTATCGACCTTTTTTCTGGTGGAATCAGGCAAGCGAGATGTCTCCTGTTTTGAAGAACTACTCCTCTCTACCCTCATCTTCAGTTTGGCGTGCTTGTGTCCCTTTAGATGGGCTGGCAAGGGAGATGATCTTTGCGGGGTTCCTTCCCTATCATAGCTTCTCCGCCTTTTCCCCTGTTGGCCAGTCCTTATTAACCCCCAGGGTCAGGCAGGCAGGGTAAGGTGTCCGATAGGATGATGCGCACATATGGGATTACGTGACGGGGGCCAGGAGGGAAGGGAAACTCGACTACCTTAATAAGAGGAGGTAACGGGCAATTGTCTGGGTTATTGTTATTTTTTTAAAATCAGTTTTACTCCTTCCATTCAACTCATTCTCCGGCCAATATTCAGCAGATGAACAATATTGTTTCGACGACGGGGCTCGAGTGAAGCGTTGTAGTGTTGTGCCTCTTCAGCAGCGATTAATGAATGCTAACTTTAGTCCATTGAAACTTAAGTATAATACTTTCGATAATGGACTACTTCTTCTTAATTAGTAATTAATTAACAATGATAGACCGGTGTGAATTAAAGAAGTTAAAAAATATATAAAAACGGTTGATTGTGACATTTCAGTCCTGCCTCATCAAAACTTGAAAAACAAAAAATCGACCTCACAATTATTCATTCGCAAACGTGAAATTCACGCGAGATAACGCGAGATGGTTTGCAGTGACGCTGACAGTAATAAGGCCTACTTCAAAGCGCTTGCGGCGAGAAGGTGCAAAGAAAATAATGGGGTTGCCCAAGAACTCTTCTGCCGAATGGTTCGTAGCACCATGCTTCAGCAGCCCGGACCCTGATGTGCCCTTTATGTCCTGCCCTTATTCATCTCGTGTGAAGGAGGCAAAAAGGACCGGCGGTGCGCGTCATAAGGCACGTGCAGTCGTCCCGCATCCTCTCGACGTTATGAAGTGGCCTGTGTTAATTGAAAACGACTGAGGGGCTGGTGATCAAGTCTGTGGTTAACAAAGTCAGTCCCTCACGGTCTGCTGGTGCCGGCAGGGAGGGGGTGGTTGGGCGGGGTTGGGGGTTTGCGCAACAACCCTTGTGACAGAGGGGAAAGGGTGGGTAGAGAGGGTAGAGAGGGTAGGGGAGGGGGCGAGATAGAAGTCCCGGAGAGGGACACCAATGGGGACAAGGTGACGGCAAGGATAAGCAGAATTCCCTGAGAGAGAGAGAGAGAGAGAGAGAGAGAGAGAGAGAGAGAGAGAGAGAGAGAGAGAGAGAGAGAGAGAGAGAGAGAGAGAGAGAGAGAGAACTCGGAACTCGGAATGTTTAATGACCTAGGCCAACAGCCGCTATCATGACAATAGCCCACAAAAATACATCAATATTTTCATACACCCCCCTCCCCACCCACACCCACAAACACATGCTTACACACGCGCGCACGCGCACACACACGCACCAAACGCGCACACATACATTTTCACACTCAGGCAGGCCCGCGCGCACATAAACGCACACACGCACACCCACCCACTCTCAGAGAGAGAGAGAGAGAGAGAGAGAGAGAGAGAGAGAGAGAGAGAGAGATGTTCGTCTTTGCTATCTTCTTTACAGTAACTAAGAAAATAACGAAATTTTACTCTTTTGAAACCTTACAAAAGGGCAAAGCGGGAAAAGACGAAATGGGACCAGCACGTTCATCTGCTGAATGGACCAGTAGTGCCCAACACAATGACCCAAGCAACCAATCCAACGCCACGGGGTCAGCGGCACGCGCCGTACTCGCCGACTCACTTTGGTCAGTCAACAACTAAGTCGCCTTCAGGACACCGGATAGCGGATCAAGGGGACACTACCGGGAAAGGGTGATATAACGGGTGTTTGTGAGAGGTGGGTGGAAAGCACTCACACAGAGTAAAGTTCTTGCGAGATAGAGCCAAGTCCACAAAAAGATTCACTAGAAGCAAGGAAACAATTTGTATCCTAATGATGGATTCAAAGTTTTGTATAATTATTTTTTGCATGATACCATGTGCATAAAATGTAATTTAAGTCCGTTAAGGAAAAAGGAAAAGAAAGTGGCACATGAAATGGATGTGAAACTCCTAAATCCAAATGACCAGGAATAGCTATGAATACAATACCCGGCGAAGCCTATTAAAAGGAAAATGCATGGTTACCTCCTCTCTCTCTGTGGCCCTTGGTGGCTGTTTCAGGTTGCTGTCACTCTGTTGAACGCAAGAATGGGAGGAAAATAAGAAGAAAAAGAAAAAGGGGGTGGAGTGGAGGAATGAAAAAAAGTCTTGAAACACAAAAATACTAGGCCAAGAAAATGGATGAGCCAGTGTACTGAATTCGCCATAACATGTCTTCTTAATAATAATTAAATTTTAGCCTTCTTCTTCTTCTTCTTCGATCGCTCAGACAGTTTCCTGTCAATTATGAGCGCAGATGCGTCATGCTGCCGTTATGCGCCGAAATAAATAGTTAGGCCCAGCATGTCCGTCTTCGACTCGAGAAAATGTTTTAATAGGCAGGAGAATAGACCAGTTAGGCAGAAAGATAGTAGATGACAGTAAGCAAAGGGAAAAGGCAGAGTCAAAGAGAGTAAAAGATTAAAAGAAGTTACAAACACAGAACTTCCAGAAGGTGGGGGAACTATTTGTACGAAAGACCTCCCTGTATCCCCACGGGGGGCAATTGTAGCCCGAAGAAGATCGAAGGCAATGAATGTAGACTTGAGACTTAAGAGCAAAGAAATGAGGGAATTAATTGTGAAGGGAATATCACATGCACACAGTAGAGAGAGGGAGAGAGAGAGAGAGAGAGAGAGAGAGAGAGAGAGAGAGAGAGAGAGAGGAGAGAGAGAGAGAGAGAGAGAGAGAGAGAGAGAGAGAGAGAGAGAGAGAGAGAGAGAGAGAGAGAGAGAGAGAGAGAGAGAGAGAGAGAGAGAGAGAGAGAGAGAGAGAGAGAGAGAGAGAGAGAGAGAAATGGTAGGGCGGGGGGAATTGTGCTAACGCTGAGACCCCTTCCAGTTCTGTAACAGACTTTTCGTCGAATGTCCTTCAAGTCACAACACACATTTGGACACCAATTCACCAGTTATCGAAAGTGGCACGTTCTCTCTCTCTCTCTCTCTCTCTCTCTCTCTCTCTCTCTCTCTCTCTCTCTCTCTCTCTCTCTCTCTCTCTCTCTCTCTCTCTCTCTCTCTCTCTCTCTCTCCCTCTCTCTCTCTCTCTCTCTCTCTCTCTCTCTCTCTCTCTCTCTCTCTCTCTCTCTCTCTCTCTCTCTCTCTTGAGTGTACATGAAGTTTTCAATTATCTTAATCACTTAAAACAGACCAATACTCAAGGCGTTGATGGAATTGATTCTAAAATATTGAAATTGTCAGCTCCTGCAATAACTGAAACTTTGACCTATGTTTACAATTTATGTATTGCTAAAAATCGTTTTCCTAAAGCATTTAAAGTAGCCAAAATTATACCTATCCACAAATCGGGTGACTATGAAGATCCTTCTAATTACAGGCCCATTTCTATTCTGTCGGTGCTGTCTAAACCGTTGGAACACCACATAAATAAACATATTCTTAATCACTTTAACTCTTTTGGTCTGTTTCATCCAAATCAATCGGGCTTTAGAGCTAACCATTCATGTCATACGGCCCTAACTAACCTAGTAGACCAATGGCTTATTAACATAAACGATGACAAAATCACGGGTGTTCTTGCTGTTGACTTTATGAAAGCCTTTGATGTTGTCGATCTTAATCTTTTACTAAAAAAACTGAAGATATATGGCATTACTAACAATACCATAGAACTCCTAACATCATTTTTATCAGACCGAAAGCAGCGAGTTTCTTTAAATGAATGCGAATCTTCTACTATGCCTGTCAATTATGGTATTCCACAAGGCTCCATCCTTGGTCCTATATTATTCTCAATATATATTAACGACTTACCATTATATCTAACGACTTTATGTGAAATGTTTGCAGACGATACTACAGTACACTCCTGTGACAGTAAAGTGGAAAACGTTTTTATTTCTTTACAAGATAACATTAACAGACTAATAGAATGGTCCGAATTTAATCACATGCAGCTACACCCCAAGAAATGTAAATACTTACTTATCACCACCAGACAAAAGCGTCAAAATCTTACCCTTGGTTCTCAATCCCTGTATATCAATGGTGAAATCATGGAAGAGGTTGACTATCATAAAATTTTAGGACTTATTGTTGATCACAACCTTTCATGGTCCCATCAAATATCCATGGTTTTTAAGCAAGTATAAAAAAAAGTCTATCAACTTTCCAGGATAAAGCATTTTCTTGATTTAGATAGTCGTAAACTTTTTTTCAATACTTATATCCAATCACACATCAACTATGCCTCTACAATTTGGGATCTGGCAAGCGAGAAAAATTTAAAACCATTATGCAGTTTGCATAGACGTGCATTGAAATTGATCCTTCTGAAATCCTCTTCCCTTACACTTACTGATTATCAGCGTTTAGAAATTCTACCTCTAAAATGGAAGCTTGTATACAACAAAGCAATTTTTATGTTTAGATTAATGTCCGATAATGCTCCTCCAACATTAAAAAATAAATTTGAAATTAACCTTGTCCGTAATGTTTTTAAGATAAAAATACCTCTTCCAAGAGTTGACCTTTTAAAATCTAGTCTGCTTATGGAACACTATTTCATCTTCCTTTAATGTGTACTCGGGCATTAATGTTTTTAAAAAGGAGTACCATAAGTATCTTATGTTGAAACATACAAGCAATGTTGTTTAACCCCATCTTAGTTTCAAATATGTTTCCACTTTTGATATGTTGACATCTATGCATATTATCTAATTTCTTGTTGTTAAATTATTAACAAGTTTTGTATTTACCTTATTTCATGTGTTTCCTCTCTCTCTCTCTCTCTCTCTCTCTCTCTCTCTCTCTCTCTCTCTCTCTCTCTCTCTCTCTCTCTCTCTCTCTCTCTCTCTCTCTCTCTCTCTCTCTCTCTCTCTCTCTCTCTCTCTCTCTCTCTCTCTCTCTCTCCTCTTTGTGTGTGTGAGAGGGGGGGGGGGGGGGAGGGGGGGGGGATAGATAGACGGTTTTGTTGTATCTATTTTTTCTTATTCATGGATAATTCTTCGATGATTATTTTTTGCATGCTTCTTCATTATTTTTGTGTTGAATATATTGATTTTCTTGCATGTTTGTTTGAGGGCAAGATGTAAAAAAGCCCATTGTGTGCTTACTCTTTTTTCCTCAATAAAATTTTTTCGTTCGTTCGTTCTCTCTCTCTCTCTCTCTCTCTCTCTCTCTCTCTCTCTCTCTCTCTCTCTCTCTCTCTCTCTCTCTCTCTCTCTCTCTCTCTCTCTCTCTCTCTCTCTCTCTCTCTCTCTCTCTCTCTCTCTCTCTCTCTCTCTCTCTCTCTCTCTCTCTCTCTCTCTCTCTCTCTCTCTCTCTCTCTCTCTCTCTCTCTCACACACACACACACACACACACACACTCACACTCTCACACACACACACACACACACACACACACACACACACACACACACACACACACACACACACAAAGAGTACTCAGATTTATTCTATATACCTTTTTTTCACAATGAATATGTTCACAAGAAAAACAATACAGATAAACAAAAAGCAACTAAGCACACCAAAAAGATCACACAAAACAACAACATGCACACAACTATGCCACGAAAGTTCTTTAATTATATAAGCACACAATATTGAAATGACATTGTATCCAATAATTATGTTGAGTAAAATTTGCTCAAAAGTTCAGAATAACAGGCTATGATCATAATATGCAAACCTTTTCAAAATACATACTGAACTCAACAGTATGATTAGTAAGTAAAGATAACAAGAAACAATACACCCAGCACCTGTTATAAGTCCATCATAAGTCCATAACAAATCAGTCTCTTTCAGGCATCATTGCAAAGGGTACTTTGTTATCCAGTATGCAAGGAGTATGACTTCATAGTTGATATATGTATATTAGTTGACATGCACAACACGTACAGATATGTAATATTACTTAGTATCTTATTGTAAAACGTTTATCATATCAAGTCATATAATTGAATAGTGCAGTGAAAGGAGCCCACCTGTCAGCAAAATGTGAACCACAGAACGGGCCTCATAACTCCGCCGTTTTTCGACTGAATCGCTTCAAATTTGCTATCAGCCCTAACGTGGCGATGGCAACGGCAACCAATCCGGCCGTGTCCTTTGCATGGTTTGGCAAATGCGCGAAACGCGTATCCACCGGCCTCTCGGCGCCCGTATCTCCGGTATTTCTGGACGGATTGCCTTCCAATTTGGAAGGTAGATGACCGGGGACAAACTGAATGCGAATCGATTTATGCGATATGCGCCGCTTGACATTTTCGCAAACCGCGGCGAAACGAGACGTGACTTTGACTCGAAATTTGGAACGTGCATGACCAGGGATAATGACTATCTCAGTGCAAAATTTCAATAACATCCATTCATAAACGCGCGCGATATGAGCCAATTTACATTTGCGCGGACCCGGCATTTCAAGCCGTCCATAACAAACAGTTTACACAGAAAGAACTCAGTACTGCGCGCGCGCGGGCAAGAAAAGGGTTGAAGAGTGGAGATTACTTTAGCGAGGTACTGAAACGGCACTGTTGAAAGTAACTAATGACATTCTCTTAGCTCTTGACTCTGGTGATGCATCTATATTAACTCTTTTGAATCTTTCAGCTGCTTTTGATACTATTAACCACCATATACTCCGTAAGAGGCTTCAAATCACCTATGGAATATCAAGCACTGCTCTGTCATGGTTCTCGTCTTACCTTTCTGGTCGAACTCAGTCTGTCTCCATCAATGACTCATCTTCTGCAATGGTTGGCCTCACATGTGGGGTTCCTCAAGGCTCAGTACTTGGACCAGTCCTCTTCATCATGTACACTAAACCCCTGTCCGAGTTGATCACTTCTCATTCAGTTGATTCTCAGTCTTTTGCTGATGATACACAACTCCACAAGCCTGTATCCCCATCTACCATTCTTCCTTCTATATCTTCACTTGAATTCTGCATTCGCAACATCAAATCATGGATGCTACAAAACAAACTGAAGCTGAATGACGACAAAACGGAGGCCTTGTTCATCCACTCTCCATCTAGAAAACTTTCGTACCCAAAGCCTGATTCTATCTCTGTCTGTGACACTCAAATACCTTTTTCTCCTTCTGCTAGAAATCTTGGCTTCCACATCTCTCAAGATATGAGTGTTGACTCACAAGTTCAAACTATCTGTCGGTCAGCATACTGTGAGCTGCGTCGCATTGGTACGATTCGCCATCTCCTGTCTATAGATACTACTAAAATACTAGTCTGCGCTTTTGTTCTCTCTAAACTAGATTATTGTAATTCACTCTTGTATGGCTGCCCCCAACACCTCATTGACAAGCTTCAAAAAGTCCAGAACTCTGCTGCCAGACTTGTCCTCAAGGTCTCTAAGTATCATCATGTTCAACCACTCCTGATATCCCTTCATTGGCTTTCCATCAAAGCACGTATTGACTACAAAATTTCCACTCTATGTCATTCTTATTTCTCTGGAAATGCCCCTAGCTACATTTCTGACATGCTTTCTGTCTATACTCCATCAAGGCAATTGCGGTCATCTTCAGATTCCAAAATTCTCTGTGTTCCTAGTACACGAACAAAAATGTTTGGTGAGCGCTCCTTTTCCTTTTCGGCCCCATCAGTTTGGAACTCCTTACCACGCGAAATCCGCCATATCCAGTCCTTGCAATGTTTCAAATCAGCTCTCAAGACCCACCTGTTCAAGCTACATCACAACCTTTAGGCCACATTACTTCTGGACTCTATTCTCACACACACACTCCCCTCCCCCCATATTAGTTTCACTGTGTGTTGACTGCAATGTCTACGTCAGCTTTGTTGCGCGCGTGCGCGCGCGAGAGAGAGAGAGAGAGAGAGAGAGAGAGAGAGAGAGAGAGAGAGAGAGAGAGAGAGAGAGAGAGAGAGAGAGAGTGTGTGTGTGTGTGTGTTGATGCTTTGTTCAACTGATTGTATTTTGTATTGTGTTTTTTTGGGTGGGGTGAGTGGTGGTGATGGTAACGGTGTGTGTGTGTGTGTGTGTGTGTGTGTGTGTGTGTGTGTGTGTGTGTGTGTGTGTGTGTGTGTGTGTGTGTGTGTGTGTGTGTGTGTGTGTGTGTGTGTGTGTGTGTGTGTGTGTGTGTGTGTGTGTGTGTGTGTGTGTGTGTGTGTGTATGTGCCGGTACGTGCGTGTATGTGTGGGTGGGGTGTGTATGTGTATGCCTATTTGCATGTGCGTGAGCGATTATTTCGTGTTGTTGTTGAATTTGTTGCTTATTAATTTTTGTTGTTGTTAAGCGCATAGAGCTCCACATTGGTGGAGGAATGCGCTATATAAATGATTCACTATTATTATTATTATTATATCCCGCTATTCACCGAGTGAGAGTGGAGATTAGAGAGAAGAAGATGGAAGGACGGAGAGAGACAAAAGTAATAATATAATATTTTGCGGACCTGGCGAAACCGGTACTCAGCGTTACTGGTACTTGGCGTTACCGGTACTAGGCGTTACCGGTACTAGGCGTTGCGCTAGTTATACATTAAGTTCTTACGTGCAATATATTCTTCAATTTTGTATCTGTGTTTCAGTGGGTTTAAAAAAAAAAGTAAACTGTTAACACATGTATATCCTTGTTTAGCTTACAGTGGCATAGACTATGTATTCTGTTGCAAACAACAAAATAAAGTAAAAGATATGATCGATTTGCATGTTTTCATCAAGTACTCAGATTTTCATTGTTAGGCTTGTTTCAATGTGTAGGCTATGTTGTTGTTGTTGTTGTTGTTGTTGTTGTTGTCGTACCCTGGCTAAAAGACTCCAGGGATCGTCCGAACAGCCGAAGCACTTGAACACTATGGTACAAATGCACCAGCTAGGGATGAGACATTACGTGTGTGACCGTTTTTGATTACCCCACCACGTGGACAGCCACACTCCGACTTCGGGAGCCAATGTGTGTAAATTAGCCTTCTATACTGCCCCTTGCCCCTCTCCCCTCCCATCCGATCGCAATAAGCCAAACTGACAGAACAGAACGATTCTGGCATACATGTAATAGTTTGTCAATGATTTCTTTTCCGAGACTGGTGACAGTTAATGCTGGTTAAACAAGTCATAATTTCTTCCAGATTCTCCCCGTCCTCTCACCCATTGTGTTATTTCAGGACAATTCTTTATCCTGTCCATCAGCAACAACAAAAGCAGAGCAGAGTTTGCAGCACGTATTAAATGCCTGTCATCTTATCAGCGACTGAACGTTCAATATAATTTATTCGTGTTTATAACTGTCACAACTGTCACATGATAGTTTGTATTACAAACAATTCCAATAACCGCACACACTCCATTGCGTCATGTTTCTTTGAAACAGAGTTGATGGAATGAAAAGAGTTAAGAGTTCTCTAACAGCTCTTATGACTGTCTCGATGTGGTACCGCTGTTTGATAGAAAAGCAACGCTCAGCTCTGTCTCGATGTGGTACCGCTCGATGTGGGACCTAGAGATGCTTCGCAAACGTTCAACGAACCATCGATAAGCTGTGGATGGCTCATTGAAAGTGATAGTCACCAAACTGCCGTTATTCTCTAACCCGATTTCGTTTGCATTTCAGTCCAGTAAAATGATCGAGGAGGAGGAGGAGGAGGAGGTGATTGTGGAGGAGGAGGTGGAGGTGGAGGAGGAGATGGAGGAGGAGGAGGAGGAGGAGGTGATTGTGGAGGAGGAGGAGAAGGAGGAGGAGGAGGAGGAGATGGAGGAGGAGGAGGAGGTGGAGGAGGTGATTGTGGAGGAGGAGGAGAAGGACGAGGAGGAGGAGGAGGTGGAGGAGGAGGAGATGGAGGAGGAGGAGATGGAGGGGAGGAGGAGGAGGTGGAGGAGGCCTAATAGTAGTAGGAGGGGGATGAGGAGGTGGGGGTGGAGTAGGAGATGGAGGAGTTGGAGGAGGAGATGGAGGAGGAGGAGGAGGAGGGAGGAGGAGGAGAAGGAGGTGGAGGAGGAGGAGGTGTGTGCGTGCGCGTGTTGTTGTTGGTGTTAGTGTTATTGTTGCATTTGTGTAAGATATGTACTTTTTTCTGTAAGTTGTGTACCTTTTTGAAGATATGCGGGTTTTTTTGCTTTTGTGTATAGTACTTCTCTAGATGTTATACTAATGTAAAATATGAACATTCGGTATGTTCTGATTGCATAAGATAATGTATATTCTATGTTGCATTAATTTTGTATTAGATATTTAAAGCGCTTAGCGCCCTAAATAAGAGAATAGGCGCTATATAAATAATCAGTAGGAGGAGGAGGAGGAGGAGGAAGAGGAGGAGGGGGAAGCCTAGTAGTAGTAGTATTAGTAGTAGGAGGAGGAGGAGGAGGAGGAAGAGGAGGAGGAGGAGGAAGAGGAGGAGGGGGCCTAGTAGTAATAGTAGTAGTAGTAGTAGTAGTAGTAGTAGTAGTAGTAGTAGTAGTAGTAGATCTAAGTTCATGTTAATCGCAACAAGACAGAAGAGGCAAAACTTCATAAATCAGTTGAAAATACAAAGTCTCTATGGAAACCCTCAATACGAAGTTAGCTCACACGAATTAGACTATTTTGGAACCTGGTAAAGACTCTGAAATACGAGGCGTCATCTCACAGCAAGACAGTGCTGGAAGTCAACAATCAGCTGCTGACCGAGAAAAAAGGCTACAAACGAGTTTGCAGAGTTCTACAAGAAGGAGAGCACTCTGACCTTACCTCAAGAAAAGATAAGAAGAACCTAGGAGGAAATCAAGAACCAGCCAGCACAAGACCAACTGGAGCCTTGCATGAATGACAGCCTAAAACTGGGAGAACTGGAGGCAGCAATCAGGAAGCTAAAAGCCAAGAAAGCCCCTGGGCCTGATGGAGTCAGCAATGACATGTTAAAACACCTTGGCCCAGTTGCCAAAAGATGCTCCTGGAGATTTTCAACCACAGCTGGCAAGCAGGAATTGTTCCAGAGATCTGGAAGGAAGCACACATCGCTCCCATCTTGAAGAAAGGGAAGGATAAGACCAGCCCTGGAAACTACCGTCCCATCAGCTTGCTCAGCTGCATTGGAAAACTCATGGAGCGAATCGTCACACGCCGCTTCGCCTGGTTTCTCGAGTCCAGAGATGTGCTCAGCCCAACCCAGACAGGGTACAGACAACACCGGAGTACAGAGAACCAACTAGCCTACATCACGCAAGAGATTGAGAACTCGTTCCAGAAAAAACACAAGCTACTTGCAGTCTTCTTTGATCTAAGCCGAGCCTTCGATAAAGTATGGAAGAAAGGTCTCCTGCTGAAACTGATGCAAGCAGGCGTCTCATCACTGATGTACAGATGGATCAGCAGTTGTCTGTACCACAGATCTGCAAAGGTTAAGCTTGATGGCTGCCTGAGCAAGCAAGTCAGACTCTCAGACGGAATACCTCAAGGAAGCGTTTTGTCGCCTACCCTCTTCCTTCTGTACATTAATGGCATCACCCAAAACCTGCCACCGAGAGTCCCCAACTCCCTCCATGCGGATGACCTCACGGTATGGACTTCAGCCGAGCACACCACCACAGTGACTCGCGTCATGCAAGAGACAGTTGATAGGGTGAGCGACTGGGCAGAGAAGTGGTGCATGGAGATTAACTGCAACAAGACGCAGGCAACTCTCTTCTCACTGTCTACCTCAAAGGAGCAAGTGACGCTGAAGCTGAAAGATGCCGTCATCCCCCAGGTGGAGAAGCCCAAGTTCCTCGGAGCCACCCTAGACACCCGCCTCACGTGGAAGCCATATCTTGAAGCAACAGCTGCAGACACCATCAAGAAGCTCAGTCTGCTGAAGAAACTTGCGGGCACTACTTGGGGAGCTGACTCCTCAATCCCCAAGAGTGTCTACACAGGTTCTGTGCACCCTGTCATGGAATATGCTGCCAGGTCCTGTGCCACTGCCTCTGCCACCAACAAGAGCAAACTGGACAAAGTGCAGAACATTGCCCTCAGAGCCATAGTTGGTGCCATGAAGACAACGCCCATAACAGAGATGGAAAAGAGAGCAGACATCAAACCTCTGGAAACCAGGCGCAAGTACAAGGTACTCACGCAGACAGAAAAGATTCGATGCCTGTGACAATGTATCACGCACGACCCCTCTTTCTTTATCTACACCCCCCCCCTTTCTTTTCTCGGGCCGCCACTTTAATTACCATTCAACATCAAACCGACACCGATTAAGGCATTTATCTCTTTGAAGCCCGATCTCCCTTCCCATCACGAGAAAGTAACACCCACAGTCGGCACCCTTTGAAGACGACTCTTCCTTTCCCGATCCAGGAATGTCGGCATGTGATAATGATGTAACCGGTGCGTGATCGTTCGGTACTACTATGCATAATACTATGACATCATCTTGTGACTTGTCGACTGCTATAAACCAATGACAGGCTCTCATTGTTTGAAAATGGGAGGGGAAAATTTGAGTAGTGAGGAAAGTTAGCCTACACATACTCTCTCATAATACCTCCAAAACCTGGCTGGAGCAACATTGCAGACTCAACCTCTCTCCCAGCCAGTCCTAATAGCCCAACTAGTGAGTATTATTGATGGCAGGTGATTGAGATTTGTTTTGTTTGATCCTATTTTTGATCTAGATCCTATGTTCAATGATGAATAAGGAGTAGATATGTTATTGAAAAGAAGTGGTAAACATTCTGTTCTATTTATGTGCACTGATTATTTGTGTGTGTGTGTTGTTGACTTTAACCCTTTTTGTACCAGAACCGGATTTTATGCCTACTAACCCTTTTGTATATTTTTAGTAGGAAGCCTGTGGGTTGCAATCTTGCACTTTATGATAACATTCCTTTCCAGGTGTTGGATGGAGAGTGATGTTGGCTTGATCACCTTTTATGTTTTACTGATCTCAGTTTGTTAACTGAAATTCAGTTTATTTATTAACTAGTGCTATTGTACAAGGGCAGCCTTCTAGCCGGTTGGGATCCACTAATTCCCTGCCGACTGAAGCCCCTTGTCTCTAAGCCATAGAGATCTACATCCACCTTCTCCTGTGATTATCAGCAGGGCATCGTGGTCAGGAAGATCATCCCTGACTCACAAGCACCAAGATGGGAACGCCGCCAAGACGCCCCGCACACCCAGAATCCGCGAGGAGACCACGCCTGAACCGTGCCATCCCGCGACGCCGTAACCGGAACGACTGGGAGCTACTCTCACCTGACGAGCAAGCCCAGCCAACCCAGCACTCGCCGATACCTATGGAGGAACTTCAGCACAGCCATGAGCTAAGTCACCACGACAGTGCCAAAGAACACTAACTGGAAACCAGGACACTTAGTGACCCTTCTCGCTTGGGGCTAACCTTCTAGAAAGACAAAAGTCTTGTAAATCCTTTCGGATTTCATTGTTTTTTCATTCATATTTTGTTTTGGCACCATTGAGCTGCTTTATTATTATTGTTGCATAATCTTATGCAGATTTTGTGAGTAAATAAAATACAAGTGTCAAATAATTCTGAACCCTTTGGTCAGACTGATGAGAGTGGAAGTCTTGAAATTTCATGTAAAACCCTACTTCTCTCTGTCTGCCATTTAGAGCAAATCAACCACTTGTATTTCTTACAATCATACGAGCCAGAACCCGGGCACAAATATAAATTTATTAGATGAAAAGGGGCCGGGAAAGTTGCTCATCTCCCATACCCTAGAGAAGTGGGCTAAAGGCAAATTTTCTACTTGAAAATTTAACACACTAAAAGTCTTCCCTAGAGGCTTAGCCTTTTAACCCATTACCTCGTCACAATGCCTTCCTGGTCATCCACTGCACAAGAAGCTGGCAGCTTCAACCAAGAACCGACTGAAGAGGCAGAGCTTGAACCACCTGTCTAGAGAACTGAGAAGATCACAGGAAGACATCCTCGACAAAGATGTCTGCACGGACAACCATCTCACTAACTGAGACTGGAATGCAGCGACTTTTGCAGCTCGCGTAGAGTTCGAGGTCCCAGGCCTGACACACCGACAGCACGACAGGAAAAGGCTCTGACGCTGGCTATGCTGGATGAGCAGTACCCACAGAATGACTGGACGCACATCTACACAGATGCTGTGAAGATGCTGTCAAGAATTGGGGATGCGGCGTGTACGTCAAAACACCCACTAAACAGACGTACTCCTCCTCCAGAGCCACTGGACGAAAGTGTTCAAACTTCAAGGCTGAGGTGCTGGCTCTCCAGACAGCAGTGGAGTACATCAAGGGCAACAGGCCTACCAAGACTGTAGTATTGACCGACTCCAAGTCTGCACTTCAGTCACTGACTTCTGATGACCCGGACAAGGAAATACAGAAGCTACAGAAGAACCTGTTCTCCCTTCCTGAAGGATGCACTGTAGTCCTGCGGAATTCAAGGAAATTAGATGGCGGACCAACTGGCCAAGACTGGGAGCAAAACAACAACAACCGTCTTCCTCCACTTACCAAGAAACCAAGACGCTGCTAAGAAACAGGCTGAAAGCAGAATGGAGGAGGACAAAGGGCGATTATGACCCAGTCGCCGACCCCATCAACCATCTCCAACGCAGCGGGCAGACTACCATCTTCAGACTGAGGACAGGCCACTGAAGCTTACGTGCCCACCTGAAGCGCATTGGCGTCACCCCATCAAGCTCCTGTGACTGTGTGGCGTAACAGACAGTTCACCATATCCTCCAGGACTGTCCCTTGTTGGCGGTGCAGAGGGAGCAGATCTGGCTGCAGGAGGTGCCAACCACCAGCAAGCTGTGGGGAATAGCAGAAGACCTGCGCCGCAATGTCCAGTTTATGACCTCATGTGGACTGAGACCTTAGCACTGCCAGATTGATCGCAAGAGAGAGAGAGAGAGAGAGAGAGAGAGAGAGAGAGAGAGAGAGAGAGAGAGAGAGAGAGAGAGAGAGAGAGAGAGAGAGAGAAGAGAGAGAGAGACGAGAGAGAGAGAGAGAGAGAGAGAGAGAGAGAGAGAGAGAGAGACTACTTTGTGGTTAGTGTAGTTCATTCTCAGAGTCAAAGAAAAGAAGAAGAAAAAAAAAAACATGGGGAATTTTCAGCCTGCTTACTGCTGGCCTTTGTCAACCCATAGTGGGTTAAAACTCTGGGGATTCTTCGAGCTGCCACCTTCTTCCCCCTTCCCTTCACCTTCTTCCCTTCTTCCCCCAGCACCCCCACCCCTGATCCCCCGTTCCTACGCCACTGAAAGAGTGGACTGGGAGAGAGAGGGGGGAGGAGGGAGGGAGAGAGAGAGAGAGAGAGAGAGAGAGAGAGAGAGAGAGAGAGAGAGAGAGAGAGAGAGAGAGAGAGAGAGAGAGAGAGAGAGAGAGTCGTTGGTGAAATGCGGATAGAAACAATTCTCCAACACCAACTGTGAACTTTAATTGTACTTGATCAAATCTGTATCAATTTAATGTAAACAAAGTAAGCAGTATCAAAAGTATCAAATGTTGCTCCATGTAAGTAAAATAATATTTTCATTCACTTTGAAGGGCAAACGTTGACGAGACAAATGAGAGAGTGAGAGAGAGAGAGAGAGAGAGAGAGAGAGAGAGAGAGAGAGAGAGAGAGAGAGAGAGAGAGAGAGAGAGAGAGAGAGAGAGAGAGAGAGAGAGAGAGAGAGAGAGAGAAACGAACGAACGAACGAAAAGAAATGTTGTTTATTCAGGGTTATAAGATAAGCAAACATTGCTTTTTTACACTCAGCCTGTGTAATGCTTTTTTTCTCTTTATATGTGATGGGATAGAATTCCAAAGTGTTCCACCAGAATAAATTAAACTAGTTTTAAGCAAATCAATTCTTGGTTTTGTTATGATTATATTGTCATTGTATCTTGATTGATTGATTGGACATCTTGCTGAAATATTTAAGGGTGCTGACTGATTCATAATTCTAAACATCATTATTGCTTTGTTGTATTCAAGTTTGTAAGAAAGGGGTAAAATATCTAATGCTGTATAATCTTGAGTAGTAAGCGTTGTTGTTTTGTTAAGTACTGTTTTTATGGCACGTTTATGGGTCCTGTGCAAAGGTTTTAATGTGTTGGCACTGCTGGTGTCATAGAGAGTAGAAGAGTAGTCAATATAAGATTGGACGCACGCATGGTAGAAATGTTTACGGGCGTTTACGTCTAGAAAGTTTTTAAGTTTAGAAAGCTGAAAAGTTTTTTGTGAGATACGTTTGCTTAAGTTGGATACATGGGATGACCAGGAAAGGTTATTGTCAATAGTGATTCCTAAAACTTTGTGAGTGCTGACTTCTTCTATTTGATTGTTATTAATGAATAGAGGGGGCATGGCAGAAATCAAATTTTGTCTTTTTTGACGAGTAGTAACTACCATATACTTTGTTTTCTGTTCATTTAAGGACATATGATTGAGTTCTGTCCAATAATTTAATTGATTTACATTTTGCTGTAGGTTAACTGATAACTGTTTCAAATCAGAATGATTCGAATGAATTGATGTATCGTCTGCAAAAAGTTCGCACGAGTCTTTCATGCATAAGGGGAGATCGTTTACATATAGTAAGAAAAGAAAAGGACCAAGAACTGACCCCTGAGGTACACCAAATTTAAGAGACAAACAACTGGATTGCTTGTTATTGAGAAATACGGATTGTTGACGATTAGTAAGAAACGACTTAATAAGAGAAAGGGCGGGGTCTTAAAATTTGTAAAGGTTCAGTTTACGTAATAATAAGTTATGATCAATGACATCAAAGGCTTTACAGAAATCAACAAATAGAACACCAGTAAACTTTAAATCATTAATGTTTGTCAACCACTGATCAACCAAATTTATTAATGCAGTATGACATGAATGATTAGATCGAAATCCAGATTGGTTTGGATGAATTAGATCATATTTAGATATATGAGAAGCTAAATGTTTATGGATATGCTTTTCTAAAGGTTTAGAAAGAAGAGAAATAATAGAAATGGGTCTGTAGTTTGAGGGGTCCATTTTATTTCCAGCTTTAAACAGTGGTATGACTTTTGCTTTTTTGAGAATATTAGGGAAATACGATTTATCTATACACATATTATACAAATATGTAAGTGAATCAGAAATGACAGGGGCCCTCAGTTTTAAAATAATACCATCTAAGTTATCAAGACCTCGAGTCCCAGATTGCTTCAAACGCATAAGATAGAAATAAACATCGTATACTGGAATTGGAGGGATGACTAATTCTGTTTCTATTGATTTAGAGCTACAGAACTCAGAAAGAGGTTCCAAATCGTTTTGATCAGTTTTGTCACTTTTTACTGTGATATTAGCAATATTACAAAAATGGTTATTTAGAATATCAACAGAAAGTTCTTTTGGAACCACGGTTAACTTATCAGCATTTTTATTGGTAAGCATGTTTATGGCTTTCCATATAGGTTTTGAGTTATTTTGTGGACAACTGAAAATTTAATTTCTGAAATATTTCTTTTTTGAATTTCGTAACAATTGTTTTTGTTTCGTTGTTTTTTAAATTCTTCAAACTGTTTAATTTTCAATAGATTATTTCTTAATTGTATGGCTTCTTCAATTTCTTTGGTTAACCAGGGGGGTTTAGGCGAATATTTTACCCTTTTAGTAATAAAAGGGGCATGTTTATCGTATATGTCTGTAAATGTTTTGTGCCAGAATTCAAAAGCTTGATCGGGGTCTGTATGTTGATAAACATGGGAGAGAGAGAGAGAGAGAGAGAGAGAGAGAGAGAGAGAGAGAGAGAGAGAGAGAGAGAGAGAGAGAGAGAGAGAGAGAGAGAGAGAGAGAGAGAGAGAGAGAGAGAACGAACGAACGAATCATTTTTAATGTTGGAAAAGAATAAGCACAATACACGCTTGTTTACATCTCGCCAACAACAAAGAAGAAAATATTAGGAGAAACCCCCCCAGATCAATGCACGAATGACAAATATTTGTAAATACTAATTATCCACACAGCCACACACATACACTCAGACATATACACAACAGCTACACGCACACACTCATTCACATACACACACACGCACGCACACGCACGCGCGCGCGCGCACACACGCGCGCACGCACACGCGCGCGCGCACACGCACACGCACGCACGCACACACGCGCGCACGCACGCACACGCGCACGCACACACACGCACACGCACACGCACACACACACGCACACACACGCACACGCACACACACACACACACACACACACACACACACACACACACACACACACACACACACACACTGTACCAACATGTATCGTGAAAGAGGGGGGGGGGGGGGGGGGGGGGGAGAGAGAGAAAAACAAAGAAAAGAAACGGAGA
>CM065680.1:57090845-57098345 GCA_017654935.2 Phymorhynchus buccinoides
GCCTGCTTGCTGTCAAGGCACGTGTCAACACAGAGGCCACTGCACGAAATTCAGTGCCAAAGCTCCCCTAAGTTTGTCCCGTGCCGCTGAGGACCAGAAGATGATGGAACAATCCTGCAGCAGATCCTGGGGCTAGCCACCACCCTCTTCTCTTTTTTTATTATTTTTATTTTTAACTAAAGGTATTGTCTGTCGAGGTTAGCACGTGACTTACTTGGTTCTCTTTCTGCAAGACGTCCCTCTCATGATGCTACCCTCCTTATTCCCCAGCTCTGGGCCTACCAGCCCGCATGATGTTTGATTGCACTAACAGGAGCTCTGGAGGGATGCTGGTCACCCCGTGAACATAATTACAAATCCTGTCGATCCCTTTTTTTTTCTCTTTTTTTCCACACTCATATTTTTTTTAGCTGTTGTAGCTAAAAGAATGTTTTGTCATTGTCAAATTCTGACATAATTTTATACATGTAATTGTCTTCAAGTGAACATGAAAATGTAATGTCCAAGCAAAAAGCCCTACATCGCGTCATTGTTTGTGCCATTCGGCGGAGTCACTGCCTTGCGGTTTACCCGTAAGCCTGCTGCACCCAGACCCATCGGGTGGCAGTTTTCACAAAGGGTTTTCTCTCACTTGCGCCTGTTTGAAAATAACTCAATGGCGTCTGTCCGGGTATGTGCATCAATGGCGCCTGGTTTCCGCAATTGATGTATCTTAGAAGTTAAGCTTACACAAAAATAAAAACAAGAACAAGTATTTAAATTCTTTTTGTGTGTGTATTTCAAAAGGAATGTCAGCCTGATAGATCTTGATCTTCTGAAGCAAAAATATTAATTTAATCAAAACTTCCATTGTGACTAGTTTTCTCATGAACCATTTCAACTATTTCAACGGGCGTAATGAGGCTTTATACTGCTTCTTCGTGTTGCCCAAGGGCGATCATTTTATGTAGATGGCGCATTCACGCAAGGCCCTCTGTTCATTTGAGAGAGAGAAAGAGAGAGAGAGAGAGAGAGAGAGAGAGAGAGAGAGAGAGAGAGAGAGAGAGAGGAGGGAGAGAGAGAGAGAGAGAGAGAGAGAGAGAGAGAGAGAGAGAGAAGAGAGAGAGAGAGAGAGAGAGAGGAGAGAGAGAGAGAGAGAGAGAGAGAGAGAGAGAGAGAGAGGAGAGAGAGAGAGAGAGAGAGAGAGAGAGAGAGAGACAGAGAGAGAGAGAGAGAGAGAGAGAGAGAGAGAGAGAGAGAGAGAGAGAGAGAGAGAGAGAGAGAGAGAGAGAGGAAGGAGAGGGAGACAGAGAGAGAGAGGAGGGAGAGAGAGAGACAGAGAGAGAGGAGGGAGAGAGAGAGACAGAGAGAGAGGAGGAGGAGAGAGAGAGAGAGAGAGAGAGAGAGAGAGACAGAGAGAGAGAGAGAGAGAGAGAGAGAGACAGAGAGAGAGAGAGAGAGAGAGAGATACAGAGAGAGAGAGAGAGAGAGAGAGAGAGAGAGAGAGAGAGAGAGAGAGAGAGAGAGAGAGAGAGAGAAAGAGAGAGAGAGGGAGGAGAGAGAGAGAACGAACGAACGAGCGAAACGAAATGTTATTTATTCAGGGTAATGAGATAAGCTAATTAATTACAGCTTTTTTTCACTCAGCCCTGAGGCAAACAACAAGAAAGCAACAAACAAATACATTTAAGAACAAGAAGGGGAGAAGAAAGCATACTAAGAAAAGCAACAATCATAAAAAAACAAGACATTATTTACATATTATATACATAACCAGCAAAGGGGAGATGGGGAATGGGGATTTTGAAAAAAGGATACTGTAAAATGTGGCTACTCGAGAAAACAGGTGATTATAGCGAAGAATGATTTTGACAACATAATTCATACATTGAAATTGGTAAACATAGTAACAAAACATAATATTCCTTTCCTGAAGACAACACACCCTTAGAAATTGATTAGTTGCCAACAAAACTTCTTTAAAGCTGGGATTTAGGTGTTTGTCGTCACTCTGTCAAGCAAGAGCTTTTTGTATGCTATTTTAAATGAATGAAGGCTGTTCTTTTCTTTAATATGTAGTGGAATAGAATTCCACAGAGTGCCACCAGAGTAGATCATGCTGGTTTTGAAGAGGTCGATTCTAGGTTTTCTTGTAAGTATATTATTTGTATATCTTGATTGGTTAAGGGGAAAATTTGCTGTGAGTGATGGGGGTGCTAATCCGTTCATAATTTTAGACATCATTACTGCTTTGTTATATTCAAGTTTATATGATAATGGTAAAACGTCTAGTTTCATGTAGTCTTGAGGATTTAGCGAAGATGATTTATTCAGTACTGCTTTGAGTGCTCGTTTGTGGGCCCTTAACAATGGCTTCAGTGTGTTAGCACTGCTGGAATCACATATAGTTGAGGAGTAGTCAATGCATGATTGGATGAAAGCATGGTAAAAGTGTTTTCGGGCATTTACATCCAGAACATTTTTAAGTTTTGAAAGCTGAAAGATTTTCTGTGATATACGCTTACTTAAAGTGGTTATATGAGACTGCCAAGAGAGAGAGAGAGAGAGAGAGAAGGAGGGAGGGAGAGAGAGAGAGAGAGAGAGAGAGAGAGACAGAGAGAGAGAGAGAGAGAGAGAGAGAGAGAGAGAGAGAGAGAGAGAGAGAGACAGAGAGAGAGAGAGAGGAGGGAGAGAGAGAGACTGAGAGAGAGAGAGGAGGGAGAGAGACAGAAAAAGAGAGAGACAGAGAGAGAGGAGAGAGAGAGACAGAGACAGAGACAGAGAGAGAGAGAGAGAGGGAGAGAGAGAAGGAGGGAGAGAGAGACAGAGGGAGAGAGAGAGAGACAGAGAGAGAGAGAGAGAGAGAGAGACAGAGAGAGACAGAGAGAGAGAAGGAGGGAGAGAGAGATAGACAGAGAGAGAGAGAGAGAGAAAAAGAAGGAGGGAGAGAGAGACACACACACAATAAACAACAACTGTTTATTGACCAGGCCATCTGCCCATGTCATGAGGGAAGGGGTAACAATTCAAACAGATAAACATAACAAACAGTATCAAGATAATAGCAGAAAATATTACATTGTTTCATTACGAATTCTAAGTGCATCAGACAGGTACATTGCAAGGTTAAATATACATCTAGAGTCACACATCAGCAACACTCGCCTAAAAGCAGAAGGATGATTGTAATATTTTTTAGGGATCAACTTTTCTCTAAGTACTAAATATTTTGGGCAATTTAATACAAAATGTATTTCAGTTTCAGGCGAACCTTTACAAAATGGACAATCAAGACCAACATTTCTTGAATAACGATACTTCTGGGTGTGCAAAGCTGACACACCAAGTCTAAATCTAGATAAAGTCTTCCTCAATGTAAACTGCTTAACATCTAATAAGTATTGAGATGCAAAAAAAGATTGTTTGAAAGAAGCAAAGAATGAATAACGACTTTTATTTGATAGTTCAGACACCCAACCTTGTATGTAACAATCAATTAATCTTTGCTTGAATTCACGAAGAAAAATACCAATGTTCTGAACTCCTTGTTCTTCACACACATAGCCGAATCCATATCTATACAAAGTAAAGCACATAGCAGAAACCCAGTTATTTTTGTTATTGCAATGTAAGGTTAACAGCATCTTATATGATTTTAAAGGGATACGATCATCAGACAATCTTAATATTTTTAGCCAGTATTTTATACATCTGGTGTACATATGAATGTAGAGAGGATACCTCCCACATTCACCATAAACGAGGGCATTTGGTGTCTTGACACTGACTAACATTCAACAATCCTTTTACCAAAAAGGTAGAGAGGGACACACAGAGAGAAACAGAGAGAGAGAGAGAGACAGAGAGAGAGACAGAGAGAGAGACACACACACACACAGAGACAGAGAGAGTGAAGGACGGAGAGAGAGAGAGAGAGAGAGAGAGAGAGAGAGAGAGAGAGAGAGAGAGAGAGAGAGAGAGAGAGAGAGAGAGAGAGAGAGAGAGAGAGAGAGAGAGAGAGAGAGAGACAGAGAGAGAGAGAGAGAGAGAGAGAGAGAGAGAGAGAGGAGAGAGAGAGAGAGAGAGAGAGAGAGAGAGAGAGAGAGAGAGAGAGAGAGAGAGAGACAGAGAGAGAGAGAGAGAGAGAGAGAGAGAGAGAGAGAGAGAGAGAGAGAGAGAGAGAGAGAGAGAGAGAGAGAGAGAGAGAGAGAGAGAGAGAGAGAGAGAGAGAGAGAGAGAGAGAGAGAGAGAGAGAGAGAGAGAGAGAGAGAGAGAGAGAGAGAGAGAGAGAGAGAGAGAGAGAGAGAGAGAGAGAGAGAGAGAGAGAGAGAGAGAGAGAGAGAGAGAGAGAGAGAGAGAGAGAGAGAGAGAGAGAGAGAGAGAGAGAGAGAGAGAGAGAGAGAGAGAGAGAGAGAGAGAGAGAGAGAGAGAGAGAGAGAGAGAGAGAGAGAGAGAGAGAGAGAGAGAGAGAGAGAGAGAGAGAGAGAGAGAGAGAGAGAGAGAGAGAGAGAGAGAGAGAGAGAGAGAGAGAGAGAGAGAGAGAGAGAGAGAGAGACAGAGAGAGAGAGAGAGAGAGAGAGAGAGAGAGAGAGAGAGAGAGAGAGAGACAGAGAGAGAGAGAGAGAGAGAGAGAGAGAGAGAGAGAGAGAGACAGAGAGAGAGAGACAGAGAGAGAGAGAGAGAGAGAGAGAGAGAGAGAGAGAGAGAGAGAGAGAGAGAGAGAGAGAGAGAGAGAGAGAGAGAGAGAGAGAGAGAGAGAGAGAGAGAGAGAGAGAGAGAGAGAGAGAGAGAGAGAGACACAGAGAGAGAGAGAGAGAGAGAGAGAGAGAGAGAGAGAGAGAGAGAGAGAGAGAGAGAGAGAGAGAGAGAGGAGAAGGAGAGAGAGAGAGAGAGAGAGAGAGAGAGAGAGAGAGAGAGAGAGAGAGAGAGAGAGAGAGAGAGAGAGAGACAGACAGACAGACAGAGAGAGAGAGAGAGAGAGATGAGCTAGTCTGTAAGTAGACCGTGCAACAATGGAGGCCTATGCCGTGTAGGCTTTAGGGCCTACGTGCAAGCGCCACCTAGTGACGAATCAGGGGAAGATAATTTTCAGTATAAAGCCTCATTGATGACTACAACGGGCGCAATTGAGGGGTAATTAAAATAGGCGATTCGCCACAAAGGCAGTCATAGATCAAAGGTGATGATTGTCAAATCAATAGGACACAATCTATCAGAAGAGACACTGCATTGCTCAAAGTTTGTATTATAGATACGTAGGATACGTAGATACGTAGGACAGAATCACCAATCAAGCCATTCCCACCCCCATACTTGCGGGAACACATTAACCCTTTCATCGCCACTGTCGTCTCTTGGCACCACAATGATTTGACACCCATGTCACTGAAAGGCATCAAATGAGGGTCTGATATCCAGTGACTTTATGTCCTTAATTTTGGGAGGTAAGGATATGCCCTATTTTATGCACGTCACAGAGGAATTCCCAATATTGCAGACATAATATTTTCTCTCCCCGGGGTAAGTTTAATGGTAAATTTTGGCTGAGGATTGGCTGGCGTTGAAAGGGTTAAACACATTAAAGCGATGGCAAATTGCTTATATTTTTCGCAAATAATAATGCCCCCCCCCCCCCCCCTCTCCTTTATTTCCTAATCGGACCCGTCCTACGCTCATCCCCACCTTTGCATTACTACAATGAGACACAGGCTTTCTGAAATAAAAGTATTGTTTTTGTTAATGCCATTGTCCTTGCACCTCTCTCTCTCTCTCTCTCTCTCTCTCTCTCTCTCTCTTCTCTCTCTCTCTCTCTCTCTCTCTCTCTCTCTCTCTCTCTCTCTCTCTCTCTCTCTCTCTCTCTCTCTCATCACTATGTTTGTGCGTGTGAGAGCACGCCTCAAGTGTATATATGACGTGGATTTGATGTATAATGTGCTGTGATGGATACATAACTTGTATGCATAGAAGAATAGACATATCCGACTTCAAACGTTCAAACGTTGACGACAAGAGGGGAAAAGAATTAAAGAAGGGAAAAAGTCATAAACGACTGGTTGATATTCTCAGTCTGTAAGGACCGGAAGAGGTAACCTTTCTTTTTTGTCTCCTCAAAAGAAGAGTATGACAAGGATCCGGTTACAGAATACCCCAGGACAGTTGGCACAAATCCTTAGCCTACTTCTCTGAACCCACACTCAGTGCCCGGCGAACAAGCCACCCTCTCTGTAAAACTGCTGGCTTTTGCAGCATGACAAAGGTTTGGTGAAGACTTCAAAAGACTCTGATGTGTTGATGTGTTGGCCTTTTTAAAAAACATTTTTACCGCTAATCCCCAGATACGCAGACCGTAGCAGGGACTTTAAGCCCCATTGAAAGAAGATCGAACAGGATAATAAATATCCTCTCTGTGTTCTTGCTTGGTGAATGAATTATTAAGTTCTGATTAAGATCCGTATAATAACTACAGGTAATTAGGCTCTGTGCCACGCATAGGCTCGCACATGTTTCCCATTTGGCCCTTAGCCACTTGGCCCTTTAATTACTTGAAATACATTAATATTTTTCACTTGATGTAAGCGACGACGAAAATGGTGTTTTACGTCCTCTTGGTCTGAATCAGACACATATGGGACATTTGTAAATACAAATATGGTGGGAACAATACTGGAGGCAATGCCCGGAGGCAGTACGAAACCAGTAAAGTCCCGATTGGTTTTATTAATACAGATAGGTGTAGCGGTAACCACGCCTCGGTTAAACCTCATCGGCTATGGCATCGCTACAAGTATTTGTTGCATTCGAACTTGATGTAAGCTACTGTGATGTTTTTAATTCTAGACGTGTCATGTTTTTACGTGCTTTGTTTGTGATTGATTAATGGTTTTTTAACAAAAGTATTTTAACAAAAACAACTTTGATTTTGTTTTTACCTTGTGTTTTTATCCCTTTTTAATACGTGGTAAGATTTAACGTGGTGACAGCCCTGACATGGCCTTTGCTGTCGACGGGGCTATAATTTTAATCTTAATCTTAATATTTCCCATTTGGCCCTTTGTGTAATGCGAACAAAATGGGAGTGCCATTTCGCCCTTTCATTTCTTCTGCCAAGACCCCTCTCTTTCTCTCTCCTCTCCTCTCTGTCTGTTTTTGGCTTTTCTGAAAGCAGATTAACTAATGTTGTTGCCGATCATATAGTTTCTATTCCAGGCTATAGCTTGATACGTAAAGATGCTTCGGGTAAGTTAGAGACAGGCTTAGTGACGTATATTCATCAATCAGTGAAATTCAAGCAACTTGTCATATTTGATAGTCATGCTATAGAATGCATATGGATTGAAGTTTATTTAAAAAGAAGTAAGCCGATATTGATAGGTATTTTGTACAGAAATCCCGAAGCACGGGCGGAATGGTTTGACCGTTTTGAGTCAATGATGGAGGATGTAATGGGGTATAATAGTGAAGTTGTATTACTTGGGGATTTTAACATTGATCTGTTTAAACCTTGTAACACATGGAAAAGAA
>CM065680.1:57103345-57105845 GCA_017654935.2 Phymorhynchus buccinoides
CTGGTTTGCAGATTTGAATGTAAAGACCAAGAATGTTCTAAGCAAAATCGTGAATGTCAATAGCAAAATCGTGGGTAGAAAACAAGAGAATTTGTGCAGTTTGTATGAAAAACGTGTGATGCAAATTAAAAGCCAGAGTGATTGCGAGTGATGAAAAGCATGTCCTGTCAAAGTGTTATGAACTACTTCCATCTCCAATTCCACAATTTTATTGTCTCCAAACAAGTGAAGAATTTTTTTTCCGACATGCACATAAAAATGAAGACAAAATAAGACATTGTTATAACCTAATATTTAAGATACAGAAGAGGACCAACCGCCGTGGCGTAGTGGTTAGCGTCGCGGACTACTGGTTGGGAGGTCTCGGGTTCGAATTCCATCAGAGGCGATGGTTTTTTTCGGTCCTGGACCGACTCCTACCCAGAGTGAGTGGCTATGGGCTCAATGGGAAGACTGAAACCACACAGTCGAGTTTCATCCGCTTAACGGATGCGATTATGAGAGTGTTGCTCTAATAGGGCATTTGCCACGCGTGTTCGTTCTCTATAATAGACTACTAATTTGCCCGCACCCGTTCTGCCCGAGTTACGCTGACCTTTCTAATTCAACTCTCTAAATTCAACTCAGTGAAGTTCAAGGTCGTCCTCAGGTGGCAAATGCCCTATTTCAAGACCAACACTGCAGGTGTCTGTAGTTCTCGGGCCTGGTTAACGCCGGGATATCATTTTGAAAGGAAGCGTGAAATACAGCCCAAGCTTACATCGAAGTTACAAGAATTGTGTGTGACAGAAAAAAACTTAAACTTAAATGTTGAAAGTAGATGAACTGAACAAGCATTACATCATCGAGAATGACGACAAGAATATTAACAAACAATGGTAATAATTATATGATAATAATTATAATAATGCTAATAAACAATTGTATTCAAATGATTCATAGTGCTGTATATACTGTAACAGTCAAATATAACAAGATCCAAACAATATAAAAAAGAAATCATAACATGTTATAAATATAAGCTTACACACAACCATGCGCACTTACGCACGTGCACACAGGCGCTCACACACGCACACACACGTACATATGTACGCACTCGCATGCGTGCACACACGCGCGTGCGCGACCTATAACTAATGAGAGAGAGAGAGAGAGAGAGAGAGAGAGAGAGAGAGAACATTTGTTTATTGAGGGAAAAGAATTAGCACACAATGGGCTTGTTTACATCTTGCCCTCGAAACAAAAGAAGAAAAGCATAATTAAAACTTCAATTAATGAACAAAAGCAACAAGGAAAAAACAAAGCAAAACCAAAATAACCAACAACAACAACTAGATATTCATACACCCCTCCCCCCTCCCCTTACCCACCACCAACCTCGCACACATCACAGTAATCATATGAACTGATATAAATTGAATTCACAAGAATCAGGAAATACATTGTGGAAAGGGGGGGGGGGGAGAGAGAGAGAGAGAGAGAGAGAGAGAGAGAGAGAGAGAGAGAGAGAGAGAGAGAGAGAGAGAGAGAGAGAGAGAGAGAGAGAGAGAGAGAGAGAGAGAGAGAGAGAGAGAGAGAGAGAGAGAGAGAGAGAGAGAGAGAGAGAGAGAGGGGGGGAGAGAGAGAGAGAGAGAGAGAGAGAGAGAGGGGGGGAGAGAGAGGGGGAGAGAGAGAGAGAGAGAGAGAGAGAGAGAGAGAGAGATGTTTTTATTGTCCCGTAGTGTGAAGCGAAGCAACACGACATTGTGACTCATATTCATACAGATGAACCGGTGAGACAGACAGACAAACTGACAGGCAGCGAGGTAGATGAAGAGATGTGCCCTCGCACGATTTTCATGTCCTGTCCTGTCCTTTTTGTCATCAAATTAAACACTCACACGCCTTCAGAAACGTTTATGGAACACCTGCAAAGAACTTGTCATGGAAAGGTATCGCAGAAATCTGATATAATTGATACACTATATTTCATACAGTAATTTACCAATAAAACATTTCTTTCTTAGCTGTATGTGATGTGGAATATTCAACATAGTAAGGTACAAATCCATCATTGATCATTAGGTATGTTTGTGCACGAGTTCCTAATGTATTTGTGTGAAGTGCATTGTGATCACTACAACATATTTTGGACTCTAAATGCTTTTGAATTGTAACTGAATCTTTTTTTTATGGCATGCAGCTACTTGCTTGGGAAAATTCGGAATCTTCCCGGGAAAATTCTGAATTTCCCCAAGACTGGGAAGATCGGAGTTTTCCCGGGAAAATTCGGAATCTTCCCGGGAAGATTCGGAATCTTCCCAGCCTTGGGAAAATTCGGAATTTTCCCGGGAAAAATCAGAATTCCGATTTTTCCCCGGGAAGATTCCGAATTTTCCCGGATTCCGAATTTTCCCGTGACATATATATCTGAACAAGTACACTGAGCATCCAATGATCCCCTTAGGATGAAAGTAATAATCACAGACATACATAATATTGACATCACAGTAATAAT
>CM065680.1:57108345-57143345 GCA_017654935.2 Phymorhynchus buccinoides
TTGAGGAGACGAAACCAGAAATTAATGCACCTAGCTGCAGAATTGATATATAATGGATAACGACCTAATTCGCCGTATACCATGTCATTTGGCGTGAATGTTGGTACATTAAGTATTAGTTTACAGGCTTGTATATGGACTTTCTCAATGGACTGACGTGGTTTAAATTCCCATAATTCAGAACCATATAAAAGTGAAGGAACAACTTGGGCATCAAACAGTTTAAAGAAAAGTTTTGGTGAAGAGCATCCTAGCTTTCTTAATGTTTTCAAAATCTCTAAAGTGGCTCTCTTGCCTCTAACCACATGATCATAACCAGTAGTGATATCAAAACTAAGTTTTGTTGAAAAAGTAACTCCTAAATATTTATAAGAATTAACAACATCTAGTTTATCTTGACCAAAACACCATTGTTCCCTTGCCCCTAGAAAGCCGCCTTTACGAAATACCATTATCTTACTTTTTTCCAAATTGACTTTCAAATATAAGTTTTGTGCACATTCATAAAGAATATTTATTTGATTTTGAAGACCAGCTATCGTAGATGACATAAGAGCTATATCATCCGCAAACAGCAGAATGAACAGTTCAATATCATTAGGAGAGAGTTGTACGCCATGTTTCCCTTTAGAAAATATATCATGAGCAAGTTCGTTGATGAAGATAGAAAACAGTGTGGGGCTAAGGGAACAACCCTGCTTTAGACCTTGTAAACATCTGAAATAGTCAGTGTATGAGTTACCACATCTGACACATGATTTAATTGTAAAATACATGCTTTTCAAAATATTAAGCATATTACCTTTAACACCATTTCTAAGCAATATATTGAATAATAGTCCATGTTGAACTGTATTGAACGCTTTACTGAAATCAATGTAGGCAACATAGAACTTTTTATTTCGTGACAAATGTTTCTCTATGCAAGCGTATAGCGTGAAAATGTGGTCAGTGGTGGAGAATGATTTCCTAAAACCTGCTTGTGCATCTGAAATTACCGAATTGGCTTCTGTCCATGCAATTAGACGCTTATTCAAAATGAATGTGAACAGTTTACATAAATTGTTGATAAGAGAGATACCCCGAAAATTATTAGTGTTATTTATATCCCCTTTCTTATGTAATGGAATGATAATTGATTTTGTCCATTCATCAGGAAAAACGCCATCTCTAAATATTTTGTTGAAATATTTGACAAGAAAGGTAACAACTGCATCATCTGAAGCTTTGATAACTTCACTAATCAGACAATCGGGGCCAGCTGCCTTGCCACGCTTAAGACTCTGAATTGCTTTTGTAACTTCTTTAGTAGTAATTTCACCATCTAAAATTGGGTCAAATTCTGCATCTGCAACACCCAATGGTAAACGATCTTCGCTTTGAACAAATCCAGCATTTAGTAGGTTTTCAAAGTGATTTAACCATTCATCCAGTGAAATATTATTTGTCATTGGAGAGCGTTTGCGATATTTCTTTATTTCAGACCAGAAGGCCTGAGAATCATTTGCTACATTCAACAAAGAGTTAATACGTTCAGTTCTGAAATTGTGGCTTTTAAAATACTTTAACTGGTTATACTCCCTTCTTAATTGGAGATAAGTGTGTTTATCATAAGGGTCACCAGATGTATTACTAATGACTAATGCTTTTCTTAATTTTACATTGTTGTCCTGACATTCTTTGTCAAACCAAGAATTCGTAATTACCCTATCCTTAAACGTTTTAATTTGGCGCATACAAGCACTGGCATTCATCAGACAGTTTGTGAACTCAAGCAGTGCTTTGTTAATACAAGTATCAATCAAATTGGTGGCATATTCGATGTTGCAAGAGAACAAATTAGTAGCTATGTTAATAATGAAAACATCGATTTTGTCTTTTCTCCAGACAGTAACTTTATTAGAAAAGTTAGTAGGAGCAGGAGGGGGGCGTCTGCCTGAAATTTCTAACTTGATTGGCATATGTTCCAATTCAACCCTGCTACACACAGAAAAACGTTCAACATTGGCTAACAAGTCATTCGAGATAAGAAAATAATCAATCACACTAGAACCATGAGCAGATATAAAGGTGAAGCCACAACTGTAGCTATCATGGTTATACCCGTTCAGAATGCAAAAGTCAAAACATGCACAAAGATTTAAAAGGAGTTCACCAAAAGCATTTAGCACTGTATCATTTGTTGAACGTGTTTTCTTGAAAACGTTTGATGAGTGCACAGGATCAAAAAAAGAATCAGTCATTTCAGGGAGGGTCATTTGAAGATCTGCTATTCTCGCATTAAAGTCTCCACTACATATTATTTGAGCTTGTGGGAAACGATTTGTTAAGTCTATGATGCAGTTTTCTATAGCTTCAATGTGGCACACAGAATTTGATGACTGATAAAACACAGAACCTGTTGGAGGAACATAAACAAACAATAACAGAATATCCTGGTCAACGTTTAACATATCCTTAGACATTTTAACGCAAATGACATGTTCAACAGCAACTTCTATGACTTTGATAAATCTGCTAAATGCTTTATTTACAAGCAATAGAAGACCACCAGATCTGCGACCCATAATCGAGTGTTTAATTGCTTTTGTTCTAAATTTGTCAAATTTCTTGAAATAGTTATCTAAATCAAAAGCATCATCAAGGAACGTTTCAATAAGACATACAATATCAAGACGTTGTACATAACAAAGAAAGTCAGTGTCAGCAAGCTTGCTAGCTAAGCCATCGATGTTCCAAGAAACAATGGACAGGCTCTTTGACTGTCTATCATAATTGACATTTGTTGTAACGGGCCGGCCAAATTCCTATTTATTAGAATTGCAAGTTTGTGTTCACCACATTAAATTTATCAGTCAGTCTTGTCTGTTTAGTGTTGTCATTGAGTCGGGTTGGTTTTGTTTTAGATTTGGTTTGCCTGCGTGTGATTGGGGCTTTAGGGGGTGTTGGGTTTGAGGTTTCATTAACATGGGTTACACTAGTACTTGCAACGTTTTGCTTGGAGTGACTGGGAACAGGGGGTACATCAGCATTGTTGCCTGTCCTTGACCTGTTTGCTGAGAAGAACTGCCGACTACACGGAGGAGCAGGCCTGTCCAGTTGGGAGTCTGGGTGATTGCAGGCAGGTGGAGGAGGGCAGGACAGCACCGGAGTCACCGGAGTCTGGCTTTCCAGGTCGAAAGGCACGACAGGTTGGACTGTGGACTGCTCCTCTTCATTTTGCACAGAGCCCTGACCAGGAACAGCTTGCTGGGAGGGCTCAGATGGATCGGGTTGTGGTGGAGGATGAGGACAAGGATTGGGAAGATTTGCAGGCATGGAATGGGGCTCGGCATGAGGGGCAGGTAGGGCAGAAGCATTGTCACCCAATGTTGGTTGGGGAGGGACCAGTGCTTTGCTTAAATTGATTCCTTGCAATGACTCTTGCATCATGGAATCAGGGCATTCAGGCCCTGCTTGAAGAACTTGAGCATCAGAGAGAGAGAGAGAGAGAGAGAGAGAGAGAGAGAGAGAGAGAGAGAGAGAGAGAGAGAGAGTGAATACGGGAACAGGCTGGCAGCAGGCAGGTAAAATAAACACAGCAAACAAACGCTCACAAGAATAATAAAATTTAAAAAACCTCAATATACACAACACCAGGAACCAAGAAGTCGAAAAAGACACACTCAAAAAATAAATAAACAAGAAAAACAAACAAGTGGATCGCTGAGCGGCAGAATCGAGCAGCAGACATTAATGTCCTTTGCCCGCTACGCCCCCTACATCTTCTCCCCTTCACACCTTAACCCCCGTTCTGCTTGCGTCCTTCGGGCAATACACCTATTTTCAATTTAAAATCGTGATTACTTGCATTAAAACCGGAATTAATAGTCTCTTTCACTGTTAACAAAAACTTATTGGAGCATTTTATGAAGCTCGTGTAGGGTTGAATTTTGACATTTTTAACATTAACAAATGAAATAGAAGTGCAAAAACATAAGTGAAACGAGCAGCTGAACTTGGGCACATAACAGCAGCATGACGCATCTGCGCTCCAGTCACAAGAAAAATGAGCAATTGCAAAAAAACACCTTAATAATTAACAAATGTCTCAAAAATGTGTGGTTGTAAATATGACCGGTTGCAAAAGGTCCTATCGGCAGACTATAAACGTTGTGACGTTGACCTTTCTTATACTAAATATTCGGAATTGCCATAAGCCAATGCACCTGCATACCAAATTTGAACATTGTAAGTCCAACAATTTGAAAGATATGGCCACAAGAAGAAATTTACGTTTTCAAGGTCAAGGTCAACATGGTTGGGTTTTTTAAATGGAAACTTTTGTGTACCGTGATGCACCACCACAGTAAATTTGAAGCTACGGCCTTGAGATACAGCTTTGGCGTTCGAACCCCGTGATTCGCACGCACGCGCGTGATTATGTTTTATAGCCTTTTCATCAGAAAACGTGAAAAAAACCTGCATTGAAATACGTGCAAAAGTTCATGATGCACGTCTCCCTAAAACTGTGGAATTCAGTAGTCAAATTCATTTGACAGCTAGGCCACCACAGGGTGAGGCCAACTTATAATAAGAATTATCACCATATGGTCCGAAAATAAAGGTTGGGGTGGGGAGGGGGGGTGGCAGAGAGAGAGAGAGAGAGAGAGAGAGAGAGAGAGAGAGAGAGAGAGAGAGAGAGAGAGAGAGAGAGAGAGAGAGAGAGAGAGAGAGAGAGAGAGAGAGAGAGAGACAGACAGACAGACAGACAAGACAGTTAAAGAGAGAATAGTTACTACATACAGTAGTCACATTGAGAGAGAGAGAGAGGGTTAGGGTTAGGGTTATGGACTTTTTAAAAAAAAGTTGAGAGTAGGCACCCTTTCTCTCTCTCTCTCTCTGCCACCACCCCCTCCCCCCACCCTCCCTCCCTTTTTCCACAGTTCCGAAAATATAGGCTGAGAGAGGTAACATAACAGACCAGAGAGAGAGAGAGAGAGAGAGAGAGAGAGAGAGAGAGAGAGAGAGAGAGAGAGAGAGAGAGAGAGAGAGAGAGAGAGAGAGAGAGAGAGAGAGAGAGAGAGTGGGGTTAGGGTTAGGGCTATGGACTTTAAAAAAAAAGTTGAGATAAGGTACCCTCTCTCTCTCTCTCTCTCTCTCTCTCTCTCTCCTCTCTCTCTCTCTCTCTCTCTCTCTCTCTCTCTCTCTCTCTCTGCCAACCCCCCCACCTCCCCCCACCTGTTTCCACAGTTCCGAAAATATAGGCTGAGAGAGGTAACATAACAGACCCATATCATGATGCACGTCTCCCTAAAACTGTGGAATTCAGTAGTCAAATTCATTTGACAGCAAGGCCACCACAGGGTGAGGCCAACTTATAATAAGAATTATCACCATATGGTCCGAAAATAAAGGTTGGGGTGGGGAGGGGGAGTGGCAGAGAGAGAGAGAGAGAGAGAGAGAGAGAGAGAGAGAGAGAGAGAGAGAGAGAGAGAGAGAGAGAGAGAGAGAGAGAGAGAGAGAGAGAGAGAGAGAGAGAGAGAAAGAGACAGACAGACAGACAGTTTAAAGAGAATAGTTACTACATACAGTAGCCAAATTGATTTGACAGCAGAGGCCAGGTAAGGTCAAAGAGATTACTGGAGCTGGGAAACGGTGTGAGGCAAAACTTATAGTAAGAAAGCATTACCATATGTATTAGCGATTAAGTGTTTTGTGGTTTGAACTCCTTAATCAGCATGACCTTGACCTTGAAATGAAACTAAAGCAATCAGTCGATAGGTAATAAATGTTATCCTCTAGAACTTGTATACTAAAAGTGATTGAAATAGACTGAACGGTTTTCAAGAAAACGCGACCGGACGGACGCACGCACGCACACACGGACGGACGCACGGATACTTTCCGAAGCTACGCTCGCAAACAACCCGGGCTCTTGGAGAGACCCCCTTCGCCTAGTATGATGGGCTTCAATTAAACGGCTTCAATGAAAACCAAAGGCCTCCCTAACTCTTCACCGCTGCCCGCCCGCCATGCCGCCCTCTTGGTTATGGGGGCACAGAAACGGAAAGAAACGCCTTCTTGTTGACTTAAGTAGGCATACAATTAAACAAACTTATTTTCCTTTTTGGGGGGCAAACCATTTTAAAATCAGCCAGCTGGTATTGATTGAATTATAATGAATGCTTGTCACCCCCCCCCCCCTCCCTCTCCCTCCTCAGAACCTATTATTGTATTGATTAGAGCCCCATCGCTGGTTTTTCTACCGATCCCCCCCCCCCCCCCACATACACACTTCCTTTCCCCCAATCCCCCAATTTCTACCACCTCCTATGTTTAGTTGTGTACTTAGATAATGTGGAAATATGTTTATGTTTGAACGTGTGATTTTTAGGCTTTTTAGAGGCTTTCTTGTTGAATAGAGAAAGCATTTTGATGATAATGATTATGACGACGACGATGATGATGACGATGACGACGACGACGACGATGCTGATGATGATGATGTAAATGATGACGCCAGCGATGATGATGATCAATCAATCAATCAATCAATCAATCAATCAATCAATCAGTCAATCACTGAATCCATCAATCAATCATTTATTGTCCCCATTTTAAAACAAGGAAATTTGTGTTGCAGTCGATCAATACAACACAATAAATACAAAATACAATACAATAAATACAGACATGGTTAGGTGTCTGTACACGTGAACACCCCCCACCTCACAACCACCACGGCAACACAGCGACAGGCCAGTCACAATATAACTTGCCCGTCACTGTGCCGCCTTGGTGAAAGAGTGAAAAATGCAACGTGCACAGAGACCCCAACATATTGAACATCTTCACACACACACACACACACACACACATGCACACACACTTTTTCTCTTGCATTGATGTTGACGATAACAACATGTACATGTCTCTCTTTGCTTCTCTCTTTCTGTATTTGACTGCATGTCTGCCTTTCTCTCTATTTGCTTGTCTGTCTGTTTCTTTGTCTCTAACCATCTCTGCACGTCTCTCTCTTTTTTCTTCACTATAATAATGTCTGTCTGTGAAATTCATGTATGTGTACTGTCTTTTTGCCTGTCACACGCATGCACGCTCACACTACGCAGACAGACAGACACACACACACACACACACACACACACACACACACACACACACACACACACACACTGAGAGAGAGAGAGAGAGAGAGAGAGAGAGAGAGAGAGAGAGAGAGAGAGAGAGAGAGAGAGAGAGAGACACACACAAATACATACACACAGACACAGACACACACATACAGAGAGAGAGAGAGAGAGAGAGAGAGAGAGAGAGAGAGAGAGAGAGAGAGAGAGAGAGAGAGAGAGAGAGAGAGAGAGACTTACACACACACACTTACACACACACACACACACACACACACACACACACACACACACACACACACACACACACACACACACACACACACACACACACACACACACACACACACACACATAGAGGCAAGGGCATAAACGTAACTTCCTTGGGGAAGTTGGTAGGTGGTTAGTTAGTTTGGTGGACTAAGAAGTAATTAATACAGAACATTAGGCCCGAATCAGATCCATTAGTTATATTATAGCCTTCTACCTTCAAAACCACTTCAGTCAACAAATTAATTCCTTCCCCTTACGATTTTCTTTTTGTGTGTGTGTACATTTCACCCCGTCACCCCACGCCCTTCCCTCCCCGATTCTTGCCCAGTTTTCCCCGCAGATTTTCTTTAACCCTTGTACCCCCATCTTTTGCCACTTATGCCCCCCCCCCCCCCCCCCCCCCACCCCCCAGTCTCATTTCCTTAAACATTAGATTGGACCACCTGGATGGATGAGTAATTAAAACCGTTTAAAAAGAGAGATCGATACGTATCAACACTGGGGGCTGTATGGGACTGAGGACATTCGAGAGAAGAAGGTTGCTGGGGCCTGTTGAAGAGGATGGCAAAGGAGATGAGAGAGGGTGGGAAGGATAGGGGTGGGGAGTATGGGGTGGGAAAAGTGTGATGAGTGAATGTGGAGAGAAAGGTGGTGGTGGTGGAGTGATAAGGAGACGATAAAAAACAAACAAAACACAACCTAAATCGATACAAACACACTTAAATACACTTCTACACTCAAACCTAAAAAATACACTTCCCATCTCTGTCCCGCCTGTCTGTCTACCTGTCTGTCTGTCTCTGTCGTGTAGGTATCTTTCTCCGTTTCCTTGACAATTCGGCAAACAGTACCTTTATCAATTGACATTGTCGTCACAAATCAAATTGACTGGGAGTACGTTTATATGACTCGCCATTTTGGATGAACCAAGGTACCATGCGTCTTTGTCGGCACCTCTGGGGCACTTCTGTCGATATTCATTAAAGTCGGTTGAGTAGTTTAGGCTGCAGCAGACAGAGTCAACGAGGCGACGGGCAGAGAAACGCACAAGTCCTTGGTCTAGTTTGAAAGTACTTCCTATTTGTTCTAGATCTGGGTAGGGTTTTAAAGATCTTTTCTTGGATTACACTTTACAAGTTATCCATTTGTTCGTCCTGGATTTTTTTTAATCGACTAAAATCCTTGATAATCAGAGTTGATAAAACTCATAAATAAAAGAGACGTTGTGAGACATATAATACCTAACAAACATAATTCTGTTTCTACAATTTTTTTCTTCTGGAACTTTTGTTGCCAAAGGACTGGTTCTCTTAGACTCGTTAAAGGGAAAACAACCGATCCCAGGGATCGGGTCTTTTTCGCCAGAAAAGCTCTGCTTCGCGGTGGCTCGCACAACAGGGAACAAAGAAGGGCGAACCGTCTCTCTCGCCAGCTGTGATTCAAATGTGGCGCGCGCTCTTTCTTTTCTTTTGTGATGAGATTAGCGTCCAATCGGTCGGAGACCCTCAAGGACAGTATTCCTGAAGACGAAGTCTTCTCGGTGATGATGATGATGGAGTTGATGATGGGACAGGAATTCGTGACGTGGCAGACGTCGTCGTTGATGATTCTGGCACTACGTTGCACACCCCTTACAGACGAGGGTGCACCTCTGAGGTGTGCTCCGGTTACTGGAACATTTCGGACGGGATCCGAGTCGAAGAATATTTTGTCTTGATGCTGAAGTCAGCATCCATGTAGGTTGTTGATCTTGATGCAGGTGTTGGCATCTATTAGGCGGTAGGAGACTTGAGCATTGTGAGACAAGCCGAAGGTTGTCCAGGTGCTCCTGATCTTGTTTCGTTGGTGTAGCTTGAGCAGTCTTCTCAAGGGCTGTCTTCAGGGCCACCGGGCGACCTACTCCGTACCGGGAGCTGTACACCCACAATAAAAGCAATCCACAATAAAAGCAAACCAGCACAAAGTTAAACCAGAAATAGTAAAAATTGTGGATTTTCGATTTGATGCAGAGAGGACACCATTCTCTTGTAGAATGTCTTTTTTGCTCAGGTTGGCCATCCACTGGACAGTCAATTTGCAGGCCAATCATGCAAACTGATGAGATCTTCTCAAGATCGAAACAGCTGTCTTTGCATAAGGCACTGTCCCTCCCCCATTGGGAGAAAAAGTAAATCAGCACAATTTATATAACTTTTTAATTTTTTATTTTTTATTTTTTATTTTTTATTTTTTTATTATTTTTATTTTTTTGAACACGAAACATTACTCAAAGTTAACATTAACTGGTTTTGTTTCTGAGGTTCACAAATAAAGACATTGGACACAGAAAAGCTTTATCAAAGCAAACTATTCTGCATTTCAAATGCACTAACTTTTCAGTCCTTCAGAGTAGGGGTACGGAGCTGGCTATTCACTGAGATTTTTCTTTCATGCTATATATATATATATATATATATATATATATATATATATATATATATATGTGTGTGTGTGTGTGTGTGTGTGTGTGTGTGTGTGTGTGTAAAAAGAAAATCCAGGGCCAGTTTAAAAATGTTGATGCTAAAAGAAGTTGAGAGAAATGGGTGGGTGACAACAAGGATAGCAGGCTCAGGAGAGAGATCAGAAACAGCCATGGACAGAATCGAAGCAATTGTTTTTCTGGTTCAAAGGTGAAACCATTTATTCAAATTTGGGCTACAAAGAACCGAGGAAGAAGCAGCAATCGAAAACAAAAAGAAAAACAAACAAACAAAACATAACCCTCCGCGGACACACACACAAAATGGTTCGATGGGGGGGAATAAAATCATAGGAATGAAAGATTTTGGGGCGAGGGTGATAACAGGGGATTTTATTAGCCTGACTCAAAAGAAACAAACCAAGCAAAAACACATGTTCAGATAAATGTTGGCTACAAGTATGGCACTATCATTTCTGTATTTGTGTCTTTGGGTGTTGGAAAGAGCATGTTTTTCGTTTTCTTATTCGTCTGTTTTGTCTTTGGGGGGAGGGAAGGGTTTGGGTGGGAAATAGGAATTGTGTGTTGTGTAGGCCTATATATGTGTTTGTCCGCACAACTTTGCGCATGCGTAGCGTTTGTAATTTACAAAATACACATATATGTGCGTGTAACAATGTGGGAAGTGTGTGTGTGTGTGTGTGTGTGTGTGTGTGCGTGTGCGCGTGTGCGTGTGTGCGTGTGCGTGTGCGTGTGCGTGTGCGCGTGCGTGCGTGTGCGTGCGTGTGCGTGTGTGTGTGTGTGTGTGTGTGTGTGCGTGTGCGTGTGCGTGTGCGTGTGCGCGTGTGCGCGCGTGTGTGCGTGTGTGTGTGTGTGTGTGTGTGTGTGTGTGCTGGCGCGTGTGAGCGAGTGCGTGTGGGGGGCACATCAACGAAAAGGGGGGGGGGGGGGGGGAATCTCCGCAGATAATGTTTATGTATGAAAACTAATGTGCTATCTTTGTGACACGGATGAGGAGACAATTATGCCAACAAAACGATCCGATTGTTTTTCTTAAACCCGTGAAGCGAGTGTTTTTAATATGCTTCCAGTTTGACGTTAGTTGCTGTTGCTTTTCTCCACATATCTAAATCTCAGACACAGTGCATTAATTGTGTTCTCGTGCATAACATGGCTTAGCTTAACATCCTAAAGCGCCACCCCTGAAAAAACAAAGCCAACATGTTCTCTTGTGTTAGATCATGATTCATGTTTTAGAGAGAATAGCATAAATAATGGGATAAACAAAAGTAGCCAAACCAACCGATGCAAGCGCGCGCACACACATTCACGCTGACACAGACGCGCGCACACACACACGCGAGCGCGCACGCACGCACACACGCGCGCGCGCATGCACACATACTCACGCACACGCACGCACACACGCGCGCGCGCATGCACACATACTCACGCACGCACGCACGCACGCACACACACACACACATACACATGCACACACATGCACACACACATACACACACACACACACGCGCACACGCACACACGCGCACGCACACGCACACACACACACACACACACACGCACACGCACACCGCACACGCACACACACACACACACACACACACACACCACTCACAAGCACAACACGCACACAAAGCCTTCAACAACAATAACAAAAAGCAACAAGCGGATCGCCGAGCGGCAGATAAGTTCCCGAGCGGGTGAACTTGGGCACATGACAGCAGCATGACGTATCTGCGCTCCAGTGACAAGAAATTGAGCAATTGCCAAAAAAAACTTAACAAATAACAAGGTCACAGTCAGGACAGCGATAATTTATGCGCGGATGCCTTCCTCTCATGGTGACACACCACCACACAAAATTTGAAGCGATGTCTGGCGGTTTGGGAGCTATCCTTGGGGCAGCATTGATCAGGCAAAGGAGAAAAAAGTTCAGCCGCTCGGGAACTTATCTGCCGCTCGGCAATACACTTGTTATTGGCTGTATTACATAGACAAGGTTCTTTGTTAGGCCTACTGTGTTATCGTTGTGATCGTGTGTGTGTGTGAGAGAGAGAGAGAGAGAGAGAGAGAGAGAGAGAGAGAGAGAGAGAGAGAGAGAGAGAGAGAGAGAGAGAGAGAGGGGGGGAGAGAGATAAGGCACGCACACGCACACGCACACGCACACACACACACACACACAAACACACACACACACACACACACACACACACTTGTATGTGCATTTCAACCCATACTCTCTCTCTCTCTCTCTCTCTCTCTCTCTCTCTCTCTCTCTCTCTCTCTCTCTCTCTCTCTCTCTGTGACACCGTTTTGTGGGCTAGGGCAACCTTGAATAATTTGCCGTCAATTTCATGCCACGTGCAGATTTGTACTATACCTTAGTGGTCACGTTCAGGACAAAAAAGGCGGGAAAAGACACGTTCATTTCGTTGGCTTGTTCGCTAACTGCGGTGGTAGGCTATATACCTACATTTATTAAAGTCATAAGTCATGTCATAAGTTTCTTTATTGTCCATTGGCATTGTACAAACGCACATGGAAACTTGTCTTCCACCGCGTAAAATAAGAAGAGATAATATATCAAAATCAAAATATTAACTAACAAGGGCGTCGCCGAGCGGCAGACATGTCCGTCACCAGCAATGCCACGCACTTGCGACACCCCGTAGAGTGTCACATCCTGACACAAAATTGGAAGGGATTCTGTCTTCTAGTTCACGAGATACAGCTTGAAGAAGAAACATATAGCGCAAAGAAGGAAATTTCGGTTTTCAAGGTCACACTTCAAGGTCAAGGTCAGCATGGTGATAATTTATGCTCGGATGTTTTCTTCTCTAGGGTATACAGTACCACACACAATCTGAAGCGCTTCTGTCAAGTACCAATGTGGAAAATATGGCTTAAAACCCAATGTGTAGACCCCTACCACTTTCAAGGCCTACGGATCGCCCGGACCGTGACCTTGACCTTGATCGGTATGCCACCATCAGAACGGGCATAAGCCAAAGTACCTTCATGCCAAATTTGAAGACTCTAACACTAACGGTGTGGGAGTTATGGCCCCTGAAAGATGTTCGGTTTTCAAGGTCGTACGCCAAGGTCAAGGTCACGACGGCAATATGGTTTGCGCGGATGCCTTCCTCTCATGGTGACACACCAGCACACACAATTTGACGTGATTCTGTCAACCCGTTCGAAAGATATCCTTGGGACAGACAGAAGGAGAAAAAAATGACCCTCCGATTTTCAGGCTCCAGCGATCTTTTTGACCTTGACCTTGACCTTGATCGGTATGCCATCATCAGAACGGGCATAAGCCAAACCACCTTCATACCAAGTTTCAACATCCTATGTTGATCGGTGCCCGAGATATGGCTAAAAATAGATTTTCGGTTTTCAAGGTCGTACGTCAAGGTCAAGGTCACGACGGCAAAATGGTTTGCGCCGATCTCTTCCTATTAAGGAGGCACACCTTCACACAAAATGTGACGCGATTCGGTCAAGCGGTTCGGGAGATATCCTTGGGACAGACAGAAACCCCCCCCCAAAACCCACAAAACATACAAACAAACAAACATACAAACCAGCCCATCGCAATAGTCCGTCTTGGTGACGGACTAAAAATATTAAACATAAATTTACATTAAAACAAATATGCAACTCTCACACCACACCCAATCATTCATCCGCTCTTCGCTATCTTGCTCACTCATCATGCAACCCACCACCACTTCCGCCTTCATCTTTAACCCTTTTATTTTTTTTCCTTCCTTTCCTCCTTTTTTTCTTGTTCCTTTTCTCTCTTTTTTTCATTTTTTTTCTTTCCCCCCTTCTTTTTCATTTTTTTTAGGTAGTCTTTTTCTCCCGCTCTCTTTCATCCTATTGTTTGTGTGGCTGACTAAGATGGACATTTCCAAGAGCCTTAAGTGTTTGATAAAAAATGTTTGGGTTTCTGTGTGACCTAGTGTTTGGTGTACTGACACATTCATACCGTGTGAAGCTGGTGTGTATGTGGGAACGCGAGAGAGAGTGTGTGTGTGTGCGCGCGCGCGTGCATGTATGTGTGTGTGTGTGTGTGTGTGTGTGTGTGTGTGTGTGTGCGCGTGCGTGTGCATGTATATGTGCGTGTGTGCGCGTGCGCATGCATATGTGTGTATGTGTGTGTGAGTGGATGAACGTGTTAAAGTCATAAACAATTTTTTTTTTAACCCACAGCATAGGCCTAATAAGAGATTATGATGAATATGAAAGTTCGAAAATCTGTATGAGGACACCAAAACTGCTCTCTCTCGCTCTCTCTCTCTCTCTCTCTCTCGCTCTCTCTCTCTCTCTCTCTCTCTCTCTCTGCCTTTTTTGAAGGAACACTTTCAAAAAGATTTCCAACAGCCGAAATCGGACATGCTGGGCCTAATTATTTCTTTACTTAGGCGCATAACGGCAGCATGACGCATCTGCGCTCATAATTGACAGGAAACAGCCTGAGCGATCGAAGAAGAAGAAAAACCGCGATGCTATAGGGGAAGACGGGGTAAAAAGCCCATGGGCGGGTAAGAAGCCCATGCCAATTATCTCATGAAATAAAGCAAATTTCAGTCACATTTTGCCCATGAGACGAGTGTTAATGTTTAGCATTCGTCTCATGGGCAAATTTGACTTAAATTTGCTTTATTTCATGAGATAATTGGCATGGGCTTCTTACCCGCCCAAGGGCTTTTTACCCCGTGTTCCCTTATGCCTACATTTGATTAAAGTCATAAACAAATATTTTCTTCATTTTGTTTCTTTGCTTGTTTGTTTGTTTGTTTTGTTTTGTGTTTTACTCACACTGTTAATTCATATACCCACAACACGACACGTTCACCATAAGAAGTTTGATCAAACAAAACACAACAACAACAACAAAACACTTTCAAAAAGATTTCCTACAGCTGGGCCTAATTATTTCTTACTTTTGCGCATAAATGCAGCATGACGCATCTGCGCTCATAATTGACAGGAAACTGTCTGAGCGATCGAAGAAGAAGAAGAAGAAGATAAACCGCGATGTTATATGTCTACATTTATTAAAGTCATAAACAAATATGTTCTTGCTTTTTTTTTTCTTTCTTTTTTTCTTTTTTATTATTATTTTAAACTCATACTGTCAATTCATACACCCACAACATGACACGTTCACCATAAGAAGCTTGATTTAAAAAAAAGAGCGTCTGAACTTGGGCACATAACAGCAGCACGACGCATTTGCGCTCCAATAACAAGAAACTGAGCAATTGCTCCCCCAAAAATAAACAACTGGGCAAATGCCCCCAAACTTAATAAATACTAAATGTCTAAAAAATATGTGGTTGTAAATGACCGGTTACAGATGGTCCTATCGGAAGACTATAACCATTGTGACCTTGACCTTGACCTTTCTTGCACTAAATATTCGGAATTACCATACGCCAATGCATCTGCATACCAAATTTGAACATTGTAAGTCCAACGATGTGAAGGATATGGCTACAAGAAGAAATTAATGCTTTCAAGGTCAAACTTCAAAGTCAAGGTCAGCACGGTTATTATTTTTGTTGAGGCCTTTCGTGTACTGTAATGTACTGTAACTTTGAAGCAATTCCATGCAACAGTTCTTGAGATACAGCCTTGGGGTTCGAACCCCGTGATTCGCACGCACGCTCGCACGTGCGCATGAGCGCGCAGTCAAATTCGTGATTATAGTGTTATAACCCTTTCCTCAGAAAACGTGAAAAAAACCGCATTGAAACACGCGCCAAAATACGCGAGATATTAGCGATTAAGTGTTTTGGGGTTTTGAACTTCTTAATCAGCATGACCTTTACCTTAAAATAAATCTAAAGCAATCAGTCGATAGATAATGTCCTCTAAAACTTGTACACTAAAAGTGATTGAAATAGATTGAATGGTTTTGAGAAAACGCGGCAGGACGCACGCACGGACAGACGCACGCACGCACGGACGGACGGATGAAACAAAAACAATACTTCCCGAAGCTTCGGTCGGAAACTTTTTTTTTTTTAAACCCACCCCCAATCAAATGTTGGCACTTAACATTTTCACTGTAAGCGACATTCTGACATTCTTAGGAAAGGGATAAGGTTAGGATCAGCCTAGGATCATTGTCACGAAACCTAGAGAACCAGAGATGATATGGAGAATCGTAAACATGATGGGGATGTTTAATTTAAAGTACTAGTTGGGTTGATTTGTGAAGTGTGCTCACAGACAGATAGATATTATTTCTTTATCCATATAGATGGTCAGTTCACCTTGAGCTGCAGGCAACGGACAGATAGGGCAAGATACACTTTGTTTCGCACGCTCTCTCTCTCTCCTCTCTCTCTCTCTCTCTCACATCTCTCTCTCTCTCTCTCTCTCTCTCTCTCTCTCTCTCTCTCTCTCTCTCTCTCTCTCTCTCAGTCCATCCAAAGAACGAGATCTTTGGTCCATCACAAACGAAAACAATAGCAGTTTGGCACAGGCAGACATAGGAGTGAGTTTGTTATTGTCTGAATCTTGTGACACGGGCATAGTAGTATAGCGCGATTGTTACTCTACTCTTTGCTTCTGATTGTTCCCTCTCTTATAGCTTGGAAGGCAAGCACGAAGGTGAAAGAGGGTGGGGATGGTTTGGGCGCGTTCTCGCTTTTTCGCTGTTTTTAATGAAGGCTTCACGAGGCAAGCAAACATAAAGATAGTATTGCTAGCAAGTTAAAGTTTTGTTGTCAGCCAAATTCCCCCCCCCCCCCCCCCCCCCCCCCCCAGTCTAATAAATGACCCGTTACATATGGTCCTATCGTCAGACTATAACTGTTGTGACCTTGACCTTGACCTTGACCTTACTTGTACTAAATATTCGGAATTTTCATAAGCCAATACAGCTGCACACCAAATTTTAACATTGTAAGTCCAACGATGTGATAGATGTGAAAGAAGAAATTTAGGTTTTCAAGGTCAACCTTGAAGGTCAAGGTCAGCATGGTTATTATTTTTGTACGGGACCTTTTGTGCACCGTGATGCACCACCACAGTAAATTTGAAGTGATTCCATGCTACACTTCTTGGGATACAGCTTTCGGGTTCGAACCCGCGCACGAGCGCGCAGCCAAATTCATGACTATAAAGTCATAGCCCTTTCATCAGACAACATTGTGGAAAAACCCGCATTGGAATACGTGGAAAACTTCGCGAGATATTAGCGATTAAGTGTTTTAAATGTTCAACTCTTTAATCATCATGATCTTGAACTCAAACTAAAGAAATCAATCGATAGCTAATATTCTCTAATACTTGTACCCTAAAAGTGTTTGAAATAGACTGAACGGTTTTCAAGAAAACGCGCACAGACGGACGGACGGACGGACGGACGGACGGACGGACGAAACAAAAACAATACTTCCTGATGCTTCGCTCGGGAACTAATATTGTAGGAGTATCCTGGACGCGATATTCCCACCTTCCATCACAATGCTACTCCACCCTTCATGCCTGTGAAATGGAACCTAAATCAGCAACATGCACAGCCTACAGACATGCGGGGCCCTATTGATTATAGCTATATATATATATATATATATATATATATATATATATATATATATATATATATATATATATATATATATATATATATATATCATTCAAAACAAAGGGAAAAAACAACAAGTGGGATGACTGTGGTGTCAATTTAATGAGCAAATATTTGGGACTACTGTCCTTTGACCATGCCTATCTCCTTCTGCCAGAAAGAGTCACATTTAAAATACATGTAGAAACAGTGATTAAAATTCACAAATATTAAAACAACTAGAAGAAATTAAAAGCAAAAGCAAATTAAAGCATATATATATATATGCATGACACTTGCAGAAGAATGGGGGAACTCTTCGAGTCAGCAGTTAATCGATCATGACTGCGATGCTTTTCACATGCATAAAGTTATTACGTCCAAATGGGCTGGCAATGAGACCCCTATCCCCACCCCCACCCTACCCGCCGCGCCTCCTTTGCTCACGGTGACAGTTAAAACTGTAGTTATTTATACCTCCGCCATGAAGTTTAACCGCACATTTTAAAAAACCCCACCATATCTCGACAACAACAGACTTAAACCAATGGATGGATTGAGTAAAACCTGAAAGGGTTTTCTTCCTTTCAATTCCGTGCAAGCACGGACATGGTGCATGGATAGGTTCAGTTACACGTCTTAGCAAAATGCTACAAAAATACTTTATAATTGTTATTTTTTAACCATAATCGTAATCAACAATTACAAAAATATATGAATGAAAGAAAACATGGTGTGAATTGAAAGGAGACAACAAAAAGACATAAAAATGCAACCATGTTATCTCACTCTCTCTCTCTCTCTCTCTCTCTTCTCTCTCTCTCTCTCTCTCTCTCTCCGTCTCTCTCTCTCTCCTCTCTCTCTCTCTCTCTCTCTCTCTCTCCTTCTCCTCTCTTTCTCTCTCTCTCTCTCTCCTTTTCGCTTGCTGGCTTGCTCGAATTTTTTTGGGGGGCAGGAAGACATGTCTGCTCCACCTCCTCTCAGTCAGGGGGAGGGGGGCAGCCGCCCCCCTGCCCCCCCTGTTCCTACGCCACTGAACAAGCAACAAGTATGGCTTACCTTATGAGGTGCTCAATGTGCAAAATAATGACGCAGTTGACAATATATTGGCGTAATTTACCCACACATCCGCTTCTAGCGGGCTTAGTTTAATTAAACAAAGTAACGCCAGAGTTTAGGCGAAGGTTTGCAGTGTAGTGAGCGAGTTGAAAGCAGTTACTGCGACCATGAAATCGTTATCCCTCTGCCCTCAAGCCTCCCCCCTCTGCTTCCTTCATTGCAGCAATCGTCTCTGACAGCCCAATGTTTGGAGGACACCCCCAATTATTCGCCCTTTTCTTTCCCTTTTCTTGTCCTTTCCTTTTCTTTTTTCTTTCTATTTTTCCTTGCTATGCAGCACTTCGATGGACTTTGACACATGGCGGCAACGATTCAGCTCTACACTCTCAAGGCATAGGGGGCGGGGTGGGGATGGAGGGAGGGGGGTTGGCAGCAAGAGAGCGAGAGAGAGATTTGAAGACGGGATGCTTGGTGGAGAAAAAAGAGGCCAAAAATCAGGGCTGTCGCCTTACTTGCAGAAACTAATAACAAGAATCATTTCCTGGGAATACGGACGGGGAGGGGCAAGTACAGAAGGTGGGGGACTGGGGATTCGGAATTGAGTGATCCCTCCCGATTCGTTTTTTACCCTCGCCACCCGTTTTGATAGCCAGGATGGGGTGGACGGTGAAGGAGAGAGGGGAAAGAGATTCCCCTGACATCGCAGCCAACAAGCCGCTGCCGACCCGCAAGCCTGGCCGCTGATCACACGGGCGAAAACCTAATTACACTGCCCGTGTTCATTGCATCAAAACAACTGCTGATTAATTCAAATTTAATTTCTCCGCTACTTTGTCCGCCGCGGCAGCGGGGGGCCGGTCCCGGGAGAAGCCGTCAGAGGAATGTGCAGATAGGATCTTAAATGGGCGAGCAGGCGTGATCTCTGATAGCCCGCCTCCATTTCAATGGAAATGACGGCCATTTTCTTGCATTAGGCACCAAAGCTCGCTGCCACTTTGCATCACGCCTAATCCCGGGGATTCTCGCGTTGATTGGACGCCGAGGTCAGAGTTGCGGCCCTTGACGACATTTGAGGGGGTGGGGGGGGGGGGGGGGGGGGAGGAGGCAGGCAGAAAGGGGCTGTAGAGTTTGTGCTAGTGCGGGCTTCCGTTCTATACTAGGGGGACTTGTTTAGCTGGCCCCGGCGATGGCCTTTGGCGCGGCACTATGTTAGAGGTCCTCACAGACCTAGGTGGAGGGATAACCCTCGTCCTCCCCTTTCCCTGTTCTGTGTACCCTCCAATACAACCTGTCCACGGAAGGTCATCCCAACGGTCAGCAATGGGAGAGGAGAGGAGAGAAAGCAAGGGTGAAAATAGAAGATGCATGGAGAGCTTGAAGGTGGAATGAGCGACAGGACAGAACCACGTAATACAAGTGGCCGCGTTTCGAATAACGTCATTTCCTGCCAAGTGATGAGAAATGTCCAAGTGGATGACAGCTGCTTTTGAGAAATGTCGTCCATTTTGATTTTTTCGCTGCGACCTTAGTGACTCCTCTCTGCAGGTACTGGCGAAGGGATCAGCGGTTGTGAGAAGGGTGGGTGGGAATGGAGAGGGAACTATTTTCTTGATATAATTTGAGCAGCTTTATGTAGATCTTTCGAGGAAAATTATTCATTTCTGGTTTGCGGGGAAAGTGAGACTTCAAAATGAGATTTCCAGCCGCCGAATAAATCTACCCCGATTTAGCCTAGATGAAGCAACGTCAAACTTTTAATGAAACTTTCAAATACTTTTCGCTTTATGGCAAAAAAATCAGACAAGAAAGAAAGAAATCATTTGGGCCAGATTCTCAGACATGCGACAGTTAGAGAGATAAGTTAACTTTTGGAATACTGTGAACGCGTTAAAAGAAACGTATATTTGAGTCTATCATTCTCAAACCCGTCAACTGGCAGAATCAATGTCAGTTTCAAAGAAACGAGAAAAATAAGAAAATAGCGTGCTAAGAGAATGAATCCGCGACACTTGTTTGATTATTGAATTGTCGTTGGGTTTTTTCATTTCTGTATTGGACTGTATTGCATTGTATTGCATTGCATGGTATCGTATTGTATCATACGTTTTTGCATTGTATATATTGTATTACTCTTACAATCATAGGGAATCATCTCTGGAATTTGAGGTGCCCTCACATGGAGAGTCTGTCGCCGCTAGAGCGGCGCCACCTTTATACATTTTATTTTGATATGTATGAGTGAACGAGGAGGGGGGCATTTTGACTAATTGATGAACTGCTTTGCTGTCACTAGGTTCTTACATGTGCACGAATTTCTTGTTCAGTTTAATTTTAATTCGGCTGCATTAAATATGTTTATGCCAACCACATCCAAGAACATTAATTGTCCAGGAAATGTAGACATGGAGCACACATGTAGTTATGAGGCAACAGGAGACTGCTTCAATGCTTGCTACTGCCTTATGAAATCGTCATCCCTCTGGTTATCTGTGGGCATTGGCGTCCTCAGTCCTAAGTCCCTCATGGTCACTTCTGATGGAGTTTTGACCATAAGATAACCCTTCAGAGTTGTTACTACCGTCCATAGCTGTAGCGATTGTTCAGAGCTATAACGACCGTTGAGAGCAGTAACCACGCACACACGTTGCTTCATCTAGGCTAAATCGGGGTAGATTTATTCGGCGGCTGGAAATCTCATTTTGAAGTCTCACTTTCCCCGCAAACCAGAAATGAATAATTTTCCTCGAAAGATCTACATAAAGCTGCTCAAATTATATCAAGAAAATAGTTCCCTCTCCATTCCCACCCACCCTTCTCACAACCGCTGATCCCTTCGCCAGTACCTGCAGAGAGGAGTCACTAAGGTCGCAGCGAAAAAATCAAAATGGACGACATTTCTCAAAAGCAGCTGTCATCCACTTGGACATTTCTCATCACTTGGCAGGAAATGACGTTATTCGAAACGCGGCCACTTGTATTACGTGGTTCTGTCCTGTCGCTCATTCCACCTTCAAGCTCTCCATGCATCTTCTATTTTCACCCTTGCTTTCTCTCCTCTCCTCTCCCATTGCTGACCGTTGGGATGACCTTCCGTGGACAGGTTGTATTGGAGGGTACACAGAACAGGGAAAGGGGAGGACGAGGGTTATCCCTCCACCTAGGTCTGTGAGGACCTCTAACATAGTGCCGCGCCAAAGGCCATCGCCGGGGCCAGCTAAACAAGTCCCCCTAGTATAGAACGGAAGCCCGCACTAGCACAAACTCTCCAGCCCCTTTCTGCCTCCTCGTTACGAGGGCGTGGCAAAGCGCGGACACGGAGGTTGTCCGTAATTGCATGAGCAGACCGCACGGCCCGGACCCGCAACGCCAAACCAGCTGAGGGAAGTCAGCGTCGTCGCCAGCGGTAAACATACCGAAGAAAAAAGAGGCCAGAGGTAGCCTTTCAAGAAGTCCGCCGAGCAGGTAGGGCGCCCCACAGGTCCGCGCCCCGCAGCAGGACCCTACGGGTTCCGTCGCGCGGTAACGCGCTAGGCGCGAAGTTGGGAAGTGGTTGAGGGACTCGCCCGCCCCTGGCGCCGCCCCCCCCCTACCCACCCCACCCCCTCAAATGTCGTCAAGGGCCGCAACTCTGACCTCGGCGTCCAATCAACGCGAGAATCCCCGGGATTAGGCGTGATGCAAAGTGGCAGCGAGCTTTGGTGCCTAATGCAAGAAAATGGCCGTCATTTCCATTGAAATGGAGGCGGGCTATCAGAGATCACGCCTGCTCGCCCATTTAAGATCCTATCTGCACATTCCTCTGACGGCTTCTCCCGGGACCGGCCCCCCGCTGCCGCGGCGGACAAAGTAGCGGAGAAATTAAATTTGAATTAATCAGCAGTTGTTTTGATGCAATGAACACGGGCAGTGTAATTAGGTTTTCGCCCGTGTGATCAGCGGCCAGGCTTGCGGGTCGGCAGCGGCTTGTTGGCTGCGATGTCAGGGGAATCTCTTTCCCCTCTCTCCTTCACCGTCCACCCCATCCTGGCTATCAAAACGGGTGGCGAGGGTAAAAAACGAATCGGGAGGGATCACTCAATTCCGAATCCCCAGTCCCCCACCTTCTGTACTTGCCCCTCCCCGTCCGTATTCCCAGGAAATGATTCTTGTTATTAGTTTCTGCAAGTAAGGCGACAGCCCTGATTTTTGGCCTCTTTTTTCTCCACCAAGCATCCCGTCTTCAAATCTCTCTCTCGCTCTCTTGCTGCCAACCCCCCTCCCTCCATCCCCACCCCGCCCCCTATGCCTTGAGAGTGTAGAGCTGAATCGTTGCCGCCATGTGTCAAAGTCCATCGAAGTGCTGCATAGCAAGGAAAAATAGAAAGAAAAAAGAAAAGGAAAGGACAAGAAAAGGGAAAGAAAAGGGCGAATAATTGGGGGTGTCCTCCAAACATTGGGCTGTCAGAGACGATTGCTGCAATGAAGGAAGCAGAGGGGGGAGGCTTGAGGGCAGAGGGATAACGATTTCATGGTCGCAGTAACTGCTTTCAACTCGCTCACTACACTGCAAACCTTCGCCTAAACTCTGGCGTTACTTTGTTTAATTAAACTAAGCCCGCTAGAAGCGGATGTGTGGGTAAATTACGCCAATATATTGTCAACTGCGTCATTATTTTGCACATTGAGCACCTCATAAGGTAAGCCATACTTGTTGCTTGTTCAGTGGCGTAGGAACAGGGGGGGCAGGGGGGCGGCTGCCCCCCTCCCCCTGACTGAGAGGAGGTGGAGCAGACATGTCTTCCTGCCCCCCAAAAAAATTCGAGCAAGCCAGCAACAAAAGGAGAGAAGAGAGAGAGAGAGAGGAGAGAGAGAGAGAGAAGAGAGAGAGAGAGAGAGAGAGAGAGAGAGAGAGAGAGAGAGAGAGAGATAGAGAGAGAGAGAGAGAGTGAGATAACATGGTTGCATTTTTATGTCTTTTTGTTGTCTCCTTTCAATTCACATCATGTTTTCTTTCATTCATATATTTTTGTAATTGTTGATTACGATTATGGTTAAAAAATAACAATTATAAAGTATTTTTGTAGCATTTTGCTAAGACGTGTAACTGAACCTATCCATGCACCATGTCCGTGCTTGCACGGAATTGAAAGGAAGAAAACCCTTTCAGGTTTTACTCAATCCATCCATTGGTTTAAGTCTGTTGTTGTCGAGATATGGTGGGGTTTTTTAAAATGTGCGGTTAAACTTCATGGCGGAGGTATAAATAACTACAGTTTTAACTGTCACCGTGAGCAAAGGAGGCGCGGCGGGTAGGGTGGGGGTGGGGATAGGGGTCTCATTGCCAGCCCATTTGGACGTAATAACTTTATGCATGTGAAAAGCATCGCAGTCATGATCGATTAACTGCTGACTCGAAGAGTTCCCCCATTCTTCTGCAAGTGTCATGCATATATATATATATGCTTTAATTTGCTTTTGCTTTTAATTTCTTCTAGTTGTTTTAATATTTGTGAATTTTAATCACTGTTTCTACATGTATTTTAAATGTGACTCTTTCTGGCAGAAGGAGATAGGCATGGTCAAAGGACAGTAGTCCCAAATATTTGCTCATTAAATTGACACCACAGTCATCCCACTTGTTGTTTTTTTCCTTTGTTTTGAATGATATATATATATATATATATATATATCCTATATATATATATATATATATATTGATATATATTATAGTATATACTACTATAATCAATAGGGCCCCGCATGTCTGTAGGCTGTGCATGTTGCTGATTTAGGTTCCATTTCACAGGCATGAAGGGTGGAGTAGCATTGTGATGGAAGGTGGGAATATCGCGTCCAGGATACTCCTACAATATTAGTTCCCGAGCGAAGCATCAGGAAGTATTGTTTTTGTTTCGTCCGTCCGTCCGTCCGTCCGTCCGTCCGTCTGTGCGCGTTTTCTTGAAAACCGTTCAGTCTATTTCAAACACTTTTAGGGTACAAGTATTAGAGAATATTAGCTATCGATTGATTTCTTTAGTTTTATTTCAAGATCATGATGATTAAAGAGTTGAACATTTAAAACACTTAATCGCTAATATCTCGCGAAGTTTTGCACGTATTCCAATGCGGGTTTTTCCACAATGTTGTCTGATGAAAGGGCTATGACTTTATAGTCATGAATTTGGCTGCGCGCTCGTGCGCGGGTTCGAACCCGAAAGCTGTATCCCAAGAAGTGTAGCATGGAATCACTTCAAATTTACTGTGGTGGTGCATCACGGCGCACAAAAGGTCCCGTACAAAAATAATAACCATGCTGACCTTGACCTTCAAGGTTGACCTTGAAAACCTAAATTTCTTCTTTGCACATCTATTTCACATCGTTGGACTTACAATGTTAAAATTTGGTGTGCAGATGCATTGGCTTATGAAAATTCCGAATATTTAGTACAAGAAAGGTCAAGGTCAAGGTCAAGGTCACAACAGTTATAGTCTGACGATAGGACCATATGTAACGGGTCATTTATTAGACTGGGGGGGGGGGGGGGGTGAAAAAATTTGGCCGACAACAAAACTTTAACTTGCTAGCAATACTATCTTTATGTTTGCTTGCCTCGTGAAGCCTTCATTAAAAACAGCGAAAAAGCGAGAACGCGCCCAAACCATCCCCACCCTCTTTCACCTTCGTGCTTGCCTTCCAAGCTATAAGAGAGGGAACAATCAGAAGCAAAGAGTAGAGTAACAATCGCGCTATACTACTATGCCCGTGTCACAAGATTCACACAATAACAAACTCACTCCTATGTCTGCCTGTGCCAAACTGCTATTGTTTTCGTTTGTGATGGACCAAAGATCTCGTTCTTTGGATGGACTGAGAGAGAGAGAGAGAGAGAGAGAGAGAGAGAGAGGAGAGAGAGAGAGAGAGAGAGAGAGAGAGAGAGAGAGAGAGAGAGAGAGCGTGCGAAACAAAGTGTATCTTGCCCTATCTGTCCGTTGCCTGCAGCTCAAGGTGAACTGACCATCTATATGGATAAAGAAATAATATCTATCTGTCTGTGAGCACACTTCACAAATCAACCCAACTAGTACTTTAAATTAAACATCCCCATCATGTTTACGATTCTCCATATCATCTCTGGTTCTCTAGGTTTCGTGACAATGATCCTAGGCTGATCCTAACCTTATCCCTTTCCTAAGAATGTCAGAATGTCGCTTACAGTGAAAATGTTAAGTGCCAACATTTGATTGGGGGTGGGTTTAAAAAAAAAAAAGTTTCCGACCGAAGCTTCGGGAAGTATTGTTTTTGTTTCATCCGTTCCGTCCGTCCGTGCGTGCGTGCGTCTGTCCGTGCGTGCGTCCTGCCGCGTTTTCTTGAAAACCATTCAATCTATTTCAATCACTTTTAGTGTACAAGTTTTAGAGGACATTATCTATCGACTGATTGCTTTAGTTTTATTTTAAGGTCAAGGTCATGCTGATTAAGAAGAGTTCAAACCACAACACAAAAAAGGGGGCCCCAAAACACTTAATCGCTAATATCTCGCGTATTTTTGCGCGTGTTTCAATGCGGTTTTTTTCACGTTTTCTGATGAAAGGGTTATAACACTATAATCACGAATTTGACTGCGCGCTCATGCGCACGTGCGAGCGTGCGTGCGAATCACGGGGTTCGAACCCCAAAGCTGTATCTCAAGAACTGTTGCATGGAATTGCTTCACAGTTACAGTACATTACAGTACACGAAAGGCCTCAACAAAAATAATAACCGTGCTGACCTTGACTTTGAAGTTTGACCTTGAAAGCATTAATTTCTTCTTGTAGCCATATCCTTCACATCGTTGGACTTACAATGTTCAAATTTGGTATGCAGATGCATTGGCGTATGGTAATTCCGAATATTTAGTGCAAGAAAGGTCAAGGTCAAGGTCACAACGGTTATGGTCTGTCGATAGGACCATCTGTAACCGGTCATTTACAACCACATATTTTTTTAGACATTTAGTATTAATTAAGTTTTGGGGCATTTGCCCAGTTGTTTATTTTTGGGGGAGCAATTGCTCAGTTTCTTGTTATTGGAGCGCAAATGCGTCGTGCTGCTGTTATGTGCCCAAGTTCAGACGCTCTTTTTTTAAAATCAAGCTTCTTATGGTGAACGTGTCATGTTGTGGGTGTATGAATTGACAGTATGAGTTTAAAATAATAATAAAAAAGAAAAAAAGCAAGAAAAAAAAAGCAAGAACATATTTGTTTATGACTTTAATAAATGTAGACATATAACATCGCGGTTTATCTTCTTCTTCTTCTTCTTCGATCGCTCAGACAGTTTCCTGTCAATTATGAGCGCAGATGCGTCATGCTGCATTTATGCGCAAAAGTAAGAAATAATTAGGCCCAGCTGTAGGAAATCTTTTTGAAAGTGTTTTGTTGTTGTTGTTGTGTTTTGTTTGATCAAACTTCTTATGGTGAACGTGTCGTGTTGTGGGTATATGAATTAACAGTGTGAGTAAAACACAAAACAAAACAAACAAACAAACAAGCAACAGAACAAAATGAAGAAAATATTTGTTTATGACTTTAATCAAATGTAGGCATAAGGGAACACGGGGTAAAAAGCCCTTGGGCGGGTAAGAAGCCCATGCCAATTATCTCATGAAATAAAGCAAATTTCAGTCAAATTTGCCCATGAGACGAATGCTAAACATTAACACTCGTCTCATGGGCAAAATGTGACTGAAATTTTCTTTATTTCATGAGATAATTGGCATGGGCTTCTTACCCGCCCATGGGCTTTTTACCCCGTCTTCCCCTATAGCATCGCGGTTTTTCTTCTTCTTCGATCGCTCAGACTGTTTCCTGTCAATTATGAGCGCAGATGCGTCATGCTGCATTTATGCGCCTAAGTAAAGAAGTAATTAGGCCCAGCATGTCCGATTTCGGCTGTTGGAAATCTTTTTGAAAGTGTTCCTTCAAAAAAGGCAGAGAGAGAGAGAGAGAGAGAGAGAGAGAGAGCGGAGAGAGAGAGAGAGAGAGAGAGAGAGCGAGAGAGAGCAGTTTTGGTGTCCTCATACAGATTTTCGAACTTTCATATTCATCATAATCTCTTATTAGGCCTATGCTGTGGGTTAAAAAAAAAATTGTTTATGACTTTAACACGTTCATCCACTCACACACACATACACACATATGCATGCGCACGCGCACACACGCACATATACATGCACACGCACGCGCACACACACACACACACACACACACACACACACACACACATACATGCACGCGCGCGCGCACACACACACACTCTCTCTCGCGTTCCCACATACACACCAGCTTCACACGGTATGAATGTGTCAGTACACCAAACACTAGGTCACACAGAAACCCAGACATTTTTGTATCAAATAACAACACTTAAGGCTCTTGGAAATGTCCATCTTAGTCAGCCACACAAACAATAGGATGAAAGAGAGCGGGAGAAAAAGACTACCTAAAAAAAATGAAAAAGAAGGGGGGAAAGAAAAAAAATGAAAAAAAGAGAGAAAAGGAACAAGAAAAAAAGGAAGAAAGGAAGGGAAAAATAAAAGGTAAAAAGATGAAGGCGGAAGTGGTGGTGGGTTGCATGATGAGTGAGCAAGATAGCGAAGAGCGGATGAATGATTGGGTGTGGTGTGAGAGTTGCATATTTGTTTTAATGTAAATTTATGTTTAATATTTTTTTAGTCCGTCACCAAGACGGACTATTGCGATGGGCTGGTTTGTATGTTTTTTTGTTTGTATGTTTTGTGGGTTTTTGGGGGGGGTTTTTCTGTCTGTCCCAAGGATATCTCCCGAACCGCTTGACCGAATCGCGTCACATTTTGTGTGAAGGTGTGCCTCCTTAATAGGAAGAGATCGGCGCAAACCATTTTGCCGTCGTGACCTTGACCTTGACGTACGACCTTGAAAACCGAAATCTATTTTTAGCCATATCTCGGGCACCGATCAACATAGGATGTTGAAACTTGGTATGAAGGTGGTTTGGCTTATGCCCGTTCTGATGATGGCATACCGATCAAGGTCAAGGTCAAGGTCAAAAAGATCGCTGGAGCCTGAAAATCGGAGGGTCATTTTTTTCTCCTTCTGTCTGTCCCAAGGATATCTTTCGAACGGGTTGACAGAATCACGTCAAATTGTGTGTGCTGGTGTGTCACCATGAGAGGAAGGCATCCGCGCAAACCATATTGCCGTCGTGACCTTGACCTTGGCGTACGACCTTGAAAACCGAAAATCTTTCAGGGGCCATAACTCCCACACCGTTAGTGTTAGAGTCTTCAAATTTGGCATGAAGGTACTTTGGCTTATGCCCGTTCTGATGGTGGCATACCGATCAAGGTCAAGGTCACGGTCCGGGCGATCCGTAGGCCTTGAAAGTGGTAGGGGTCTACACATTGGGTTTTAAGCCATATTTTCCACATTGGTACTTGACAGAAGGGCTTCAGATTGTGTGTGGTACTGTATACCCTAGAGAAGAAAACATCCGAGCATAAATTATCACCATGCTGACCTTGACCTTGAAGTGTGACCTTGAAAACCGAAATTTCCTTCTTTGCGCTATATGTTTCTTCTTCAAGCTGTATCTCGTGAACTAGAAGACAGAATCCCTTCCAATTTTGTGTCAGGATGTGACACTCTACGGGGTGTCGCAAGTGCGTGGCATTGCTGGTGACGGACATGTCTGCCGCTCGGCGACGCCCTTGTTAGTTAATATTTTGATTTTGATATATTATCTCATCTTATTTTACGCGGTGGAAGACAAGTTTCCATGTGCGTTGTACATTGCCAATGGACAATAAAGAAACTTATGACATGACTTATGACTTTAATAAATGTAGGTATATAGCCTACCACCGCAGTTAGCGAACAAGCCAACGAAATGAACGTGTCTTTTCCCGCCTTTTTTGTCCTGAACGTGACCACTAAGGTATAGTACAAATCTGCACGTGGCGTGAAATTGACGGCAAATTATTCAAGGTTGCCCTAGCCCACAAAACGGTGTCACAGAGAGAGAGAGAGAGAGAGAGAGAGAGAGAGAGAGAGAGAGAGTATGGGTTGAAATGCACATACAAGTGTGTGTGTGTGTGTGTGTGTGTGTTTGTGTGTGTGTGTGTGTGTGCGTGTGCGTGTGCGTGTGCGTGCCTTATCTCTCTCCCCCCCTCTCTCTCTCTCTCTCTCTCTCTCTCTCTCTCTCTCTCTCTCTCTCTCTCTCTCTCTCTCTCTCTCTCTCTCTCTCTCACACACACACACGATCACAACGATAACACAGTAGGCCTAACAAAGAACCTTGTCTATGTAATACAGCCAATAACAAGTGTATTGCCGAGCGGCAGATAAGTTCCCGAGCGGCTGAACTTTTTTCTCCTTTGCCTGATCAATGCTGCCCCAAGGATAGCTCCCAAACCGCCAGACATCGCTTCAAATTTTGTGTGTTGGTGTGTCACCATGAGAGGAAGGCATCCGCGCATAAATTATCGCTGTCCTGACTGTGACCTTGTTATTTGTTAAGTTTTTTTTGGCAATTGCTCAATTTCTTGTCACTGGAGCGCAGATACGTCATGCTGCTGTCATGTGCCCAAGTTCACCCGCTCGGGAACTTATCTGCCGCTCGGCGATCCGCTTGTTGCTTTTTGTTATTGTTGTTGAAGGCTTTGTGTGCGTGTTGTGCTTGTGAGTGGTGTGTGTGTGTGTGTGTGTGTGTGCGTGTGTGCGTGTGCGTGTGCGTGTGCGTGTGTGTGTGTGTGCGTGTGCGTGTGCGTGCGCGTGTGTGCGTGTGCGCGTGTGTGTGTGTGTGTGTGTGTGTGCATGTGTGTGCATGTGTATGTGTGTGTGTGTGTGTGTGCGTGCGTGCGTGCGTGCGTGAGTATGTGTGCATGCGCGCGCGTGGTGTGCATGCGCGCGCGCGTGTGTGCGTGCGTGTGCGTGAGTATGTGTGCATGCGCGCGCGCGTGTGTGCGTGCGTGCGCGCGCGCTTGCGTGTGTGTGTGCGCGCGTCTGTGTCAGCGTGAATGTGTGTGCGCGCGCTTGCATCGGTTGGTTTGGCTACTTTTGTTTATCCCATTATTTATGCTATTCTCTCTAAAACATGAATCATGATCTAACACAAGAGAACATGTTGGCTTTGTTTTTTCAGGGGTGGCGCTTTAGGATGTTAAGCTAAGCCATGTTATGCACGAGAACACAATTAATGCACTGTGTCTGAGATTTAGATATGTGGAGAAAAGCAACAGCAACTAACGTCAAACTGGAAGCATATTAAAAACACTCGCTTCACGGGTTTAAGAAAAACAATCGGATCGTTTTGTTGGCATAATTGTCTCCTCATCCGTGTCACAAAGATAGCACATTAGTTTTCATACATAAACATTATCTGCGGAGATTCACCCCCCCCCCCCCTTTTCGTTGATGTGCCCCCCACACGCACTCGCTCACACGCGCCAGCACACACACACACACACACACACACACACACGCACACACGCGCGCACACGCGCACACGCACACGCACACGCACACGCACACACACACACACACACACACACGCACACGCACGCACACGCACGCACGCGCACACGCACACGCACACGCACACGCACACGCACACACGCACACGCACACGCACGCACACACACACACACACACACACACACTTCCCACATTGTTACACGCACATATATGTGTATTTTGTAAATTACAAACGCTACGCATGCGCAAAGTTGTGCGGACAAACACATATATAGGCCTACACAACACACAATTCCTATTTCCCACCCAAACCCTTCCCTCCCCCCAAAGACAAAACAGACGAATAAGAAAACGAAAAACATGCTCTTTCCAACACCCAAAGACACAAATACAGAAATGATAGTGCCATACTTGTAGCCAACATTTATCTGAACATGTGTTTTTGCTTGGTTTGTTTCTTTTGAGTCAGGCTAATAAAATCCCCTGTTATCACCCTCGCCCCAAAATCTTTCATTCCTATGATTTTATTCCCCCCCATCGAACCATTTTGTGTGTGTGTCCGCGGAGGGTTATGTTTTGTTTGTTTGTTTTTCTTTTTGTTTTCGATTGCTGCTTCTTCCTCGGTTCTTTGTAGCCCAAATTTGAATAAATGGTTTCACCTTTGAACCAGAAAAACAATTGCTTCGATTCTGTCCATGGCTGTTTCTGATCTCTCTCCTGAGCCTGCTATCCTTGTTGTCACCCACCCATTTCTCTCAACTTCTTTTAGCATCAACATTTTTAAACTGGCCCTGGATTTTCTTTTTACACACACACACACACACACACACACACACACACACATATATATATGATTTCTATGACCTCCCTTATTGAATCCTTCACTGGATCCACCAACATGGCATCCCATCTCTTCTACTCTCTTCGAGGGATTGTAACTTTAGAACATTATTATTTTTGTTATTTTACACAAGATTGTTACCATTTCTTTTTAATTAAGTGCTGGTTTGCTTTTATTGTGGACTTTCAATCTGGTGCAAAGAGGACAACCTTTCTCTTGTAGAAAGTCTTCTAGCTCAGTTTGAATGTTCACTGTGGACATACTTTGCAGGCCGATATGCAGACTGAAGAATCTTTCTCAAAGATGAAACAGCTGTCTTTGCATAGGCATTGTCTATCTCCCCCCCCATTGGGAGAAAAAGTAAATCAGCACATTATTTTCTTTTCAGAACACAGAATAAATTGTAAAGTTAAAATTAAAGTTATTCAGTTTCTTTCTTAGGCTCACAAACTTAAATATTGGACACAAAACAAGTTTTTTTCAAGCAAACTATATATATATAAGAGGAAAGTTTAATGGTGTGGTTGTTTTTTCTTCTTCAATTCTTGTACGTTTATATTATACTTGGAAGAAGGAAAGCGCATCAGTCTACCTGATCCAGGCACACCTCTCTACATTCCTCCTCACCGGGAGTATGTTGGTGTTTACTACGATTTCTATGACCTCCCTTATTGAATCCTTCACTGGATCCACCAACATGGCATCCCATCTCTTCTACTCTCTTCGAGGGATTGTAACTTTAGAACATTATTATTTTTGTTATTTTACACAAGATTGTTACCATTTCTTTTTAATTAAGTGCTGGTTTGCTTTTATTGTGGACTTTCAATCTGGTGCAAAGAGGACAACCTTTCTCTTGTAGAAAGTCTTCTAGCTCAGTTTGAATGTTCACTGTGGACATACTTTGCAGGCCGATATGCAGACTGAAGAATCTTTCTCAAAGATGAAACAGCTGTCTTTGCATAGGCATTGTCTATCTCCCCCCCCATTGGGAGAAAAAGTAAATCAGCACATTATTTTCTTTTATTCTTTTCAGAACACAGAATAAATTGTAAAGTTAAAATTAAAGTTATTCAGTTTCTTTCTTAGGCTCACAAACTTAAATATTGGACACAAAACAAGTTTTTTTCAAGCAAACTATATATATATAAGAGGAAAGTTTAATGGTGTGGTTGTTTTTTTTTCTTCTTCAATTCTTGTACGTTTATATTATACTTGGAAGAAGGAAAGCGCATCAGTCTACCTGATCCAGGCACACCTCTCTACATTCCTCCTCACCGGGAGTATGTTGGTGTTTACTACGATTTCTATGACCTCCCTTATTGAATCCTTCACTGGATCCACCAACATGGCATCCCATCTCTTCTACTCTCTTCGAGGGATTGTAACTTTAGAACATTATTATTTTTGTTATTTTACACAAGATTGTTACCATTTCTTTTTAATTAAGTGCTGGTTTGCTTTTATTGTGGACTTTCAATCTGGTGCAAAGAGGACAACCTTTCTCTTGTAGAAAGTCTTCTAGCTCAGTTTGAATGTTCACTGTGGACATACTTTGCAGGCCGATATGCAGACTGAAGAATCTTTCTCAAAGATGAAACAGCTGTCTTTGCATAGGCATTGTCTATCTCCCCCATTGGGAGAAAAAGTAAATCAGCACATTATTTTCTTTTATTCTTTTCAGAACACAGAATAAATTGTAAAGTTAAAATTAAAGTTATTCAGTTTCTTTCTTAGGCTCACAAACTTCAATATTGGACACAAAACAAGTTTTTTTCAAGCAAACTATATATATATAAGAGGAAAGTTTAATGGTGTGGTTGTTTTTTCTTCTTCAATTCTTGTACGTTTATATTATACTTGGAAGAAGGAAAGCGCATCAGTCTACCTGATCCAGGCACACCTCTCTACATTCCTCCTCACCGGGAGTATGTTGGTGTTTACTACGATTTCTATGACCTCCCTTATTGAATCCTTCACTGGATCCACCAACATGGCATCCCATCTCTTCTACTCTCTTCGAGGGATTGTAACTTTAGAACATTATTATTTTTGTTATTTTACACAAGATTGTTACCATTTCTTTTTAATTAAGTGCTGGTTTGCTTTTATTGTGGACTTTCAATCTGGTGCAAAGAGGACAACCTTTCTCTTGTAGAAAGTCTTCTAGCTCAGTTTGAATGTTCACTGTGGACATACTTTGCAGGCCGATATGCAGACTGAAGAATCTTTCTCAAAGATGAAACAGCTGTCTTTGCATAGGCATTGTCTATCTCCCCCCCATTGGGAGAAAAAGTAAATCAGCACATTATATTCTTTTCAGAACACAGAATAAATTGTAAAGTTAAAATTAAAGTTATTCAGTTTCTTTCTTAGGCTCACAAACTTAAATATTGGACACAAAACAAGTTTTTTTCAAGCAAACTATATATATATAAGAGGAAAGTTTAATGGTGTGGTTGTTTTTTCTTCTTCAATTCTTGTACGTTTATATATATATATATATATATATATATATATATAGCATGAAAGAAAAATCTCAGTGAATAGCCAGCTCCGTACCCCTACTCTGAAGGACTGAAAAGTTAGTGCATTTGAAATGCAGAATAGTTTGCTTTGATAAAGCTTTTCTGTGTCCAATGTCTTTATTTGTGAACCTCAGAAACAAAACCAGTTAATGTTAACTTTGAGTAATGTTCGTGTTCAAAAAATAAAAATAATAAAAAAATAAAAAATAAAAAATAAAAAAAAAAAAAAAATTAAAAAAGTTATATAAATTGTGCTGATTTACTTTTTCTCCCAATGGGGGAGGGACAGTGCCTTATGCAAAGACAGCTGTTTCGATCTTGAGAAGATCTCATCAGTTTGCATGATTGGCCTGCAAATTGACTGTCCAGTGGATGGCCAACCTGAGCAAAAAAGACATTCTACAAGAGAATGGTGTCCTCTCTGCATCAAATCGAAAATCCACAATTTTTACTATTTCTGGTTTAACTTTGTGCTGGTTTGCTTTTATTGTGGATTGCTTTTATTGTGGGTGTACAGCTCCCGGTACGGAGTAGGTCGCCCGGTGGCCCTGAAGACAGCCCTTGAGAAGACTGCTCAAGCTACACCAACGAAACAAGATCAGGAGCACCTGGACAACCTTCGGCT
>CM065680.1:57148345-57150845 GCA_017654935.2 Phymorhynchus buccinoides
AGTGTAACCCATGTTAATGAAACCTCAAACCCAACACCCCCTAAAGCCCCAATCACACGCAGGCAAACCAAATCTAAAACAAAACCAACCCGACTCAATGACAACACTAAACAGACAAGACTGACTGATAAATTTAATGTGGTGAACACAAACTTGCAATTCTAATAAATAGGAATTTGGCCGGCCCGTTACAACAAATGTCAATTATGATAGACAGTCAAAGAGCCTGTCCATTGTTTCTTGGAACATCGATGGCTTAGCTAGCAAGCTTGCTGACACTGACTTTCTTTGTTATGTACAACGTCTTGATATTGTATGTCTTATTGAAACGTTCCTTGATGATGCTTTTGATTTAGATAACTATTTCAAGAAATTTGACAAATTTAGAACAAAAGCAATTAAACACTCGATTATGGGTCGCAGATCTGGTGGTCTTCTATTGCTTGTAAATAAAGCATTTAGCAGATTTATCAAAGTCATAGAAGTTGCTGTTGAACATGTCATTTGCGTTAAAATGTCTAAGGATATGTTAAACGTTGACCAGGATATTCTGTTATTGTTTGTTTATGTTCCTCCAACAGGTTCTGTGTTTTATCAGTCATCAAATTCTGTGTGCCACATTGAAGCTATAGAAAACTGCATCATAGACTTAACAAATCGTTTCCCACAAGCTCAAATAATATGTAGTGGAGACTTTAATGCGAGAATAGCAGATCTTCAAATGACCCTCCCTGAAATGACTGATTCTTTTTTTGATCCTGTGCACTCATCAAACGTTTTCAAGAAAACACGTTCAACAAATGATACAGTGCTAAATGCTTTTGGTGAACACCTTTTAAATCTTTGTGCATGTTTTGACTTTTGCATTCTGAACGGGTATAACCATGATAGCTACAGTTGTGGCTTCACCTTTATATCTGCTCATGGTTCTAGTGTGATTGATTATTTTCTTATCTCGAATGACTTGTTAGCCAATGTTGAACGTTTTTCTGTGTGTAGCAGGGTTGAATTGGAACATATGCCAATCAAGTTAGAAATTTCTGCTCCTACTAACTTTTCTAATAAAGTTACTGTCTGGAGAAAAGACAAAATCGATGTTTTCATTATTAACATAGCTACTAATTTGTTCTCTTGCAACATCGAATATGCCACACATTTGATTGATACTTGTATTAACAAAGCACTGCTTGAGTTCACAAACTGTCTGATGAATGCCAGTGCTTGTATGCGCCAAATTAAAACGTTTAAGGATAGGGTAATTACGAATTCTTGGTTTGACAAAGAATGTCAGGACAACAATGTAAAATTAAGAAAAGCATTAGTCATTAGTAATACATCTGGTGACCCTTATGATAAACACACTTATCTCCAATTAAGAAGGGAGTATAACCAGTTAAAGTATTTTAAAAGCCACAATTTCAGAACTGAACGTATTAACTCTTTGTTGAATGTAGCAAATGATTCTCAGGCCTTCTGGTCTGAAATAAAGAAATATCGCAAACGCTCTCCAATGACAAATAATATTTCACTGGATGAATGGTTAAATCACTTTGAAAACCTACTAAATGCTGGATTTGTTCAAAGCGAAGATCGTTTACCATTGGGTGTTGCAGATGCAGAATTTGACCCAATTTTAGATGGTGAAATTACTACTAAAGAAGTTACAAAAGCAATTCAGAGTCTTAAGCGTGGCAAGGCAGCTGGCCCCGATTGTCTGATTAGTGAAGTTATCAAAGCTTCAGATGATGCAGTTGTTACCTTTCTTGTCAAATATTTCAACAAAATATTTAGAGATGGCGTTTTTCCTGATGAATGGACAAAATCAATTATCATTCCATTACATAAGAAAGGGGATATAAATAACACTAATAATTTTCGGGGTATCTCTCTTATCAACAATTTATGTAAACTGTTCACATTCATTTTGAATAAGCGTCTAATTGCATGGACAGAAGCCAATTCGGTAATTTCAGATGCACAAGCAGGTTTTAGGAAATCATTCTCCACCACTGACCACATTTTCACGCTATACGCTTGCATAGAGAAACATTTGTCACGAAATAAAAAGTTCTATGTTGCCTACATTGATTTCAGTAAAGCGTTCGATACAGTTCAACATGGACTATTATTCAATATATTGCTTAGAAATGGTGTTAAAGGTAATATGCTTAATATTTTGAAAAGCATGTATTTTACAATTAAATCATGTGTCAGATGTGGTAACTCATACACTGACTATTTCAGATGTTTACAAGGTCTAAAGCAGGGTTGTTCCCTTAGCCCCACACTGTTTTCTATCTTCATCAACGAACTTGCTCATGATATATTTTCTAAAGGGAAACATGGCGTACAACTCTCTCCTAATGATATTGAACTGTTCATTCTGCTGTTTGCGGATGATATAGCTCTTATGTCATCTACGATAGCTGGTCTTCAAAATCAAATAAATATTCTTTATGAATGTGCACAAAACTTATATTTGAAAGTCAATTTGGGAAAA
>CM065680.1:57155845-57203345 GCA_017654935.2 Phymorhynchus buccinoides
CACAACCATGCGCACTTACGCACGTGCACACAGGCGCTCACACACGCACACACACGTACATATGTACGCACTCGCATGCGTGCACACACGCGCGTGCGCGACCTATAACTAATGAGAGAGAGAGAGAGAGAGAGAGAGAGAGAGAGAGAGAAACATTTGTTTATTGAGGGAAAAGAATTAGCACACAATGGGCTTGTTTACATCTTGCCCTCGAAACAAAAGAAGAACAAGCATAATTAAACTTCAATTAATGAACAAAAGCAACAACAAAAAAAAACAAGCAAAACCAAAATAACCAACACAACAACAACTAGATTTTCATACACCCCTCCCCCCTCCACTTACCCACCACCAACCTCGCACACATCACAGTAATCATATGAACTGATATAAATTGAATTCACAAGAATCAGGAAATACACAGTGTGGGAAAGGGGGGGGGGGGAGAGAGAGAGAGAGAGAGAGAGGAGAGAGAGAGAGAAGAGAGAGAGAGAGGAGAGACAGAGAGAGAGACAGAGAGACAGAGAGAGAGAGAGAGGGAGAGAGAGAGAGAGAGAGAGAGAGAGAGAGATGAAGACAGAGAGAGAGAGAGAGAGAGGGGGTGGGGGAGAGAGAGAGACAGAGAGAGAGAGAGGGGGGGGAGAGAGAGGGGGGAGAGGAGAGAGAGAGAGAGAGAGAGAGAGAGAGAGATGTTTTTATTGTCCCGTAGTGTGAAGCGAAGCAACACGACATTGTGACTCATATTCATACAGATGAACCGGTGAGACAGACAGACAAACTGACAGGCAGCGAGGTAGATGAAGAGATGTGCCCTCGCACGATTTTCATGTCCTGTCCTTTTTGTCATCGAATTAAACACTCACACGCCTTCAGAAACGTTATGGAACACCTGCAAAGAACTTGTCATGGAAAGGTATTGCAGAAATCTGATATAATTGATACACTGTTTTATATTTCATGCAGTAATTTACTAATAAAGCATCTTTTTCTTAGCTGTATTTTATGTGGAATGTTCGACATTATTAGGTACAAATCTATAATTGATAATTATGTATTTTTGTGCACGAGTTCCTAATGTGTTTGTGTGAAGTGCATTGTTATCACTACAAAATAATTTTGGACTCTAGATGTTTTAGAGTTGTAACTGAATCGTTTTTTTATGGCATGCAGCTATTTGCTTGGGAAGATTCGGAATCTTCCCGGGAAAATTCTGAATTTCCCCAAGGCTGGGAAGATTCAGAATTTTCCCGGGAAAATTCCGGAATCTTCCCGGAAATATTCGGAATCTTACCAGCCTTGGGAAATTTCGGAATTTTTCCCGTGAAAAATCAGAATTCCGATTTTCCCCCGGAAGATTCCGAATTTTCCCGGATTCCGAATTTTCCCGTGACATATATATCTGAACAAGTACACTGAGCATCCAATGATCCCCTTAGGATGAAAGTAATAATCACAGACATACATAATATTGACATCACAGTAATAATGATAAAATCACACACACACAAAACAATATCACAAACCAGTATGGCTATCACCTGAGTATATCTGACAGACACTTCTCTATTCGCTGTAGAACGCTTATAAATACATCTAGTTTTGTACCCAAATCAATTGAGGTACTCAACAGACTCTCTGTTAAGAAGTAGGGGGGTTGAGATCCTGTGTGCTGTGTGTGAGAAAGGAGAGAGATAAAGTAATAAGAGGAGGGGGAGCTGAGGAAGAGTGCGGTTGGGTGTAAAGAGCGAATGGTGTATGAAGGAGCATGTTGTGGGGAATGGGGAAGACTCAAAAGTATACTGGCTCTGTGTGTTACCTAATTTTGTTCATACTTTGTACGCAATGTGGGAGGGGGCGGATTGAAGTGGATTGGGTAGAATGGTTGGGGATGTGAAGAGGATGGGAAAGGGGGGGGGGGGCGGTACATTCGTTGAGTATGAAGAAGGTTGTTGCTTCATTGGTAAGATGAACTTTGCTTTTATTATTTGTTTTGTGTACCTTGATTTTTGTTCTGTTCCTTTTGTTTTGTTCAAATGCATGGATATTTTGTTTTCTGTTGCCCTTGTTGCATCATGAGACCACATTGTAATTTCTCTTGTTGAGATAATAAAGTAATTTTGACTTTGACTTTGACTTTGACCCATACACACACACACACACAAAACAACACAACACAACACACACACACAAACACACACACACTACGCACGCACGAGCCACTCATACGCACACGCACGCACGCAACGCACGCACACACGCACACGCACACACGCACTCACGCACGCACACACGCACACACACACACACGCACGCATACGCACACGCACGCACGCACGCACGCACGCACGCACGCACGCACAACACACACCACACACCACATCACGCATGCACACGCACACGCACACACACACACACGCACGCATACGCGCACGCGCACAACACGCACACACACACGCACACGCACACGCACGCACACGCACTACGCACACGCACGCACACACACACACACACACACACACACACACATGTGGCCTACATGCTTCTGCCTATCTCTTCCCATGCACCCAAGTGATTGAAAGGGCGAAAGGGCACTCCTCGCCTAAGGGAACTCACGTGAGGAAGCGTGCGGCATAGATCAAAGACAGGGTGAGATGGGACAGGGCCAGTCGGGACCTGCCCAGGTCTACACACGCACACATGTAATCAATAATGCGCACATGCATGCGCACACATACATACATCCTTATGCACATATGCATAACGCACCACAGACTTGAACGCGCGCACGCGCGCGCGCACAGAGAGAGAGAGAGAGAGAGAGACAATTGACAATTTGACAATGATTTAATTGCATATAGGCCTGTGGCCCGTTACAATGTCATCGTAACAAAAGCAAAAAGACAACAACTGAAAAGCACAAAGAAACAATGAGCAAATAAACATATGCATACATACATACATACATACATACATACATACATACATACATACATACATACATACATACATACATACATACATACATACATACATACGCCCGCACACACGCACACGCACACATACATACGCACACACACACACAAACACACACACACACATGCACGGATGTGCGCACGAACGCATGCACATATATACATACATACATACATACATACATACATACATACATACATACATACATGCATACATACATACATACATACATACATACATACATACATACATACATACAAAAAATAATAAACAACATGGGAGTAATTATGCATGAGTACACAGTACGCATGCATACAAGAAACAAGCATACATACACAATTGACTAATCGACTTCTGAAATTGTCTGCACAAAGGCTTCTCAAACATTCTCTTTACGCTTTACATCAGGTTTACATCATTCTCTCTACGCTTTAGGGATAGAAAAACAAATTTGGACAATTTAAGTTGGCTATCGATGTTACAACTAAAAATTCTTGCACATTGCTCGTGTTTGGACAAATGGCTTCCTGAACTCCTAATCGAATATTTAATTCTAAGGTCATTGTATCGTGAACATTCAAATAAAACATGGTATTCATCTTCACAATCAGCGTGACATAAAGGACAAACAGGATGTTCGGCTGGCAAGAATCGGAGAGAGTGACTTTGTATGGTTGAAACTCCCAACCTAAAGCGTACTAAGGCAGTTTTAAACATTCTATTGTTAATAAATTCTACATATTTTTCACGTTCAAAAATATTCTTAAAAGAATAATAAAGATCAAAACGATTACTCTCCGACATATGTGAGTACCACCGCTGACAGAAGCAGCTAATGAGGCGATCCTTAAAAACCTGGAGAAAAAGTTTCTCATTTCCAACTTCACCATACATCCACACATAGCCAAAACCATTGGAACACAGAAGATTTTTTAAATGTGATACCCAATTTTGAACCTTAATATTTCTATCCTGTAATCCAACAAGCATGTTATACGCTTTTCTTGAGTATCTAGTGGGTGATTGTTTGAGGAGACGAAACCAGAAATTAATGCACCTAGCTGCAGAATTGATATATAATGGATAACGACCTAATTCGCCGTATACCATGTCATTTGGCGTGAATGTTGGTACATTAAGTATTAGTTTACAGGCTTGTATATGGACTTTCTCAATGGACTGACGTGGTTTAAATCCCCATAATTCAGAACCATATAAAAGTGAAGGAACAACTTGGGCATCAAACAGTTTAAAGAAAAGTTTTGGTGAAGAGCATCCTAGCTTTCTTAATGTTTTCAAAATCTCTAAAGTGGCTCTCTTGCCTCTAACCACATGATCATAACCAGTAGTGATATCAAAACTAAGTTTTGTTGAAAAAGTAACTCCTAAATATTTATAAGAATTAACAACATCTAGTTTATCTTGACCAAAACACCATTGTTCCCTTGCCCCTAGAAAGCCGCCTTTACGAAATACCATTATCTTACTTTTTTTCCAAATTGACTTTCAAATATAAGTTTTGTGCACATTCATAAAGAATATTTATTTGATTTTGAAGACCAGCTATCGTAGATGACATAAGAGCTATATCATCCGCAAACAGCAGAATGAACAGTTCAATATCATTAGGAGAGAGTTGTACGCCATGTTTCCCTTTAGAAAATATATCATGAGCAAGTTCGTTGATGAAGATAGAAAACAGTGTGGGGCTAAGGGAACAACCCTGCTTAAGACCTTGTAAACATCTGAAATAGTCAGTGTATGAGTTACCACATCTGACACATGATTTAATTGTAAAATACATGCTTTTCAAAATATTAAGCATATTACCTTTAACACCATTTCTAAGCAATATATTGAATAATAGTCCATGTTGAACTGTATTGAACGCTTTACTGAAATCAATGTAGGCAACATAGAACTTTTTATTTCGTGACAAATGTTTCTCTATGCAAGCGTATAGCGTGAAAATGTGGTCAGTGGTGGAGAATGATTTCCTAAAACCTGCTTGTGCATCTGAAATTACCGAATTGGCTTCTGTCCATGCAATTAGACGCTTATTCAAAATGAATGTGAACAGTTTACATAAATTGTTGATAAGAGAGATACCCCGAAAATTATTAGTGTTATTTATATCCCCTTTCTTATGTAATGGAATGATAATTGATTTTGTCCATTCATCAGGAAAAACGCCATCTCTAAATATTTTGTTGAAATATTTGACAAGAAAGGTAACAACTGCATCATCTGAAGCTTTGATAACTTCACTAATCAGACAATCGGGGCCAGCTGCCTTGCCACGCTTAAGACTCTGAATTGCTTTTGTAACTTCTTTAGTAGTAATTTCACCATCTAAAATTGGGTCAAATTCTGCATCTGCAACACCCAATGGTAAACGATCTTCGCTTTGAACAAATCCAGCATTTAGTAGGTTTTCAAAGTGATTTAACCATTCATCCAGTGAAATATTATTTGTCATCGGAGAGCGTTTGCGATATTTCTTTATTTCAGACCAGAAGGCCTGAGAATCATTTGCTACATTCAACAAAGAGTTAATACGTTCAGTTCTGAAATTGTGGCTTTTAAAATACTTTAACTGGTTATACTCCCTTCTTAATTGGAGATAAGTGTGTTTATCATAAGGGTCACCAGATGTATTACTAATGACTAATGCTTTTCTTAATTTTACATTGTTGTCCTGACATTCTTTGTCAAACCAAGAATTCGTAATTACCCTATCCTTAAACGTTTTAATTTGGCGCATACAAGCACTGGCATTCATCAGACAGTTTGTAAACTCAAGCAGTGCTTTGTTAATACAAGTATCAATCAAATGTGTGGCATATTCGATGTTGCAAGAGAACAAATTAGTAGCTATGTTAATAATGAAAACATCGATTTTGTCTTTTCTCCAGACAGTAACTTTATTAGAATAGTTAGTAGGAGCAGAAATTTCTAACTTGATTGGCATATGTTCCGATTCAACCCTGCTACACACAGAAAAACGTTCAACATTGGCTAACAAGTCATTCGAGATAAGAAAATAATCAATCACACTAGAACCATGAGCAGATATAAAGGTGAAGCCACAACTGTAGCTATCATGGTTATACCCGTTCAGAATGCAAAAGTCAAAACATGCACACAGATTTAAAAGGTGTTCACCAAAAGCATTTAGCACTGTATCATTTGTTGAACGTGTTGTCTTGAAAACGTTTGATGAGTGCACAGGATCAAAAAATGAATCAGTCATTTCAGGGAGGGTCATTTGAAGATCTGCTATTCTCGCATTAAAGTCTCCACTACATATTATTTGAGCTTGTGGGAAACGATTTGTTAAGTCTATGATGCAGTTTTCTATAGCTTCAATGTGGCACACAGAATTTGATGACTGATAAAACACAGAACCTGTTGGAGGAACATAAACAAACAATAACAGAATGTCCTGGTCAACTTTTAACATATCCTTAGACATTTTAACGCAAATGACATGTTCAACAGCAACTTCTATGACTTTGATAAATTTGCTAAATGCTTTATTTACAAGCAATAGAAGACCACCAGATCTGCGACCCATAATCGAGTGTTTAATTGCTTTTGTTCTAAATTTGTCAAATTTCTTGAAATAGTTATCTAAATCAAAAGCATCATCAAGGAACGTTTCAATAAGACATACAATATCAAGACGTTGTACATAACAAAGAAAGTCAGTGTCAGCAAGCTTGCTAGCTAAGCCATCGATGTTCCAAGAAACAATGGACAGGCTCTTTGACTGTCTATCATAATTGACATTTGTTGTAACGGGCCGGCCAAATTCCTATTTATTAGAATTGCAAGTTTGTGTTCACCACATTAAATTTATCAGTCAGTCTTGTCTGTTTAGTGTTGTCATTGAGTCGGGTTGGTTTTGTTTTAGATTTGGTTTGCCTGCGTGTGATTGGGGCTTTAGGGGGTGTTGGGTTTGAGGTTTCATTAACATGGGTTACACTAGTACTTGCAACGTTTTGCTTGGAGTGACTGGGAACAGGGGGTACATCAGCATTGTTGCCTGTCCTTGACCTGTTTGCTGAGAAGAACTGCCGACTACACGGAGGAGCAGGCCTGTCCAGTTGGGAGTCTGGGTGATTGCAGGCAGGTGGAGGAGGGCAGGACAGCACCGGAGTCACCGGAGTCTGGCTTTCCAGGTCGAAAGGCACGACAGGTTGGACTGTGGACTGCTCCTCTTCATTTTGCACAGAGCCCTGACCAGGAACAGCTTGCTGGGAGGGCTCAGATGGATCGGGTTGTGGTGGAGGATGAGGACAAGGATTGGGAAGATTTGCAGGCATGGAATGGGGCTCGGCATGAGGGGCAGGTAGGGCAGAAGCATTGTCACCCAATGTTGGTTGGGGAGGGACCAGTGCTTTGCTTAAATTGATTCCTTGCAATGACTCTTGCATCATGGAATCAGGGCATTCAGGCCCTGCTTGAAGAACTTGAGCATCAGAGAGAGAGAGAGAGAGAGAGAGAGAGAGAGAGAGAGAGAGAGAGAGAGAGAGAGAGAGAGAGAGAGAGAGAGACAGACAGACAGACAGACAGACAGTTAAAGAGAATAGTTACTACATACAGTAGCCACATTGAGAGAGAGAGAGAGGGTTAGGGTTAGGGTTATGGACTTTTTAAAAAAAAGTTGAGAGTAGGCACCCTTTCTCTCTCTCTCTCTCTGCCACCACCCCCTCCCCCCCCCCTCCCTCCCTTTTTTTCCACAGTTCCGAAAATATAGGCTGAGAGAGGTAACATAACAGACCAGAGAGAGAGAGAGAGAGAGAGAGAGAGAGAGAGAGAGAGAGAGAGAGAGAGAGAGAGAGAGAGAGAGAGAGAGAGAGAGTGGGTTAGGGTTAGGGCTATGGACTTTTAAAAAAAAGTTGAGATAAGGTACCCTCTCTCTCTCTCTCTCTCTCTCTCTCTCTCTCTCTCTCTCTCTCTCTCTCTCTCTCTCTCTCTCTCTCTGCCAACCCCCCCCACCTCCCCCCCCCCCCCCACCTGTTTCCACAGTTCCGAAAATATAGGCTGAGAGAGGTAACATAACAGACCCATATCATGATGCACGTCTCCCTAAAACTGTGGAATTCAGTAGTCAAATTCATTTGACAGCAAGGCCACCACAGGGTGAGGCCAACTTATAATAAGAATTATCACCATATGGTCCGAAAATAAAGGTTGGGGTGGGGAGGGGGAGTGGCAGAGAGAGAGAGAGAGAGAGAGAGAGAGAGAGAGAGAGAGAGAGAGAGAGAGAGAGAGAAGAGAGAGAGAGAGAGAGAGAGAGAGAGAAAAGAGACAGACAGACAGACAGTTAAAGAGAATAGTTACTACATACAGTAGCCAAATTGATTTGACAGCAGAGGCCAGGTAAGGTCAAAGAGATTACTGGAGCTGGGAAACGGTGTGAGGCAAAACTTATAGTAAGAAAGCATTACCATATGTATTAGCGATTAAGTGTTTTGTGGTTTGAACTCCTTAATCAATATGGCCTTGACCTTGAAACAAAACTAAAGCAATCAGTCGATAGGTAATAAATGTTATCCTCTAGAACTTGTATACTAAAAGTGATTGAAATAGACTGAACGGTTTTCAAGAAAACGCGACCGGACGCACGCACGCACACACGGACGGACGCACGGATACTTTCCGAAGCTACGCTCGCAAACAACCCGGGCTCTTGGAGAGACCCCCTTCGCCTAGTATGATGGGCTTCAATTAAACGGCTTCAATGAAAACCAAAGGCCTCCCTAACTCTTCACCGCTGCCCGCCCGCCATGCCGCCCTCTTGGTTATGGGGGCACAGAAACGGAAAGAAACGCCTTCTTGTTGACTTAAGTAGGCATACAATTAAACAAACTTATTTTCCTTTTTGGGGGGCAAACCATTTTAAAATCAGCCAGCTGGTATTGATTGAATTATAATGAATGCTTGTCACCCCCCCCCCTCCCTCTCCCTCCTCAGAACCTATTATTGTATTGATTAGAGCCCCATCGCTGGTTTTTCTACCGATCCCCTCCCCCCCCCACATACACACTTCCTTTCCCCCAATCCCCCAATTTCTACCACCTCCTATGTTTAGTTGTGTACTTAGATAATGTGGAAATATGTTTATGTTTGAACGTGTGATTTTTAGGCTTTTTAGAGGCTTTCTTGTTGAATAGAGAAAGCATTTTGATGATAATGATTATGACGACGACGACGATGATGACGATGACGACGACGACGACGATGCTGATGATGATGATGTAAATGATGACGCCAGCGATGATGATGATCAATCAATCAATCAATCAATCAATCAATCAATCAATCAGTCAATCACTGAATCCATCAATCAATCATTTATTGTCCCCATTTTAAAACAAGGAAATTTGTCTTGCAGTCGATCAATACAACACAATAAATACAAAATACAATACAATAAATACAGACATGGTTAGGTGTCTGTACACGTGAACACCCCCACCACCCACCACGGCAACACAGCGACAGGCCAGTCACAATATAACTTGCCCGTCACTGTGCCGCCTTGGTGAAAGAGTGAAAAATGCAACGTGCACAGAGACCCCAACATATTGAACATCTTCACACACACACACACACACACACACATGCACACACACTTTTTCTCTTGCATTGATGTTGACGATAACAACATGTACATGTCTCTCTTTGCTTCTCTCTTTCTGTATTTGACTGCATGTCTGCCTTTCTCTCTATTTGCTTGTCTGTCTGTTTCTTTGTCTCTAACCATCTCTGCACGTCTCTCTCTTTTTTCTTCACTATAATAATGTCTGTCTGTGAAATTCATGTATGTGTACTGTCTTTTTGCCTGTCACACGCATGCACGCTCACACTACGCAGACAGACAGACACACACACACAACACACACACACACACACACACACACACACACACACACACACACACTGAGAGAGAGAGAGAGAGAGAGAGAGAGAGAGAGAGAGAGAGAGAGAGAGAGAGAGAGAGAGAGAGAGAGAGAGAGAGAGAGAGAGAGAGACACACACACACAAATACATACACACAGACACAGACACACACATACAGAGAGAGAGAGAGAGAGAGAGAGAGAGAGAGAGAGAGAGAGAGAGAGAGAGAGAGAGAGAGAGAGAGACTTACACACACACACTTACACACACACACACACACACACACACACACACACACACACACACACACACACACACACACACACATAGAGGTCAAGGGCATAAACGTAACTTCCTTGGGGAAAGAAAAAGTCTCACCCGTTTATCTTGGTAGGTGGTTAGTTAGTTTGGTGGACTAAGAAGTAATTAATACAGAACATTAGGCCCGAATCAGATCCATTAGTTATATTATAGCCTTCTACCTTCAAAACCACTTCAGTCAACAAATTAATTCCTTCCCCTTACGATTTTCTTTTTGTGTGTGTGTACATTTCACCCCGTCACCCCACGCCCTTCCCTCCCCGATTCTTGCCCAGTTTTCCCCGCAGATTTTCTTTAACCCTTGTACCCCCATCTTTTGCCACTTATGCCCCCCCCCCCCCCCCAGTCTCATTTCCTTAAACATTAGATTGGACCACCTGGATGGATGAGTAATTAAAACCGTTTAAAAGAGAGATCGATACGTATCAACACTGGGGGCTGTATGGGACTGAGGACATTCGAGAGAAGAAGGTTGCTGGGGCCTGTTGAAGAGGATGGCAAAGGAGATGAGAGAGGGTGGGAAGGATAGGGGTGGGGAGTATGGGGTGGGAAAAGTGTGATGAGTGAATGTGGAGAGAAAGGTGGTGGTGGTGGAGTGATAAGGAGACGATAAAAAACAAACAAAACACAACCTAAATCGATACAAACACACTTAAATACACTTCTACACTCAAACCTAAAAAATACACTTCCCATCTCTGTCCCGCCTGTCTGTCTACCTGTCTGTCTGTCTCTGTCGTGTAGGTATCTTTCTCCGTTTCCTTGACAATTCGGCAAACAGTACCTTTATCAATTGACATTGTCGTCACAAATCAAACTGACTGGGAGTACGTTTATATGACTCGCCATTTTGGATGAACCAAGGTACCATGCGTCTTTGTCGGCACCTCTGGGGCACTTCTGTCGATATTCATTAAAGTCGGTTGAGTAGTTTAGGCTGCAGCAGACAGAGTCAACGAGGCGACGGGCAGAGAAACGCACAAGTCCTTGGTCTAGTTTGAAAGTACTTCCTATTTGTTCTAGATCTGGGTAGGGTTTTAAAGATCTTTTCTTGGATTACACTTTACAAGTTATCCATTTGTTCGTCCTGGATTTTTTTTAATCGACTAAAATCCTTGATAATCAGAGTTGATAAAACTCATAAATAAAAGAGACGTTGTGAGACATATAATACCTAACAAACATAATTCTGTTTCTACAATTTTTTCTTCTGGAACTTTTGTTGCCAAAGGACTGGTTCTCTTAGACTCGTTAAAGGGAAAACAACCGATCCCAGGGATCGGGTCTTTTTCGCCAGAAAAGCTCTGCCTCGCGGTGGCTCGCACAACAGGGAACAAAGAAGGGCGAACCGTCTCTCTCGCCAGCTGTGATTCAAATGTGGCGCGCGCTCTTTCTTTTCTTTTGTGATGAGATTAGCGTCCAATCGGTCGGAGACCCTCAAGGACAGTATTCCTGAAGACGAAGTCTTCTCGGTGATGATGATGATGGAGTTGATGATGGGACAGGAATTCGTGACGTGGCAGACGTCGTCGTTGATGATTCTGGCACTACGTTGCACACCCCTTATAGACGAGGGTGCACCTCTGAGGTGTGCTCCGGTTACTGGAACATTTCGGACGGGATCCGAGTCGAAGAATATTTTGTCTTGATGCTGAAGTCAGCATCCATGTAGGTTGTTGATCTTGATGCAGGTGTTGGCATCTATTAGGCGGTAGGAGACTTGAGCATTGTGAGACAAGCCGAAGGTTGTCCAGGTGCTCCTGATCTTGTTTCGTTGGTGTAGCTTGAGCAGTCTTCTCAAGGGCTGTCTTCAGGGCCACCGGGCGACCTACTCCGTACCGGGAGCTGTACACCCACAATAAAAGCAATCCACAATAAAAGCAAACCAGCACAAAGTTAAACCAGAAATAGTAAAAATTGTGGATTTTCGATTTGATGCAGAGAGGACACCATTCTCTTGTAGAATGTCTTTTTTGCTCAGGTTGGCCATCCACTGGACAGTCAATTTGCAGGCCAATCATGCAAACTGATGAGATCTTCTCAAGATCGAAACAGCTGTCTTTGCATAAGGCACTGTCCCTCCCCCATTGGGAGAAAAAGTAAATCAGCACAATTTATATAACTTTTTAATTTTTTATTTTTTATTTTTTTTTTTTTTTTTTTTTATTATTTTTATTTTTTGAACACGAACATTACTCAAAGTTAACATTAACTGGTTTTGTTTCTGAGGTTCACAAATAAAGACATTGGACACAGAAAAGCTTTATCAAAGCAAACTATTCTGCATTTCAAATGCACTAACTTTTCAGTCCTTCAGAGTAGGGGTACGGAGCTGGCTATTCACTGAGATTTTTTTCTTTCATGCTATATATATATATATATATATATATATATATATAAACGTACAAGAATTGAAGAAGAAAAAACAACCACACCATTAAACTTTCCTCTTATATATATATAGTTTGCTTGAAAAAAACTTGTTTTGTGTCCAATATTGAAGTTTGTGAGCCTAAGAAAGAAACTGAATAACTTTAATTTTAACTTTACAATTTATTCTGTGTTCTGAAAAGAATAAAAGAAAATAATGTGCTGATTTACTTTTTCTCCCAATGGGGGGGGAGATAGACAATGCCTATGCAAAGACAGCTGTTTCATCTTTGAGAAAGATTCTTCAGTCTGCATATCGGCCTGCAAAGTATGTCCACAGTGAACATTCAAACTGAGCTAGAAGACTTTCTACAAGAGAAAGGTTGTCCTCTTTGCACCAGATTGAAAGTCCACAATAAAAGCAAACCAGCACTTAATTAAAAAGAAATGGTAACAATCTTGTGTAAAATAACAAAAATAATAATGTTCTAAAGTTACAATCCCTCGAAGAGAGTAGAAGAGATGGGATGCCATGTTGGTGGATCCAGTGAAGGATTCAATAAGGGAGGTCATAGAAATCGTAGTAAACACCAACATACTCCCGGTGAGGAGGAATGTAGAGAGGTGTGCCTGGATCAGGTAGACTGATGCGCTTTCCTTCTTCCAAGTATAATATAAACGTACAAGAATTGAAGAAGAAAAAACAACCACACCATTAAACTTTCCTCTTATATATATATAGTTTGCTTGAAAAAAACTTGTTTTGTGTCCAATATTGAAGTTTGTGAGCCTAAGAAAGAAACTGAATAACTTTAATTTTAACTTTACAATTTATTCTGTGTTCTGAAAAGAATATAATGTGCTGATTTACTTTTTCTCCCAATGGGGGAGATAGACAATGCCTATGCAAAGACAGCTGTTTCATCTTTGAGAAAGATTCTTCAGTCTGCATATCGGCCTGCAAAGTATGTCCACAGTGAACATTCAAACTGAGCTAGAAGACTTTCTACAAGAGAAAGGTTGTCCTCTTTGCACCAGATTGAAAGTCCACAATAAAAGCAAACCAGCACTTAATTAAAAAGAAATGGTAACAATCTTGTGTAAAATAACAAAAATAATAATGTTCTAAAGTTACAATCCCTCGAAGAGAGTAGAAGAGATGGGATGCCATGTTGGTGGATCCAGTGAAGGATTCAATAAGGGAGGTCATAGAAATCGTAGTAAACACCAACATACTCCCGGTGAGGAGGAATGTAGAGAGGTGTGCCTGGATCAGGTAGACTGATGCGCTTTCCTTCTTCCAAGTATAATATAAACGTACAAGAATTGAAGAAGAAAAAACAACCACACCATTAAACTTTCCTCTTATATATATATAGTTTGCTTGAAAAAAACTTGTTTTGTGTCCAATATTGAAGTTTGTGAGCCTAAGAAAGAAACTGAATAACTTTAATTTTAACTTTACAATTTATTCTGTGTTCTGAAAAGAATATAATGTGCTGATTTACTTTTTCTCCCAATGGGGGGGAGATAGACAATGCCTATGCAAAGACAGCTGTTTCATCTTTGAGAAAGATTCTTCAGTCTGCATATCGGCCTGCAAAGTATGTCCACAGTGAACATTCAAACTGAGCTAGAAGACTTTCTACAAGAGAAAGGTTGTCCTCTTTGCACCAGATTGAAAGTCCACAATAAAAGCAAACCAGCACTTAATTAAAAAGAAATGGTAACAATCTTGTGTAAAATAACAAAAATAATAATGTTCTAAAGTTACAATCCCTCGAAGAGAGTAGAAGAGATGGGATGCCATGTTGGTGGATCCAGTGAAGGATTCAATAAGGGAGGTCATAGAAATCGTAGTAAACACCAACATACTCCCGGTGAGGAGGAATGTAGAGAGGTGTGCCTGGATCAGGTAGACTGATGCGCTTTCCTTCTTCCAAGTATAATATAAACGTACAAGAATTGAAGAAGAAAAAACAACCACACCATTAAACTTTCCTCTTATATATATATAGTTTGCTTGAAAAAAACTTGTTTTGTGTCCAATATTTAAGTTTGTGAGCCTAAGAAAGAAACTGAATAACTTTAATTTTAACTTTACAATTTATTCTGTGTTCTGAAAAGAATATAATGTGCTGATTTACTTTTTCTCCCAATGGGGGGGGAGATAGACAATGCCTATGCAAAGACAGCTGTTTCATCTTTGAGAAAGATTCTTCAGTCTGCATATCGGCCTGCAAAGTATGTCCACAGTGAACATTCAAACTGAGCTAGAAGACTTTCTACAAGAGAAAGGTTGTCCTCTTTGCACCAGATTGAAAGTCCACAATAAAAGCAAACCAGCACTTAATTAAAAAGAAATGGTAACAATCTTGTGTAAAATAACAAAAATAATAATGTTCTAAAGTTACAATCCCTCGAAGAGAGTAGAAGAGATGGGATGCCATGTTGGTGGATCCAGTGAAGGATTCAATAAGGGAGGTCATAGAAATCATATATATGTGTGTGTGTGTGTGTGTGTGTGTGTGTGTGTGTAAAAAGAAAATCCAGGGCCAGTTTAAAAATGTTGATGCTAAAAGAAGTTGAGAGAAATGGGTGGGTGACAACAAGGATAGCAGGCTCAGGAGAGAGATCAGAAACAGCCATGGACAGAATCGAAGCAATTGTTTTTCTGGTTCAAAGGTGAAACCATTTATTCAAATTTGGGCTACAAAGAACCGAGGAAGAAGCAGCAATCGAAAACAAAAAGAAAAACAAACAAACAAAACATAACCCTCCGCGGACACACACACAAAATGGTTCGATGGGGGGGAATAAAATCATAGGAATGAAAGATTTTGGGGCGAGGGTGATAACAGGGGATTTTATTAGCCTGACTCAAAAGAAACAAACCAAGCAAAAACACATGTTCAGATAAATGTTGGCTACAAGTATGGCACTATCATTTCTGTATTTGTGTCTTTGGGTGTTGGAAAGAGCATGTTTTTCGTTTTCTTATTCGTCTGTTTTGTCTTTGGGGGGAGGGAAGGGTTTGGGTGGGAAATAGGAATTGTGTGTTGTGTAGGCCTATATATGTGTTTGTCCGCACAACTTTGCGCATGCGTAGCGTTTGTAATTTACAAAATACACATATATGTGCGTGTAACAATGTGGGAAGTGTGTGTGTGTGTGTGTGTGTGTGTGCGTGTGCGTGTGCGTGTGTGCGTGTGTGTGTGTGCGTGTGCGTGTGCGTGTGCGTGTGCGCGTGCGTGCGTGTGCGTGCGTGTGCGTGTGTGTGTGTGTGTGTGTGTGTGTGTGCGTGTGCGTTGTGCGTGTGCGTGTGCGCGTGTGCGCGCGTGTGTGCGTGTGTGTGTGTGTGTGTGTGTGTGTGTGTGTGCTGGCGCGTGTGAGCGAGTGCGTGTGGGGGGCACATCAACGAAAAGGGGGGGGGGGGTGAATCTCCGCAGATAATGTTTATGTATGAAAACTAATGTGCTATCTTTGTGACACGGATGAGGAGACAATTATGCCAACAAAACGATCCGATTGTTTTTCTTAAACCCGTGAAGCGAGTGTTTTTAATATGCTTCCAGTTTGACGTTAGTTGCTGTTGCTTTTCTCCACATATCTAAATCTCAGACACAGTGCATTAATTGTGTTCTCGTGCATAACATGGCTTAGCTTAACATCCTAAAGCGCCACCCCTGAAAAAACAAAGCCAACATGTTCTCTTGTGTTAGATCATGATTCATGTTTTAGAGAGAATAGCATAAATAATGGGATAAACAAAAGTAGCCAAACCAACCGATGCAAGCGCGCGCACACACATTCACGCTGACACAGACGCGCGCACACACACACGCGCGAGCGCGCACGCACGCACACACACGCGCGCGCGCATGCACACATACTCACGCACACGCACGCACACACGCGCGCGCGCATGCACACATACTCACGCACGCACGCACGCACGCACACACACACACATACACATGCACACACATGCACACACACATACACACACACACACGCGCACACGCACACACGCGCACGCACACGCACACGCACACACACACACGCACACGCACACGCACACGCACACACGCACACACACACACACACACACACCACTCACAAGCACAACACGCACACAAAGCCTTCAACAACAATAACAAAAAGCAACAAGCGGATCGCCGAGCGGCAGATAAGTTCCCGAGCGGGTGAACTTGGGCACATGACAGCAGCATGACGTATCTGCGCTCCAGTGACAAGAAATTGAGCAATTGCCAAAAAAAACTTAACAAATAACAAGGTCACAGTCAGGACAGCGATAATTTATGCGCGGATGCCTTCCTCTCATGGTGACACACCAACACACAAAATTTGAAGCGATGTCTGGCGGTTTGGGAGCTATCCTTGGGGCAGCATTGATCAGGCAAAGGAGAAAAAAGTTCAGCCGCTCGGGAACTTCTCTGCCGCTCGGCAATACACTTGTTATTGGCTGTATTACATAGACAAGGTTCTTTGTTAGGCCTACTGTGTTATCGTTGTGATCGTGTGTGTGTGTGAGAGAGAGAGAGAGAGAGAGAGAGAGAGAGAGAGAGAGAGAGAGAGAGAGAGAGAGAGAGAGAGAGAGAGAGAGAGAGGGGGGGAGAGAGATAAGGCAGGAAACAGCACACGCACACGCACACGCACACACACACACACACACAAACACACACACACACACACACACACACACTTGTATGTGCATTTCAACCCATACTCTCTCTCTCTCTCTCTCTCTCTCTCTCTCTCTCTCTCTCTCTGTGACACCGTTTTGTGGGCTAGGGCAACCTTGAATAATTTGCCGTCAATTTCACGCCACGTGCAGATTTGTACTATACCTTAGTGGTCACGTTCAGGACAAAAAAGGCGGGAAAAGACACGTTCATTTCGTTGGCTTGTTCGCTAACTGCGGTGGTAGGCTATATACCTACATTTATTAAAGTCATAAGTCATGTCATAAGTTTCTTTATTGTCCATTGGCATTGTACAACGCACATGGAAACTTGTCTTCCACCGCGTAAAATAAGATGAGATAATATATCAAAATCAAAATATTAACTAACAAGGGCGTCGCCGAGCGGCAGACATGTCCGTCACCAGCAATGCCACGCACTTGCGACACCCCGTAGAGTGTCACATCCTGACACAAAATTGGAAGGGATTCTGTCTTCTAGTTCACGAGATACAGCTTGAAGAAGAAACATATAGCGCAAAGAAGGAAATTTCGGTTTTCAAGGTCACACTTCAAGGTCAAGGTCAGCATGGTGATAATTTATGCTCGGATGTTTTCTTCTCTAGGGTATACAGTACCACACACAATCTGAAGCCCTTCTGTCAAGTACCAATGTGGAAAATATGGCTTAAAACCCAATTTTTAGACCCCTACCACTTTCAAGGCCTACGGATCGCCCGGACCGTGACCTTGACCTTGATCGGTATGCCACCATCAGAACGGGCATAAGCCAAAGTACCTTCATGCCAAATTTGAAGACTCTAACACTAACGGTGTGGGAGTTATGGCCCCTGAAAGATTTTCGGTTTTCAAGGTCGTACGCCAAGGTCAAGGTCACGACGGCAAAATGGTTTGCGCGGATGCCTTCCTCTCATGGTGACACACCAGCACACACAATTTGACGTGATTCTGTCAACCCGTTCGAAAGATATCCTTGGGACAGACAGAAGGAGAAAAAAATGACCCTCCGATTTTCAGGCTCCAGCGATCTTTTTGACCTTGACCTTGACCTTGATCGGTATGCCATCATCAGAACGGGCATAAGCCAAACCACCTTCATACCAAGTTTCAACATCATATGTTGATCGGTGCCCGAGATATGGCTAAAAATAGATTTCGGTTTTCAAGGTCGTACGTCAAGGTCAAGGTCACGACGGCAAAATGGTTTGCGCCGATCTCTTCCTATTAAGGAGGCACACCTTCACACAAAATTTGACGCGATTCGGTCAAGCGGTTCGGGAGATATCCTTGGGACAGACAGAAAACCCCCCCCCAAAACCCCACAAAACATACAAACAAACAAATACAAACCAGCCCATCGCAATAGTCCGTCTTGGTGACGGACTAAAAATATTAAACATAAATTTACATTAAAACAAATATGCAACTCTCACACCACACCCAATCATTCATCCGCTCTCTTCGCTATCTTGCTCACTCATCATGCAACCCACCACCACTTCCGCCTTCATCTTTTTACCTTTTATTTTTTTTCCTTCCTTTCTTCCTTTTTTTCTTGTTCCTTTTCTCTCTTTTTTTCATTTTTTTTCTTTCCCCCCTTCTTTTTCATTTTTTTTAGGTAGTCTTTTTCTCCCGCTCTCTTTCATCCTATTGTCTGTGTGGCTGACTAAGATGGACATTTCCAAGAGCCTTAAGTGTTGTTTGATACAAAAATGTCTGGGTTTCTGTGTGACCTAGTGTTTTGTGTACTGACACATTCATACCGTGTGAAGCTGGTGTGTATGTGGGAACGCGAGAGAGAGTGTGTGTGTGTGTGCGCGCGCGCGTGCATGTATGTGTGTGTGTGTGTGTGTGTGTGTGTGTGTGTGTGTGTGTGCGCGTGCGTGTGCATGTATATGTGCGTGTGTGCGCGTGCGCATGCATATGTGTGTATGTGTGTGTGAGTGGATGAACGTGTTAAAGTCATAAACAATTTTTTTTTTAACCCACAGCATAGGCCTAATAAGAGATTATGATGAATATGAAAGTTCGAAAATCTGTATGAGGACACCAAAACTGCTCTCTCTCGCTCTCTCTCTCTCTCTCTCTCGCTCTCTCTCTCGCTCTCTCCAGCTCGTCTCTCTCTCTCTCTCTCTCTCTCTCTCTCTCTGTGCCTTTTTTTGAAGGAACACTTTCAAAAATAGATTTCCTCCAGCCGAAAATCGGACATGCTGGGCCTAATTTACTTCTTTACTTAGGCGCATAAATGCAGCATGACGCATCTGCGCTCATAATTGACAGGAAACAGTCTGAGCGATCGAAGAAGAAGAAAAAACCGCGATGCTATAGGGGAAGACGGGGTAAAAAGCCCATGGGCGGGTAAGAAGCCCATGCCAATTCTCTCATGAAATAAAGCAAATTTCAGTCACATTTTGCCCATGAGACGAGTGTTAATGTTTAGCATTCGTCTCATGGGCAAATTTGACTTAAATTTGCTTTATTTCATGAGATAATTGGCATGGGCTTCTTACCCGCCCAAGGGCTTTTTACCCCGTGTTCCCTTATGCCTACATTTGATTAAAGTCATAAACAAATATTTTCTTCATTTTGTTCTGTTGCTTTGTTTGTTTGTTTGTTTTGTTTTGTGTTTTACTCACACTGTTAATTCATATACCCACAACACGACACGTTCACCATAAGAAGTTTGATCAAACAAAACACAACAACAACAACAAAACACTTTCAAAAAGATTTCCTACAGCTGGGCCTAATTATTTCTTACTTTTGCGCATAAATGCAGCATGACGCATCTGCGCTCATAATTGACAGGAAACACTCTGAGCGATCGAAGAAGAAGAAGAAGAAGATAAACCGCGATGTTATATGTCTACATTTATTAAAGTCATAAACAAATATGTTCTTGCTTTTTTTTTCTTGCTTTTTTTCTTTTTTATTATTATTTTAAACTCATACTGTCAATTCATACACCCACAACATGACACGTTCACCATAAGAAGCTTGATTTTAAAAAAAGAGCGTCTGAACTTGGGCACATAACAGCAGCACGACGCATTTGCGCTCCAATAACAAGAAACTGAGCAATTGCTCCCCCAAAAATAAACAACTGGGCAAATGCCCCAAAACTTAATTAATACTAAATGTCTAAAAAATATGTGGTTGTAAATGACCGGTTACAGATGGTCCTATCGGAAGACCATAACCATTGTGACCTTGACCTTGACCTTTCTTGCACTAAATATTCGGAATTACCATACGCCAATGCATCTGCATACCAAATTTGAACATTGTAAGTCCAACGATGTGAAGGATATGGCTACAAGAAGAAATTAATGCTTTCAAGGTCAAACTTCAAAGTCAAGGTCAGCACGGTTATTATTTTTGTTGAGGCCTTTCGTGTACTGTAATGTACTGTAACTGTGAAGCAATTCCATGCAACAGTTCTTGAGATACAGCTTTGGGGTTCGAACCCCGTGATTCGCACGCACGCTCGCACGTGCGCATGAGCGCGCAGTCAAATTCGTGATTATAATGTTATAGCCCTTTCCTCAGAAAACGTGAAAAAAACCGCATTGAAACACGCGCCAAAATACGCGAGATATTAGCGATTAAGTGTTTTGGGGTTTGAACTTCTTAATCAGCATGACCTTTACCTTAAAATAAATCTAAAGCAATCAGTCGATAGATAATGTCCTCTAAAACTTGTACACTAAAAGTGATTGAAATAGATTGAATGGTTTTGAAGAAAACGCGGCAGGACGCACGCACGGACAGACGCACGCACGCACGGACGGACGGATGAAACAAAAACAATACTTCCCGAAGCTTCGGTCGGAAACTTTTTTTTTTTTAAACCCACCCCCAATCAAATGTTGGCACTTAACATTTTCACTGTAAGCGACATTCTGACATTCTTAGGAAAGGGATAAGGTTAGGATCAGCCTAGGATCATTGTCACGAAACCTAGAGAACCAGAGATGATATGGAGAATCGTAAACATGATGGGGATGTTTAATTTAAAGTACTAGTTGGGTTGATTTGTGAAGTGTGCTCACAGACAGATAGATATTATTTCTTTATCCATATAGATGGTCAGTTCACCTTGAGCTGCAGGCAACGGACAGATAGGGCAAGATACACTTTGTTTCGCACGCTCTCTCTCTCTCTCTCTCTCTCGTCTCTCTCTCTCTCTCTCTCTCTCTCTCTCTCTCTCTCTCTCTCTCTCTCTCTCTCTCTCAGTCCATCCAAAGAACGAGATCTTTGGTCCATCACAAACGAAAACAATAGCAGTTTGGCACAGGCAGACATAGGAGTGAGTTTGTTATTGTGTGAATCTTGTGACACGGGCATAGTAGTATAGCGCGATTGTTACTCTACTCTTTGCTTCTGATTGTTCCCTCTCTTATAGCTTGGAAGGCAAGCACGAAGGTGAAAGAGGGTGGGGATGGTTTGGGCGCGTTCTCGCTTTTTCGCTGTTTTTAATGAAGGCTTCACGAGGCAAGCAAACATAAAGATAGTATTGCTAGCAAGTTAAAGTTTTGTTGTCGGCCAAATTTTTTCACCCCCCACCCCCCCCACCCCCCCCCCCCCCCAGTCTAATAAATGACCCGTTACATATGGTCCTATCGTCAGACTATAACTGTTGTGACCTTGACCTTGACCTTGACCTTCTTGTACTAAATATTCGGAATTTTCATAAGCCAATACAGCTGCACACCAAATTTTAACATTGTAAGTCCAACGATGTGATAGATGTGAAAGAAGAAATTTAGGTTTTCAAGGTCAACCTTGAAGGTCAAGGTCAGCATGGTTATTATTTTTGTACGGGACCTTTTGTGCACCGTGATGCACCACCACAGTAAATTTGAAGTGATTCCATGCTACACTTCTTGGGATACAGCTTTCGGGTTCGAACCCGCGCACGAGCGCGCAGCCAAATTCATGACTATAAAGTCATAGCCCTTTCATCAGACAACATTGTGGAAAAACCCGCATTGGAATACGTGGAAAACTTCGCGAGATATTAGCGATTAAGTGTTTTAAATGTTCAACTCTTTAATCATCATGATCTTGAACTCAAACTAAAGAAATCAATCGATAGCTAATATTCTCTAATACTTGTACCCTAAAAGTGTTTGAAATAGACTGAACGGTTTTCAAGAAAACGCGCACAGACGGACGGACGGACGGACGGACGGGACGGACGAAACAAAAACAATACTTCCTGATGCTTCGCTCGGGAACTAATATTGTAGGAGTATCCTGGACGCGATATTCCCACCTTCCATCACAATGCTACTCCACCCTTCATGCCTGTGAAATGGAACCTAAATCAGCAACATGCACAGCCTACAGACATGCGGGGCCCTATTGATTATAGCTATATATATATATATATATATATATATATATATATATATATATATATATATATATATATATATCATTCAAAACAAAGGGAAAAAACAACAAGTGGGATGACTGTGGTGTCAATTTAATGAGCAAATATTTCGGACTACTGTCCTTTGACCATGCCTATCTCCTTCTGCCAGAAAGAGTCACATTTAAAATACATGTAGAAACAGTGATTAAAATTCACAAATATTAAAACAACTAGAAGAAATTAAAAGCAAAAGCAAATTAAAGCATATATATATATATGCATGACACTTGCAGAAGAATGGGGGAACTCTTCGAGTCAGCAGTTAATCGATCATGACTGCGATGCTTTTCACATGCATAAAGTTATTACGTCCAAATGGGCTGGCAATGAGACCCCTATCCCCACCCCACCCTACCCGCCGCGCCTCCTTTGCTCACGGTGACAGTTAAAACTGTAGTTATTTATACCTCCGCCATGAAGTTTAACCGCACATTTTAAAAAACCCCACCATATCTCGACAACAACAGACTTAAACCAATGGATGGATTGAGTAAAACCTGAAAGGGTTTTCTTCCTTTCAATTCCGTGCAAGCACGGACATGGTGCATGGATAGGTTCAGTTACACGTCTTAGCAAAATGCTACAAAAATACTTTATAATTGTTATTTTTTAACCATAATCGTAATCAACAATTACAAAAATATATGAATGAAAGAAAACATGGTGTGAATTGAAAGGAGACAACAAAAAGACATAAAAATGCAACCATGTTATCTCACTCTCTCTCTCTCTCTCTCTCTCTCTCTCTCTCTCTCTCTCTCTCTCTCTCTCTCTCTCTCTCTCTCTCTCTTCTCTCTCTCTCTCTCTCTCTCTCCTCTCTCTCTCTCTCTCTCTCTCTTTTTTGCTTGCTGGCTTGCTCGAATTTTTTTGGGGGGCAGGAAGACATGTCTGCTCCACCTCCTCTCAGTCAGGGGGCAGGGGGGCAGCCGCCCCCCTGCCCCCCCTGTTCCTACGCCACTGAACAAGCAACAAGTATGGCTTACCTTATGAGGTGCTCAATGTGCAAAATAATGACGCAGTTGACAATATATTGGCGTAATTTACCCACACATCCGCTTCTAGCGGGCTTAGTTTAATTAAACAAAGTAACGCCAGAGTTTAGGCGAAGGTTTGCAGTGTAGTGAGCGAGTTGAAAGCAGTTACTGCGACCATGAAATCGTTATCCCTCTGCCCTCAAGCCTCCCCCCTCTGCTTCCTTCATTGCAGCAATCGTCTCTGACAGCCCAATGTTTGGAGGACACCCCCAATTATTCGCCCTTTTCTTTCCCTTTTCTTGTCCTTTCCTTTTCTTTTTTCTTTCTATTTTTCCTTGCTATGCAGCACTTCGATGGACTTTGACACATGGCGGCAACGATTCAGCTCTACACTCTCAAGGCATAGGGGGCGGGGTGGGGATGGAGGGAGGGGGGTTGGCAGCAAGAGAGCGAGAGAGAGATTTGAAGACGGGATGCTTGGTGGAGAAAAAAGAGGCCAAAAATCAGGGCTGTCGCCTTACTTGCAGAAACTAATAACAAGAATCATTTCCTGGGAATACGGACGGGGAGGGGCAAGTACAGAAGGTGGGGGACTGGGGATTCGGAATTGAGTGATCCCTCCCGATTCGTTTTTTACCCTCGCCACCCGTTTTGATAGCCAGGATGGGGTGGACGGTGAAGGAGAGAGGGGAAAGAGATTCCCCTGACATCGCAGCCAACAAGCCGCTGCCGACCCGCAAGCCTGGCCGCTGATCACACGGGCGAAAACCTAATTACACTGCCCGTGTTCATTGCATCAAAACAACTGCTGATTAATTCAAATTTAATTTCTCCGCTACTTTGTCCGCCGCGGCAGCGGGGGGCCGGTCCCGGGAGAAGCCGTCAGAGGAATGTGCAGATAGGATCTTAAATGGGCGAGCAGGCGTGATCTCTGATAGCCCGCCTCCATTTCAATGGAAATGACGGCCATTTTCTTGCATTAGGCACCAAAGCTCGCTGCCACTTTGCATCACGCCTAATCCCGGGGATTCTCGCGTTGATTGGACGCCGAGGTCAGAGTTGCGGCCCTTGACGACATTTGAGGGGGTGGGGTGGGGGGGGGGGGGGGGAGGAGGCAGAAAGGGGCTGTAGAGTTTTGTGCTAGTGCGGGCTTCCGTTCTATACTAGGGGGACTTGTTTAGCTGGCCCCGGCGATGGCCTTTGGCGCGGCACTATGTTAGAGGTCCTCACAGACCTAGGTGGAGGGATAACCCTCGTCCTCCCCTTTCCCTGTTCTGTGTACCCTCCAATACAACCTGTCCACGGAAGGTCATCCCAACGGTCAGCAATGGGAGAGGAGAGGAGAGAAAGCAAGGGTGAAAATAGAAGATGCATGGAGAGCTTGAAGGTGGAATGAGCGACAGGACAGAACCACGTAATACAAGTGGCCGCGTTTCGAATAACGTCATTTCCTGCCAAGTGATGAGAAATGTCCAAGTGGATGACAGCTGCTTTTGAGAAATGTCGTCCATTTTGATTTTTTCGCTGCGACCTTAGTGACTCCTCTCTGCAGGTACTGGCGAAGGGATCAGCGGTTGTGAGAAGGGTGGGTGGGAATGGAGAGGGAACTATTTTCTTGATATAATTTGAGCAGCTTTATGTAGATCTTTCGAGGAAAATTATTCATTTCTGGTTTGCGGGGAAAGTGAGACTTCAAAATGAGATTTCCAGCCGCCGAATAAATCTACCCCGATTTAGCCTAGATGAAGCAACGTCAAACTTTTAATGAAACTTTCAAATACTTTTCGCTTTATGGCAAAAAAATCAGACAAGAAAGAAAGAAATCATTTGGGCCAGATTCTCAGACATGCGACAGTTAGAGAGATAAGTTAACTTTTGGAATACTGTGAACGCGTTAAAAGAAACGTATATTTGAGTCTATCATTCTCAAACCCGTCAACTGGCAGAATCAATGTCAGTTTCAAAGAAACGAGAAAAATAAGAAAATAGCGTGCTAAGAGAATGAATCCGCGACACTTGTTTGATTATTGAATTGTCGTTGGGTTTTTTCATTTCTGTATTGGACTGTATTGCATTGTATTGCATTGCATGGTATCGTATTGTATCATACGTTTTTGCATTGTATATATTGTATTACTCTTACAATCATAGGGAATCATCTCTGGAATTTGAGGTGCCCTCACATGGAGAGTCTGTCGCCGCTAGAGCGGCGCCACCTTTATACATTTTATTTTGATATGTATGAGTGAACGAGGAGGGGGGCATTTTGACTAATTGATGAACTGCTTTGCTGTCACTAGGTTCTTACATGTGCACGAATTTCTTGTTCAGTTTAATTTTAATTCGGCTGCATTAAATATGTTTATGCCAACCACATCCAAGAACATTAATTGTCCAGGAAATGTAGACATGGAGCACACATGTAGTTATGAGGCAACAGGAGACTGCTTCAATGCTTGCTACTGCCTTATGAAATCGTCATCCCTCTGGTTATCTGTGGGCATTGGCGTCCTCAGTCCTAAGTCCCTCATGGTCACTTCTGATGGAGTTTTGACCATAAGATAACCCTTCAGAGTTGTTACTACCGTCCATAGCTGTAGCGATTGTTCAGAGCTATAACGACCGTTGAGAGCAGTAACCACGCACACACGCGCGCATGCAAACACGCACGCATGCAAACACGCACGCGCGTACGCACACGCACGCACACGCACACACACACACACACACACACACACACACACACACACACATCTGGTAGCGTTTTAAACTCTACTAGCAGAGGTCGCAATTGTAGTAGAGATCGCAATTTTAATCTATACTAGCAAGATTTTAAACTCTACTAGCAGAGATCGCAACTGTGATATCTGATCTCTACCAGTTGAGTTTCAAACTCATCAGATGAGTTTAATTAAAACCCGTCAAGTAGAAATCAAAATCAAAACGTCTGTGTGTTTCATTTCGAAGAAAAAGCAAAGCTTTTACTACCTCTGTTACTATTAATAGAGCAAAGTATCTTTTGTACCCAATATTACTGCATTGGACTGGCTTTAACTAATGAATTTCTGTCTCCACCCATATAGAGCCGTGGGAAAAGACTATGTGTTTATTGTGTCTAGCTTGTTTTGCGTTTTGGTTTTTTTGTTCATGTTTTCTTTGCGTCTGTCTGTTGTTTGTACTCATAGTCCAACAAAATCGGTGTGTGTGTGTGTGTGTGTGTGTGTGTGTGTGTGTGTGTGTGTGTGTGTGTGTGTGTGTGTGTGTGTGTGTGTGTGTGTGTGTGTGTGTGTGTGTGTGTGTGTGTGCGTGCGTGCGTGTGTGCGTGTGCGCGTGCGCGCGTGCGTGTACGCGTGCGCGTGCGTGCATGCGTGTGTGTATGTGTGTGTGTGTTTGTTTGTGTTCGTGCTCATTATCAATAAATGTTAGTATTGATGAACTCCTGTGAAACAATTTTTATTAACATAGAGTGATAAATCTCATTCTTTATTTCTTTTGTGAACTTCTTAAATTTGAAACCATACTTTTTATCAATAAATGTGAATATTGATAAACTCCATTGAACCGTGTTGAATCCTAGAAAGAGGCAGGGCAAAATGGGAACAGGGCGAAACGAAACAGGGCGAAAAAAGACACTGCTGTAATCGTGACGAAATGGGCCAGGGTGAAATGGGAACAGGGCGAAACGGGACGTCCCCAAGGGAAACGGGGGACTAAGTCTGCCGCTCGTCGACACGCTTGTTTCACTTTAATTGCCTTTCATTTCCTTCCTTACTTTCGTTTTCTTTTAATCATAATTTTTATTTCTTAATGTATTCTTTTTTTTTTTAATTTACATGTTTACCTATCTATATTTATTTATTAAATCGGTTATTTATTTACTTCATTTTTCTTTTTTAACAGAAAGTTGTGTCTATTGCTTACAATATTTCCTGGCTTTTTCTGGCTTTTTTCTGATTTTGATCTTTCTCTGTTATTCTATCACTTTCCTTTCGTTCCCTCATAACATAGCCTATTTACTTTTTTTCTTCTGATTTTCATCTTTCTCTGTTATTCTATCACTTTCCTTTCGTTCCCTCATAACATAGCCTATTTACTTTTTTCTGACTTTCCACTTATATTCTGTTCTTTCCTTATTTTGGAGAGAGAAAAAAAGAAAAGAAAAGAAGAATTTTTTAATTATTTTTAGTATATGCTACGAAAGGAATCTTTCACATTCAGTTTCAGTGGGATATTAACTATGTGATGATTGATTTTATTTTTGAACTAGACTACTTCAGATACGAATAATTAAGGTAGCAAATGACATCTGTTTTGGTCGATTAAAGCAGGGCTAATGTATATTATACAGGCCCTGATTAAAGGCTGCGACAGAAAATACTTCGTGTGTGTGTGTGCGTGCGCGCGCGCGTGCGTTTGTTGTGAGTTTTTTCTTGTAAATTTGTGAGGCAGACATGCACACACACGCCACACATCATCAGAGAAAGAGAGAGAGGGGGGGGGGGGGGGGAGCGAGAGAGAAACAGTACACATACACGCGCGCGCCGCCCCCCCCCCCCCCCCCCCCCCCCCCCCCATGTAATGATTTGAACCATTCCCTTTTCGTTTTCCTCATTTTGTTTAATCAAAAGAATCGACGCAATTAGCAATAATAATAATAATAATAATAATGTTGTTCTTGTTGTTGATGTACCATGGCTAAAAGACTCCAGGGATCATCCCAACCGCCGAAGCACTATGGTACAAATGCACCAGCTAGGGATGAGAACATTACGTGTGTGACCGGTTTTTTTATTTCCCCGCCACGTGGGCAGCCACACCCCGACTTCGAGGGAATAATAATAATAATAATGACAATAATAATGTACACTAAAAGCACTGACAGCGCAACCCTCCACCAAGAAAGACAACTCGTTTTCAATTTTCGTAAAGCCAGTGGGCCCACATGAGGCCCACCCAGTTGAGTGTTTCGCCATGCTTGATACACCGACAGACAGGCAAAGAGAGACCCGACATACCAACAGGGAGCCCAATGCAATGCCATGATGATCATGTCCACGACGGTGCTAGAACTGAAACAACATTAACAGGAACTAGAGAAGAATAGAAGGAATACAAGTACATAGGGGAGAATGAGAGAGAGAGAGAGAGAGAGAGAGAGAGAGAGAGAGAGAGAGAGAGAGAGAGAGAGAGAGAGAGAGAGAGAGATGCAGACAGACAGACTGAAACAGACAGACACAGACAGACGGACAGAGGAGAGAGATAGAAACAGATACAGAGAAAGAAAGAGCGATAGAAAAACAGACTGACAAGGGAGAGAAGGGTTAAAAAGATAGGCAGATAGAGAAATAAAAATAGAAACATGAAGCAGATAGATGGTAGAGTTCTTTATTACAAAACAATAACAACAAAAAACAACCAACCAACCAACCCAAGAAAAACATATTGCCGCGTGTAAGATTCCAACCCTGGCCAATGGAATAGTTGTCCATTGCTTGAACCACTCGGCTACCTCATCTGCACCCCCACCCCCACCCCCAAATGCATAATTTTTGTTATTACAAGAACCCCTGAAGAGGCTGCAGTACGCCTGCTACGATGTAAAGAAACACTTAAAAGAAATAAACGAACAATAATTTGTCAAAGTAATATTTTCCTGCATCTCTAAAAATACATTATTTTATTTAACTAAAAATGAAACTCGTTAGGTGGTACCCTACACATTTACATTAAATTTGATCAAAACATATATTTGTCATCTTTTTTATTTTATAGTTTTCCTGTTACAACAGAAAACGGACAGACAAAAATATTAACAGACAAGCAAAGATAGAAACATAGTCTCCTTTGCGTAGGTAACGAACCAGTCCACCTTTTCTTCTTCTAAAACATTTCGATCTCTCTATCCCCCATCATCCTCTGAAGACCTACTTGTAGCCGTACAGTGTGTAAGAAGTTGGTCCCTAGAATGGTCCACCACCTAAGTACATACACTTCAATTAAAAGGGAAAAAATCGACACTTTCCTACAAAGTCCACCAAAGCGAACCAACCCATTAAAAGACTCGGGTGTTTTCATTTACAAACCGTTCCTTGTTTGCAACTTCATCAATATTCAATTAACATAGTTGAAGTTTATTGTAAAATATTTTCATATCGCTCACATATAAAACCGCGGCACGGTCCATCACATCACAATCGGTTATAGGCCTACATAACAATTATACCACCCACCTATACTGATTTTGTTTTCCCAAACACTGTCTTGATTGGGTTTTTTAAATCAACACATTCCCATCCACATATCAATAAAATGTTAAATCCCTGTTCCCTCCACTAAACCTGATATTGAGTCCATGGATTGACAATGAGGGCTTTGGCCTTCGAAATCATTTCACTCCCATTAACTTTGCTGTCTTTTTATTTCAAGACAACAATACGATATAAATAGAAACAAAGCATATTGTAAGACAGTAATTATTATGTCTATGAAATGTGTTCGGGTCGGGATACGAATTACAATTATCATTTGAAAATCACCCCTTTCCAGAGATATGACTGAAAAGTCTTTGTACTCCAAAGGGGAACGCCACGACTGTCCGAATCACGACTCTCCGAATCTGTGATCATTGGCGGCTCCGTATCAGTGACGTCATAAGGACCAAACTATCACGTCTGCCGTAAAATGATGGCCGTTTTCAGTGTGTGTGTGTGTGTGTGTGTGTGTGTGTGTGTGTGTGTGTGTGTGTGTGTGTGTGTGTGTGTGTGTGTGTGTTGTTGTTGTTCTTTAATTTAACGTCTTTTCACTTAAAAGTGTGTGTGTGTGTGTGTGTGTGTGTGTGTGTGTGTGTGTGTGTGTGTGTGTGTGTGTGTGTGTCTGTTTTCATGTCTGCATGTATTTCTAAATTCTGACAGTCGTGATTCTGACAGCCGTTCATCGGAGAACCGTGATTCTGACAGCCGTTCATCGGAGAGCCGTGATTCCTACAGCCGTTCATCGGAGAGCCGTGATTCGGACAGCCGTTCATCGGAGAGCCGTGATTCGGACAGTCGTGGTGCCCCGCTCTAAAAGACGTCTCTGTCACTCTGAACGGATTTTAACACTTTTTAATTAAAGCATTCTATTAACCCTTTCGCCGCCAGCCATTTTTCAGCCCAAAAATACCATTACATTTAACTGCGAGTGGGTAGAGAAAATTTGTATCTGCAATATTTGGAATTCCTCTGCGACATGTATAACATTAGGCCTATCCTTACCTCGCAAAGTTAAGAAAACAGGGTCTTCAGATAACAGACCCTGATTTGATGCCTTTTAGTGACATGGGTCTTTTAGTGACCTTTGTGGTGCATAAATGCGACATTGGCGGTGAAAGGGTTAAACTCACACTGACTCTTTGTCTTGTCACAAGCTCGCTTTGTCACCATGCTCTCAATGACTAGGGTACACTTTATAAGGAGGGAATCCTTCAAAGCAAACAAGCACTCAAACAAACAAGCGCGGATTCGCAATCGTTTGTGGCAGCGGTCTATTTTTACCACATACACTGAGTCGCCTCCCCTGGCTTTTCAATAATTTTAATCTGAAAACAAGAATGTTATCTCTGCACCATTTCGTAACTTTTTATATCTTTTGGAAAACATTTAAAACTATTTATCCTACTTATACTCATCGAAAGAAGCACCGCATACTCGTCGTGTCTGTTGCAGTGTCTGTATTACGTATGCTTATTATTTTGTACGCTTTAAAATGAAGATTAATGTGCTCTGTTCAGTATACAATTCTTTCCATACCTAAGGACTGACTACTTAAGCGGTGCCTTGCCACTGCTCGGGGCTGAGAGGAGGGGTCCCTTTCCCTCCCTCCCTCCGTTCAGAGCACGCAGGAATCGTTAACCGCCCCCACCACCACCACCATCACCACTACCAGTTAATGTTTTACATTTTGCAGCTCAAAACTACTTAGTTCTTTAGGACTCCATCATGACATCAAGGGCGGGAGAGTTTTTGTTGCTTATGTTGGGATCAAATGGAACAAATAAAATTACTTATATTAATAATAGTAATGGAGGCCTCTGGCGATGCGTTCCCCCACTACATTATCATATAATATAATAGATTCTGACTGATTGAGACCGGGTTCGCCCACTTAAAAAACTAACTACCAGTGGTCAGGTTCCATGACCTAATTACACATAAACAAATACAATTTTAATAGTAACTTTTAAATAAAACAAGTCTTGTCATTTATAAACTAACTTTTTACAAAATTAAAAAAAAAAACCCCTATTTTAACATATGTGAAAACTATTAAGGATATATTCTCTAACAAAATATCCCTATATTATTTATGTCACGTCCTAAGGGACAAGATTTAATAGGTTAGATACCAGGATTATAGTATTCTATATACTTAAAAAACTATAAACAAAATATTATTTAATCGTAACTCTTAAAATAACTAATTTTAATTAATTCTTAACACACTTTAATAAAAATAGTAAATACAACTTAACTGATTAAAAGACTAAATAGCTTGTATGTAAAAGTTGTGTACATAATAATAATCTAAATTTAATGTACATATTATTTTTAACAACATTTTTTGGTTTTTAATTCTTTTAAACCATTAAATCTTTTACGACCACTTGGTCATAAAATTTGTACATTTTTTTATGCAGGCCTCTGCCTCTTAAGAATTTTAATAATAAAGCTCTTTTGAGCACAACATATGGATTTTTAAACAAAAACTCAGTTGAGCGTAAAGCATGAATTTTAACTGTAGCCCTGGGTTTTTTTAATCAGACTTCCTCCAATCTGCCAGACTTAAAGCAAACAGCCAAATATCTTTTACAAACAAAATATCTTATTACAAACATAAATTTTAAAAACTTTAGACTTGTGCGCCCTAAAAATTATTAAAACTTCTAAAAACACACACCAAAAAACCCATTTCTAATATAATTTACTAAAAACATACAAATTATAATTTCAAAATTATATCTTATTACTCAAAGAATCCACTTTTTTTCCCGGAATCTTTATAATTTCAAATGCCCCAAATGGTCTTTTGACCCAGAAGGCGCAAAAACTATAATTTTCTCTCTATACCTAAGGACTGCTCATCATTAGTTCAATACTTGTGGCGGTGCCATAGCCGATGAGTTTTAACCGAGGCGTAGTCACCGCTACAGCTATCTGTATTCATTTTAAAAAATCGTGACTTTACTGGTTTCGTACTGCCTCCGGGCATTGCCTCCAGTATTGTCCCCACCATATTTGTATTTACAAATGTCCCATATGTGTCTGATTCAGACCAAGATGACTTAAAACTAAATTTTCGTTCGATACCTAAGGACTGTAGATATGACAACTGAAATGTTACTTTATGCCCAAGTATTGTTTTCTCTTTTACAATATGTGCGACCATTTTGGCAATATGTGCGACGATTTTGGACCGACCGACAGACCGACCGACAAAGTGAGTTATAGGTTTGAAGTTTGTATGATCATTTTCTGTGCTTTGTGTCGAGAGATATTAGACAGCAGTTTGTTTTCGTCGCAGTTTTATTGTGGTTTGAAAGGGGAAAGGAAGTTGTTGTTTTTAAAAGAGTATAAAACGAAAAGGGTATTGAAGCCATTTGATCAATTTTTCTGATCGCTTCTCGGCCTTTTGGCTAAGACAGTGATTCAGGAACATAAATTTTTGTTTATACCTTGGTTTGTTTGTTCAGCCAGTCGTACATGGCGAAAGCCGATACGCGACGTAAACTGAACTTCCATCCAAGCCATTTGAAGGGCAGGGAAACTTCTTGATCATATAATCTGGCAGTGAGCTGTTTGTTTTTGTTATTGTTCTTTCCCCCAAAAAAATCAGTTAGCATGGAATAATAATATCACACAACACACGCACTTAAGAAACATCGGATTCATACGCAGAAAAGGTAACACAATTAAGTGGAATGTCTCGAAGATCCTTCCGTTTCAGGATCTTCTTCGCATTCTTCTTTGATAACGACTTCCGCTTTGTCTTCATCTAAATGGTCTGAATTGTCCAGGGCGACCCCAGAGTCCTGTTCGGAAAAGGTTTTCGATGCACTGGCGTCATTCACCACGTCAATGTCTTCTTCAAGGGCAGTCGCAGGCTTGTGGTCGTCATCCTCTTCCTCTTCATCCTTCTCTAAGTCGTGGCAGTGTGTCTCTGTGAACTGGGCATCCCGAGAAATCATGGCACGTTCTGCCGCCAGCTGCACGCTCTGCCAGAACTCGGCGCGAAGCTTGCAAGCGTTTTCTTTCCGAGAAACGTCATCTCTGTCTTTCATCCTACCCACGGACAGTTCCGGACTTCCGTTCTCTTTTCGGGCAGGAAACGCCTTGGGCGTGACATCGGCAAAAGTCATGCCTGGGGTAGGAGGTGGAGACTCGATCTGCTCCACCGCAAAACCTACGGGCTGGGTGATTTGAAAGATGGGCAGCATGTTCAGAGCCAGAGGCCCCAGGGACTTGCAGGCCTGCACGCGGGGGTACTTGGAGTTGGGCCTGCGACCACGAGGCACGCGAGGCGCCTCCAAGAGCTTGTCGATGGAAAAGGGACATTTACTGGACGGGGGCCTTCCGTTCGGCCCTACACCTCCTCCTCCGTCCCGCCTCGCTGTATCCTCCTCCTCGCTGCTGAGCCCTAGAGACGAGTCCATGGAGGCGGAGGGGGAGCTGGGGCGGGAGGAGGTACAGGGGAAGCTTTTCAAGGACCCCGAAGAGGACAGTCTGCCCAGAGCGTCGTTGGAGCCGGGTTCCACGTTGCCCATGGCCAACCTCCTCTCCTCTAGTCGTCTCAGCCGCTCCTCCTGCTTGCGACGTTTCTTCTCCTGCCGATGCCGCTCTCGCCGCTCGATCTCGGTGGGGTCCATGGGCTCGCCGCTGCAGGTCTGGGGGTGGGCGTTGTGCGCCGGGCGGCCCGGCCCTTTGCGCGTGTTCTCCTTCTTCCGCCACTTGGCGCGCCGGTTCTGGAACCAGACCTGCAACCAGGTGAAAAAATTGGTGAAACGTGATTGAGTGAATTGCGACTGGAAGACACGTAGCCTATGTACGTATGTTATTGCCTAGGTGCTACTTTGAGACCACGGGTCGTAGAGTATGCACCTAGTAACTAGAACAAATAATTATAAAAGACATAGTTTACCACTTGGAGAAAAAAAGAAGTGATAAAATATCACGGAGGCAGAATTTAGCATTGCTTAAACCATGCGGCCAGAAATAAAAACACAGAGCACAAACAAAACCTCAACAACACGTCTCTCTCTCCATTACAAAATTACCCCACACCCCATGCCCCCATTCTTCTCAATCTTCCTCTGCCTTGTCTCCTCCCCCTCCCCCCCCCCCCCCCCCGTTAAGCGTACGGTTGCCCCCCCCCCCCCCCCCCCCCCATCTCTTCTTTATTAGAATGCTAATTGACAGACGTTCGATTTGCTGCTGCAGCAGGTTTGTTGACAGTGGACTTTTTCGCTACCCCACCCCACGTCACACCCTACCACTCCCCTCCCCCAACACCCACCCCCCTCCCAACCCGAAGGCGTAACGCAGAGGGAGTCAGCTACAACCATTTTGCGGGCAAACATGATCGATCACGTTAACTGGGCGGTCCCGCATGTTCCGACCAAACATAGCACCCTAATAGTGTGATCATGCTATTTCTTTTGTTTCTTCCTCTTCTTCCTTCTATTAGGAAAGGTGAGGCGAGGTGAGGCCAGGGCAGGAATGGAGAGCGGTGGACATTCAGCTAAGATCACCTCTAATTAGGTTCGTGTCCAAGTTTGTTAGGGAACTGGTTGTCAACGCTGGAAAAACAACAGTTTCGACCAATGCCTGTTAATTGTTATTTAGTTATCTCTCGAAGCTCGGCACGAATTCGCGTGTATTTAGCTAAACTAAGATAGCAGTACAAAGCGAACCTGACAATGATCTGATCAGTTCATGTTAACTGTCTGTTTGATGGATTCTGCTCTCTCTCTCTCTCTCTCTCTCTCTCTCTCTCTCTCTCTCTCTCTCTCTCTCTCTCTCTCTCTCTCTCTCTCTCTCTCTCTCTCTCTCTCTCTCTCTCTCTGTCTATATCTCTGTTTATCTCTCTCTCTCTCTCTCTCTCTCTCTCTCTCTCTCTCTCTCTCTCTCTCTCTCTCTCTCTCTCTCTCTCTCTCTCTCTCTCTCTCTCTCTCTCTCTCTCTCTCTCTCTCTCTCTCTCTCTCTCTCTCTCTCTCTCTCTCTCTCTCTCTCCTTCAACATTTTTTCACCTTTTACATGCTATTCATGGTTGTTGTTGTTTATTTTCTTTCATTGCAGGGTTTTTTCCCAATTGTTGTTTATTCGATATTTTCGTTTACCACAGGTCTGGGTGTAAAAAAGTATGCATACTTATCTCATTAACCTGTATAAATAAAATTTCGTTCGTTCGTTCTCTCTCTCTCTCTCTCTCTCTCTCTCTCTCTCTCTCTCTCTCTCTCTCTCTCTCTCTCTCTCTCTCTCTCTCTCTCTCTCTCTCTCTCTCTCTCTCTCTCTCTCTCTCTCTCTCACTCACTTGGAAAGCATTTACAGACGTGCTATCAAGGTAATCCTTCTAAAGTCGTCGTCCTTAACTACATGTGATTATAAAGCAGTTAATATACTTCCATTTGATTTCAGAATGCAATTTAATAAAGGTGTGTTTATGTATAAAATCATGAATGGACTAGCACCTCCTTATCTAAGTGAAAGGTTTCCAGTTAGTTGTGTACGAAACAACTAAATACTATTTCTGCCCCGACCAAGAACTGACCTATTTATGTCATCATTCAAATATTCGGGAGGTAAAATGTGGAATGATATTCCTGAAAGCATGAAAACCAAAATTACATTATCATCATTTAAAAGATGTTTACACCAATATATATTTGAAAGATTGTAAATGTCCCATTTTGTGTTTATATAATTATGGTTTGTACATAAAGAGACCTTATCATATCTGAAATCATCAAATGACATATTACTGTTGCTCATAGCTTTACATCCTTAATTATTATTGACATGTGAAGAGGGGCCACCATGCATGTATCATGCTCTACTTGTGCTTGTTGGACTAGGAATAAGTTTGCTCGTTTCGTTTTTTGTTTGTTTGTTTGTCTCTCAGTTGTTTGTTAGTCCCCGAGCCGAAGGTTCGGGGAACTATTGTTTTTGTCTGGTCCGTCCGTCCGTCCGTCCGGCGTCCGTCCGTCCGTCCGGTTATTCGTCCGTTTTTCTCAAAAACTATTCAGTCTATCATCATCAAATTTGGCATACTAGTTTGCCAAGATGCAAGCTATCCACTGATGTATTTAGTTTTACATTAAGGTCAAGGTCGCGCCAGTTACGGGGTTCAAACCCCGAAACACATAATCGCTAATATATCGCGAAGTTTTGCATGTATTTCAATGCAGTCTTTTTCACAACATTTCTTGATGAATGGTCTATAACACAGTTGTCATGAATTTTTCTGTGCGCTCGTGTGCGCATGATCGCGCGCGCTCAAATCACGGGTCCGAACCCCAAGGCTATATATAAAAAGCTATTTAGTTACGTGTTGTTTTGATGCGTTTTTATGTAGTTACGTGCTGTTTTTATGCGTTTTTATGTATGTGTACATCCGACACATTCCGATTTCGGAGTAGCTCGGCGATGCTGCGAGGGGACTTTGCAGCCGCTCGGCGTTGCACTTGTTTGTTTTATTTTATTTTGCAAGTGCGATGTGCTATGTGTGTGGAAGGCTTGCTGAAGTGTGTGTGTGCTCTTGTTATATGAAAAGATGTATTCTTTTATGTATATTTGATTTCTTGTAATGTTTGATTGCTTTGTAAATTATTGTTAACTTGTTTTTGTTGAGAACGTGGTGAAAAAAAGTATTGTTGCTTATCCATGTATCCTCATTAAAAAATTTGAATTCAATTCTCTCTCTCTCTCTCTCTCTCTCTCTCTCTCTCTCTCTCTCTTTTCTTGTCCCCCCCCCTCTCTCTCTCTCTCACTCTCTCTCTCTCTCTCTCTCTCTCTCTCTCTCTCTCTTTTCTTGTCCCCCCTCTCTCTCTTTTTGTTTTACTCTAATGCTCTCTCTCCTTCTCTCTCTCTCTCTATCTCCCCCCCCCTCTCTCTCTCTCTCTCTCTCTTTCTCTTGTCCCCCCTCTCTCTTTTTGTTTTACTCTAATGCTCTCTCTCCTTCTCTATCTCCCCCCCCTCTCTCTCTCTCTCTCTCTCTCTCTCTCTCTCTCTCTCTCTCTCTCTCTCTCTCTCTTTTCTTGTCCCCCCTCTCTCTCTTTTGTTTTACTCTAATGCTCACTCTCCTCTCTCTATCTCCCCCCCCCCTCTCTCTCTCTCTCTCTCTCTCTCTCTCTCTCTCTCTCTCTCTCTCTCTCTCTTTTCTTGTCCCCCCTCTCTCTTTTTGTTTTACTCTAATGCTCTCTCTCCTTCTCTATCTCTCCCCCCCTCTGTCTCTCTCTCTTTTCTTGTCCCCCCTCTCTCTTTTTGTTTTACTCTAATGCTCTCTCTCTCTCTCTCTCTCTCTCCCCCCCTCTGTCTCTCTCTCTTTTCTTGTCCCCCCTCTCTCTTTTTGTTTTACTCTAATGCTCTCTCTCCTTCTCTATCTCTCCCCCCCTCTGTCTCTCTCTCTTTTCTTGTCCCCCCTCTCTCTTTTTGTTTTACTCTAATGCTCTCTCTCCTTCTCTATCTCTCCCCCCCTCTGTCTCTCTCTCTTTTCTTGTCCCCCCTCTCTCTTTTTGTTTTACTCTAATGCTCTCTCTCCTTCTCTATCTCTCCCCCCCTCTGTCTCTCTCTCTTTTCTTGTCCCCCCTCTCTCTTTTTGTTTTACTCTAATGCTCTCTCTCCTTCTCTATCTCTCCCCCCCTCTGTCTCTCTCTCTTTTCTTGTCCCCCCTCTCTCTTTTTTGTTTTACTCTAATGCTCTCTCTCCTTCTCTATCTCTCCCCCCCCCCTCTCTCTCTCTCTCTCTCTCTCTCTCTCTCTTTTCTTGTCCCCCCTCTCTCTTTTTGCTTTACTCTAATGCTCTCTCTCCTTCTCTATCTCCCCCCCCCTCTCTCTCTCTCTCTCTCTCTCTCTCTCTCTCTCTCTTTTCTTGTCCCCCTCTCTCTTTTTGCTTTACTCTAATGCTCTCTCTCCTTCTCTATCTCCCCCCCCCCTCTCTCTCTCTCTCTCTTTCCTTGTCCCCCCTACTTGTTAGTTATTTGTTTATATTAGTTTGCTCTAATTTTGTTTACTTTGATGTTTTGTATCATCATGCATGTTCATATTATAATTATCTGTTTGCCTTATCGTTTTATATTAGTCCTGTTTCGGTCTCAAGGACAGATTGTAAGAATAGGCCTGGCCTAAAATCTCAACCCTTGCGTAATAAAGTTTTCAAGTGTCAAACGTCAACTCTCTCTCTCTCTCTCTCTCTCTCTCTCTCTCTCTCTCTCTCTCTCTCTCTCTCTCTCTCTCTGCTCAGAACTACTACTACTAACATGGTTAGGGCTAAGGGCAACTGACGTCAGTGACAAGCGCTGGCAGTAAAAACAGCTTTCAAAAAATTAGTCGGAAGATTTTGTTAGCAGCTGTTGCGTTTAAATTGTCTTGAATTGGCGAATTATGAATGACACCCCACTCCTTTCTATCGGTTAATTTGTCTGTCTCAGGTTTCTTCGTCAAGTGCCAGATGGCGTTCCGTTACCTGCCTCCGTTGCCCTGCCAGAACGTTCTTTCAAAACTCTAACACAAACCTAAGTGCACTTTTGAGCAACGACCTTGCAGAGCGCCAACCTTTCTTGAATGATAAATAATTCGTGGCAATTTGCAGAGCGCTCATATTTTTTTCCTTCTTCTTCTTCTCAGAATGACGCGTAACCGAATATCTTAAAGCGTTTTAGGGCTTTTGTTTAATCGGTCATTGACGCATAAAGGGATCAAAACTGGTTGATTTAAACAAAGTTTATTATAAAGAACCCACTGCAGTATACACCATTTTTAACACGAGCACAAGCTATAAAGCTTATAAGGTTTATAAGGTAAAGCGCACTTTTAACATATTTAAATTGCAAACATCAGACTGTGTCGTGAATTAACATAAAGTGGTTCGAAAACTATCAGTTAAATCAAATTAAGTTACATAGGTTATAAAATATACTTAGAGGCATTGTGGATCATCAAACCGACAAAAATTACCTGAACTAAATAACAAACTTGAAACCTGAAATCCGAGTAGGCCTACAATGGCCGCCATATTGTCACTCCTCAATGAATGCTATTTTCGGAGCCCTGCCTTATATTATTTCTTTAAGACTCTCGAGCGCTCGAAGTAACATGGAGCGGGCTAAAATCGTTTATCGTTGAGCAACGCCTGCATCTCAGTGGATTGCACACACAACTATCTGAAATTAATGTCTGTGGTTGCGGTTGATATGCAAAGCAGAGCGGTCTATTTGAAGGCACTGTGACGAAGTTCCCACCCACAAAGAGCGACACAGTGTTCATTCACAACAACAGGGAATCGTGCTTTTGTCGCAGACACCGAATCTTGACATTTCCAGCACTTGGTTTCCTGAGGTGTGTAACTGGAGAGGCAAACACGGACTTGAATTGAAAGTTGACCACAAGTTTGATGGTTATTGGGAAGAAAACCTTGTTTTCGGCCTTGTGTCGCAACAAGACCTGTCTAACCACAAGCGTACCTAATTTCGTTTACAATCATTCTGTTTCTGTTGAAGGCAAGCCCAAGCCTAGCCTCTTTTTCAGCATATCAAAGCCAGTTTATATTCCATTTTCAACTTCCTGCTAGTTTTCAATACGATCATTTTAGTAGTTTAGGATGTGGCGATTGGGGTGTTTTCTGGTCCAGACAGTTAGACAAAAAGATGGACACATGAACGCACAAACTTTTGTTGCGATTGTAAAGTACATCGTTTTTCTTTTCTTTTTTAAGTGAGTGTGAGAACAGAACTGCGTTTCAAAGAGGTGCATGATCCAAATAACCTCATGTTGCCTACCCACTGCGCTGCAACTGAACTAGAAATAGGGGGAATTTGTCAGATCCATATTGACATACAGATGTTTGAAAACCGTACTAATCCATAGAAAAATGATTGCTTAGTTCAAGAAGAAGCAAAATAACAAGTGGAAACGAGCAGTTTTTAGAATTGATTAATTAATTATTGTCTCTGCAGAATCAACAATACGGGAAGAAAGAAGCCCAGTCACGTGAAAGTTTAAAATGGAAGAAAATCATTGGTTATTACTGTATCATTTTCAGAGTCTTGAGCGGTCTAACATTACAAATCTGCAAACGAAAACATCAAGCCACGAGCATGCTGTACGTTGACGAGATTATCTTAAGGATTAAGGGTAAGGGAATGACTGGTTGGATATTAACATGTCAAAGTGGAAAAGGGGAGGTGGGACGGGGGCGAAAAATGACGATGGGCATTTAATTTTAAAATGTTAGTCTAGTATAGGCCTAGCAAATTAAACTTCTGATCGGATCACCTACCAAAAGCTGTCCATGGAATCATGTAGGGATAAGAACAAACACTTATAATGGCAATCCCCCACAACAGACAGCCGTTATTGTAAGTAGCCTATCAAGTTTTAAACACAAACACAAATCTACAAGTCAATATGCTGCTTTTTTCCTCTTCTTCGTGAGATGTTGAACAAAACTAGGAAGTTTAAAAAAAATTCAAACTCTAGATGTGAAATGTCTAGTAATGAAAACTGATGATCTATCAAGAGTTGGCAATGGAGTTGAAAACAAGATTTCGGATCAACGGGGTGATAAGAGGGCTAAGAATAAAACTAAAGCAAACGTGAATGACAGTTCCCGACAATAGACGACAATAGTACTAGCCTGTCCATTTTTAAAGCACAAGAATCCGACAGTCTCTTTGTTGTTTTCTCTTCTCTTGGTAGGTGAGAAGTTGACCAACATTTCATAATCATTAACCCTTTCACCGCCAGCCATCTTTGAGCCAAAAATTTCAATTAAACTTACTTGGCTACAAAAAAAGATTTTGTCTGCAATATTGTGAGATTTCTGTGACACATTTAGAATAGGGTCAATCCTTACTGCCCAAATTTAGGGACACACTATCATTGAATAATAGACCCTCATTTCAAGAGTTTTAATGACATGGGTGTTAAACCATTGTGGTGCAGAAATGCGACATTGGCGGTGAAAGGGTTAAATCCCACCCACCTTCCCCCTCTCCATCTTTATCGTCTCCGATATCAAAAACACTCTGCAAGCTGTCAGAAAGGTCACCCACCACAAAGGTTAAGCTTGTTTTAAGGTAAAGCGGAACTTCAGAGCGGGAGTCCTATGCCATGTCATGAAGCCAACTGTGTGTTTCTAGACACTTGAACTGGTGAAATTTGAACTCGATTTGCAGGTATTAGAAAAAACACCTCTCCATCTTTTAACCATGTCCAGAGTCGGTTGGAGAGGCAGTTTTGAGGATGATCTGGCACCCCTCATTCTCTTTCCCACCTCATACCAGAAGCTAACGTATGGAAGTAGGCCCTACAGAAACGTCCTTCCCTACTTCACCCTAGCCCACGTCAGTGTGTTTGTACATTCATTTATCTTTTTATCCTTTCTTTTTTTAATAATTTATCAACCTCAATAATGTTCCCCCCAATTAAAGCCATGTACCATTTTCTCCCCTCTCAAAAAAAGATAAAAGATTTGTTTCCACTCCCACAGGATGTATTTCTCAACAACACCCCCTTACTTCCCAGACCCTTCCTCCCAAAACCCTAAGTATCCCTTAGCTAATCCCACCCCAAATCACTCACCTCCACCCCCTCCCGTTTGTAGTAGTTGTTTTTACTTTTAACCTTGTAAACCAGGAATCCCCCATGGGTGAGCCAGCCGAACAGGGTCCGTCCAGGTGTTTTTTCCACGAGCAGTGGCTGGGGACAAGGGAAGGGACTTTGGCCATCTCCACTCTCTTTACCACCCCATTGCGCCCCCACCCCATTGCGCCCCCACCCCCTGCTCCTGTATCACATCTCCCACACCCCTTGCCCCCACCAAGCCCTGGGATCTGCTGGAGTCGGGAATCAATTTCTCCGGCTTTCGGGTCCCGGGTTCCAATCTGTCCCCAGGGTGGCATCGCCACATCGTCTCGGATCGTCTGGAGAAACCATTTTTACACGTAGAAGTAGGGAGATGAAGACTGAGTGAATGAGTGAGAGAGAGAGAGAGAGAGAGAGAGAGAGAGAGAGAGAGAGAGAGAGAGAGAGAGAGAGAGAGAGAGAGAGAGAGAGAGAGAGAGAGAGAGAGAGAGAGAGAGAGAGAGAGAGAGAGAGAGTGAGAGAGAGAGAGAGAGAGAGTGAGAGAGAGAGAGAGAGAGAGAGAAAGACAGACACGGAAAGGCAGAGAGAGAGAGAGAGAGAGGAACAGAATGAGAGAGAGACAGAGAGAAATGAAATAGGGCCAAGGGTAATAAGAATGGGGAAGGGAAGACATAAGACATAAGATAAGAGAAGATTCTTTATGTCAAAGAGGGAGAAAGGGAGTGACGGACAGACAGACAGACACGGGGGCGGCTGAGGGGAATACGAAAAGTGTTGGATGTGAGGGTAGGGTAAGGAGAATGAAGATAATTACGGATAAAAAAAAGTCTGATAAAATAATGGTTGAAAATTGTTTGGGTGGATGTTGCTGATGATGGGAATATAGGGCAATGTTGTGGGGTAGGGGGTTCAGAAACAGAATGAAAAGATCGGGGAGACGGGGAGGGGGCATAAGGCACAAAGCAATGGATATGATCATGTAGTCAGCTTTCGGGCTAATTCCCACTTAAATCCGATTACAGTTGTTGGGAGTAAGTTTGTGAAGTGAGCTGGTGAGGAAGACAATGGGAGTAAGAACTGAGAAAGGGGAAGGAGTAAGGGCGTGATGGGTGTAGATGAGGAGCAGTGGTTGCTGAATAGTACTGTATTCAAAGATGAGAAATGTGTGTGAAGAAAGGAAGAAAAAAACATCACATGGGGAAGAAGGATATTTGAAGGATATGGCATTACAGTTTTTCATTATTATTATTATTCTGCGTTCCCAGGCCATATGGCCGTATTTGTAATGCTGTGCGTGGTATTTTCATATTGCATCAGCGTTCAGACTCTGGGCTACGATATTATTTCACAACAAAGTTTATAAATAATAGGTTAAGCACTGATAACAGCGTTTGAAATTTTCGCATCTCTCTCTCTCTCTCTCTCTCTCTCTCTCTCTCTCTCTCTCTCTCTCTCTCTCTCTCTCTCTCTCTCTCTCTCTCTCTGACAGATTGGAAGAATAGGCATCGCCTAAAATCTTTATCCAAAACTCTTCTAAGTTCGACAAAGTGTAAAAAACCCTTCGAACTGTTCGGTGTGTGATAGAGTTTCTCTGTCTCTCTCTCGTCTCTTTTGATATTCTCCATCTAGTATCTTTGACTGTGACCTCACCTCTCATCGAGCTCTATCTCTCTTAGATCTTCGATGTCAACCCCCCAGGGACTCCATTGTCTCTTTTTGCTCTCTCTCTCTCTCTCTCCCTCTCTCTCTCTGTCTTATCAAAATCACTCTCTGTCTGCCAAGTCTGCGTGTCATTCTCACGTTCTCACGGCCCAATTTCTTTTATAACACTTAACAATGTTCAGCCTTTATGATTATGATCACGACAATCAGATAGAAACTACAGAATTAATTTGGCTGCACAAGGCGGAACAGTAAAACCTGACGAAACCGACGTTTGCATTTTGATCTGACAATCTCCGTCTTTTCCTTACTGTTTCCTCTTTCTGATTCAGTCGTTCAAGTTTCACCTGTGTCAGTTGGCTAAGCCTGATAATAAAACTAGGATGCAACCGGTTTTGCCAACCCCTCGAGGCTGTGATAAAACTGTTTCTTTGTTGACTCGAATGCTTCTATCTTAAACCGGAAACAAGGCCAAATGTGCAGAAAGAAGCCGAAATAATGATTGTCAGCTGCAAGAGACAAAAAATGGATTTGTTTGGGTATGTTATTTGGTAAATCTCTCTCTCTCTCTCTCTCTCTCTCTCTCTCTCTCTCTCTCTCTCTCTCTCTCTCTCTCTCTCTCTCTCTCTCTCTCTCTCTCTCTCTCTCTCTCTCTCTCTCTCTCTCTCTCTCTCTCTCTCTCTCTCTCGATGTTTCCCTCCTTCCCTCGAGATGTATTGTTGCCCTTGGCCAATGTACATTAAACATTTCAGTGTTCAGTGTTCAGTGTTCTCTCTCTCTCAGAGTTTAAACAAAGGCTTGTGGATTGTTGCAAGCAAGATTGCTCCTCTGCACTTGAATCTCGGGAATTTTATCAAGAATATGCTATTTTAAATTCAACACTTTCACTGAATCCATATTATATACTCTTTACGTATAAAGAGTTTGCTAGGTTTAGACTAGGTATGTCTGCAATAAACTGTAGCTATTTACAATACAAGATCAAATCTATTGTCCTTTCTGTCCCACAGTATTAGAGACTGAAGTGCATTTTCTTCTAGTGTGCCCTAAATGCATTCATTTAAGAAAGGAATTTATCCCATCTAAATATTATAAATATCCGTGACTGTTTAAACTGACCCTGATCCTAACTAATGAAAATCCAAATATAATTATCAAATTGTCTATGTTTATTTATAAAGCTGTTGTTTTGCGCAAAGAAAACTTTCTTATTCATGTATAAGTTGTTCTTTAGTGTGTTTAATTATTTCACATGTGTCTTATAATCTGGCTTGTATGTTCTAAGTTGCGTTTAATTTATTGTGGTGCATGTTTTGATTTAGTGTAACTAGGCCTACTTGATGTGCTATGTCCCATGCGTGTGGAATTACTGAATAGGCCTATGCAATGTTGAGGATAATAACTTTGTTGTACCTTTTGTACTTGTATATTTCATTTGTTCTTTTCTGGGATGTGAACTCTATTATTATGGGCCTGAGGCCTAACAATTAAAACCAGTTTTTGACTTTGACCTTTGGCTTTGATTATGACTCTCTCTCTCTCTCTCTCTCTCTCTCTCTCTCTCTCTCTCTCTCTCTCTCTCTCTCTCTCTCTCTCTCTCTCTCTCTCTCTCTCTCTCTCTCTCTCTCTCTCTCTCTCTCTCTCTCTCTCTCTCTCCTCTCTCTCGTCAATTTTTGATGTTTTTTGATTTTTTTTTTCCTGTTCAGTTGCTTGTTAAACAGGAAAACAGGACAGAGAATACCAAATTTGGATGGCTTGGAGTCAAACGGTTCATCTTCAGATGGTCCATTTTAATTATTATGAAAAATAATGCAAAAACTAAATAACTTGTAATAACACACGCGACACCAAAATGCATCAAGCCTGCGAAAAATATTAAATTTGGAAGCTCCCATTTTTTTTGCAAGAATGTTACCAATCTTTAACTGTGTTTTTGTCAAAACATGCTATTTTAGGTAGACCGTTTTGGTTCTAACCCACCAGCAAAGTCCCGAATTTCCAACAGTACAATTATGTAAAGTTTTGAGAGTTATTGTGATTGTAACTATACGTAGAGTTGGCTTATCAATGAATCAAAGTAAACTTACTGCTGCTGCTTTGGGTCGGTTTGTCCCCAGTTCTTGAATAATATGTGGAGGATTAAATCAAATTTCAGTTGCTGGAGAAAGGATTAAAGCCTCATTTGGAAATATGTTGAGATGCTGTTACTAAGCTTTGTGTGCTTGAGATCGACACCAGGACTTATGGAAAACACCGGTTGTAGACTAAATAATATATGACTGACAAGAGAAAATGTTGACCACATCTGCCGTACTTTCCCCTAATGGACAAGCAAGCAAACAATGTGTTATATTATTACATATCAGATGCATTATTGGTTCCGTTGGCAAGCCCCCGAATGCGCGCGTCTCGTCACAATTAAAAACTCTAGGAAACTGTCATAGAGCCTTTGGCTCTAAAAAAAAAAATCATCATCATCATCATCAAAATTATTATTATTATTATTATTATTATTATTATTATTATTATTATTTGTAAATTGAGTCGATAGATGTTATTTGGTGACATCAAGAACCTTTCCGCCAATTTTCAATTCTTTAGTGGAGTAATGTGAATTTTGAAACTGAAACATTTTGACACGTAGACACTGAAAGACAGGGATCGTAGAGCTAAAGGGTCCGCTACACTACATACGATTCGACCCCAATGCGATGCGATTGTGACGACGTCTGTGAGTCATGATTCACGTGAAATACTTCTGTCTAAAAATAATTCTACTAAAAAAATTTGTTCAATATACTTAAGTAAATCAAATCAAATGTCTGATACAAAAATATAGATATTTCATCAGATTCATGTACGGGGGACTACAACTATAGTGAACATAGAAGTAGCAGGATTTCATCAAATTCATTTAGACAGTTGAATTTCACGAGAATCATGCCTCACAAATGTCAATCGCATCGCATTGGGATCGAATCGTGAACAGCTACACATTTCCTCTGGTTTCTTCTGAAACAGCAGACTGTGAACTGAGCGGCGGCCAACCTGTGCTCAGCATCCGTGGTTTCGGTGCAGGAAGAACAGCAGAAAGTGTGTGCGTGTGCGTGTGCGTGTGTGTGTGTGTGTGTGCGCGCATGTGTGTGTGTGTGTGTGTGTGTGTGTGTGTGTGTGTGTGTGTGTGCGTGCGTGCGTGCGTGCGTGTGTGCGTGTGCGTGAGAGATAGAAAAAAAGAGAGAGGGGGGGTGCATGTACACATGTTGTGTGTATGTGTCTGTGTATGTTTGTAT
>CM065680.1:57208345-57213345 GCA_017654935.2 Phymorhynchus buccinoides
TCACTGTATTGACAGATGTTTCCTATGTTTGTCTATTCACAGACTCGTGAGTCCTTACTGAGACGTATGGGTTGGGAAATTATTATGATAATTGATCTACTTTTCCCGAGTGTTTCTTTCACACACACACACCCTTCCTCTCCCATACCATGGTGTGTGATTGTGTATGCGGTATGCCTCTGTGTGTGTGTGTGTGTGTGTGTGTGTGTGTGTGTGTGTGTGTGTGTGTGTGTGTGTGCGTGCGTGCGTGTGCGTGTGCGTGTGTGCGTGTGCGTGCGTGTGTGCGCGTGTGCGTGCGTGTGTGTGTGCGTGCGTGCGTGTGCGCGTGTGCGCGTGCGTGTGAGTGCGTGCGTGTGTGTGTGTGTATGAGAGAGAGAGAGAGAGAGAGAGAGAGAGAGAGAGAGAGAGAGAGAGAGAGAGAGAGAGAGAGAGAGAGAGAGAGAGAGAGAGAGAGAGAGAGAGAGAGAGAGAGAGAGAGAGAGAGAGAGAGAGAGAGAGAGAGAGAGAAGAGAGAGAGAGAGAGAGAGAGAGAGAGAGAGAGAGAGAGAGAGAGAGAGAGAGAGAGAGACTAATAGAACGACGGAACCCGTACATTCCCACTATTTTTTTCTGGTATAGTGGGAAGTAAGTTGCCAGAACTGACAGAAAGCCATGGCTACATAGCAACATGAAATCACCGCCGCAGTGCAAACCTCCGCCAAGAGACACAACTCAGTTTTCATCAGTATTAATGCAAACACGAGGAGCGAGTTCAATAGGGGAAGCAATCCGCGGGGCCAGTTGCATCAAATTGTTTGCATTAGGCCTATATCAATCAATAAAAGTGAAAGACAACGAGTTCAATAGGGGAAGCAATTCGCGGGGCCAGTTGCATCAAATTGTTTGCTTTAGGCCTATATCAATCAATAAAAGTGAAAGACAACGAGTTCAATAGGGGAAGCAATTCGCGGGGCCAGTTGCATCAAATTGTTTGCTTTAGGCCTATATCAATCAATAAAAGTTAAAGACAACGAGTTCAATAGGGGAAGCAATCCGCGGGGCCAGTTGCATCAAATTGTTTGCATTAGGCCTATATCAATCAATAAAAGTGAAAGACAACGAGTTCAATAGGGGAAGCAATCCGCGGGGCCAGTTGCATCAAATTGTTTGCATTAGGCCTATATCAATCAATAAAAGTGAAAGACAAATTCAAGCAAACAAAAAACAAAAAACAACCACACATAAAAAACAACAACACACGAACAAACAAATAGATAGATAACAGATTATTTTTTAAAGGTATTGTATGAGCATAAGAATGATAAACGTGGGTTTTAAAATATAATTTGTAGGATAGCAAACACTAGCTTTCTGGGTTTTTTTTTTATCTGTTGAAATGTGTTTTTAAAACACATGTTTTAAAGCTTCATAAATGACGGTTGGTCAGGTTGGTGGCTGTCGTCTCATGTGTGCTGCTGACAGCCGACATGACGTCAAACCTGATCTTCATTCTTTTAAATGTCTTAAAACCGAACCGACCCAAAAATCATAATTTAAAGATAAATAAAAACTTAGGTGAATTGGAATGATAGGCATGAGCATATTTAAAACTCTTAGGAAAAAACAATTCTAGGAAGACGCACCAAATGTCAACGACATGTCGTCAAAACCTGTTTATAAACTTCCATGGCAAATCATACAAATAACCAGAGAAAAATAACGAGAAAGTGGGTTTTCTTTAAAGTGCGTTAAAAAATATATATATATAAAAAATACTGTAAAGGACTCCAGATTAACTCCAAAGGGCCAAACAAAATTAAAACAAATGACGTGGTATCATAACCCTGCACAAAATGTGATTTAAATCCTTCATAACAAAAAAAAGAAGAAGAAAAAAAGGAAGGAACAAATAGAGACATACACAGAGACAGACAATCAGACGAAGAGGTAAATACATCACCCCCTTCCATGAAGACAACTGTTTTATCAGCTGTAGTTAGAAGAGGTAAATATATCACCCCCTTCCATGAAGACAATTGTTTTATCAGTTGTAGTTAGAAGAGGTAAATACATCACCCCCTTCCATGAAGACAATTGTTTTATCAGCTGTAGTTAGAAGAGGTAAATATATCACCCCCTTCCATGAAGACAATTGTTTTATCAGCTGTAGTTAGAAGAGGTAAATACATCACCCCCTTCCATGAAGACAATTGTTTTATCAGTTGTAGTTAGAAGAGGTAAATACATCACCCCCTTCCATGAAGACAATTGTTTTATCAGCTGTAGTTAGAAGAGGTAAATATATCACCCCCTTCCATGAAGACAATTGTTTTATCAGCTGTAGTTAGAAGAGGTAAATATATCACCCCCTTCCATGAAGACAATTGTTTTATCAGCTGTAGTTAGAAGAGGTAAATACATCACCCCCTTCCATGAAGACAAATGTTTTATCAGCTGTAGTTAGAAGAGGTAAATACATCACCCCCTTCCATGAAGACAAATGTTTTATCAGCTGTAGTTAGAAGAGGTAAATACATCACCCCCTTCCATGAAGACAAATGTTTTATCAGCTGTAGTTAGAAGAGGTAAATACATCACCCCCTTCCATGAAGACAATTGTTTTATCAGCTGTAGTTAGAAGAGGTAAATATATCACCCCCTTCCATGAAGACAAATGTTTTATCAGCTGTAGTTAGAAGAGGTAAATATATCACCCCCTTCCATGAAGACAATTGTTTTATCAGTTGTAGTTAGAAGAGGTAAATACATCACCCCCTTCCATGAAGACAATTGTTTTATCAGCTGTAGTTAGAAGAGGTAAATACATCACCCCCTTCCATGAAGACAATTGTTTTATCAGCTGTAGTTAGAAGAGGTAAATATATCACCCCCTTCCATGAAGACAATTGTTTTATCAGCTGTAGTTAGAAGAGGTAAATATATCACCCCCTTCCATGAAGACAAATGTTTTATCAGCTGTAGTTAGAAGAGGTAAATACATCACCCCCTTCCATGAAGACAAATGTTTTATCAGCTGTAGTTAGAAGAGGTAAATACATCACCCCCTTCCATGAAGACAATTGTTTTATCAGCTGTAGTTAGAAGAGGTAAATACATCACCCCCTTCCATGAAGACAAATGTTTTATCAGCTGTAGTTAGAAGAGGTAAATACATCACCCCCTTCCATGAAGACAATTGTTTTATCAGCTGTAGTTAGAAGAGGTAAATACATCACCCCCTTCCATGAAGACAAATGTTTTATCAGCTGTAGTTAGAAGAGGTAAATATCAACTTTAACATATTTTATTTTGTTGTGCGAAATGAAAAAAAATGGAAAAAAAAATGAAAAAAATCATGCGGTAGCACGATTTTGAATCATGCAAGTTTTGCGTGTCTTAATTTTAAGTAGGAAAATATAATAAAAAGTAGACACATAAAAGACACAAGGCGTTCAGGTAGTATTTGGTCCTTTAATGAAAGTCAATACACAGTATGTTTGTAGAGTTTTCATATTCACTCTTACTTCCATTATTCGAAAGTATGTTCCTTACTAATAACTGGCCTGCTTAATTAACTTGTTAATATTTTTAAAAAGATATTTTTAGAAAAGACAGAAAAATACAGTCCGTTTCTGTTATAACCTGTAGAACTTGGACGTACGTCTAACTAATATCCCTATTAAATATACTTGAGATCTCACAGAATTTAAACCAAGCACATGCATTGTGGTAAAGGACAAAATATTCTTACTGTTCCTAACCAAAGTTCTTTTTTTTTCTCCCGTCCAATAATAACTAAGCTCACCCATAAAGCATAACCACAGCTACCTAAAAAAACAAAAGATGTAAAACACCCCCATGCATTACTGTTTTAAGAAGCCATTTTACGCCAAACATCAATGTATCACATCCTATAACATTTATTCCTTGTATTTTTCGGGGGAAAAGTTACGCTTTTTAATATTTGTTAATATAATTTATTATTAACTTTTGCAAAGGACTAGCTAAATGTTTACAAGCGAATTCAAACTCCATGTAGGATCTAAACAACTGATATCTAGATGCATTCTTGAATTACCAGGTTAAAACTTCTCAAGATGTCTAAAACTTCTGGGGTTTTCTTGTAGCCTACATTCTTCTCAAATCGGGACTTTACTGGAGTTGCACTGCCTCCGGGCATTGCCTCCAGTGTTGTTCCCGCCATCGGTGTATTTACAAATGTCCCATATGTGTCTGTTCCAGACCGAGAGGACGTAAAGCACCATTTTTCATTCATTCATTCTAGCCTACATTCTATTTCCTGCTAGAAATGTGCGCGCGTGCATAAACCAAACACAAATTAAAATTATTTTATCTGAGTGAGAATCCACTGCTCTAAAAGGCAATCGTCTCGGTGAAATTCGGGCTGCTCTCACCTGGAGAGAATGCCTCGGCTAGTGTAGCACCACCCATTTTTTAAACTTTAAATTTTAAAATAATAAATTTAAATTTGGGGGATGTGGGTGGACTCGGGAAACCTACCTATCAATTTGGTTCATGCCAGGCATCGGGATTGTCCCTGCTCTTATCGACTTTTCACTGCTGTGGTGGGTTGGGGTTTTTCACTAGGTCAACCAGGTCAGAAGGAATCGGCGACTACGCCATTTACTTCCAACTCACTCAGGCAGTTGTGATAATGCAATCACACAGCCAGTGCTTGCTGATTGATAGTGACCACGACGACGACACAGTAGTTGAATAGAGTTCACAACTGAATTGTTTTCCAACTAAAAAAAAGGTCGGGAAGTCCGACGTCGGATAGTGTGAGGCGGCTTTTAACCTCTTCAAGACTTCACTGCCTTAGACGAACATCATGACTGGCCTGGTGTTGCCTAGGGGGGGGGGGGGGGGAAATAAGAAACTCAACAATGTGATTGATTCAGTTTTGACAACATTACTGGTTGATCCAAGTTTATTTTTCGCTTCGAAATCGTGGTTACTTGCATTAAAATCGAAATCATTAGTCTCCTTATTACTATAAT
>CM065680.1:57218345-57225845 GCA_017654935.2 Phymorhynchus buccinoides
GATTTTGCTATGAGCCCGACCTTACTTGTTGTTGTTGTTGTTTCCCCTCACAAATAGGCTACATTTGGATCAATTATTTTCTTTTGCAAGTAATTCCCAAATCAAGTTTTAATTTTACAGGCTGCTTCGGTGTTTTCACTTTTTGTGGACCACAAAGGACATTTGAGGAAAAAAAGGTTACCTTTGGACAAAAATGGCATTCTTTCGACAGTGAAGTTCAGTGAAATCAGCTTTCATCAAACGTTATATATTAATGCTAGATGGTGGGATCATTACCAATAATCCACAATCCATGAAAAAGTAATTTTGTACTTAATCTACATTGCCATTATAAGATAATAATCTTTTTTTATGTTTGTTAAAAAACAACATGATCAAGTAATAGAATCGAAATCAATGAATTATGAAGTCGATTGTTAAGACATAAATTAAAGTTGTCGTCAATTCATAGGGTTTTATTAATTGATTTGCAAAATTTGTTGACTGTTAAGATATAGAATGTTGTCGCCAATTAATATAATTTTAACAAATGACTTGCTAAATTTGTCGACACCTGTTTAATAAATTAGGATAGCGTTTCTTTACTGTCTTTAGCCTTCCGGCATAATTTTGTCCAAGCAGGTGTTTTTCTTTATTAAGATAGGGCTTTGTATAAGTTTTCTTGTTGCTCTATCTAATCATGAATATTAATTTTTGTATGTGACTTTAAAAAATAAAAATGATATTTAAACCAGATGTCGCCAATGGTCAACTTAGGACGATGATTTGACCGCCAGGGGCAGTCAAACCAGTAGGGGCTTAGCGCGCGACATTCTTAGTTGGGCGTAGTGAGAGAGAGAGAGAGAGAGGGGGAGATGAGTCCCTCCCTCCCTCCCTCTCTCTCTCTCTCTCTCTCTCTCTCTCTCTCTCTCTCTCTCTCTCTCTCTCTCTCTTTCTCTCACTACGCCCAACTAAGAATATCGCGCGCTAAGCCCCTACTGGCTTCACTGCCCCCTGGCGGTAAAATGCGCGTCCTAAGTAGTTCAATCATAGGGTTTTCTGAATTTACTTGCTAAATTAGTTATTTCGTTTCAGGTACGGGTAAAATCTTTTTGGTTGGAACAACTAGCCACCCAACCAATGTAGTAGACCAAATGTGTGTGTTCGTTCTTTAGTTTAACGTCTGTTCACCCGCAAGTGATATTAGACCCAAAAAAGAAAGAAAAAAAAGAAAACAAAAAAAGAAAAAGAAAAAGTGTGTGTGTGAAATTAATTAAGCCTACATCAGATAGCTATTGAAGTGAGAGTGTGTGTGAGTGCGTGAATGGTAGTATTATTTATGTGTTTTCCCTACACCACAAATCTAACTGAGTGCATATAAAAATTACAATAACAGATATATAAGATGGGAGGGTAGGGAGGACATACAGTAACATTTCAAACTAACTTATGTAACATGAAGAGTTAAACAAGTGTGTCTTAATTTCTAAATGGCTAACAACAAAAATATAATAACACAATTTAAACCAACAATTAATTAGTAACTCAAAGAAAAATACCAACAGGACTTAAGTATGTGCAGGATTTCTGAAAAAAAACGTTTAAAGAGATTAAAGTTGTTTAAGATTTTTTCAATGGTTAAAGGCGTTTGATGGTTCAGCAATTCACCATCAGTTTTGTTGATTTGTTCTTTAATTCTAGGACAATATAGGAGCAAATGATTTATAGATATTTGATTTCCACGTTTTACAATGTTGATGTGTGTGTGTGTGTGTGTGTGTGTGTGTGCGTGCGTACGTGAGCGGCGTGTGTGTGTGTGTGTGTGTTTGTGTGTGTGTGTCTCTGTGTGTGTGTGTGTGTGTGTGTGTGTGTGTGTGTGTGTTGTGTGTGTGTGTGTGTGTGTGTGTGTGTGTGTGTTAGACGTCAACACCTTGATTTATATTATCCTCTAAGGTAGATTAATATACACCCTGACTTATTGATTTCATTAGGCTATGGCCGTGTACACATACACGCGGATTGTTCCGCGCGGGAAAAACCCATGCGCAATCCGTAAATAGTTAATAAAAGAAGGAAAAGAAAGAAGGGAAAAAATATACGCATATGCGGTGTGTCCGAATTTCCCCTAATCCGTATATTTGTTCCCTTCTTTCTTTTACTTTTTTTTTTTTTTTTTTTTTGGGGGGGGGGGCGTCATAAAAAGGGGATAATATTTATAGGTGTAAGGTTTGGTAGGGAGGAAGGTTGTTGCCTTTTATTCAATAGATGCCAATAAATATTGTTTTTCATCATTACACGATGTTATCTGAATCATTCATTTTGCGCATCAATGCTGCGTAAGTGCCTTCAGCGATTGGAAGTTGGAAGTACTATGCGTGTGATGGGCTTAAATGGGGGGAAATAAGTATAGAACACACTCTACTAATCGTTCATAAAAATTAACAGAGACGCTCGCTGTTTGCTATTTTGAGAATAGGTGGTGGTGGTGTTTTGGGTGTTTTTTGTTGTTGTGGTTGGGTGTTTTTTTGGGGGGGTTGTTTGCGGAATGTAGCCTATGTAAAGACATGACACTCTAATGTGAGAAGATCCGAAGCTAAAACCTACAGTTTGGGATTATCTTCTCAAAGTAGAATATTATTATTTTATTGCGAACCTTGATGAATCTTGGCATCATCATTACAGACCTATGTTTTCCATTCTATCACCCACCTTAATTAACCCTTATCCACCATTAATGATCAAACTGAGAAGAAAAAAAAGAAGCCCCAATTTGTCTAACTCTTGAAAGCGTACGTAGGATTGGATAACATACAACGGTTAAAACAACAACAACAAACTGAAATAATAAATAGTCTTTTAAATAAAGAGAAGTGTTGATTAGTAGTATTGTGAAATCTAAAATCTATTAAACACTTAGCCGACACATGGGGCAAGCCTATTGTTGCCATGCAAAAACAATATTCAAAGCAGTTCACAATACTTTTGAGCTTTACTTTACACTGAACTTTGGGGGTGGGGGTGGTGATGATGATGATCAGGATTAACCAAAAACGTGATTAAGTTTTCCAAAGAAAAACAATTAAGCTAAGGCTTACTGATTTGAACAAACATGGAATGATAGAAAAGCTTTGAATCGAGTCAAGAAAACTCAGGCAGGAACATGGTACAAGTTGAGCCCACGTTGGAAGGTGTTGGAGGGTGGGAAGACATACCAACACAGTTTGTGTTCAGTACAATTACAAGCGTGTCAGATAATAATCATTACATTCAAATTGAATTGTCTCGTGTCAAATAGAAAAAAAGCGCTGTATATTATAATTATAATAATTATAATTCCTTAGGTAAAACTTAAGTGACAATGTCAGATTACGTGTACGATTGGCGGGGAGTTTCGAAACTGACACGATGGTTCTATCATTGCTTTGCCTGTGGGTGAAATCGACCAGTTATTAATGCGAATCAATGCAGGAAAAGGTCTGTGTCTGTTTCACTTGTTGAGTGGAGGAAGGGGGAGAAGGGGAGAGGGGGAGGTGGGGGATAGGGAGGGGGGTGGGGTAGAGAAAATCAATTGACATGCTGACATGTTCATATCGCGAATGTTAAACAAGTGTTGTCGATTTCAGCTCTTGGGCAATAATATTTTTCATAGACTACTTGCTATCTCTGTCTGTCTGTCTGTCTATCTGTGGGCGAGGGTGGTGAAAGTGTGTGTGTGTGTGTGTGTGTGTGTGTGTGTGTGTGTGTGTGTGTGTGTGTGTGTGTGTGTGGTGTGTGTGTGTGTGTGTGTGTGTGTGTATGTGTGTGTGTTGTGTGTGTGTGTGTGTGTGTGTGTGGTGTGTGTGTGTGTGTGTGTGTGTGTGTGAAGCAGACCAGCCCGTGTGTGACAGCCCTGTGTGCGTATCGTTCTCAGTTTTAAATAATATTTTCGTTTAATATTAGAGAGAGAGAGAGAGAGAGAGAGAGAGAGAGAGAGAGGAGAGAGAGACGAGAGGCGTTGCAGATGATCTGCAGAGAGAGAGGAGGGAGAGAGAGAGAGAGAGAGGAGAGAGAGAGAGAGAGAGAGGGAGAGAGAGAGAGAGAGAGAGAGAGAGAGAGAGAGAGACGAAGATTGAGAGAGAGAAGAGAGGGAGGGAGAAGTAAGGAGGGCGGGCAGAGAGAAGAGATGAGAGAGAGAGAGAGACGAGAGAGAGAGAGAGAGAGAGAATTCCGCTAATGTTTATACTGTGTAATTCGTTTTTTGAACTGAGCACGCCATAAGCTCTGCTTGTTGTTGCTTCAGTTATGTCATAGTTGTTGTTCATGTTGATTTGGAAAATAAAACATTTAAACCAGAGAGAGAGAGTCGGTCGTTTCTGACCATGACTGCCAGAATGTTTTGTTTATAGTGGAGATGCTTTACCCAGGATATATCCCACTCTCCAGTCCAAAGGCATTAGTGGAAAGTCCCCAAAGGCCAACCCATTCCTCTGGCAGCAGCACCAAGAGTCAGTACAAACGCCCTCTAGTTTGGAGGTATGGTACTGTAGACAATCATTTACTGTACAGCTCTCACTTTGCTATTGGCCTCTACTAGATAGAGGCTAATGTCAACCAATCATAAAAGCCGTTTGAGTAAAAAGTCACCACTACTACATGATACACAAATGTGTCTAATGTCTAAAGCGAAAAGATATCAAAGAACTGCGGCACACAGACACTACTCACCTCCACGTCTCCCCATCCCCGGCTCTCCCCCCATGCCACCACCACCACCTCCACCACCCCCGCTGGAGGTCGCTGCCACCGCCCGTCGCCTGTGATGTGGGGCCACCGACGCTGCCAGAATGCGCTCCACAGAAAAAGTGACGTCAGCGAAATGGCTGCGATGCCTGTGCTGCTGCTGCTGCTGGTGGTGGTCTAGCTGGAAGCGAGAAGGGCGCACGCTGCAGTCCAGAGCCGAGACCTGTTCAGAGACCGAGGGTAGCGGGGGATCTTGCGAAGAAGGGGGGAAGGCGAAGGGCCCCCCGGGGGGCAGGGTGGTGGCGGTGGAGCGGTAAGGGGGGGAGAAGGCGGCGGCCAGCCCCGCGTAGCGGGCGTAAGCGGTGGGGAAAGCCGTGGCCAGGAGGTTCATGATGTCGATGGTGGGGGGAGCTGGAAGAAGACGGAAGATACGATACACTGGTCACCTTTTTAACGTTCAACTTTCTTTGTTGAACTTGTTACTGTTTGTTCGGGGGTCAGTTGAGGGCGAGCGTTATAAGAATCACTTTTAGACCGAGCTAAGGACAAAAAACGACTGAAAGAACTCAAAATGTTATGTCTCCCCCTTCCCAGGTACCTTTTTTGGTTTTACGTTCAAACTACCTTTGTTTAATTCTGGGTAGTGTAATATTTCTGACTTTTTTTCTCAAGTTCTTTTTATTTTTCAGTTCATTTTTATTTTAATTCTTGGTGCGTTTTTGTTTAGCCCTAACGACTCAGATTTTGAATTCACCTTTCATGCATACAAGTTGCCTTGCCTTAAATAGTCATCGTGTTTTTTGCGGCTATGGGTCTTTTTTAAATTATTAAACCAACGCTTTCTTTTGGTTCTGTTGCAAAGTTTCAAGGTGTGTTTGGACCACAGTGTTGATCAACAAGTTGTCGCTTTCTCATTGCCTGGCTTAGTAGTCGTGAAGGCCTATGTTGCTTTGTGTAGAATAACTAGACCATCGCACCAAAATGACAGTCTTGTTTTTATTACTTCACTTGATCTGAAACTCATCAAAAGGAAATTAAAATTTAAAAAAAAACCACCACACAGTGAACTTCGTAATGGAAACAACACACAATTCGTTTATTTCTCTTTAAATAAGTCACCGTTCTAACTGACACAGGTGCTGCCTGTTCGATCCTTCACCAGTCCAAGACATCCCATCCCAGTTCAATGAACAAATCGCCAGACAAACCAGCAAACTAATAAGCACGCAGGGTGGGCGATGCAGCTAAACCACAAAGCAGATGACAACTTCAGTCACTCAGCCCCCACGCGCCGCTAGAAGGTGTGATCTGCGCGGGCTAACGGCTGTTTGGAGAGTGACTGGGGAGTGTCACCAGCTGTCATGGTACGGGGCCCCTACTAGCCACTTCCCCCTCTCTTTCCCAACACCGCTGTCTGTGTGACAGCCCACAAAGCTCGCTTCAGCCAATGAGAAGCCGGGAGAAAACAATCAAGGGCGGGGTTTAACTGATGGCTGGCTCCGCCTACTTTTACTACTAAACTAAGGATTGATCGTATTTACAGGGGGAGGGATAGAAGAGAAATTGATCTCTCTCTCTCTCTCTCTCTCTCTCTCTCTCTCTCTCTCTCTCTCTCTCTCTCTCTCTCTCTCTCTCTCTCTCTCTCTCTCTCTAACGGTGCCCCCCCCCTTACATACACATTCTTCATCCCCGACTCACTCACCTTTCTTCACTCACGTAAGCCTAAAGGTTTCAACAGGTTTGTTTTGGGGCTTTTCTTTTTTTTCGCAACGAAATTGTTGATCAATGCGTTTTTCAATAGCACTAGAAAAATGAAATTGCCTTGGCAATGAAAGCTAGGACGATGTGAATTATAAATTCGATTGAAATTGAACCAGCCATACCAAACCCAAAACAATACGATGTCAGATGACTACATTACATAGTTCAGCCTGCTATAAAGCCACTGCGTTTACTTTCTTCTCTATAGACTTATGCTTTCAAATGTGACTAATAAACATTTGTGTGTGGAATAATATAATATACTGTTCAAAACAGTTAAGGACCACTTGCTGCTGTTATTTCAGACACCGTTTTGAGTGCTTAAGCTGACATTTAGAAATACACTTTGAACAGTAGGCTATATTATTTCTGAACACACTATAATCTTGAGATTGGCTTTGAAAGAAGGGGTGGGAGATGGATAATTGTGCTAAAGTAGGTGAATTATTGTCTTAACTTTGTGGTTAATGATACAGCTCAGTCTTTTGTGGAAGACTCAAACTAGGGGGCATTTGCACTGACTCTAGTGCTGCAGCCAAAGGGATTGGTTGGCCTTTGAGGACCTTTCCCATCGCCAGCTGTCCTCCAATCCCTCTGGCCGAGAGAGTTGGATGCAAGGCCTCCACTATAAACATTGTTGTGCCCAGCCTGCCGGAATAGCAGCTGCCCCCTCTGCTATCTGGCAGTCACAGCGGAAACGACAGACAGGCAGACACACAGACACACACACACACACACACACACACACACACACACACACACATACACACACAATGATCAGCAATGTGTTTGGCTTTTATTCATTAACATCTTGCGTGTTAGCTTCCCATGCCAGTGTTCCAAGAGCGCACGCGCACGTACACGCACACGCACACGCACACGCACACGCACGCGCACGCACACACACACACACACACACACACACACACACACACACACAGGGGCTTTTTTATGTGGCACGGGAGTTCACGTACACGTAATCTCAGTGCATCTGTAACTCCGATGTTGACCTTTTAATAGAGTTACCAACAGTTAACTGAT
>CM065680.1:57240845-57253345 GCA_017654935.2 Phymorhynchus buccinoides
CCAATATTATACCGATTGGCCAAATGTTGGCCGAAATATGGGCTAAAGACTTCTTCAAAGGGCAGTGTCACTCTCGTGATCGGAAGGGAAATACGTGGATGAAAGAGATGCCGATTGTGGGTGTCACAAGCTAGAAGACAAGGGAGGCAACGGGGGTTCAAAGAGATAGCGCCTAAGGATCGGCGACTCTGTGTAGTCCCCGAATTGTAATTAAAGTGGCGGGGTGAAATAGAGAAGGGGGGGGGGGGTGTAGATGAGAGAGTGGGGACGCGCGGGCCACATTGTCACAGGAATGCAGTGGGAGACATTTTAAAGTGCTATGCTGTTGACTGCTATTCTGAAGACCCGGGCCAATTGTATAAAACAAACAATTGTAGTTTGAAAACCGTTTGTTATAGAACCATATAACCGTACATTCGTGATCAACATCACCAGGGAATGCAGCGAGAGACATATCGAAGTGCTATTCTGGCAACTGCTATTCTAAAGACCTGTGCTGGGGAAAAGCTGCCGCGAAGCGAAGCGAGCGCGAGGCGTAGCTGCTAGTACATAATATAAGGATATTCGATCACCACCCGTCCCTTCTCTCCTCCCTCCACCCCCACCCCAGAGACTACGCCTCTCTGTCTCTATCTCTCATGTCTTTCTCCTTTCTCTCCCTCTCACTCTGTCCTTGCTCTGTCTGTCTATATGTTACACTCTCTCTCTCTCTCTCTCTCTCTCTCTCTCTCTCTCTCTCTCTCTCTCTCTCTCTCTCTCTCTCTCTCTCTCTCTCTCTCTCTCTCTCTCTCTCTCTCTCTCTCTCTCTCTCTCTCTCTCTCTCTCCATTGGTTGTCATCATGCTTGACTGGCAGATATGTGAAAGCAATAGAGTGAGGAGGAGGATTATAGGGTTATTGTCATTCATCGTCATCATTATCGTCAACGTCATTGTTGTCGTCAATCAGTCCGCCAGTACTACTACTACATACGGTTAAGACCTTACGGGCGTATTGATGATGAATTGTAATGAAAGTAAGTTAAGTAAGCACAGAGCATGCTGACTGTATTATACATTAGCGGCATGGTCCTTGGCAGCTGAAGATTGAGACAAAGATGTAGTGTTGTTGTCTATTGACTGATTAGCAGGCATGCATATTTGTGCGCCTGAGGTGTAGATTTAGGAATAATGTGCCACTGCAGGTGTGCGAGTTGTCGGGCTTTCGGACTCTGTCGGTGTTTCTCTGGTCTCACTTTAGTTTGTAATCCTCCGAAGTCGGAGTGTGGCTGCCCACGTGGCGGGGTAATCAAAAACGGTCACATACGTAATTTTCTCATCCTAGCTGGTGCATTTGTACCATAGTGTTCAAGCCAGGGAACAACAACAACAACAACTTTAGTTTGTTCTATTATTTTTTTTAATTAATTATTGCTCTGACTCTTCTTGGAAACTGCATGCAATAATTCGCAAGGCACACAATTTCTTCTTCTAAATGCCTCTCTGTGAAAGCATACAAGAAAAGCATTGACTACCCTTGACCCCCACCCTCTCCCTCCTTAAAACCATTGGAAAGTATTATACAGACGAGCACTCAAACTTATACTTCTCAAAACATCGTCTCTACTAGCCACTGATTACAAAACTGTTAATATTCTTCCTTTTAGTTCAAGGTGTAAATTTAATAAAGCAGTCTTCATGTATAAAATAATGAATAACCTTGCGCCTCCATAATCTTCGTGACATTTTTCAAATTAATAATACTCGCAGCAAAGGTTTGATATTTATTCCCCGTCCTAGAACATATTTATTCATGTCATCTCTAATAATACTCTGCCGGTCCAGGGTAAAAAAAAAAGGAATCCCCCCTGTAGCCCAAAATGTACCTTATAGAAGGGCGAAAAGTACGAAAATGACTCGGTATTTGGCTAAATAAGCAATACAATGCCAATGTAGCGATCCGCGAATCGTGCGTTTGAGTGTTAGAAGGCAAGGTAGGCCGTGAAAGGAGTGTCCGGACCTCCCCCCTCCTGTACCTTAGGATGTACCTTATAGAAGGTACAGCGGCTGGCGACAGGTGTGTTTGAGGGCAAGGTAGGCCGTGAAAGGAGTGTCCGGACCTCCCCCCTCCTGTACCTTAGGATGTACCTTATAGAAGGTACAGCGGCTGGCGACAGGTGTGTTTGAGGGCAAGGTAGGCCGTGAAAGGAGTTTCCGGACCTCCCCCCTCCCTGTACCTTAGGATGTACCTTATAGAAGGTACAGCGGCTGGCGACAGGTGTGTTTGAGGGCAAGGTAGGCCGTGAAAGGAGTGTCCGGACCTCCCCCCCCTCCTGTACCTTAGGATGTACCTTATAGAAGGTACAGCGGCTGGCGACAGGTGTGTTTGAGGGCAAGGTAGGCCGTGAAAGGAGTGTCCGGACCTCCCCCCTCCTGTACCTTAGGATGTACCTTATAGAAGGTACAGCGGCTGGCGACAGGTGTGTTTGAGGGCAAGGTAGGCCGTGAAAGGAGTTTCCGGACCTCCCCCCCCCTGTACCTTAGGATGTACCTTATAGAAGGTACAGCGGCTGGCGACAGGTGTGTTTGAGGGCAAGGTAGGCCGTGAAAGGAGTGTCCGGACCTCCCCCCTCCTGTACCTTAGGATGTACCTTATAGAAGGTACAGCGGCTGGCGACAGGTGTGTTTGAGGGCAAGGTAGGCCGTGAAAGGAGTTTCCGGACCTCCCCCCTCCTGTACCTTAGGATGTACCTTATAGAAGGTACAGCGGCTGGCGACAGGTGTGTTTGAGGGCAAGGTAGGCCGTGAAAGGAGTTTCCGGACCTCCCCCCTCCTGTACCTTAGGATGTACCTTATAGAAGGTACAGCGGCTGGCGACAGGTGTGTTTGAGGGCAAGGTAGGCCGTGAAAGGAGTGTCCGGACCTCCCCCCTCCTGTACCTTAGGATGTACCTTATAGAAGGTACAGCGGCTGGCGACAGGTGTGTTTGAGGGCAAGGTAGGCCGTGAAAGGAGTGTTCCGGACCTCCCCCCTCCTGTACCTTAGGATGTACCTTATAGAAGGTACAGCGGCTGGCGACAGGTGTGTTTGAGGGCAAGGTAGGTCGCGAAATGATGAAATGCTCTTAGTGTCGTGGTCAAGAGAAGCCTCCCCCCCCCCTCCCCCCCCTCACAAAAGTTCTGACGGTAGTGGAACATTCTGGTGGAAGGATTTTTTCTTGGCTGGCAATTCCCTCCCCCCCCACCACCCCCACCCCCCACCCCGCCGCCACCCCCACCCACCCCGCCACCCCTCCGCCCCTACAGTGATATCAATTAATGTTCAACTTAACCATATTCATTACAATTCCATTGTGAATATTACTATATAATGCTTATGTGAGTGATTTGGGTTTTTTTCTTATCCATTTTATATTCAATGCTTTCTTTGCATGTCGTGTGATGGTTACGTCAGATATTGGTTGCGGTGGTGGCGGGTGCGTATGTGTGTGTGTTGTTTCATGTTTCATGATATTTTTGTTTGTTTGTTTGTTATATTTGACTGTTATTTACGTGTGAACCATTTGCATAATATTATTTTAATATTAATATTATTATTATTATTATAATTATTATTTATTATTATTATTATTATTGTTGTTATTATTATTATTATTATTATTATTATTATTATTTATATTCGTTATTGTTGATGATTGATGATTGATTGATTGATCTACTTGTTTGTTTATTCGTATTTTTGCTCTTTTTGGCTAACCTTTAGAGGACCTCATGAAAAGAAGTATTTTTACTTATTCAGTTATCCTCATTAAACATTTCAAGTTCAATTTCTCTCTCTCTCTCTCTCTCTCTCTCTCTCTCTCTCTCTCTCTCTCTCTCTCTCTCTCTCTCTCTCTCTCTCTCTCTCTCTCTCTCTCTCTCTCTCTCTCTCTCTCTCTCTCTCTCTCTCTCTCATACTTTTCAATTTCCTTATATTGTCTGTCTGTTGTCCTTAACTCTTCTCCCTCTTACATTGCTATTTTGTATATATTGTTATTCTTGATGATGGTTTGAAGGATTGCTTTGATGCTTATGTTACTTTATAATATTTTTGCATTACTTATTTGTTGGTCTGTTATTTTTCTTGTTTGGCCACAGGGCTGAGTGTAAAACAGCAATGCTTATCTCATTACTCTGTATAAATAAAAATTCGTTTTGTTTTGTTTTGTTTCGTTTCGTTTGGTCTCTCTCTCTCTCTCTCTCTCTCTCTCTCTCTCTCTCTCTCTCTCTCTCTCTCTCTCTCTCTCTCTCTCTCTCTCTCTCTCTCTCTCTCTCTCTCTCTCTCTCTCTCTCTCTCTCTCTCTCTCTCTCTCTCTCTCTCTCTCTCTCTCTCTCTCTCTCTCTCTCTCTCTCTCTCTCTCTCTCTCTCTCTCTCTCTCTCTCTCTCTCTCTCAACAAGACAACAAATTTCACTTCGATCTATCACGGATTGCTTCTTTTTGTTTCTTTGATTTGTCTTCATTTTCACTGCGACTGGATAACTGGGGATGGGAGTGTGAATGAAAGTCCCTTTAACGTCCTCCGACTTGGAACAGGCACATGTGGGACACGAGTAAATATACACATAGTTGGACGATCCTGGAGGTACTACAATACCAGGAAAGTCCCAATGTCTTTGAATAATTACCATAGCCATCTAACCAAAACGAAGGTTGGGGTGGGAATTTGACTTGTTTTTAATCTAAACTTTGCGAAACCTTGATCCTAACTCCGCCCAAACGAGGGATCAATCACACGCACGACTGCCCTTGTGTTTCATATAAGTAGTCCCTGGATCATCAAGAACATATTGGGAGCAGGGCCGGTGTCTTTTAAGACGTTTTCCCCTTCTGACCAGCGGAGCATGACCCTGTCCGGTCTGCCCCTGCAGGGCATAGCGGTCGTGCCCACCTCCACCTAGCCAGTAACGGAACCTCCCTTGACCGGCGTGTGCCGGTCATTAGGGACTCATCCGCAAGGCCTCCAAACCCTTCACCAAGCTGGGCCATATCTGATCTCAACCAAGGCGAAGGGAAGCTTGCTACAGTAGAGCCCCCATGTTGCCTTTGATGTGCTGAAAGAAGGGTTTGATCCTTCGATCGCGCGGCGAGATCAGCGGCGTTAACCCTTTCCCCGTTATCTGGCTATAAGCTCTAAAGAGAGCTGCCTCCAAAGTTCTGTAGTCTAACCATCTCGTGAAGCGATTATGAAGTGATCAAAACTTAATTTGTCATCGGCTTTTCATCATGACTTAAGTTCGGTATCGCACGGACAATGAAGGGTGTTGTGTGAGGGGGGCGGTGGGGGAGTAAAAGGTGTTTGAAGGGTTGCCATGATGGTCGTTGATAGGGTGATTTATTTAAACTCCCTCTTTGTGAACATAGTATACCGCCACTATCACCCTACACGGCAAGTTTGGGGTTCAAACCTTTTAGATGTTGCATTATCATGGTAGATCGGCGGGAGATGGCTATTGGTTTCTGAGCGCTCCCATCAGCAAGTGTTTGCCTGCAGACGCAATAAGAAAACTCCTGTTAATAACACTGACTTACTAACGTCCATAGTTCTGCATCAACTTCTACAATTACTGCAGCTGATAGTAGAGTTACTGGCGGTCTGGGCTTTTTCCTGTTGCTGATCTAGCTGTTTTCAGTGACGTTAGATATAAACAGTGACGTTAGATATAAACATTTTACAGCTTAAAAATAGATATATCAGGGGGGGGGGGGGGGGGGGGGGATAGAAGCGATGAAAAAGAAAACGAAAACAAGGTTTTAACATTAATTTCTATGTTTATTGTTAGTTTAATTAAAACATGATTTGGTATTGCATTTTTCTCTGTCTCTACTCTACTTTTCCCAAAACTAATTCTGCAGTCATATGTTTTGCATGCAAGAGTATATATTTGTACGCGTATGCCCTAATTGTCAAACAGGCAATGGGAAAAATCAAAACATTGCTTTCGCTAACAACAACTCCGACTACCTCTATGATGACGATAACACTCAGGGGAGATGTCACAGCCTTATTAGTTCAGCGCATTTCCCAGAAGAGAAATTGGAAGACTCCCTTCGTAACATCACGGGTGGCAATTTGCTGGCGACCCCAATTACCATACGACAGATAGTGGGCTGTCATCTGTCTTTATCCATGCCTTCCCCACCCGCTTCCTTATCTACTCTACCCCCCTGACCCCCGTTTCAATCCGCTCATCTTTGCTGCCTCTCCCTCTTTATACAGACCACAACAAAATGCTGATCCTCCTTGGAAGCTGGGCCACTGATTGAAGACAACTAATTACCATTAATTACTTCACTTCAGCATCAGCAAAAACAAAGTGCCAATTACTCGGGCACGTAGTGTTAACAGATTTATTCGCGTCGACAGTCTCGTTTTCCCGCTGCCGCGCTCGCTCTCTGTGTGCCCCTGATGCTATCGGCGCAGCAGAAGGGACATCAAGGAAAAGGGAGGGGGCGATTCTTACGAATCAGCTGGCAGAGAGGGGCACTGTAGAAGGTTGGGATCACCAATATTTCCTCTCCCTGTCCATGCAAAGATAGCCATCGAAGATGCGCGCAAGGGGCAATGAGAGAGAGAGAGAGAGAGAGAGAGAGAGAGAGAGAGAGAGAGAGAGAGAGAGAGAGAGAGAGAGAGAGAGAGAGAGAGAGAGAGAGAGAGAGAGAGAGAGATGAAATTCGGCGTGCGATTTGGAAGGCCCTGGGGTGTTCACTGGGCGAGATAGCGGTTTTAACTCAGCCCCCGCCTGGCTATATACTAGCCCTAGTCTCCTTTCGACGAGGACTCACAAAGTTAAAATGGCTGCAGGGCAGGAACGACCACTCTTCCCCAGCAGTCGTCCAGCAAGGAGAAGAAGCAGTGAGCGGAAAGACGATAAGCTGTCGGTCCATCTGGGATGCGGTAAACGGGTGCATAATGACCGGCAAAAGATTTTCCTAGCTTCTCATGGCGGGTTCAAAGAATCACAAATTGATGAGGATTTAATATGATAACCGGAATTGGGGAAGCTTGCTGCACAGTTTGCTTACCGGTCTGCGAAAGGCGCTCTTAAACGTCTCCGGTGACCTTCGCCCCCTTGTAAAGACTCTCCAGTTTGGCGGGAACATTGACAAGCGCGGGATTGAGTGTCTTCGCTGCAGTTACGTACTCGTCAGGCCAGGGAGCAGATTAATGGTGGCTGGAAGGCGACAAGAAGACAGCTAGCTGATCTGAGATTGCATGCTGATCAGATGATGTGTGAAAATGCAGGGCTTACTGCACTGACAGCTGTAGGGGGAGAAGATTGTCTCCCATTTGCTGAGGGCCACACAGTGTCACCATCTCTCAACGCTTCGTTCCCAGGCCCTCAACGTGTCATCATCATCATGTACATCAGTGTGAAACACGGAAAAGAAGGGAGCTATATAGGGCGATGATGCGAGGATTGGGAGAGTGTCGCAATGGACATTGAGGAAGCAAAGAGCCAAAGACGCTTTAGAAAACCCCCACTATCCATGCCTCTCCTTCCCCACCCCCTTCCTGAGTGCAGCTCCCACCCACTTTATCCCGTCCCTCGAAGTACGCAAAAATAAAAGAATAACTTTAGGAACACATGAATATTTTTTTATCCCAAAGTTGGTTTTAATTTCCTTCATCTCAACCCTTGAATTAGAACGAACCAGAATGAGTTGAAAAGTCACCAAGACTGTTTGGCACTTGCGCTACATGCAATGCAAACTAAAACTGTAAGTGTTTAAAGTTAAGATGTAGTCTATCCTTACTGTACTTGGATGCGCATATTCACCAAAGGACAAAATCACATTGTTTGACTAATTCCACCAGATTTTGCAATAACTAAAGTCAAAGTGATAACTACTTTTATCAGGCATGAGAAGGAGAAATCGTGAAAATATCTGAAAAACTCGTGTCTGGGGACAAAGCCCCTTAAGTTGAAGCTTTTATTTGTAATATAAGCCTTAAAAACAGCATTAGAAATAGAAATTGTATGTTTAGTTCATTTTGCATTCGCCCATAAGAAGTAATTCTTACTCAGTTGGTTTCTTTTGTATGTAAAACATGTCCTCTTGGGCTATATAAAAAAAAGAAATTTTCATCTAAGCTATCTATCTATCATGCCTGTCTATCTATCTATCTATCTATCTATCTATCTATCTATCTATCTATCTATCTATCTATCTATCTATCTATAATTAAGACACCCAGAACACAAGAAAGAAGAACAAACACACACAGTGTTCCCATGTTTCGATGTTTAATCGCTTTTCTTCAAATGAACCAGATGATCTTTAATTAATATACAACATATATTTAAATGCAAGAATACTTGCTTCATATCCCCAAATGTTAAATACACTTTAGTTTTACATCAGTTTTTAAGAAAAACAAAAACGTTTATTATGACAGATTTTTAAACATTAGTACATTTCATACAAATGCAGTTTTAATCTCGAAAGTAAAAACTAGCAATCAAGGATCATGATTTAATTCTAGTGGCCAGTCTGTAGAAAACAAGCGAAGAAAATTGTGATCTTTCATTGAAACACTGATTGCATCTTCGATGGTATCACACACGGTCTTCGAGCTTCGTTGACCTCAGAGATTATCCTTAATTTGCATATCGCTTTTCTCTTGAAAAGACTGCTGAGACACGATGACAAAAGAAGATAGACCAAGTCCTAAAAAAAGATACCCACTTCCATCAATTTCTGTGAAAAGCCTTCATTAATCTCACTAAACACTTAACAGCTTAAGGGCCACCGATTTCCCCTTATTTGAAGCTACCTATTGTCTGATCGATATCGAACTGTGTGGGTCCCGGTACATCGATAGACTGGGCACCTTTAGGCAAGTGGTTATCCCACGTCCTGTTTGATGTAGGTAAAACTATTTGTCCCGGAGGAGAGAAAGGACTCTAATGGCGATTTAGGCACGCGAGCGCTGTAGCCATTTAGAAAAACCTCAAAGGACCTAGATTTCACCAAATGTACTAACTCGATAACACTTGTTTGGGTAAATAGGGTGATTTATCAGTTTCAATGATCACTGTGAGGGGACAAAAATAATCGTTTGAGACCCAGGCAACTAAAATTGACAAAACTTGAAAGATGAAGACGGCCATTTTAACAATAGCGTGTTTGAATGTGAGGGTTTTCATAGTCAGTCTGCGTAGGCCTATACTGTTCAAAATTTGCTACGGATATTATCTTAAACATGCACAATTATCAAAGATAAACATTAAGCCATTAATTATTTTTCTTATTTAGCTTAATCAAAATTTCAGCTTCACGTTTTGATAAAGAAAACGAGGTCCAAGAATGATTTGATTTGATTACCTCAAGGACAGTTTGTGATACCCCCTCAAAATGCATTAAACTGGGGCAAAAAAAATAATTTCAGATTGTTTGCTTTCTGTGGCAAGAAAAGTCATGGATAAGCATGTGCGAGACCCCCCTCACAGCAATTCCAGCTTGGAAACGCCATTTCGTGTTCTGGATGAGCTGTTGAACCAGAGTGTTCCACTTCTCTACCAGGCACAGTTCCAGGTCCTGTAGAGTTCTGAGCTGCTGTGAACGGCTGCAAATGGCGGCCTGGAGCATGTTCCAGCATTGTTCTATCAGAGTGAGGTCTCTGGATCGGGTACATTACCTCACATGTTATTGACGATGGTCTCTTGCTACAGGTAGGTATAAGCAACCCTTGCACGACGAAAGGGTGATTTATCATCCATGAAGATGAGGTCACTATTCGGATCGTACCAGCAGAAAGTTTGACGTGGACATTAAGAAACTCATCCCTGTAGTAAACAGCTGTCAGAGATTCCTTTTGAAGAATTCGTAGCACTGTTCAGCCCCTTAACACTGAAGTTGGGAGATCATGTTCATTTTTAAAAGCCCAAAGTAAATTAGAGCATCCAGCCATGGCCAGTTTATGTTTCTGTTCAAGGCCGGACGACGTGAAACAAATTCCTAGAGCAAAGATTAAGTAGTGAGGCTAGGAGAGGAGATAATAGAAATGAACAAAGGTAGAAAACTCTCCTTTAATCAGTTCCCCTCCGTCAACGTTCATTATGACACCCCCGCCTAGCCCTGCATGTGTCGTAATCAATTTTGACCTAGTAGATAGTAAAGAAGTATCTCAAGAACTATTGCATGGAATCGCTAATTAAGGAAGACTATTTTGCATGGACCTCGCTTCAAATTTTTATTTCGTAGAACATCCCACAAGTACACAAAAACTCCCATGCAAAAATTCGGGAAGTGCTGACCTTCAGCTTGAAGTTTGACCATGAAAACGTGCGTCCGCCGCGTTTTCTTAAAAATCGTTCACTCTATTTCAATCACTTTTAGATTACAATGTTCAAAATTCAGCTGTGACTGATTGCTTTGGCTTAAGGTCATTCTGATTAAGGAGTACAAGAAAGGTCAAGGTCAATCTCGGTCACGTAACGGTTACAGTCTGTCGATAAAAGGACCATAACAATGTAATCGGTCTGCGCGTTACATGCACACATTTTTATGCGACTAATCACGTTCGAACATAATTAGGCTGTACATGAACGATTGCACGGCTGTAGGAAACTATTGCATGGTGAATCGCCAAATTTACTGTGATCATCATGGTGCAAAAGGTCCCACCAAACTAATAACCACTGACCTGGATCACCCTCAGGAACATATTGGATCAGCCTGATCTTTCACATCGTGGATTTAAAATGTTCAAAATTAGTGTGAACTAAGCATTGGCTTAAGGTCATTCTGAATACTTAATACAAGAAAGGTGATCCACCACTAAGGATATACCCTGGATCACCCTCAGGAACAACCACACATGGATCAGCCTAAGGGTGATCCCAGGGTGTTCGATGAGGGTGATCCAGGGTGTTCCTGAGGGTGATCCAGGTGATCCACCACTAAGGATCACCCTGGATCACCCTCAGGAACAACCTGGATCAGCCTGAGGGTGATCGAGGGTGTTCCTGAGGGTGATCCAGGGTGTTCCTGAGGATGATCCAGGTGATCCACCACTAAGGATCACCCTGGATCACCCTCAGGAACAACCTGGATCAGCCTGAGGGTGATCGAGGGTGTTCCTGAGGGTGATCCAGGGTGTTCCTGAGGGTGATCCAGGTGGTGTTCCTGAGGGTGATCCAGAGGGATGTTCCTGAGGGTGATCCTGGATGTACCTGAGGGTGATCCAGAGGGTGTTCCTGAGGGTGATCCAGGGTGTTCCTGAGGGTGATCCAGGATGTCACCTGGATCAGGGTGATCCAGAGGGTGTTCCTGAGGGTGATCCAGAGGGTGTTCCTGAGGGTGATCCAGGATGTACCTAAGGGTGATCCAGAGGGTGTTCCTGAGGGTGATCCAGAGGGTGTTCCTGAGGGTGATCCAGGATGTACCTAAGGGTGATCCAGGTGATCCACCACTGGGTAAGGACCACCCTGGAGCACCCTGAGGAACGACCTGGATCAGCCTTTAATTCCGGTTTTAATGCAAGTAATCACGATTTTAAAGTGAAAATGGACCGGGGCTAAGATGTGAAGGGAAGAGGAGGTAGGGGCGTAACGGGCAAAGGACATGTCTGCTGCTCGGTTCAGCCGCTCGGGAACTTATCTGCCGCTCGGCGACCCGCTTGTTTTTAATTTGTTGTTGGCTTACCCTGGCTAAAAGACTTAATGGATCATCCGAACAGCAGAAGAATTTGAACACTATGGTACAAGTGCATCAGTTGCGGATGAGAACATTGTGTGTGTGACTTGATTATCCCGCCACGTGGGCAGCCACACTCCATCTGCGGTCGCTTTTAATTTAACCGGCGGAAAAAAAAATCAAGCAACACAAACGCATTCTCATTAAGCACCTCTCCACTCCAATTCGCATCGTCTCCCCTACCTCTCCTCAAAATAATTTGTTATATTTTGTTGTCTTAAGAGCAAATTTTAGTGCTCTCCAATATTTTTCAATGATCAGCTTAAGATTTTGAGAACACAACTCTTTATCTTTCCTGTAGCCACGGTAGCCTACAACCTTTTTTCCGTAAGTATTGAAGAAACACAGACCCTCAGTCTAGTTGCAAAGCACTTTCCTTGTTATTGATCTGAAAGCACAAAGAATGTGAACTCGGTCCAATATCTTTAGGATGCGAATCAGGCGAACAGAGATTTGGTTAAAATACATGATTTGCAAGTTTGCCGGGATTGGGGCGAAAGCGAAAACGCTCATAACGCTCAAGGTAATTGGTATTTAAAATAATATTTATTCTATATAGGCTACTGGTATCAATATAATTTATGTTTCAATGGTTTCATTTAGCCCCTCGTGAGAGCCTCCATCAGCTAAGTTCCCACACATTATCATTGATTGACAAGGCAGGTGGATCATTTAATACAGTTTCCATTATCTGATTACCATGCGTATGCGCACGTGTGCACTTGTGTATGGAATGGGGGGGGGGGGGCTGATAGATGTTTTTTATTCATAGATGAAGACACT
>CM065680.1:57260845-57263345 GCA_017654935.2 Phymorhynchus buccinoides
ACGTAGCAACGTGTCTAGTGAAAATAACTTTCATGTTGCAGCAGACAGTTTAGCAATGGAGGCCTTGTGTTACATGTTTCATCTTCCAAAGAAACCACAAACACCACTAACTGTGTATACTTTTTTAAGGTAGCTCTGTGCTGTGAAAAGAATAAAATAAAAGTAAAAGATTGTGCTGGTTTACTTTTTGTGGACTTTTCGGCCTAATGCAGAGAAGACACCATTCTTTTATTAGAAATGTCTTCCTGTTAGGGTTGATCCACAAGATAGTGTTTGTTAGCAGATATACATACTGACGAGAATTCCATAATTCGAAAGAGATCTCTCTATGTACCATGCTCATACACTATCTGTCCCCCATTGGGACAAAAAGTAAACCAGCACAATCTTTTACTTTTATTTTATTCTTTTCACAGCACAGAGCTACCTTCAAAAAGTATACACAGTTAGTGGTGTTTGTGGTTTCTTTGATCAAATATTATCTCCATTATGGGTAGAACCACTGGCATCCTTTATGGATCCACCACTATTAACCCCTTGACTGCCAGAGGAAATTTAAAAAAAAATAATTTGGCAAATCACGCCGTGAAAAAGACAACTGATAGAGCCAATCTGGCAAAATGGTCTGGGGATATAACTCTCTTGACTGTGTTAGAGCAAAAGCCAGCATATCAGGGTTATTCCTCTTCATCTGATGACATCATTAGTGATGTCATCAGGTCAGTACGTGATATGTTGGTGGCAGTCAAGGGGTTAACAGTGGCATTTTAAGCTATATAGCCTTTTCAAGCCACATTTGTACAGTGCATGGAGGGTTGGTAGTGTTTAGTGGTATAATTTGTTCATAATGTTTCATCTTCCAATTAGTTACATGGTTGACCATTTTCTCAAAACATCTTTATTACCGTCCGCAATCAAATAAAAAGGAGAGCGAGAGAGATGGACAAAAAGAGGGAGAGAGAGATGCAGAGAAAGAGACAGAGGGAGACTCATAGAGAGAAAGGGGACAAAGACACATAGACAAACGCAGATAACACACGGAGACAGAGACATTGGGACAAAGTAAAAGGCAGATGAATTGAAAGAGGGTAAAAGGAGGCAAAATGACAGAAGTACAGAGATGACAATCTCGAAGACTGACTGCTAGTGCTGTCCTTCGCTCGTATTTGGTTCCTGCTCTATAACTGCTGACAGAGGTTAGGAGCCAAGGGGACAGTAGGCTCTACTGTTGGATATGGAACGAAGGAGAGGGTAAGTGGAGGGGGTGGGGATTACAAGAAGAAGAAGAAGAAGAATGGATGGGGGATGGCGAGGATTTTCTGGCAGCCCAAGACGTGAAGAGGAGAATAGGCCTAATCGACAGGCGAATCAATGAGGCCTCTCCCCGCGCCATTTGTCAGCGATTGAGAGGGGCAATGAAAAGGATTCCCGCTTGTTCCTCCCGTCTGGCTCTGTATCCCGTCGGCTGTGTCATCGTAAAAAGAAGACACTGATATTAGTACTTGTGAGGGTGTGGCACGTTTTGTCCACTCACCTTTCGCCTAATTCGTTGGTTCTGAATCCGGAAAGGCGATTTTTATTTGTTTGTTTTGCTTGGTTGGTTGTTGTTTCTCTGTGTCATTTGAAGCTAGAAACAGGTATGCTTACAGGGTTACTTTATTTTAGGTGTGTGTATGTGTGTGTGTGTGTGTGTGTGTGTGTGTGTGTGTGTGTGTGTGTGTGTGTGTGTGTGTGTGTGTGTGCGTGTGTGTGTGCGTGCGTGCGCACGCGCGCGCGCTGTGGGTAGGCAGAATCTGAAGAGATTCATTGACAAAATCAATGCTCTGTAGCTGTCATCACACTGGTTACAGAGATCACGAATTTAAAATTAAAGAGCAGAATGATTCCAGAAAAAGGTACAAAGCTATTATCCCAGCAAGCCTTGCAAACTGGATGTAATCTCGAACTTCCTTCGAGATTCTCGTTGTGGGTCGAGACTTCGATCGCACGAGATGATAGGGATGTGGGGCGCAGGGGAGGAAGGAGGGACTGGGAGGGAAAGAGAAGACTACGAGGGGCTGGGCAAGGTTTACGGCGTAATGTCCGGGTGGGTTGGGTAAGCCTGGTGATTAGGTCCTTATTACATATGTCATCTTTCGGGAGCTCCCGAGCGTCCGGACATCGAAAACTCAATTATCCCACGTGTTCATAGCGTTAACAACCAGGCTGATTAATTCAAATTTAATTACTTCATACATGCGAAAGGAATCCCTTAGTCCTAGCCACGGACCAGGCGCTAGCTATCTTTTTTCCATCTTAGACTTTTTTTTCCATCTCTTTTTCTGCGAGTAGCCTCCTCGCCTCCTCTTTTGGCCAGACACGCCATTTCCATATAGATGGCGCTTGGCTATTTCACGCGGGTATGGGCAGGGCGCAGGAGGAAAGGGGGTGGGGGGTGGATAGGAAGCGGTGAGGGGGTGGGTGGGGGTGGGGGAAGTGTGGAGAAAAGAAAGACGTTGAT
>CM065680.1:57283345-57293345 GCA_017654935.2 Phymorhynchus buccinoides
CGATCCGGGAGATCGGTAGGCCTTGAAAGTGGTAGGGGTCTACAAACTGGGTTTTAAGCTTTATTTTCCACATTTGTGCTTGACAGAAGCGCTTCAGATTGTGTGTGGTACTGTATACCCTAGAGTAGAAAACATCCGAGCATAAATTATTGCCATGCTCACCTTGACCTTGAAGTTTGACCTTGAAAACCGATTTTTTTTTCTTTTCTTTTCTGTCTGTCTGTCCCAAGGATATCTCCCGAACTGCTTGACCGAATCGCGTCAAATTTTGTGTGCTGGTGTGTCACCATGAGACGAAGGCATCCGCGCAAAATCTTTCGCCGTCGTGACCTTGACCTTGGCGTACGACCTTGATAGCCGAAAATCTTTAAGGGGCCATAACTTCCACACCGTTGGTCTTAGAGTCTTCAAACTTGGCATGGAGGTTCTTTGGCTTATGCCCTTTCTGATGATGGCATACCGATCAAGGTCAAGGTCTGGGAGATTGGTAGGCCTTGAAAGTGGTAGGGTCTACAAATTGGGTTTTCAGCCATATTTTCCACATTTTGTACTTGACAGAAGCGCGTCATATTGTGTATGGCACTGTATACCCTAGAGTAGAAAACATCAGAGCATAAATTATTGCCATGCCGACCTTGACCTTAAAGTGTGACCTTGAAAACCGAAATGTCCTTCTTTGCGCTATATATTTATTGTCCAAGCTGTATCAATGTTGTGTCAGGATGTGACACTAACACTATAAAACATTCGTATATAAATTATCCCCCGGAACTACAATGTCGCCGAGCGGCAGACATGTTTTCGTTTTTCTCCACCCTCCTATATCTCATGAAATACTGTATAGAATCACTCCAAATTTTGTGTGGGTGTGAAAAAGGTGGAGTGGAAGACATTGCAGTACAAATTATGCCACTTGGGGTCTTTAGTCTTGGAAAGGCCTACTACTTTTGAATCGTGTCGTAAACTATGAAGAGAGAGAGAGAGAGGGGGGGGGGGGAGAGAGAGAGAGAGAGAGAGAGAGAGAGAGAGAGAGAGAGAGAGAGAGAGAGAGAGAGAGAGAGAGAGAGAGAGAGAGAGAGAGAGAGAGAGCACGCACACACAACAAAATACACGCACACCCTCCCCCATTCGCATTAGCCTAAACCGAAACGAGCACATGCCTCTGGACCAAAATTAGCTTTTCCACGTAGACCCAGTGTTTTCCAGGAACTTCCAGGGAGGCTGCAGGAGCTACCCAAGGTCATTGACTCTACTCAGCAGACAACCGGGTCAACACCGGGTCATTCACTGGTACCAACACGTTTTGTCCTTTGCCGATCTACGATCGTTAAGGAGTAGGTTTTCGCTCGTGTATGTTTTTTTATTTGTTGTCCTTTGCCTATCTACGATCGCAAAGGAGTAGGCTTTCGTTCATGTATGCTTCTTTGTTTGTTTGTTTGTAAGCAGAAGACATTGCAGTACAAATTAAGCCACGTAGGATTTCAATGTCGCCGAGCGGCAGACATGTCTCCGAGATAAAGGTGACAGAATCGCTTAACATTTTGTGTGGAGATAAAAAAAAAGAGAGAGAGAGAGAGAGAGAGAGAGAGAGAGAGAGAGAGAGAGAGAGAGAGAGAGAGAGAGAGAGAGAGAGAGAGAGAGAGAGAGAGAGAGTTGCGTTGGCCTACACTTGGCCTACACAAAACAATTATGCTACGGGGTGTCGCAAGTGCGTGGCATTGCTGGTGACGGACATGTCTGCCGCTCGGCGACGCCCTTGTAGATATTATTGTTACGCTGGAACTTGTTAAGGGGAAGCCAAGCAGGAGTATTTTCTCTCTCTCTCTCTCTCTCTCTCTCTCTCTCTCTCTCTCTGAGAAGAGGATTATCAAGACGAGAACTCGAGAGCAGCGTATCTTCAGAGAAGCAACTTGTTTGAATAGAGAGAGCTTGCTTGAGAGAGGCAGATCTTGAGAAAAGAAACTCACATTGAAGAGAAAGCTTGAAAACAGCAGATATGAAATGTTTAAGAGAAGAAAGTCGATAGCTTAAAGAAAACTTGGATGCAGCAGGCTTCAGAGAAAAATCTGATCCTCCCACTAGAATACAGACCATATTACTCTTAAGTGGTCGTATAATACACAGAGCTTGTGACTGTTTCATTTAGTGATTCACATGGTGTCTAAGCATTCACTTGTTTAAGGCTTCTGTGGGGTACTTTCATCTTCTTTTTCTTCTTCTTCTTCTTCTTCTTCTTCGTTTATTCTGCCTTTATACAATCACGTCTAGATTATTGCTCAGTTACTTGTGGAAAGTGTGCTCCTTCTGTCCTAAAACCATTAGATTCCTTACAGAAACGTGCCGTTAAAATGATTCCCAGCCAAAAAAGGTCTGACTGTTTAATGCATGATCTCTTTAAAAATGTTAATATACTACCTCTCCAATCTAGACTTACATATAACACTTTAATTCTTACACATAAAAGTGTTCATGGACCATGCCCACAATATCTGAAATCATTAATTCGCTTCCATGAGTATCACGCATCACATAGATTAATCATTCCTAAGCCTAACCTAGATTTGTTCAAAACAAGTTTTTCTTTTAACGCCTGTAAGGAATGGAACACACTCCCTCCACGTCTCCGCCTCAAGACTTCATTATCGTCATTCAAAAGTGAAATTAAGGCGTTAATGTTTTATACGTATGACTACATTTTCAAAAATGAAATGCGTGATTATGGATGCATGCGTGCGTATGTACGTGCGTGCGTACAGGATGTGCGTGCAGACGTGTGCGAGTGCGTCTGCATGTGTATATATAGGGTACGCGCGCGTGTGTGTGTATGCGTGTCTGTGTGCATGTGCGTATCGAGAGAGAGAGAGAGAGAGAGAGAGAGAGAGAGAGAGAGAGAGAGAGAGAGAGAGAGAGAGAGAGAGAGAGAGAGAGAGAGAGAGAGAGAGAGAGAGAGAGAGAGAGAGAGAGAGAGAGTTCCTTGTTTGGCTTTTTGCATGAATTGTTATTAGTATTTTGTTTGTTGTTGTTTTTGTTGTTTTGTTGTTGCTCGTTACGTTTTATTTCTAGTATCTAAATGGGCGGATTTGTAAAAAAAAAGGCCTTCAATGTGCCTAAATCTTTTACCCATTAAAAAGTTCAATCAATCAATCAATCAATCAATCTTCTTCTTCTTCTTCTTCTTCTTGTGATTATCGGTGGTGGTCTTCAGACGTTCACATGCAAAAATGCCAAGAAACCCAAAACGAACATCTATTATACTCAAAGAACCTTAATCAAGTAAACAATTTTCTGTTGTTTTCCTCTGTTCCCTTTAATATTATGTACACCCTTATAAAAAGTGTACTAGTTATGCTTATGCGGTTGTGTGTGTGCATGCAACACGTAAGCGTTTGTACTTGTGTTTGTATGTGGGTGTGGTTATTTCCTTGTCTGTCTCGGGTCTATAGATGCGAGTGTCCCCAGGGTGTGTGAAATTCTCCTATAAGTAAGATTCACAAGTTCGGTTCGAGTGGACAATAGGCTCCAGTCTGACTGTCCACAGAGGGGAGAGGGACGCCCAAATCTTTGTTAAAGCTTTAAGCACCTGGACCTCTGTGATTGTGAAGTGCCCACACCCTACCCTCGCCTTCGAGGTAGGTTAAATCGGAACATCAGTAATTTAGCATCTTCTTGTGCTAGGAACTCGGTTTCATTAATTCCCCCAGCTGCCCAGGGCTGTCTGTACAGTTGGGGCGTTGTCATTGTCCACAAGGGATTTCATAACCTACTAAAGGGGTGAAATGTTCAAACCAATAAAATTAAATTGTTTGTTTAAGTGACCAATCAGAAACGAACCCCTGGTCAGATATCCAATGGGATTAGGTATTAGGATCCGAGGGCTAAATGTGGGTAGAAACTTGCTATATATTTCGTGAAAGCATTATAGGCTTTCACTTGTATGACCAGCAGCAGAAGTCTGAATTTGCTCTGAAGACTCTGAAGTCTGTAGCTGGTGGTTAGTCCTGTGCCTGGGATCTGTGTGTCGCATTGTTGCTAGAGTCCTTTTCCTTTGCTTACCTTTTCTTTACCTTACCTTTTACTTTTACTTTTATTTCTTTTCGTAGTTTAGTAGATTAAAGAGTGAAAATTCCAAATTGTCTTCTTTGGTTTATTGTGTACCCCTCATTGTGAAAGTCTACCGAACTCCTTCACCCTCTTCAATTCTTTCTTCTTAAAATCTCTTTTCTCTTTCTATCTTTTTAAAGTTAATCTTAACCTATCTACCCCGAACCCGACACCCTTTCTGTAACTGTGCTGCCCCACTAGGGTAGGTCTGAAAGGGTGGTTTACAATTATATGGGGAATTAGGGAATGAGCAAGATACTCTTTTTTTTCAATCCAGCTATGTTCAATCCAGGATGGTGGGGAAAATTCGTTCGGACTGAAATGTTGAGGTGAAATCTGGAACGTGACACTATTCCACACCATTGAGTCAAACTAGCATAACTGCTAGATATGTATTGTGTAAAACACGCTCATAATGAATGTTTCTTTATCGTTGTTTTTTCCTCTTCAATTTCAACGAGAAGCAACGTTTTAAAGATTATGCTTGGTGCACAACGATTGAAAAAAAGTCGCTACAAGATGTTTGAACATGAAAATGTTGCTTCTAAAATATTTTTTGCTGTTGTTGTTGTTGTTGCTGTTGTTGGGGCAGAACTACTGATGCAATTATATTTTTTCTCTCTGCCACTTCCTCCGCTACCTCTCCCATACCGCAATCACTGCCCTTGTTTTCCTCCTAGTCATCCAGCCCCAACCCACGTTCTAAAGAAAGATATAAAAGACATTCTGGAACCGGAGAAACAATATAGAATACTGTTTGAAAATTGAAGGGAATAACGGGAAGAGACAGGGGAAGTTGAACAGAACTGTTCAGAGTGTGAGGGCAAGGGAAAGATAGAGAGGGGGTAGGGGACAGAAAGGATGTTAAAGGAAGGGGGGGGGCAAAAGGGTAGAGGACAGAGTCAAATTCGTGGTGGTGATGGTGGGGGTGAGGGAGATGGATTGAAAAGATGGCCACCTTATGCTTCCATGTCAAAAATGTCCGCGCTCCGAATGCCTTAAAAACCAGCTTGACGCGTTCTTTTTTTCCCACGGGGAGGGGAGCTAATCCTTTTGAAAGTAGCTCTCCAGGAGAAAAGATAAAAAACAAGAAAATGTCTTCCACTCACTCGTTTCAAAATGTGTAAGCTCTCATACAGTTGTTGTTTTCCCTTAGTTTTCTCGCTTATTTCTATATTTTGTGTTTGTTGTTGTGTTCTGTCTGTCTTCCAGATGTACATGCTTTGAAAAAGTTTCTCGTCTTTAGTATTAACAAATTATTTACTTTTTTATTCTCTTTTTTTTTGTACTGCCTTCTCTTTCTTTTTTTTAACACTTTTTGTGTTGCTGTTGTTGTTTTTCTCTGTGATGTTTTTAGTTCTTTTGTTTACTTTCTTTATTTCTACGCTATTCCTTATCTCTTAGTTGATGTTGTTTTTCATTATTTTTATTCGTTTTCACTCCATTTTGTTTTTGGTTCTTGATTTCTTTTATTTCACTTCCTCAGTCCTCCCCTTTGTTTTCCTCTGAGGTCATTTCGCTTCTCACATTCCGTTTTCGTTATTTCTCTTTTCTCGAAAGATTTACCATTTGTTAATCTTCAAATTAATTCATTTCTTCTGTTCATTTAATCTTTCATTCTTTTATTTTCTTGATCTCACCATTTTCTAAAAATCGCTCAGCAGCTCTTGACACTAATAATTTTCATTCTCTTTGGCTCTGAATTTATCTCTCCTTGGTTGTTTTCCCTTCGCTTGTCATTCCATTTCTCCAAGCTGATACGTCCTTTCATTCTGTATTTATTTATTTTCATTGATGCATGTGTGCACTAAGCGCTCTTGGAAATGTCCATCTTACTTTTTCATACAGACAAAAGGATGAGAGAGAGTGGGGGGGGGGGAAGGGGGGGGGAGAAAAAAACAGAAAAGAAAAGGGGGGGCGGTGGACAAAATCGAGGGGAAAGGAAGAAGAAGAAAAGGAAAAGAAAAGAATTAAAAATGAAAGGGAAAAATTAATGGCGAAAGTGGTGGAGGGATAAACTAAAAAGCACGTTTATCTTTGCTATTCCTTGTGACATAGCCTATTTTGATGTGGGTTGCACGGTGAGTGAGTTAGTGAACAACATTGCGGAGGGCAGATGAGTGAACGGGTGTGGTGTGAGAGTTACATGTTACATATTGGTTTTAACTGTACATTTCTGTTTCATGTTTTTAATTAATAATTCTGATTTTTATTTTGATGTATTTTGTCTCTTTTTTAACATGTTATTTTACTCGGTGGAAGACAATTTTCCATGTGCGTTTGTACAATGGACAATAAAGAAACCTATGACTTATGACTTATTAGCCTTCTTATCTTAAAAATTCAATAAGCCACATTTGTTGTGCATAGAATAAAAATTTGTTTGTTTCGGTTTTTTAATATATTTTTTATCCTAGCAGTGTTTTTCTTCATTCTAAACCTACTGTTGTTTATATTCATGAATAGCATATATCCATCAAATGTGTTGTAGCAGGAACAAAACAGCTATTGTACACCCCAAAATCCACACCCTCAAAACATGATATGTTGTTTGCGCTATAGGCCTATTGTCTGTTGAATATGTGCTTTGAAACTCGTCTACTTCTAGCGTAATGCAGCAAGTTATTTCAGATTGTGTACCCGTTATATTTTGTTTGAAGGTCAGCAAATGAAATTGAAATGATACAAATAAATATATCAGTTATTTAACAGTCTGAAAGGGGAGGGGGGCAGAGATGGAGACAGAATATGCAAATTACAGCATCGTAAAACTATGTCACCGCTAATGACGAAAATAGTAGTGATACAAATATGTACGAAAGACGCTTCCAGAGGTTCAAACACATGTAAACAAGTACTTCAAATTCTTTCTACTTTACATTGCACTCTGACTCTTGCCTCCCTCCTCGACTCTACTTCTCTTCCCCACAAAGAAACACAGAGATACACCCTTATTAGCCCAGCACATCTCCTTCTCTTTCCCACAGAGATACACCCTTATTATCCCATCCCATCTACTTCTCTTTCCCACAGAGATACACCCTTATTATCCCATCCCGTCTACTTCTCTTTCCCACAGAGATACACCCTTATTATCCCTTCTCTTTCCCATCCCATCTACTTCTCTTTCCCACAGAGATACACCCTTATTATCCCATCCCATCTACTTCTCTTTCCCCACAGAGAAACACAGAGATACACCCTTATTATCCCATCCCGTCTACTTCTCTTTCCCACAGAGATACACCCTTATCATCCCATCCCATCTACTTCTCTTCCCCACAGAGAAACACAGAGATACACCCTTATTATCCCATCCCGTCTCCTTCTCTTTCCCACAGAGATACACCCTTATCATCCCATCCCATCTACTTCTCTTCCCCACAGAGAAACACAGAGATACACCCTTATTATCCCATCCCATCTCCTTCTCTTTCCCACAGAGATACACCCTTATTATCCCATCCCGTCTCCTTCTCTTTCCCACAGAGATACACCCTTATTATCCCATCCCATCTACTTCTCTTTCCCACAGAGAAACACAAAGATACACCCTTATTATCCCCCATCCCTCTACCCAATCTCTTTCCCACAGAGATACACCCTTATTATCCATCATCTACCTCTTTCCCATAGAGATACACCCTTATCATCCCATCCCATCTACTTCTCTTCCCCACAGAGAAACACAGAGATACACCCTTATTATCCCATCCCATCTCCTTCTCTTTCCTACAGAGATGCATCCTTATTATCCCATCCCGTCTCCTTCTCTTTCCCACAGAGATACACATTATCCCAATCTAGAGATACACCCTTATTATCCCATCCCATCCTCACAGAGATTACATCCTTATTATCCCATCCCATCTACTTCTCTTTCCCACAGAGAAACACAAAGAAACACCCTTATCATCCCATCCCATCTCCTACATCCACCCAATGAATTTAAGCAAAAGAAACAACAGCAACAACAAACCATGACAGCAAAAATAATGCGACGAAAAAGGGACTGGAGTTTGATGTAAAAGTAACACTTTTCAATATGTGGACAGGCGATGACAAAGCAGAGGCCAGGGGGTGACAAGGGCTGGCCTCAAATGGGGGTTAATCCTTCGGGGAGAGGGAATGGCCTCTCTTGGTCCCACAGAGGCGCTTTGGCCGCCAGCCGTCCAAATTGAAAGCTCCGACTGTCGTCTGTGCTGTTAGCTATGGCTTGAACTCCTCCTAAATGTCAGCACAGAATTACAGGCACGCGCACACACAGAGAGCTCACCGAGAGAGAGAGAGAGAGAGAGAGATGAGAGAGAGAGATGAGAGAGAGAGAGAGAGAGAGAGAGAGAGAGAGAGAGAGAGAGAGAAGAGAGAGAGAGAGAGAGAGAGATGAGAGAGAGAGAGAGAGAGAGAGAGAGAGAGACAGACAGACAGACAGACAGACAAACAGAGAGAGAGAGCAAATGAGTTTAAAAAAATAAACCCACAAACTTTATTGGAACAAAGAAAGACGGTTTCAAACCGTTACTAACGTGGTAGACCCTACTTTGAACAATAGGAGTGGGTGGGAGAAGGTTGTTGTTGTATCCTGGCTTAAAGACTCCAGGGATCATCCCAACAGCCGAAGCATTTGAACACTATGGTACAAATGCACCAGCTAGGGATGAGAACATCACGTGTGTGACCGTTTTTGATTACCCCGCCACGTGGGCAGCCACACTCCGACTTCGGAGGAGGTGGGAGAAGGAAAACGGATAGCATGCTGGGGGGTGATGGGCGTGAATACAGCACTTCAAGTTATGTGGATCTCCGTAAATGGAATCTAGAACGGCGACATCAATAAGTCATCTATCTGAAAACAAAAATCTGTGCAAAAATAAAACTGATGATAAATTTCTGTTTCTGTTAGGTAGTACTTCTTCCTTTATTGACTTGAATTCGTGTCCTACCACCTTAACTCTGTTCACATGAACATATTTCACTCTTTCCCAATAGCAGCACGGGAACATTCACTAAAACGTCACACGGATACTGACATACGCGCGTTCACTCAAACACACAGACAAGGGCAAAACTGTGGATACAGCCCCCCCCCCCCCCCCCCCCCCCCCCCCCCCCCCCCCTCATGAGAGAGAGAGAGAGAGAGAGAGAGAGAGAGAGAGAGAGAGAGAGAGAGAGAGAGAGAGAGAGAGAGAGAGAGAGAGAGAGAGAGAGAGAGAGAGAGAGAGAGAGAGAGAGCACAAGAGAGAGAGAGAGAGAGAGAGAGCAAATTTAAATTACATACTTCAACTGAATGAGAATTCAGATTTGAATAATTTATTCCAAAAAGACAGGTAACGGTATTTAGGGAGACAGTCAAGGAGCCAAAGGCAAAATCATAAGCTGTGCGGCGGAGGTAAACAAAAACTGTGGAGGGCAAAGAACGGGCTGTAGTATACGAGGGCTCTCGTTAAGTTTCTGGATGCAAAACAATGAGAGGCGTACACTTCTTCTGGCCAGTCTACATTGGTCGAGGTATCCTTCCTAAGCACATATAAACTTGGTAACCTTTTCAAAGCAAACAATGACGCCAGACCAGATCGACTGAAGTATGTCAATATAGAGCCCTCAGCGAACCCTCAAGCATTTTTAACCTTGCTTTGCGTTCCCTTAACCCTTTAACTGGCGCTTTGCATAAGATAATAGGATTAAGTCACAAGGAATTAAATCAGAGAAATAAGTGGGAGGGAGACCAAATGAAATGTTTTCTTGCAGAATGTCCAAAGGAATTGTAGCAATGTGGTCACTTGCGTTGTCATGATAAGGTGGGTGACCTCAGATGCAAGTGAATGACGATATGTCCGAAGTGCCTTTGGGTAAACAGGTGTTTATGCTTTAATCTGCAGTGATGCCTCTTCTTTGTAGA
>CM065680.1:57298345-57313345 GCA_017654935.2 Phymorhynchus buccinoides
TACAGACGAATGGCAGAGGTAATGAATGAATTCAGGTGCCTTGATGTTCTTGCACGTGGGGCTCGCAGTCTGTCACTTCTGTCCGATCGTCTGCTGTCAATGTCGTTATGTAAAGGATGTGTCTCGTCAGACATTATCGTCTTCAGTTTGCCAGTCAGTTTTTGTTTGTGGCACTTTGTCGGTCTGTCGGTCTGTCGGTCTGTCGGTCGGTCCAAAATTGTCGCACATATTGTAAAAGAGAAAGAAAAGTACAGACAGAAAAAAAATACTTGGGCATAAAGTAACATTTCAGTTGTCATATCTACAGTCCTTAGGTATGGAAATAATTGTATACTGAACAGAGCACATGAATCTTCATTTTAAAGCGTACAAAATAATAAACATACGTAATACAGACACTGCAACAGACACGACGAGTATGCGGTGCTTCTTTCGATGAGTATAAGTAGGATAAATAGTTTTAAAAGTTTTCCAAAAGATATAAAAAGTTACGAAATGGTGCAGAGATAACATTCTGGTTTACAGATTAAGATTATTGAAAAGCCATGGGAGGCGACTCAGTGTATGTAATGATTGGAGTGGTAAAAATAGACCGCTGCCACAAACGATTGCGAATCCGCGCTTGTTTGTTTACAGTTTTTGTTTTACATCTTGTTTGCTTCGGTTGTGTTTCTCATTTATTTATGACGACAGGATGAAAAAAAGCTTTGTTTAGCTTATTCCTTTATTTACGCATTGGACTGTAGAGGGGAAGTATTGTTTTTGTTTGTGGCACAAGCCACAAACCTATAACTCACTTTGTCGGTCTGTCGGTCTGTTGGTCGGTCGGTCGGTCGGTCGGTCCAAAATTGTCGCACATATTGTAAAAGAGAAAAAAATACTTGGGCATAAAGTAACATTTCAGTTGTCACACTACAGATAACAGAGGAATGAAACATTCCCTCCCCAACACACTGCACCAAAGGTTACAACACTACAGATTTAGTTGAGGAGGTATGAAACAATTCCCTCCCCAACACACTGCACCAAATCTTAAAACACTAAGCGTACAGAATAATAAACATACGTAATACAGACACTGCAACAGACACGACGAGTAACACTGCTTCTTTCGATGAGCATAAGTAAAACACTATAAATAGTTTTAACATGTTTTCCAAAACACACTGCACCAAAGGTTAAAACAACTACAGATAACAGAGGAATGAAACATTCCCTCCCCAACACACTGCACCAAAGGTTAAAACACTACAGATAAAAATAGCAGGATCCGCGCTTGTTTAACATTCCCTTTTCCACCAGAGGAATGAAACACCCCACCAGCACCAAAACTTTAAAACTAGTCGAACTTTATCTTGAATAGAAACATTCCCACCCCAACACACTGCACCAAAGGTTAAAACACTACAGATAACAGAGGAATGAAACATTCCCTCCCCAACAACACACCGCACCAACAACACACCGCACCAAAGGTTAAAACACTACAGATAACAGAGGAATGAAACATTCCCTCCCCAACACACTGCACCAAACTACACACACCCTGCACCAAAGGTTAAAACACTACAGATAACAGAGGAATGAAACATTCCCTCCGCAACACACTGCACCAAAGGTTAAAACACTACAGATAACAGAGGAATGAAACATTCCCTCCCCAACACACTGCACCAACAAAACACTGCACCAAAGGTTAAAACACTACAGATAACAGAGGAATGAAACATTCCCTCCCCAACACACTGCACCAAAGCACTACAGATAACAGAGGAATGAAACATTCCCTCCCAACACACACAACAACACACCGCACCAAAGGTTAAAACACTACAGATAACAGAGGAATGAAACATTCCCTCCCCAACACACTGCACCAAAGGTTAAAACACTACAGATAACAGAGGAATGAAACATTCCCTCCCCAACACACTGCACCAAAGGTTAAAACACTACAGATAACAGAGGAATGAAACATTCCCTCCCCAACACACCGCACCAAAGGTTAAAACACTACAGATAACAGAGGAATGCACCAACAACACACACACCGCACCAAAGGTTAAAACACTACAGATAACAGAGGAATGAAACATTCCCTCCCCAACACACTGCACCAAAGGTTAAAACACTACAGATAACAGAGGAATGAAACATTCCCTCCCCAACACACCGCACCAACAACACACCGCACCAACAACACACCGCACCAAAGGTTAAAACACTACAGATAACAGAGGAATGAAACATTCCCTCCCCACACACACTGCACCAAAGGTTAAAACACTACAGATAACAGAGGAATGAAACATTCCCTCCCCAACACACTGCACCAAAGGCACCAAAGGTTAAAACACTACAGATAACAGAGGAATGAAACATTCCCTCCCCAACACACCGCACCAACAACACACCGCACCAACAACACACTGCACCAAAGGTTAAAACACTACAGATAACAGAGGAATGAAACATTCCCTCCCCAACACACTGCACCAAAGGTTAAAACACTACAGATAACAGAGGAATGAAACATTCCCTCCCCAACACACCGCACCAACAACACACCGCACCAAAGGTTAAAACACTACAGATAACAGAGGAATGAAACATTCCCTCCCCAACACACTGCACCAACAACACACCGCACCAAAGGTTAAAACACTACAGATAACAGAGGAATAAAACATTTGTATGATTTCAGAGCGAACATTAAAATATCTCATTTTACGAAGACAATACATGCGACTATTTAGTTTTCTTAAAAGAGCACTGGAATGTTCGTACCAGGAGAGGTTGTTGTTTTTATCAATGGTCACACCGAGGCATTTATACGAATCAACTTGCTCCACTATTTCATCTTTAATAGTAATCTGCTGTATTCCTGGGGTCTTTTTCCTGAAGTCGATTACAAGTTCTTTTGTTTTCTTAATGTTAAGCAAGATATAATTTTTATCACACCACTCCACAAACTTATTTATTTCATTTTTGTATTCAGTGTCGTCGTTGTCAGTCACAAGTCCTGTCAGAGCCGAGTCGTCAGTAAATTTAGTTAGGGGACAATTTTGACTTTCACTTCTACATTCTGCCGTGTAAAGAGTAACTAAAAATGGTGAGAGTACTGTACCTTGGGGTGCCCCAGTGTTAGTAACTAAAACAGTTGAACAAGTATTATTGAGTTTGACAAACTGAGGCCTGTTGGTGAGATAGTCATAAAACAGTTGAAAAGGGGACTTCCATAAATGGGAAGGATATTGGATAGTCGCATGATTGAAGTCGCACGTGTGTGTCGGTCCCTTTATATTAGTCTTATCAGCAAAAGGCACAAAGAGCACCGTTTGAGTGGAAAGCTCGTTAAACAATTTTACTTTGTCAGTCAGCAATAGCGTTTACATGATTGTAAAATTTACATTTTTAAAATGAAGTCTCCCGTCGGTTTAGGAATAAATACAATATATGTCAATAATATGACACGTTGCAAATACTATTTCCTCCACCACCATCACCACCACCAGCACCACAATTTTTGTTATTAATTTCAAAATATTTGAAATTAATACTAAAGCATGATAAGCACATAAAAGCATCCAATACGTTAAGCGTGTTGATTCGGCACTCAATGGAAGTATTGCACACAATCCAGCCTGAACAGTAAAGCAGCACAGATTTTACAGTCAATATACACTATATAGCACACGTAATAATCTAATATAGTTTTAACCTTTGGCCGAGAAAATGTACTGGAAAAAAAAAGATATTGAGAGAGAGAAAGAGAGGAGAGAGAGAGAGAGAGAGAGAGAGAGAGTCAGGAGTCAGGACATTTTTAATTGCTAGGCCATGCCCATACAATGGAGTGAGTTTGACAACAACAACAACAATAACAAATAATAAATTGACATTACATTATTAACTTGATATTACAAAACACTGCGTACATCTTGCCGAACTTTCAAAGCTTTAAAGATAAAAACAGCCACTTTTCTTTCAATACCGTTGTTTGTACAAGAAAGTAATAACACAAATTTAAACATAGAAGGATTGTTATAATACTTTTTTGGAATAAGTTCTCTTCGAAGGGTGTCATACATGGGACAAACAAACAAAAAGTGAATTTCTGACTCGGGAATATGATTACAAAATGGACAATACATTTCTATTTGGGTCAATTTTAAACTGCAAAAAGTGACAATTCAAAGGGGACATGCCAATTCTACACCTTGACAAAGTGTTTCGCACTTTAATATTCACAATTTCACACAAATGAGTACTTAAAGTAAAAGTTTGCTTAAAGGATGCATACACATAATAAAAAGTGTGCGACTCTAAGCTTGCATAACAATCTGTAAATCTTTGTTTTAATACTGCCAAGAATGCTTTTGTATTACCAACTCCTTGTGCTTCCCAAACCTCCCCAAAGCCAAAACGATACAAAATATTTATAACTTTACAAGCCCATGTATCATAATTTTGTTTCTGAAGGATTAACAGCATAGCATAGGCTTTATTTGACTACTGTAACTCACTTCTTGCTGGCTGTCCATCAACTCTCATCTCTAAGCTCCAACGGGTCCAGAATAATGCTGCTCGTCTCATTTCTCGCTCCCCTAGGTACGATCATATTACTCCGGTTTTTCGTTCTCTACATTGGCTCCCAGTTCAATCACGTATTGACTACAAAATTCTCCTCCTTGCCTTCAAGTCACTGAATGATCAAGCTCCCTTATATCTCTCTGATCTCCTTCATCTCTATGTCCCAGCTCGCCAACTACGTTCGTCTTCTGATTCTCGTCTCCTCTCCCCTCCCTCCATCCGTCTCAAATCTGCTGGCAAACGTTCTTTTTCCTGTCAAGCACCATCTCTTTGGAATTCTCTGCCTTCTCCTCTCCGACACTCCAACTCAGTCTCCTCATTCAAAACCTCTCTTAAAACCCATCTTTTTCCTGCTGCACCCTAAATATTTGATCAGTTGTCTATCTTGTGTGCACGTGAGGGAAGATTGAATAAGAGGTTTGTGCTGTGCTTTGTGGTATGTGTGTGTGTGTGTGTGTGTGCGTGTGTGCGTGTGCGTGTGCGTGTGCGTGTGTGTGTGTGTGTGTGTGTGTGTTGTGTGTATGAGCATGCATGTGTGCATACATGTGTGCTTATGTGTGTTTTGGTTTTGTGGGTTGTGTGTACACGCATGTGTGTGTGTGTGTGTGTGTCTGTGTGTTTGTCTGTCTGCGTGCGTACGTTGTGTGTGAGGGAGTTTCTGTATGTGTTGGTGTATGTGGTCAGTCCGTGCGGCACAGTTGATGTGTGCTTACTGAATGGGGGACGAACGAGTCGGTGTTGTTAAATGTGTGTGTGTGTGTGTGTGTGTGTGTGTGTGTGTGTGTGTGTGTGTGTGTGTGTGTGTGTGTGTGTGTGTGTGTGTGTGTGTGTGTGTGTGTGTGTGTGTGTGTTAGAGAGAGAGAGAGAGAGAGAGAGAGAGAGAGAGAGAGAGAGAGTTGCTTTGTATGTATGCGTTGTTGTTTGGTTGGTGTCATTCTTGAATGCTGTTTTTGTTGTCTATTTGTTGATGAAAAAATTGATTGTAAAGCGCTTTGGGCTCATCTGAGGTAAAGCGCTATATAAATGTACAATTGTTATTATTATTATTATTATTATTATTATTATTATTATTATTATTATTTGGGTATCTACTACCATCCATCTGCATAAGACGTAACCAAAATTTTATACAACTCAAACGTGTTGCAACATGCAAAGGATACCTACCCGTTTCACCATATCAAGTGTTTTGGCGATTTGGGGTTAACTCCAATGAATCGCTTGAGTGCAAACAAATGGACTTTTTCTATTATCTCTTGGTTTTCTGCTAAACCCCAAATCTGTGCACCATAAGTTAGAATTGGTTGCGTTTGACAATCAAAAAGCTTAAAAAAGATTCTAGGTGAATACTCTCCAATAGACCACAACATTTTTACAATGGCAATCACTCATTTCTTAGCTCTCTCAGCAAGATTTGACATAGTATAGACAAAACTCACTCTTGCAGACAAAAATATACCCAGATATTTGTACATATTTACAATTTTAAGTTAATTTCCATTAAAATACCATCTCTCATTTTCAGCATGGTACCCACCATTCCGAAAGATCACTATGTTTGATTTTTCCAAATTCACAATAAGGTCAAGACGTTTGGCTGTATCAGCAAGGATATTAGGTTGTGTCTGAAGACCAACAATACTGTCAGATACCAATGCAACATCATCAGTGGAGAGAGAGAGAGAGAGAGACAGAGAGAGAGAGAGAGAGAGAGAGAGAGAGAGAGAGAGAGAGAGAGAGAGAGAGAGAGAGAGAGAGAGAGAGAGAGAGAGAGAGAGAGAGAGAGAGAGAGAGAGAGAGAGAGAGAGAGAGAGAGAGAGAGAGAGAGAGAGAGAGAGAGAAGCGGGCGTAGGAGAAAGAGAGGGGGAATGTCAATTTATTGTTCAGATATCAACAAAGAGAAGTGCTATTACAGTACACAAAATACTACGGACTGGGTTTCTCATTATAAAAAAAAATTAATACAAATAAAATAAAACAGCATAACATTCTAAACTGTCAAAGAATTACATGATTGTCCAAAGCATTAAGTAACGGAAGAACAAGAAAGCTTTAATACTGTGCATTAAATGTGTGATACAAAATGTTTAATACTGTATAAACCTGCACCAATTGAAACTACACGATCTGTTCGCTCAAACCACAAAAGAGTATTGCTGACACATTTTTAACCCTCATTTTGAAGTGTAGCAGAAATCAAAATTGTGTAGAAAGTTACTGATGATGTGTAGAGAAACCAGTTATGCATCGGGGAAAACAATGTAAAACTGTCCACTTTCACGTGTAGAGGTCCAAAGAAGCCAGTTATGCATCAGGAAAAACAATGCAAAACTGTCCACTTTCACGTGTAGAGGTCCAAAGAAGCCAGTTATGCATCAGGAAAAACAATGCAAAACTGTCCACTTTGACGTTCGTTCGTTCTTTAATTTAACGTCTATCCACCTTACAGTGAACTTAGACACAAATCATTTTTGTTTTCCCTGCATAACCATTTTGACGTGTGGAGGTCCAAAGAAGTCAGTTATGCATCAGGGAAAACAATGCAAAACTGTCCACTTTGTAGTGTAAAGGTCCAAAGAAGCCAGTTATACATCATGGAAAACAATGTAAAACTGTCCACTTTGTAGTGTAAAGATCCAAAGAAGCCAGTTATGCATCAGGGAAAACAATGCAAAACTGTTCACTTTGTAGTGTAAAGGTCCAAAGAAGCCAGTTATACATCATGGAAAACAATGCAAAACTGTCCACTTTGTAGTGTAAAGATCCAAAGAAGCCAGTTATGCAGGGAAAACAATGCAAAACTGTCCACTTTGTAGTGTAAAGATCCAAAGAAGCCAGTTATGCAGGGAAAATAATGCAAAACTGTCCACTTTGTAGTAGGTCCAAAGAAGCCAGTTATGCAGGGAAAACAATGGCAAAACTGTCCACTTTGTAGTGCAGCAAGAGGCCCATAGGAGCCAATTATGCAGGGAAAACAATGGCAAAACTGTCCACTTTGTAGTGTAAAGGTCCAAAGAAGCCAATTATGCAGGGAAAACAATGGCAAAACTGTTCACTTTGTAGTGCAGCAAGAGGCCCATAGGAGCCAGTTATGCAGGGAAAACAATGGCAAAAATGTCTACTTTGTAGTGCAGCAAGAGGCCCATAGGAGCCAATTATGCAGGGAAAGTAATGCAACAATGTCCAGAGGTCCAAAGAAGCCAGTTATGTACCAGCAGGGAAACTGGATAAGCTTTTGGGCAGTTGGTTCAATTCCGTCATGGTCTGAATGGCAGTGTGGGTGTAGTTGAGGAAGTAGAAGTTGTACTTAAAATGCTCTGGAATCACCTCTGCTTCTTTCTCCACTAAGGAAAACCGGTGGGTGCTTCGTCGAGCTGGAGAAACACATAGGAGATAGAATCAGATTAATTAAAGAACTAACTAATGAGAGTCTTTGGACTCTCAGAACTAATCAGATTAATTACAGAACTCTTTAAAAAAAACCTATCAGACAAAGAGAGAGACAGACAGACAGACAAACAAGACAGACAGACAGCCAGAGACAGATGTGGAGAGATTGTGAATGGTTTATTGATTGGGTCTTGGGATCAATCAAGAATGAGAGAGAGATATTGACAGACAGACAGACAGACAGAATGTGTGTAAACGTAGGTGGTGGGGAGGGGGAGGGGCGGGTAAATATGTCAATATGTGAATGTAAGCCCACCAGTCAGTTTATAATGTGAATTTGTGTACATGCATGCGTGTGTGTTCAGCCCAGATTTTCAAATTTGCAGTTGCCTTCCCTAGTATCTGGAGGTCATGGTCGGATACGAATGAGAAAACACACACACACACACACTTTGTTTTTCTCCTCCTCCTCCTCCTCCTTCTTCTTCTCCTCCCCCCCCTCCCCCCCTCTCTCTCTCTCTCTCTTTCTCTCGTCTAAAATCCCATATGTGAATAGACGTTAAATTGAAGAATACACGCCTTCACTGACAAAGAAGTCTGCAAAATGCTGAGCAGCTCTGACGGCCCGAGGACTGCTGTCCACTTTATACATTGGCCTCCAGTTGAAGCCGTTCTTCTCCGGGTGCCACTGGGTGGCGTAGACTGGGTACCGGTAAGCTGTGGGTGTAATATAGGGTGACTCACAAAACAATGCAACTCACAAAATCATTAATAATTGTTTTTAACAATATAGCTATCGTTTCGATTTTTCAGGTTGATGAAGAAGATTCGATGCAAGAAGGGTTGCAACGGGTTGTTATTCCATGACGCCTCGGAGAGCTCCAGGAATTAACAGTTTCTGTGGTAACCCAAATTTAGAAAGGTCCCCTTGGTAGGGGTAAAAAGACTTTCGCAGAACATTTCAATTGTCTGCAAACTTTCTCTCTTTTTTTAAAATAATGTTTTGCTCTGAAAATCGAAATGCAAGACCGTATTTATCAGGCCTATATCCCACATTTTTGAGCCCACATCTGAATAATAATTTTGTCCGGAGAGAGAGAGAGAGAGAGAGAGAGAGAGAGAGAGAGAGAGAGAGAGAGAGAGAGAGAGAGAGAGAGAGAGAGAGAGAGAGAGAGAGAGAGAGAGAGAGAGAGAGAGAGAGAGAGAGAGAGAGAGAGAGAGAGAGAGAGAGAGAGAGAGAGAGAGAGAGAGAGAGAGAGAGAGAGAGAGAGAGAGAGAGAGAGAGAAATACGAAATACGAAATACGAAATACGAATGTTTTATTGAGGGTAAAAAGGATAAGCTACAATAGCTTCTTTACACCTTGCACTCTCACTCACACATTCATACCATGCATCAAGCAAAGAAAATTTGACATAAAACAATCAAGTCAAGAAAATGGAACAAAAATTGGCACATGAAATAATTAAAAAAGAAATCAAAAATGGGAATTAAAGCAAACATGGATAATACTTAACAATGGTAAACTTGAATTGGTACTTTAAATTGAGTACGAAAAAATGGAAACCATTTTGAGACAATGACAATTTTTCAGAATAAAACCACTTTTAAGGAAGAAGAAACAAAACAAACATTATAATATAACATGGGAATATGAGAGAGGGACGAGAGAGAGAGAGAGAGAGAGAGAGAGAGAGAGAGAGAGGAGAGAGAGAGAGAGAGAGAGAGAGAGAGAGAGAGAGAGAGAGAGAGAGAGAGAGAGAGAGAGAGAGAGAGAGAGAGAGAGAGAGAGAGAGATAAGAATCTAGGCATAAGCTGATGGCATTGGTAACGTTTGAAGTAAAACTCATTACTTAGCATTACTAATAAACAAGATTGTCCATTAGGAGCTTGTGATAAGATTTTCGAAAGGAAAATACGCTAGTTCTATTTTTTAGATAATCAGGGAGGTCGTTCCACAGTTTATCACCAGAGAATGTAAGGGATGATTTATATAGATCTGTTCTGGGGCGGGGCATTATTAATTTGGTTTTGCTTCGAATTGCATGGACTTTAAATTTAGTAATAAGATATTTTAGTGCTAACTTATTTATGATCTTGTACATAAGGTTACCTTTATTTAGTAGGCATTTCAAATCAAATAGTAGAATGTTAAGTTCTTTATAGTCATTGGTTTCTAAGGATGACGATTTAAGGAATATGAGTTTAAGAGAGCGTTTACATAGTCTTTCAACATGTTTGAGTGTGTTTTTACTAGCTGAATCCCAACATGTTGATGCATAATCAATATCAGGTTGGATATAGGCATGGAAAAAAAGTCTACGAGTATGTTGATCTAAAAAGTGTTTAATTCTATTGAGCTGAAATACTTTTTTGGAAATTTTCTTGTCCATGTGTTTTGACCAGGATAAGTTGTTGTCCATGTATACACCGAGTAATTTGTGTAAAGTAACTTCTTCTAGAGGATGTTCATAGATAGTCGGTCTAACGTTTTGCCTCTTTTGTCTTGTGATTAACATGAATTTAGACTTTTTGGGGTGTAAGGCCATATGATTTTGCTCTGCCCAGTCAACTAGATTATTAATGTTACTCTGCAATCCAGAACAGATTGAATCAGCATTTTGGCAATTTTTATGCACTGTGGTGTCGTCCGCAAAAAGCTCACACGATGAAGTAAGATGAAGGGGGAGGTCATTTATATAAACGGTGAAGAGCATAGGTCCTAAGACTGAGCCTTGGGGAACTCCATAATTGACTGATTGAAATGAAGATGTAATAGTATCTTTGGAGACGGTTTGTCGTCTGTCAGATAGAAAGGACAAAACGAGGGCGATAGAATCTTGAGTTAAACCATACAATGATAGTTTAGGCCTTAAGTAGCAATAGATGTCGTACAGTTGTGACTTTGATTAAACAATTCTAAAATCAGACAATCGAAATTGATTTTGACAATAGGCCTACTGAAAACTGTAAATACAGCATAAAGGGACACACACACACACACACACACACGCACGCACGCACACACGCACACGCACGCACGCACGCACACGCACACGCACACGCACACGCACACACACACACACACACACACACACACACACACACACACACACACACACACACACACACACACACACACACACACACACACACACACACACACACACACACACACACACACACACACACACACACACACACACACACACACACACACACACACACACACACACACACACACATCTCTCTCTATTAAACACACACAATTATGCGCGTGCTTGTGTGCGACATAGTCACCTTCAAATGTAGAGACGAACTTTCTTCCCTGGGACTCCACATTGGTGGACAGCACGTGGTAGAACTCCCTCAGATATGGGTGGGTCTCCAACACCTGAGGGGACAGCAGGCCCATCGAAGCAACAATCAAACAATTTAAAATAACATACACACACAAAAAACAACAACAAATAAATATCGAACCTTAAGTTTAATAGCTTTAGGAAGTAATATGAACGACAAATCACTGTCGAGTTGTGTTACCCTCGCCGCCTCCACCACCCCACCCTTCCTACCCCTTTGTGGATGAACACGCACACAGACAGAAAGTAAGCTGTGCATGCATAGATACAGAACGCCTTTCCCCATAATGGTGGTTCATAACGGGTGAGGGTGGGGGCTCATTTCTGTTTTTCCATGCAGTTTTGATTCTTTGAACAGTTCTCCAGCTTTTGCTGTCGTAAAGCCATCTTTTTCCATTGGCAATCTCTGTAGAAGTTCTGTATGGCGTTTCTCTCTGTACAACGTTTTTGCTACCCGGCCAGACACAGAGTCTGGGACGGGTATTGTTTTCGGGTCTGTGTGTCTGTGTGTGTGCGTGTGCTTATGTCACTCTGTCTTCCAAAATCTCTCTAAAAAACCCACTACTGAACGGATTTTGAGCAAATCTGGCATAGATGTAAACACCTTATTGAGGAATGTTCCTTTCGATGTTCATGACCTTGCTAATTGTTATTGACTTTTTAAGAACTTTTTGGTGGTAAATTCAGATAGATCAATTTTCTCAAAAACTACATGGTGGATTGTAAAACAATTTAAATAGTAGAGGTGTCGACACACTACTGACCAGCATTAATCTCAAATTTCATTACCCTGCTCCCCCCGTGGGGGTACCGAGGGGTCTTTTGTATAAATAGTTCCCCCACCTTCTGGAAGTTCTGTGCTTGTAACTTCCTCTAATCTGTCACTCTCTTTGACTCTGCTTGCTGTCATCTACTATTTTCTGCCTTTCCGGTCCATTTTCTTGCCTTTTTTTCAAAAAACACTTTCAAAACGATTTCCTCCAGCTGAATTCGGACATGCTGGTGCTAATTATTTCTTACTTAGGCGCAAAACGGCAGCATGACGCATATGCGCTCATAATTGACAGTCAACTGTCTGAGCGATCGAAGAAGAAAAAGAAGAATGACCCTGCTGATTCTTTTATGATTTGTTTTACCTCTACCCTTGTGCTATTGGGAAGCCCCTTCTTTCCCCAGTCCTGTCCTCATGCTGAGTCACACTATGGGCCAGCAGCCAGGCATCTGCTGAGTTTCGCACATGCATCGCTCAGTCTGGTCGGGTTTGCTTCTTGTTTAACCTTTCTTTGATTCTTTGGGTCCGTTTCTTTTTTTTTTAAATAGCATATCCAAAGTAAGAACTAAAGGTGCCTGCAATCCCTCACGTCCACTAGCAGGCCGAACTGGTGAGCGTGGTGTGTGGCTGGCGTGGTGGTCATGTAGGTCAGTATGTCCGAGTCAGGTGGAACTCGTCCCAACATCCGACTGTTTCTGAAATCTGACCACACACACACATGTACGTACGCACTCGCACGCGCGCACGCGCACACACACGCACACACACACACACACACACACATATATATATATTGTGGACTTTCAATCTGGTGCAAAGAGGACAACCTTTCTCTTGTAGAAAGTCTTCTAGCTCAGTTTGAATGTTCACTGTGGACATACTTTGCAGGCCGATATGCAGACTGAAGAATCAAAGATGAAACACTGTCTTTGCATAGAGTGGGAGAAAAAGTAAATCAGCACATTATTTTCTTTTATTCTTTTCAGAACACAGAATAAATTGTAAAGTTAAAATTAAAGTTATTCAGTTTCTTTCTTAGGCTCACAAACTTAAATATTGGACACAAAACAAGTTTTTTTCAAGCAAACTATATATATATAAGAGGAAAGTTTAATGGTGTGGTTGTTTTTTCTTCTTCAGACGATATTATACTTGGAAGAAGGAAAGATCAGACCTGATCCAGGCACACCTCTCTACATTCCTCCTCACCGGGAGTAGTTGGTGTTTACTACGAGACCTCCCTTATTGAATCCTTCACTGGATCCACCAACATGGCATCCCATCTCTTCTACTCTCTTCGAGGGATTGTAACTTTAGAACATTATTATTTTTGTTATTTTACACAAGATTGTTACCATTTCTTTTTAATTAAGTGCTGGTTTGCTTTTATTGTGGACTTTCAATCTGGTGCAAAGAGGACAACCTTTCTCTTGTAGAAAGTCTTCTAGCTCAGTTTGAATGTTCACTGTGGACATAGAGATATGCAGACTGAAGAATCTTTCTCAAAGATGAAACAGCTGTCTTTGCATAGGCATTGTCTATCTCCCCCATTGGGAGAAAAAGTAAATCAGCACATTATTTTCTTTTATTCTTTTCAGAACACAGAATAAATCGTAAAGTTAAAATTAAAGTTATTCACTTTCTTAGGCTCACAAACTTAAATATTGGACACAAAACAAGTTTTTTTCACAAACTATATATATAAGAGGAAAGTTTACACTTCAATTCTTGTACATATTATACTTGGAAGAAGGAAAGCGCACAGTCTACCTGATCCAGGCACACCTCTCTACATTCACCTCACAGTATGTTGGTGTTTACTACGATTTCTATGACCTCCCTTATTGAATCCTTCACTGGATCCACCAACATGGCATCCCATCTCTTCTACTCTCTTCGAGGGATTGTAACTTTAGAACATTATTATTTTTGTTATTTTACACAAGATTGTTACACTGGTTTGCTTTTATTGTGGACTTTCAATCTGGTGCAAAGAGGACAACCTTTCTCTTGTACTTCAGCTCAGTTTGAATGTTCACTGTGGACTCAGGCCGATCAGACTGAAGAATCTTTCTCAAAGATGAAACAGCTGTCTTTGCATAGGCATTGTCTATCTCCCCCATTGGGAGAAAAAGTAAATCAGCACATTATTTTCTTTTATTCTTTTCAGAACACAGAATAAATTGTAAAGTTAAAATTAAAGTTTGTCAGTTTCTTTCTTAGGCTCACAAACTTAAATATTGGACACAAAACAAGTTTTTTTCAAGCAAACTATATATATATAAGAGGAAAGTTTAATGGTGTGGTTGTTTTTTCTTCTTCAATTCTTGTACGTTTATATTATACTTGGAAGAAGGAAAGCGCATCTCTCTACCTGATCCAGGCACACCTCTCTACATTCCTCCTCACCAGGAGTATGTTGGTGTTTACTACGATTTCTATGACCTCCCTTATTGAATCCTTCACTGGATCCACCAACATGGCATCCCATCTCTTCTACTCTCTTCGAGGGATTGTAACTTTAGAACATTGTTATTTTACACAAGATTGTTACCATTTCTTTTTAATTAAGTGCTGGTTTGCTTTTATTGTGGACTTTCAATCTGGTGCAAAGAGGACAACCTTTCTCTTGTAGAAAGTCTTCTAGCTCAGTTTGAATGTTCACTGTGGACATATTTTGCAGGCCGATATGCAGACTGAAGAATCTTTCTCAAAGATGAAACAGCTGTCTTTGCATAGGCATTGTCTATCTCCCCCATTGGGAGAAAAAGTAAATCAGCACATTATTTTCTTTTATTCTTTTCAGAACACAGAATGTAAAGTTAAAATCAAAGTTATTCAGTTTCTTTCTTAGGCTCACAAACTGGACACAAAACAAGTTTTTTT
>CM065680.1:57315845-57330845 GCA_017654935.2 Phymorhynchus buccinoides
CATCCAGTGTTGGCCCATAACAATGTACTACGTTTCCAGAACAGGTCTCGATATTTTAATTAAAAAACACACATTCAGAGTCCAAATTATTTTGTAGTGATCACAATTCACTTAACACACATACATTAGGAACTCGTATGCAAACATACCTAATTATCAATTATAGATTTGTACCTTATATGTCGCATATTCCACATCAAATACAGCTAAGAATGAAATGCTTTATTGGTACACTAGCGCAACTCCGAGTACCGGTAACGCCTAGTAACGGTAACGCCTAGTAACGGTAACGCCAAGTACTGGTAACGCTGAGTACAGCAAATTTGAAGCGATTCGGTTAAGAAATGGCGGAGTTATAAGGCCCCGTTTCCCGTTGGCGCTGCTCTGAGAGTGGCGCGCTCTCCCAACGCCTAGTAATGGCAATGCCTTGTAACGGTAACGCCAAGTACTGGTAACGCTGAGTACAGCAAATTTGAAGTGATTCAGTTAAGAAACGGTGGAGTTATAAGGCCCCGTTTCCCGTTGGCGCTGCTCTGAGAGTGGCGCGCTCTCCCAATGCCTAGTAATGGCAACGCCTAGTAATGGTAACGCCAAGTACTGGTAACGCTGAGTACAGCAAATTTGAAGTGATTCAGTTAAGAAACGGCGGAGTTATAAGGCCCCGTTTTCCATTGGCGCTGCTCTGAGAGTGACGCGCTCTCCCAACGCCTAGTAACGGTAACACCTAGTAATGGTAACACTAAGTACTGGTAACGCTGAGCACAGCGAATTTGAAGCGATTCAGTTCAGAAACGGCAGAGTTATAAGGCCCTGTTTCCCGTTGGCGCTGCTGTGAGAGTGACGTTCTCTCCCGATTCTCTTCAAATTTGCTACCAGGCTTTGTCCCGACCACAGCAAGCCTGACAGCAAATGTGAAGCGATTCGGTCGAAAAACGATGGAGTTATAAGGCCCGTTTTGTGTTTCAGACAGACAGACAGACAGAATAAATTGATAGACACTTGCCTTTTTATGATATGATGGTTACTTTTGTCTCTCTCCCTCCTTCCATCTTCTTCACTCATCCCGTTCTACTACCCACCGCACCCCCCACCCACCCATCCCCACCCCCCTACTCCCCACCTCCACCCTATACACTCACGTGCACGCACTAACCTCAGTCAAGGTCAATGAGTCCCCACCCGCACGCGTTAAGCTCACGTTAGTTGGAAGACAATAGCGGAGAATAGCGCAATGTTGTGCATAGGTAAGGTAATCCTCGCTAAAGTAATCTCTGCTGTCCATCCGTTTTCTCGCTGGTGGGCAGTTGTTTCTCCGTACAGTGTTGAACTTTGCGTCCGTCTTCGGTTGGTGCAAATGTAAATCGGGTCATAGCGTGAGCGTTTATGAACGGATGCTGTTGAAAGTTTGCACCAAGATAGTCATTATCCCTGGTCATGCCACTTCCAAGTTGTGAGTCAATGTCCAGTCTGGTTACGCCACGGTTTGTGAAAAGGCTAAGCGGCGTATATCACGCGCGTTTCTAAATCGATTCGCTTCCGGTTTGGCACACGGATAGTCACTGTCCCCGGTCATCTACCTTCCAATTCGAAGGCAATCCATCCAGAAATACCAGAGATACGGGCGCCGAGAGGACGGCGGATACGCGTTTCGCGCATTTGCCACGGCCACCTCGGTTGCCGTTGCCATCGCCCCGTTAGGGCTCATAGCAAATTTGAAGCGATTCGGTCGAAAAACGGCGGAGTTATAAGGCCCGTTTTGTGTTTCAGACAGACAGACACACACACACACACACACACACACACACACACACACACACACACACACACACACACACACACACACACACACACACACACACACACACAGACACACACACTTGCCTTTTTATTATATGATTACTACATGAAATGAAAATAGTGTTTCAATTATATCCGATTTTAACGAAGCCTTTCCATGGCAAAAACGTTCTTTGCAGGTGTTCCATAATGTTTTGTGAAGGCGTATGGGTGTTTAATTGGATAACAAATAGGACAGGACATGAAAATCGTGCGAGGGCACATCTCTTCACATCTCGCTGCCTGTCAGTTTGTCTGTCTGTCTCATCGGTTCATCTGTATGAATATGAGTCACAATGTCGTGTTGCTTCGTTTCACACTACGAGACAATAAAAACATCCCTCTCTCTCTCTCTCTCTCTCTCTCTCTCTCTCTCTCTCTCTCTCTCTTTAGTTATAGGTCGTGTGTGTGTGCGCGTGCGTGCGTGTGTGCGCATGTGCGTGCGTGTGCGAGTGCCTGTGTGTGTACGTGCGTAACTGCGTATGGTTGGATGTAAGTTATATTTATTAACATGTTTTATGATTTATGATTTATATTGTTTGGATTTTGTTATATTTGACTGTTACAGTATATACGGCATTATGAATAATTTGAATATTACTGTTTATTATCATTATTGTTATTATTATTATAGATGTTATCACTTTTGTTTGTATGATGTTATAAGCATATTCAAGTCATCCTCATCAAACATTTCAAGTTTCAAGTTTCTCTCTCTCACACACAATTCATTTAACTTCGTTGTAAGCTTGGGAAAATTCGGAATTTTCCCGGAGAAAATCAGAATTCTGAATTTTACCGAGACCAATCCGGGAAATATGAGAATTCCAAAATTTCCCGGGAAGATTCCGAATTTTCCCAAACTTGGGAAAAATCGGAATTTTCCCGGATTCCAAAATTTCACGTGACATATACACACATGCACAAAAGTACACACACACACACACACACACACACACACACACACACACACACACACACACACACACACACACACACACACACACACACACACACACACACACACACACACCACACGTGCGCGCGTGCGCGCGCGTGCGCTCACGAACAAACGAACATTTTCCACTGCAGCCGACGTCTTCTTCTTCTTCTTCTTCTTCTTTTTCTTCTGCGTTCCCAGGCCATATGGCCATAATGTGTAAGGTATGTGTCCGGTTTTCAGTTTTCACAGGTCTCCCCGCTACGCACAGCCGACACATTCCGATTTCGGAGGAGCTCAAAGGAAAACAAATATTTGGAAGTTTTTGTTAGAAAGGTAGGAGAATGGGCCAAAAAGAATGCGGGGGAACTATTTTTTACGAAAGACGCCCCGGTATCCCCACGGGGAGAGACACGTGGAGGGGGCGGGTATGGAGGCACGCGGCATCCTCCAACTGCCCAAGCCGACGTCAATCCTGCATAATATACGCCCAATCCGTGAAATTGCCTATTTCATCAAATAAGCAAGCGACGGCGAAAATGGTGTTTTACGTCCTCTTGGTCTGAATCAGACACATATGGGACATTTGTAAATACAAATATGGTGGGAACAATACTGGAGGCAATGCCCGGAGGCAGTACAAAACCAGTAAAGTCACGATTTTTTTAAATTAATACAGATAGGTGTAGCGGTAACCACGCCTCGGTTAAACCTCATCGGCTATGGCACCGCTACAAGTATTTACAAATAAGCAAGCAGTTTGTCCATGTCATGAAATCTTGTGCACGAGAAAAGATTTTTCGTGCATGTATGTTAGAACTAATCCGTGAAATTGCCTATTTCATGAAATGGGCAAAATGGTTTGCCCAGTTCATGAAATGGACAATGTACAGCAGATGTTCCCATTCCCATTCTTACAGCTGTTGAGGCTGATTCAACAGTAGCAACATATTCTATCAAGTATTTTCAACCTAATCTAAACACCCCACCCCATCCTTACTGAGTGCTGATCTAGGGCATTTTTAAAAAAATGTTGAATTAAATTAAATCTGAATAAAAGAAAAACATTTGCTGTCCCATCTTCTGGGCCGTACGGTGGTGCTGCTCCCACGCCGCTCATTCCGAGTCTCAACTCGTAGCCACACCTCGGACCATCAGGTCGCAGAATCCGAGATCAGCAATCCAAGGGGAGCAAATCTATGTCAGGCCATCAGGAGGCAACCAACTGAGGAGACACTGCACTGCTGCTGAGTCACTTCGGTGGAGTTCAGTGGAGCCTTTTCTCGGGACACCAATTACTAAGCCCCTACTGACGACAATAATGTCTTAGTCGTGGAGCCAGCGTGAGTGAGGTCCTCCTCCGAGGGCGCCACCACGACCGGTTTACGTCTTCCCATTGAGCCCATTGCCACTCACTCTGGGTAGGAGTTGGCCCAGGACCGGAAAAAACCCTCGCCTCTGATGGGATTCGAACCCGTGACCTCACATAGGCTTCAGCCCTGATCAGTAGCTGTGTGCATGAGAATTTAAAACTCCTGCATGGCATTGCCCATTTCAGGAAATGAGCAATTTCACGGATTGGGCGTAGCATATAATTATACTGACTGTCAGACACAGACAGTTACACTTAAGGGCCAGCCACACGTCCACTAAAATTGCACGACTGTACGATACGATTCGATCACGTGACGATGCGCCAATCACATTTGTTCCTGGAGACCACATGATCGAATCGTGTCGTACAGTCGTACGATTTTAGTGGACGTGTGGCTGGCCCTTAACAGAGCGGATGGCATACAGACAGGCAGGGGGTCACTAGCAGCTTTCCTCTCACCTGCAGTGTCAGGTTGTAGAGAATGCGGCCTGCCCGAGCGTACTGACTCTTGGTCACACAGTCCCTGCCCCCGGGAAATATGGCCCTGCCAGGGACGACCAAAACCACAAAAAGGCGCTCGCAATGTGCGCACATACACACATGCACAGGTATACACACTTACCTGTGCAGGTCGGCACGCTTATGCATACGCATGAAAACTCACAAGCACACACGTGCATGCACACATGCATGCAGGTACACATGCACGCAAACACGCACGCCCACCCCCACCCCCCACCCCCACACACACACGCGCGCATGTTCACCCTCACATAGGCTATATGTGGGCTTCCAGGCATGTATATACACAGGCGCTAGGCACGAATATGTAGACTGTGTACATGCGCACACACGCATGCACACACAGACGCACACACGCGAACGCGCATTCACACACACACACACACACACACACACACACACACACACACACACACACACACACACACACACACACACACACACACAGAGACGAACTTGCATACACACAGGCACACACACACACACACACACACACACACACACACACACACACACACACACACACACACACACACCCCACCACCATCACCACCACCACCACCACCACTAATCCCATGTATTTATTTATTTGTTTTAATAGAAAGTCCAATTTCTTCTTACGTGTACACTTCACTACAACCATCACATGATATTATGGTCATGCATGCATCGATGTAGCCCTATGTAGAACTATTTGCATGTGTTTGCATGAACAATGCGTGTTTTCTGTTTGATTAACGTTATGCATAATGTAAAATTATAATGCAGTGTATTATCACACATGTTGCCCCATGTGGCCTGGATGAACGCTAACTCTTCGTGTGTCTGTGTGTCCATCCATGCATCAGTGATGACACACAAACGCCTATATACATGGAATCCACACACAAAAAGCAGAAAATATTTGATTAAAGAAACCACAAACACCACTAACTGTGTATACTTTTTGAAGTTAGCTCTGTGCTGTGAAAAGAATAAAATAAAAGTAAAAGATTGTGCTGGGTTACGTTTTGTCCCAATGGGGGACAGATAGTGTATGAGCATGGTACATAGAGAGATCTCTTTCGAATTATGGAATTCTCGTCAGTATGTATATCTGCTAACAAACTCTATCTTGTGGATCAACCCTAACAGGAAGACATTTCTAATAAAAGAATGGTGTCTTCTCTGCACTAGGCCGAAAAGTCCACAATTTAAACAAACCAGCACAAGGTGAAAAGAAAAATGAAGAACATTTTGGGTAAAATAGATAAGTTATTAAAATGGGTTGATCCACAAGATAGTGTTTGTTAGCAGATATACATACTGACGAGAATTCCATAATTCGAAAGAGATCTCTCTATGTACCATGCTCATACACTATCTGTCCCCCATTGGGACAAAACGTAACCCAGCACAATCTTTTACTTTTATTTTATTCTTTTCACAGCACAGAGCTAACTTCAAAAAGTATACACAGTTAGTGGTGTTTGTGGTTTCTTTAATCAAATATTATCTCCCACCATTATGGTGAGAACCACTGGCATCCTTTATGGATCCACCACTATTAACAGTGGCATTGTAAACTATAAAGCCATTTCAAGCCACATTTGTACAGTGCATGGAGGGTTGGTAGTGTTTTGTGGTATAATTTGTTCATAACAAAAAGCAGAAAAGGCAGGTAGACAGGTTAGAAACCAGATCTGGACGAGTGAAGAATTGAAAGTGTTCATCGTGTTGATAACTCCAATTGACATACGTATTTTTCTTTTAACACAACACCGTCTTCTTCTTCTTCTTCTGCGGTCCCAGGCCATTATAATGGGTAAGGTACGCATGTGTCCGGTTTTCAGTTTTCACTGGTCTCCCCGCTGCGTACGGCCAACACATTCCGATTTCGGAGGAGCGTTATTTGGAAGATTTTTTTAAAAGGCAGGAGAATGGGCCAACAAGTCAGAAAGATAGTAGATGACAGAAAGCAAACTGAAAAGGCAGAGTCAAAGAGAGTGGCAGATTAGAGGAAGTTACAAGCACAGAACTTCAGGAAGGTTGGGAACTATTTTTACGAAAGACCCCCCGGTACCCCCACGGTTAGAACACAACACCTACGTTTACCTTTATCATTGACTGTTTCGTCCACTTTATCATATCATATCAGTTTAGGCTCTGTAGGCTTTTGAAGCCTTTTGCCCTCTAAATATTTTTCTCAAATGTATATAAATTTATATTTTCATTTTTCTTCTTTCTTTCTTTTTTTGGCCCGTGAATTACTTCGGCTATTGTGTATTTGTTTTGGGGGGGTGTTTTTTTGGGGGGGTTTTCTCAAATTTTTGTGGAGTACATAATAGTATTAAATGTTTTGTCAATCAAAATTTTAAACATATTTAGTGATGATGCATTTACAGTTTCATTAGAAAGATTGTTCCATGCAGTTATTACTCTGTTAGTAAAAAAGTTTTGAGCTGAACGACTGTTATTTAATTTTTTTGTTAGTTTCAAATCATGCCCTCGTGTTCTCTCCTCGTCAGTTAGAGTTAGTAAAGTTTTAGTTGTGTTAGGATCATATAACTTGTTAAGAATTATATACACCTCAATCAAATCGCCTCTTAGACGTCTGTATTCCAAACTAGGTATTCTCAAGTACTTTAATCTGTCCTCATAGTCCATATCTCTGGTTCCAATAATTGTTTTCGTAAATCTCCTTTGGACTCCTTCTAAATGATCAATATGTTTTCTCAAAAAGGGACACCAGACAGGATTTCCATACTCTAATAGGGGGCGTACTAATGTTTTATAAAGAGGTAGCATAATTTCCTTTTGATTTATTAGTTATTGTTCTGATTAGTAGTCCAGCAGTACGGTTTGCCTTTTTTAACAGTATCGTTGATGTGTGGTTCAAAAGATAGCAATGGATCAACTATAACACCGAGGTCTTTCTCCGCATTTGTGCTCTCAAGAACCCTTCTGACACCACCATCATTCATAAAATACTCATGCATTGGGTTCTTTTTTCCAAGATGCATCACCTTGCATTTTTGACTATTAAAATTCATCATTCATGTGGACTTCCTCGGAGTGAATGACTTGGTTAAAACTCACTCGCTGCTCTGACGCTCGGGATGCTCAGAACAGCGAGTGAACTGTTCACTCCCAGGAAGTACACGGGAGTGGACGAAGCAGTCAGTGATAAAGATAAGCTTGACATGGACATGGACAGAATGGACCCAGTGACGTCACAGGAAGACATCAGCCTGCCGTACCCATTCAGTTTAGAGAAGATATCAACGTAGTATTCATATGGTTCGCCAATCCTGAAACATAACATCAAGTGGTTATTACTTTCTGTCAAGCACACATGGGTCACGCACGCGCGCGCGCGCACACGCACGCGCACGCACACGCGCACACACACACGCACACGCACGCACGCACACGCACACACGCACACGCACGCACGCACACACACACACACACACACACACACACACACACGCACAAACAGAGAGAGATGCTGTGCAGAATCTTCAATTATGATGAAGGAGGCCGATCAACGGGAAGAATAACACACATGATACAAATGCATGCTCTCTCTCTCTCTCTCTCTCTCTCTCTCTCTCTCTCTCTCTCTCTCTCTCTCTCTCTCTCTCTCTCTCTCTCTCTCTCTCTCTCTCTCTCTCTCTCTCTTTAACCCTTTCGCCGCCAGCCATTTTTCAGCCAAAAAATACCATTAAGCTTAACTGGGTAGGGGAAATAAAATATCTGCAATATTGTGAATTCCTCTGTGACATGTATGACATTAGGCCTATCCTTACCTCCCCAAAATACGAAAATAGGGTATTTAAATAACCGGCCCTGATTTGATGCCTTTCAGTGACATGGTGTTAAAACATTGTGGTGCTGAAATGCGACATTGGCGGTGAAAGGGCCAAGTAACACCCGTGTCGACCAAAAATCTTCATCGTCTTCTCATCATTGTCTTCATTTGAAGCCCTCTAAATACATGCAAAAACGAAAGCACACAATGTTTACCTTCACGACGCCGGGAAGATATTGCTTTTGTGTTTATCTGCTTGTCTGTCTGTTGTTGGGACAGATTACAAATGATTAAAATGCATTATAATGAAAGTCAAGATAAACTCTCGGAATGGGTGGGGGGTGTCATTTTTCTTCATCGTCGATTCCTGTCATATGAGCGCCGACGCATCAAATGCATCATGCTGCCGTTATGTGCTTAACTAAAGAAATAGGCCAACATGTCCGTCTTCGGTTGAAGAAAATATGTGTAAGAGTTTCTAGAACAAAGGAGTGAAAATGGACTAGTGAGCATAATAGTAGATGACAGTAAGCAATGGGGAAAGGCAGAGTCAAAGGCAGGGACAGATCAGAGTTACAGGCGCGAAAAATACATCTAGAATCACCAGTTTTTTTCTCATCTTCCAAACATGTGAATGAACATCTGTTTCCGTGTGTTTGTTTAAGCTCTGGCCTATCACCTAACTGTACTGAGTCCACATATGAATGAACATGTTGTCCGGATACCATAGAAAAGTCGCAAAAGTTGTTTATGAACCTCAAAAAGGGCTTCTTCTGAAAAATGTGTATACTAGTAAATATCTGTATTGTTAAAAAGTCGTGACTTTACTGGTGTTGCCCTGCCTCCGGGCATTGCCCCCAGAATCGTTCCCAACATCTTTATATCTATTAATGTCCCATATGTGTCTGTCCCAGACCGGAGGACGTTAAACAGATTGTCAATCTGAAAATGGGGTACCATGGAAACTGTTAATTTCTAGAGCACAGAAACAAATCTTTCGGGGAAAAATCCCCACTGAGATTCATGCATTGAATCTTCTTTAAAATCTCGACAATTCAAAAACATAACTTGGTTATTGACCCCTTGACTGCCACCAACGTACTACGTACTGACCTGATGACATCACTGATTACACCATCAGATGAAGAGGAATAACCCTGATATAATGGCTTTTGCTCTAACACAGTCAAGGTAGTTATATCCCCAGACCATTTTGCCAAATTGGTTCTATCAGTTGTCTTTTTCATGGCATGATTTGCCCAATGATTGTTTTTAACATTTTCTCTGGCAGTCAAGGGGTTAAATTCTTTTTATAACTAGTTTCGAGGGTTGTTATTTGTTTAGACACCCTGTATGTACAAGCACACATTTTCCAAAGGGTGGGGAAATTACCACTTGTACAAAAGAACTCCCCGCATCCCCCCAATATCCCCACTGAGAGAAGGTTGGGGGTCATTCCATTTTGTAAGGCATTTGAAAGGCATCCTCAATGTTTGTGCTTAGCTAGGTTGTTCCTGACCTAATAAAGACCAGGCGGGCCCCCGCGTGCTGCAGGAACCTGACGTAGGTCATGGGCACCATGGTGTTCCCCCGCCTGTGACCCATGGTAGCGTCCTGGGCCACGATGCCTGGTGAAGGGATACACAGGAGGGGGGGGGGGGGGGGGCATTCGTTAGAAAAGTATGGAACATAATAGAAGCGAGTTCAGTTATCAGACAGTCCTGGTATTGCAGTACCTCCAGGATCTGCTCTTAGAACCGAATGATGATTGTGGTGGTTGGTTGATGGTTCGTCTCACGTGTGCTCTTTGGAGCGGAGCGGACGTTAAACCCAACTTCCATTCACAACAGAAGCGATAGATGATGATAGTTAGGCCTGATTGTGTTTAACGTTTATTCATTTTCAAAGGATTAAAGTGTGTGTGTGTGTGTGTGTGTGTGTGTGTGTGTGTGTGTGTGTGTGTGTGTGTGTGTGTGTGTGTGTGTGTGTGTGTGTGTGTGTGTGTGTGTGTGTGTGTGTGTGTGTGTGTGTGTGTGTGTGTGTGTGTGTGTGTGTGTGTGTGTGTGTGTGTGTGTGTGTGTGTGTGTGTGTGTGTGTGTGTGTGTGTGTGTGTGTGTGTGTGTGTGTGTGTGTGTGTGTGTGTGTGTGTGTGTGTGTGTGTGTGTGTGTGTGTGTGTGTGTGTGTGTGTGTGTGTGTGTGTGTGTGTGTGTGTGTGTGTGTGTGTGTGTGTGTGTGTGTGTGTGTGTGTGTGTGTGTGTGTGTGTGTGTGTGTGTGTGTGTGTGTGTGTGTGTGTGTGTGTGTGTGTGTGTGTGTGTGTGTGTGTGTGTGTGTGTGTGTGTGTGTGTGTGTGTGTGTGTGTGTGTGTGTGTGTGTGTGTGTGTGTGTGTGTGTGTGTGTGTGTGTGTGTGTGTGTGTGTGTGTGTGTGTGTGTGTGTGTGTGTGTGTGTGTGTGTGTGTGTGTGTGTGTGTGTGTGTGTGTGTGTGTGTGTGTGTGTGTGTGTGTGTGTGTGTGTGTGTGTGTGTGTGTGTGTGTGTGTGTGTGTGTGTGTGTGTGTGTGTGTGTGTGTGTGTGTGTGTGTGTGTGTGTGTGTGTGTGTGTGTGTGTGTGTGTGTGTGTGTGTGTGTGTGTGTGTGTGTGTGTGTGTGTGTGTGTGTGTGTGTGTGTGTGTGTGTGTGTGTGTGTGTGTGTGTGTGTGTGTGTGTGTGTGTGTGTGTGTGTGTGTGTGTGTGTGTGTGTGTGTGTGTGTGTGTGTGTGTGTGTGTGTGTGTGTGTGTGTGTGTGTGTGTGTGTGTGTGTGTGTGTGTGTGTGTGTGTGTGTGTGTGTGTGTGTGTGTGTGTGTGTGTGTGTGTGTGTGTGTGTGTGTGTGTGTGTGTGTGTGTGTGTGTGTGTGTGTGTGTGTGTGTGTGTGTGTGTGTGTGTGTGTGTGTGTGTGTGTGTGTGTGTGTGTGTGTGTGTGTGTGTGTGTGTGTGTGTGTGTGTGTGTGTGTGTGTGTGTGTGTGTGTGTGTGTGTGTGTGTGTGTGTGTGTGTGTGTGTGTGTGTGTGTGTGTGTGTGTGTGTGTGTGTGTGTGTGTGTGTGTGTGTGTGTGTGTGTGTGTGTGTGTGTGTGTGTGTGTGTGTGTGTGTGTGTGTGTGTGTGTGTGTGTGTGTGTGTGTGTGTGTGTGTGTGTGTGTGTGTGTGTGTGTGTGTGTGTGTGTGTGTGTGTGTGTGTGTGTGTGTGTGTGTGTGTGTGTTGTGTGTGTGTGTGTGTGTGTGTGTGTGTGTGTGTGTGTGTGTGTGTGTGTGTGTGTGTGTGTGTGTGTGTGTGTGTGTGTGTGTGTGTGTGTGTGTGTGTGTGTGTGTGTGTGTGTGTGTGTGTGTGTGTGTGTGTGTGTGTGTGTGTGTGTGTGTGTGTGTGTGTGTTGTGTGTGTGTGTGTGTGTGTGTGTGTGTGTGTGTGTGTGTGTGTGTGTGTGTGTGTGTGTGTGTGTGTGTGTGTGTGTGTGTGTGTGTGTGTGTGTGTGTGTGTGTGTGTGTGTGTGTGTGTGTGTGTGTGTGTGTGTGTGTGTGTGTGTGTGTGTGTGTGTGTGTGTGTGTGTGTGTGTGTGTGTGTGTGTGTGTGTGTGTGTGTGTGTGTGTGTGTGTGTGTGTGTGTGTGTGTGTGTGTGTGTGTGTGTGTGTGTGTGTGTGTGTGTGTGTGTGTGTGTGTGTGTGTGTGTGTGTGCTCCCTTCGTCAGCGACCGACCCTCTCTGCTTTCAAAGCTAACCTCAAAACCCGCCTGTTCCCCTTGTCATTAAAGCACCGTTCTCTTTCTCTTCCTTCCCTTGCCTTTAGGTCTGTTTATGCTATATTCCGTTTGTGTTCGCTTTGCATTGCGTTTTTGTTTGAATGCCTCAAGAGACAGAGTACAAATCATGCCCTGAAAAGCCTGAAGCATCGGTATCCTGACGTCACCTCTTCAAACCAGCCTGTAGAGCGACTTCAAGACTTCGAAGACTGGAGGACAGAAGACTTCCACATTGTAACAGAGATTTCTGGGATCGGGAGAAAAGAAGACCATTCTGCAATGGAGCTAAAAGCCCTAACATTGGAGGTCATTGACAGAGAGTACCCTGAAGACACCTGGACCCAAGTGTTCACTGATGGCTCCTCTGAGAAGGCAGTGAGAAATGGAGGAGGGGGTGTCTTCATCAAGTACCGAGACAAACGAAGACTTTCCAAATCCATTGCTACAGGAAAGTTGTCCACCAACTTTCGTGCAGAAGCCTGTGCAATGTCTGAAGCTGCCCAAATCCTGAACCACGAGGAGGTTTGCTCACCCAACTCTGTCTTCCTTACAGACTGCAAATCGCTGTTAGAAAGCTTGAAGACTGGTGAACATAAGAAACTTCTTGGGGACATCAGAGAAGAACTCGGCAGGCTAAATAGGAAAACACACTTGGTTCTGCAATGGTTACCATCGCACTGTGACATTGCTGGAAATGAGTAGGCTGACAAACTCTCAAAGCAGGGCAGCCTAATGAATCAGCCAGATCATCCACTGTCATATAAGGAGGCAAAAACCATTCTGCGCGCCAGGTTCCATGCGTCTTGGAGGGGACGACTAGGGATTAAAAAAGACAATGATGATCTACAGGGCCTCAGTCGTCAGCACGAGGTGATATTTAGACTGAGAACAAGCCATTGCTAACTCCTGTCACATCTCCACAGGATCAACCTGTCACACACAAGTGAGTGCCCCTGTGGCACTGGCATCCAGACTCCTGAGCATATCCTCCAGGACTGTCCTACTTACCAAGACATTCGGTGTCAAACCTGGCCGGTGAGAGTGGAGCTCCAGGAGAAGCTGTGGGGACCAACAAAGGCGCTAAGAAAGACAGCAGACTTCGCCGTCGGGACTGGACTAAAGATTTGAACATGGCCAATGGGAACGCAGAAGAAGAAGAAGAAGTTTGAATGCGTTATGAATGTTAACGTGTGTGTGCGCTTTGATTTGATTTCTATCACGATTCAGCGCCCTATATATACTGTAGGCCTATGTTGTTGTGTGTGTGCGTGTGCGTGAGTGTGTCCGTGTGTGCCTGTGTCCGTGTGTATGTAAGCTTGCCTGTGTCTATGTGAATAAAAATGCTCCCAATAAAGTGAAATTGTTCGTCTTTATTTACAGCGATGTGTTGTGTCTTACATTAAAATGAAGATCAATAACTGCACCCACAATCACATAGACTAGGCTGTAGGCATATAGGCCTACATGTACGTTGCTTATCTTAATTACTTGCACAGCTAAGCATCTGTCACATATCTCTCTCTCTCTCTCTCTCTCTCTCTCTCTCTCTCTCTCTCTCTCTCTCTCTCTCTCTCTCTCTCTCTCTCTCTCTCTCTCTCTCTCTCAAAAGAAAACTAAATCCTCATCAGGCTGTGTCATGATCGCGGGCTGTTACTTGAGTGTTAGTAGGCCTACTTGAGACACTTTCGCACACTGACATTCCGCACACTGACATTCCTTTACTTGAATGGTGTGGTTGCACCATTCCCTGATAAACACGGATTCCTAATCACAATTGTTATTGTTCTGGATTTGTTTATGGTTCGTGTTGTCTGTCTTTTGTTTTGTTTTTTGCTTTGTTTGTTTCCATTATTATGGGCCATAGGCCTAACAATAAAACTGACTATGCTTGACTTTGACTCTGGCTTCCAATGTTGCTAACATTTTGGTGGGAAAACGGTATGTGGATTTCCGAATGTCAGCTTTTCTTCAATCCTTCTGGCAGTTTCCTGCCATATGAGCGCAGATGCTTCATGCTGCCATTATGCGCCACTCTACATCGGCCAAACGAATACTTCATTGGCTCGCTTTCAAATTTGTTCACTTTGAATATGAATTAAATCAAAATTGCTAAATTACGTGGCGGGGTAATCAAAAACGGTCACACACGTAATGTTCTCATCCCTAGCTGGTGCATTTGTGCCATAGTGCTTCAGCTGTTGGGATGATCCCTGGAGTCTTTAAGCCAGGGTACGACAACAAACAAGTAATATTATCTAAGCTCTAGTTCACTGTAGGAGTGTAGGTCTACTACTCACCGATGATAGGTCTCTCGTGCACAGGTACCGACAATCTGTAATCGACCCTAACAACAGGCCCACCATCTAGGCCCAGCAGAGTCTCGGACGGAGATTTGAACCCACAAACATTGAAGAGAACGGACAAGATGAAAACGAACAACCCGGCCTCCATTGCAGGGGTAGATGGCCTTTTCCCACTTGGTCAGACGGAGAGAACCCTGCACGCACGTGATAACTGTGCGAACAACAGTGAAGATTCTGACGACACCGGTCACTGAACAACTAACGAAGTTGTACTCGAACATACAAGAACATCTGTCGCCTGATGATTGCCTTTCGTTTACGAGCAGTATCTGAAAAGTCAGTTGAACTATTATGGTTATGCTAAATGAGGCTCGTGGATTGACAAAGCTGGCTACAGCAGTGTTGCTATTCGTCAGAAGGTCACATTCATCATTTTGACCACGATGCAGAAAAGCGGATGT
>CM065680.1:57335845-57355845 GCA_017654935.2 Phymorhynchus buccinoides
TTAATGGGGAACTGGTCGTTTCGTACCCAAGACATTTCGTACCCTGGACGTTTCGTACCTATTTTTCGTTGGGATAGGGTTAGGGGTAGGGATAGGGGTAGGGATAGGGTTAGGGTTAGATGGTCTTTTGTTTTGCTACAAGCAACTGTTTTTTTGTCAAAATCATCTCTCCTGTCTTTAAAAACGACTAAAATTTGGTACGAAATGTCCAGGGTACAAAAAGTCCAGGGTACGAAACGACCTGTAACCATGTTAATGGACATTTTTTGCTGAAATATAGCTGGCGGTGAAAGGGTTAATGTTTTTCCCCGGTGTCCCTAGATCCTCTTACGACCGTTACAATGATGCAAGCTGATATTGAAAAACGTCAGCGTTGGGCAGATTTTAACCTCCAAAATGTCAATTCGCGTCTCCACTGAGCACATTTTGTGCAAGATCGCCATCACATCCACGAAACCCAGACCCTCCCACGGTCTACAAGGTCCCCTGACCATTTTCAATCGAATGCCTCGCTATGCCTTGCAGTAAACCGTGGTCCAACACATTTTTAACTGTTTTATGACTATTTTTGTGACTTTTGGACATTGCACCCATTGATGTCCGTCTTCTCTGGCAATCACGTGACGTTTCAAAATTAATTTTAGTCTTCGATTTTATGTTAAAGAAATAACATACTTTTGTTTTCAAATTGAATAGAACTTAAAATTTCGTTATTGAACTCATGGTGATCTAACAAAACACAATATTCTCTACTTTTTGTGAGCAGTGTATTAATGTCCCACATGTTCCAGGACGTTAAACGAACTGTTCTTCTTTTATCAGTGGTTGACACAAGCCTGACGTCCAGAACATTGGCAAAGTGAGAGCTGCACAATCAATGAGTTTCTACAGTCATTCAAAAAACCGAGGCACGACTACTCTTCTTAAAAAACTGACTATCAAAATGGAAGCATTTTCACTGGCTCTTTAGTGCAGCTGTCCCCAAGTCCCTTTGGCAGAGGAAATGGAGATATACTGAGGGCAGAGCATCTGGACGGCATGGTCTGAAACGATAGACTGGCTTTTTGTAGTTCTCTGGGGAAAACTAAAAGCAAGACAGAATGTGAAACGTTTCATTCTTCTGCAATTAAACACACGCAATGCATGTTAGAAAGTGTACTTTTAACAACAGGGTTGATTTTAGTCTCAATTTTACTTTCTTGTGATGTTTTTTTCTTCTTTTAAAAACGGTATTTTCATGTTTAGTTGGGAAATTAAAGTTTATGACCTGCTCTGATGAACTATATGTTGAGGTGGCATTCCGATTTTCCCAATCTTTTTTTATGACTTTTTATCGTAAAAATATGGCTTTCCTTTTCAATGCTCATATTATGTCCGCTATAAACTGTAAAATGTATGAACAGGGCACGGTGAACGTTTGTGGACAGTCTTGAGCTTTCCTAGGGATTTCGATTCTTTAATAAAGCACAATTACTTGTATTATTTTAATAATGCCAGTTTTTCAGTGGTTTTTTTTTTGGTCTTTTTGTTTCATACTCTCTCTCTCTCCATAGTGCGCCCTCATTTAGATTATTGTTCATCAGTCTGGAACCCCCACACCACAGAATCTATAAAGAAGATCTAGGCTGTACAGAGAAGAGCGGCTAGATACATCAACAACTGCTATGATACCACCAGTAGCGTCACAGCCATGCTCTCCAAGCTCAAATAGGAATCTCTTGAAGCAAGAAGAACAAAACACCAGACCACCATGCTGTACAAGGTTGTAAATGGCCTCGTAGACATCAAAGCAGATCAGTTTTTTCTCCCTGGCAACACCCAAACCAGATCAAATAATTCCTTGAAATTCAGACAAATCACAACAAAAACAAACCTTTTCAAATACAGCTTCTTCCCCAGAACTATTCCAGTATAGAACTCTCTTCCAGCCGCAGCAGCTGAGGCTCCCTCCTTGGTATCTTTCAAGAGGGAGCTTAGCAACTTGTCATTCTAATATCTTAGTAGGGGGCCATAGATCAAAATAGCGGTAAATGAAGGGCAAGAGCTGTGCCGGTCGGGGTTTGGCCCCGGGGACCGCTACGGTGGCCGGATTGGTCTTGCCTGGATACTGTGAAAAGGTCTATGGCCCACCCCCACCCCTTCCCCACTCACACAACATAATGCACACACACTTTTTTTTCTTCCCCACACGCACTGTGCCCAAAGATAGCTTTCTAGTTATTTTATTTTTCGCATTGCACAACCTCTTAAGTCACTGGAATGTCTACTGAGACGGCGTGATTAAGAAATATTGAAAACTTGAAGACTCTCTCTCTCTCTCTCTCTCTCTCTCTCTCTCTTTCTGGATTTAAGTTTTGTTTGCTATTCTTAATGAATATATCTTTAATATCTCAATCACTGATATATGATAATGGTTTTCTACAGTATTGGAACAGGGTGAATTTTAGTCTTTCTGGAAGACTATGACTCTCTAACTAGGGGTTATTTGTACTGGCTCTAGTGCTGCAGCCAATGGGAGTGGTTGGACTTTGAGGACCTTCCCTAATGCCAACTCTTGTCCTCAGAGAGACTGGCAACAACAACAATATTTTATCTCATTTTTTAAATCTCATTTTTAGTGTTTCCATTCGCATTTCCAATGAACTGACCCCCAACCCCAACCCCAACCCCCAAGAAAAAAAGAAAAAAAAAAAAAAAAAAAAAATCCCATGGAAATTGAAACCAGTTGTAGTTTAGTAGTACAGTACTCCCCGTTTATAGTAAACTCGGTTATAAGAAATTTCGGTTACAGTAAAGGAAAGCACTGGCTCCCGGCCAAAGGTCTACTGTTTTATTACTAAATAGACCTCGGATAGTAGCAACTCGGTTATAATAAAAAACCTGCTATAGTAAAGTTACTTTTGGTTCCCCACAGGACTGGCTCCTCGGTTACAATAAAATTTAAAAAAGTCCTCTTCGTGACCTTTGTAAATACGTCACCAATGTATGGTCACAGTCTCACCACTCCCCCCACCCACCCATAACAACAACTTAAAATTTAAAAAACTCCTATAGTAAAGTCATTTGTGGTTCCTCTTCGTTACAATAACAAAAATTGTCCTCTTCCTGACCTTTGTAAATACGTCATCAATGTATACGTCACAGTCTCACTACTCCCTCTACCCACCTTCAACGAAATTGAAAGGCATTCAAAAACATGTTTCTTTCCCCTCATTACTTAGTGGAAAAAAATGAATCAAAAAAAATATATATATACAGCCGAATCCGCTTATAAGAAACTTGCTTATAAGAAACTTTGCTTACAATGAAGCAAACAAAATTTCCCTGCCGAACTTCTTCTTTCTTATCTATAATATATCTATTATATGTATTAAAACTGGGATATAAGAAACTCGCTTATAAGAAAACTCGGTTATAAGCAAGCAATTTTTTTCTCCCATCCGCAATGGAAACTTGGATATAAGAAAATTATGTCATACAAGAGAGTTGGTTTGCAGTTCATTTTCTTATAAGCGAGTTCTATTTACTTATAAGCGAATTACCATTGACAACATTTTCTTAAAGACCCCCCAGATCACGAGTCAAAATCACGGGTTCCACCTGTTTTCCTTCTTATATCTGGTACAAAATCTTGTTTTGACCAGGTTTGACTCCCATACAAATGCCCCCAAATTGAAAACGAAACATTTTAAAGAGCAGCCTCAATTTGAAGTTGGGAGATTTGTATGTGGGTCACAGCTACACAAAAAAACCCAAGGGATTTAATCGTGTTGGGTGAGTGTGTCTTTAAAAGTGAGTTGGACCTGAACTGAAAGGATGTTCCGAGAAAATTGAAGTTGTTCCAAAAAGGGAAAGTTTACATCAAACCAGTTGTGTCACAGACATTCTAAACAGTACAGGCACTAGATTACAAGACTAATTGAGTTGTTTTTGTTCCTTTATTCCATACTTTCCTTCAGTATTCTGTGCAAAATAAATGTTGAGCAGAGAGAAAACAATATGAGTACTTTTGTGTTGGTGGTAGAGAGACAAGGGAAAAAACTTCAAAATGTTTTCTTATATCTGAGTTTCGGATATAAGAAAACTTGGATAAACAAAACATCATCTCCCTTCGATTTTCTTATAACCGAGTTTTGCTGTATTTTGATTTGATGATGGGTTTATATTTAGTATTTTACGTTAGCTTTGACTTTGAAAAACGCCATCGGATAAGATAAAAAATACCATCAAAACTTTACTATATCCGAACATCGTTTATAAGAAAAACCTGTTATAGTAAAGGAAAAGCCTTGCTCCCCTGCATTTTACTATAAGCGGGGTGTACTGTATATATACAGTCAGCACCGATCACGTGAGCACTTACCAAAATACCTGACTGAAAAGAGTTCATTCATAATCAATATATCTCTATGTTTCTCCCTTAATTTGATCTGTGATCTCTGTGATCAGTTCATCCCTTAACCAACTTAACTTCTAACTATTCACCAAGCCATTTTTATGGCAAAATGCCTCGCCAACCGCAATGGCCATGTGGCCTTTGTGCAAACAAAATCATAATGAACAAGATTTCATTTGTTAGTCTTAACTGAACAGTTGATTTTCTGTTACTTGTAAACTGTTAATACTTGGGATTAGATGGATTAACCCTTTCACCGCCAGACATTTTTCAGCAAACAAATCCTATCATACTTATCTGGGTGGAGAAAAAAAATCATGCAATATCGGGAATTGCTCTGTGACATGTATAACGTAAGAATGAAGAAAACAGGCTCCTTGGATAACAGATCCAATACATGAGTATTAAACCATTATAATTGTGGTGCAAAAATGCGACATTGGCGGCGAAAGGGTTAAGTCCTGGGTGCTTATTCTTTTGTATGACCAGGAAGCTTGTGTGCATATTTACACTTTACTTTTTCCCCCGCTATTTTCTTCACTTACTAACATTAAAGTATTAGTTTGTGTCCCTTGTTCTGTTGCTTGCATATGGGCTGTGCCAAAACCACCATGTTTGGATTGTCTTACTTTTTGCAATAAAATATTTTGGTTTCAATTTCTACTTGATTTTCTCTTTGGGTTTTTTTTTCTGTTTTCTGTTTGTTTGTTTGGGTGGGTGGGTGGGGGTGGGGGTTGGGGGGTTCGAGTGATCGAGATATTAAAAAAGACAAAGCATAAATCCTGAGAGAGAGAGAGAGAGAGAGAGAGAGAGAGAGAGAGAGAGAGAGAGAGAGAGAGAGAGAGAGGGGGGAGAGAGAGAGAGAGAGAGAGAGAGAGAGAGAGAGAGAGAGAGAGAGAGGGGGGGAGAGAGAGAGAGAGAGAGAGAGAGAGAGAGAGAGAGAGAGAGAGAGAGAGAGGGGGAGAGAGAGAGAGAGAGAGAGAGAGAGAGAGAGCCAGATCTTGCGCACACATTAAAGGCCATTATATGATTCAGTAGGAATAGGCAGAGTTATGCTGGTGGAATGGATGACACGAATTCACATAGCATGCATTCTATGTGCCAATGACAGCCTACAAGGTAATCATTACCATGTGGTCTTAAAACACTAATATGCTGCATTAAATTCAATGCTTGTCTGATGTAGTGTTCATTCCTTCATTATCAAAACTGACAAAAGTGTGTATTTCAAAAGAATACACATGTATATGTTTATATGAATGTAGGCCTATGCATTAACCAACTCTATAATCATATCATAAGTATACTTGTCTGCAGTTTGGGGCACATGCAATGCAAGCAGAAACAAAAAATGAAGCAAAAATTACATTTTTTTAATTTGATATAAAAATGTTACAAAGGTACAAATTCCATAGTCACAAACAAAAAAAGGCACAATCGTCACAATTATTTTGCATCCACTACAAACAGTACTATTTTAGAATGTGAAGAAACGAAGAGGACTGCTGGGTTCAATAATATTCACAACAAATTAAAACAAAGTCGAAATTAAAACCCAGAAGAAACGGTTTAATGATAAAAAAAAAACACAGAGCAAAACAAAACACGACGTTTCGGGTTCAACCCGTTGTCCAGTGCTAAAAATAGATATGACACACATGACGTAAAGATGTAAACAACTTGTGATGCAATAATAAAATTGATGGTGGACAGTGACATCACTTGAGTAAAAATGATGACAAATAAACTTACGACGATTAATATGAAATAAAGATCTACCAGATTGGATTGGCCAAAACAAACAATATTGTAGAAAAGTTCATTCTCTCTCTCTCTCTCTCTCTCTCTCTCTCTCTCTCTCTCTCTTCCGATTATTTAATTTCCCACTATCTATCCCATTCTCTATTTCTTGTACACCCTCTTACTCTATGCATAAGGATAACCTTATGTGCACATTCATCAGTGAGTTATCAAACTATGAAAGAACAAAGGAAAACAATTATATTATGAATATTTAGAGTCAACTTCAATACACTTGACACTACACGATCGATATGCAATACGATATACAATACACCCCCACCCACATCCGCACTTCTACCACAAACACACACACACACACACACACACACACACACACACACACTCACACACATACACACACACACACACACACACACACACACACAAGCCAGGGTCAGTACTATTTTAAATAAAAGCTGAAAAGAAGAAAAAAAAGCTTTTGAATTATTATGTCAGGTGCCAAGTTTTATTTCAAAAACAGTTTAGTCAAACTATGTATATCAAGGCAGATTAAGATTAAGATTAACATTATAGCCCCGTTGACAACAAAGGCCATGTCAGGGCTGTCACCACATTAAATCTTACCATGTATTAAAAAGGGAAAAACAAAATCAAAGTTTTTTTGCTAAAATACTTTTGTTAAAAAAAACATTAATAAATCAAAAACTTAGCAAGTAAAAACATGACATGTCTAGAATTAAAAACATCACAGTAGCTTACATCAAGTGAAATATATTAATCTCTTTCAAGAAATTAAAGATCGTGTCAGGCGGAACGTCACGGAACAAATATCAAGGCAGACAACAAAAGCTATAAACCTCTCTGATCTAAAACAACAACACAAAATGTGTATTTAAAAACACCATCACCATCAACAGTTCTACATAATAAAAATAATAAAAAGTCACGTCTCAATGTATACAAACATTTTGTAATGATAGCAGCTGTTTTTAATGCAAATATTCTAAATTCATACACATTGTGTTCTTAGATAAAGTACTATACAAAGTTTGTGCATTAGGCATAAAAAATAAAGTTAGACAGCCAAAGCTTAAACAAAGCTAAAACAGATAAATGCTTATCAAAACAATATACATGTACCTGCAACCAAAGCAGTTGATTTCCATGTGATTGAATGACTTTACTGACAAAGAAAAGAAATTGAACTTGAAGAGAAGAAAACCAAAACGCCCAAGTTTAGCTGGTGGGTACACTTCCGATTGTATTGATCCTTTTACGAACACACTCCACCATAGACTAAAAGTAATGCAAAAGCTGTGCCTACCCAAGTCAAAGTTAAAATCATGAACGCAGTTCACAAAACAGGAGAAAAAAATTGTTCACCTTGTTCTGGACTTATTGGCTTCAAATTGTTCTGGACTTATTGGCTTTAGACAATAGTCAGTATATTAGGAAAAAAGTCAACATTTAGATTTTGGATGAAAATACCGTGTATGACATCCTTGACAGTTCTTTTATGGAAGATAGAAGGAGCTGTTGTTTTGTTAGTTTCTGATTAATACTATAAAAATAATAAGATAATTCAATTTGTTTGATATTGTAGCATAAAAGAATGACATGCAATGAACATTGTTTCGGGAATAGTATGCTACACATTTACAACAAAGTGTATCCAAAACAGAAGCATCAAATGTTCAGATTCTAAGAAGAAAAACATCACATTTAAACATTTGTTTGTCTCGTTTTCAGCAATTTTGATGAAAACAGAAAAACTACCATTGCCTTCACAATAAGAGTTCAGAAATTTTACAAATTCTGTCGCTGTTGCTGTTGTCGTCATACCCTGGCTAAAAGACTCCATGGATCATCCCAACAGCCGAAGCACCTACACTATGGTACAAATGCACCAGCTAGGGATCAGAACATTACGTGTGTGACCGTTTTTGATTATCCTGCCACGTGGGCAGCCACACTCCGACTTCAGAGGATTTTGGAGACTGACGATGTTATGCTAGGAGCTTGTCATGGCTAAAGACAATCCCCGCATAACTATGCAGAGCATAACAACATTTTGATGTAGCATTGGTGTTCTAGCAGCCATAAGCCAGCACGAACACATTCTTTCAACAATGATCCAAAACGTGATCCCAGCTTTTGACAGTAGGCAAAGTCCCACTCTGGAGTTATTTGGGGTTACTTTGCAATCTGAGCTAGGCAATTACCCTAAAAGTGTGGCCACAAGTGCTTTTCAATAAAATAATTAACAAAAATAAAATGCATTATTTCATTGTTTCCATACATCAGCAAATGCTATCAATAAAATATTCAAAATATTTCTTTGAAAACTCACAATCAAACATTGCACACTAAATGGAATCAAGCAGTTCATTTGCAAACAGCCATAGACAATAATCTCCAAATGTATCTTTTTAAAATGCATGACAACTGATTACCAAATGCAGTAAGATTCATTTCTTTTGTAAATAATAAATGTTTCAGATTTCATACCATAAAAGGTAACTTCATGTTAACAACAATACTCATTAATCAAGAAATTTGACGACGAAAATGGTGTTTTACGTCCTCTTGGTCTGAATCAGACACATATGGGACATTTGTAAATACAAATATGTTGGGAACAATACTGGAGGCAATGCCCGGAGGCAGTACGAAACCAGTAAAGTCCCGATTTTTAAAAATTAATACAGATAGGTGTAGCGGTAACCACCCCTCGGTTCAACCTCATCGGCTATGGCACCGCTACAAGTATTTGGTATTTTAAAAATATTGCATCGACCGGGAAATTTGATGAATTTAAGTTTTACGTCCTCTCGACCTGGGAAGGCACATATGGGACATATGGGAAATTTGAACACACCAAACCTTTATATAAGTGAGAGAGAAAACATGTACGCTGGGATATTCAGGATATCAATTGTGAAATTAAAAGGAACATTTTAAACAAATTATAAGGTAACTTATTTATCATAAACAATACAAATTAATCAAATTAATTTTTGGGAAAACATGTTTTCTTAATAAGATTCATAAATGCAGCAGCTAAAAGATTGGGGGGGAAATCGTTTCCCTTTTTACATTTTTTTTTTTTCTCCGTTAAAATCATTTCATATTTTTTTTATAATTTGTAAGATAGTTCACACTGAAAGAGTGAACAAATAAGCATTCGTTCACACCAACTTGTGTATTTCATGGTATTTTTTTCATTTTTGTCATGGTATATTTCACATGTTGACTGTATCCCCAAACACCCTTTTTTATGTACGTACAACTCCATACAACACCCAAAATACAAAATAAATAAAAAATTTAAAAAATGTATGCTTTGGTGGATTTTGTTTTCTAATTTTCCAAATAAATTATCAAACATTTGGAAGATAAAACATTAAGTATTTACATAACTGTGCCCTGATCTTTCATGTTCTGTATGGCGGACTGGGTGAAGTTGAAGTAGTAGTTTTCGCTGAAGGTGCCATCATCAATGTACACAGGATCGAAGTTGTCAATTATGGCCTCTGCCTCCGCCTCTGCTGACGGGAATCTGTGAGAACTCTTCCGAGCTGTGGGCAAAGAAATTGTTCGTTTGAAACACAGTTAATTTTATTTTACATTCATTCACAAATAAGTTACTTGCCAGCTTGTCAGCACTTGTGAATCACAATGAAATCATGAACTTAAGATCACCCAAACCACAGCTTATCAGCACTTGTGAATCACAATACTCACATGCAATGAAATAACTTAAGATCACGCAAACCACAGCTTATCAGCACTTGTGAATCACAATACTCTCACATGCAGTGAAATCATGAATTTAAGATCACGCAAACCCCAGCTTATCAGCACTTGTGAATCACATTCACAATGCACACATGCAATGAAATTATAAACTTGAGATCCCCCAAGCCACAGCTTATCAGCACTTGTGAATCATAATACACACATGCAATGAAATCATGAAACTTAAGATCACCCAGTCTTCTGGCATGAAACAATTTGATTTCATCACGATTGGAAAATAAATAAAGTCAGTGCAATACTTGAATGTCCCCTGCACTCACCTTCATTGACGAAGAAGTCGGCAAAGTACTGCTGCACTTGGACGGCGTGCCCGCTGTGGTTGATGTCGTAGCTGGGGTTCCATTTGAAAGCATTCTTCTCCGGGTGCCACTGGACCCCGTAGATTGGGTACTTGAAAGCTGTTGAGGAAAGTCAAACACTGCACTTTCCTCAACTTATAGATTTCTTTGCCAAGAACTCCAATCATTGCAGGACAACTAGATTGAACAGAAAACTCCAAAATCAGAAAGGAAAATATGATAGAAGTGAATACAGGTACTGTAATTGCTATACGCCGAGAACAGAAATTTCCATATATAATTCTAGAATTTTGTAATTCTTTTACTTTAACTTCCCATTTTATTACTATAAATATTTACATACACAGATACCACTGGCTGCCATACTTGAGACACTTGTACTTTAAAAATGGAGTACTTCAAAAATAGGCAGTATATTTATTTTGAACTTGCATTCTTTACAGAAATTAAAAAATCTTATTCAAATCAAAACTATAAAAAAAAATTAAACTCCAAAGTTAGAGATTTTTTCTTCTTTTTTTTTTACATAATTAAGGCATATAATTGTTCCAGTAAGTAGGAATGTTCACATAACTCAAACTCAAAACGCTTTATTATCTCAATGAGAAATTTATGTGTGAAAACATCTGCGATTCATACAATTAAAACAAACACATGTGACAATTATCTTTGAACAAAATGCACACAGCAATGTCATGGCATAAAGGAAATCATTTCCCCCAAAGACTGAGTGTGGCTGCGCACGTGGCGGGGTAATCAAAAACGGTCACACACGTAAAGTTCTCATCCGTAGCTGATGCACTTAGTTATACCATAGTGTTCAAGTGCTTCAGCTGTTGGGATGATCCCTGAAGTCTTTTAGCCAACAACAAAATAATTGTACCATTCTTAAGGCGTGCTAAAATACACACAGTACACAAAAATGCAGAGAAAACATACTGATCTACAGTGTTTTAGGGGGTATTTTGTGTATTTTGTTGTTGTTGTGGTCTGTTTCAATTTGTTTCTTTCTGCATTGTTTGTTTGCTAATCTTACGCTTAGGAAGTGGGGAAAGGGAAACTACTCACTCAAGAAAATTAAAAATAAATAAATAAATGCAATGGCAGGAATCACAAACAATTAAAAAAAAAAAACACTTTATCAATGAATTACAGAACTTTGCACTACATATTAGAAAACATTATTTGAATAAGAGTTGATGTACAGTTACCTTCGAAAGTGGAGACAAAGGTTTTTCCTTGTCTGTCAACATTCGTGGACAGCACATGGTAAAACTTGCTCAATGCTCTGTTGCTCTTGAATGCCTGAAGCATAATCAAAATATTTAAGTAAAAACTATGAACATGATATCCTTTAGATGTACTGCAAGCAACATTCAATAATACTTAACTTCAATCAACCAATCCCTTTATACTATGTGACCAATATATTTATACACACACACACACCTCCTCTTCCTTTTTATATACTAAAACATTCCACACTGCAGCATGTAACACTGTAGCAATCATATGAGTTACATTCCATAAGGCTACATCCTCACTTAAAGCAAAATGCTGTACTGCTACACACTCGCTTCATCAATATTCCATACTGTTATGAATTATAAATTGTTACTTTAGGCACAGAGATCACGTGATGTGTTCAAAATGAAAACAACTCAGTGCTGACAGCAGCTGGTCACTGGTTCAAGAGTTGTCAGTCGCCTTTCAGTCTGCTAGAAGCAGTTTGCTGTTTTGGGATCCCACTGGTTGTCATAGTGAGTACATTCTAGTGATGTTATGAACAAAGTTGAAGTATTTACTCATGCATTTTAAGCTGGGATGTTCTGGAGTTTTCATGTTGGCACTCGGACTGTGACTGTCAACCAACAACAAGTTTATATTTGGGAGAAACATGAGTAACGTGGTTGTGAACTCTGCTCTGTTTCGTTCTTTTCCTTCTCTTTCTCTCTCTCCCTGTCTTACTCTCTCTCTCCCTCTCTCTCTTCTCTCTCTTTCTCTCTCTGTGAAAAGCTTAGGTTTGAGAAATACTTCTTTTGAGAATGAGTGATCCAAGGAGTGAACAACAATGGAAGCTTAATGCTGCACTCTGTTTTAGTGAGGAGAAATTTAGATATTTCTTTTGTATGGAAATTGAATGTTTTAAAAGGAAAATGTTATAAAATTCAGCGTTTTAAGAGTGAAAGTTCTTAGCTGTATTTAATGGAGAGAGGATTTGTTTGTAGATCAACTAGATGCAAGTTGTGTGGAGCTGAAAGTGAAGTCGATTTCTGTGACTGTGCAAATGGTAACTGATAGTGTACAGTTCATCGTGGCATATATTGATATTTTATAACACCATGTAGTTAACTTTACAGATTTTTTGGGAGTAAGAATTTGAATGACATTTACTACAAAACTTAAGCATGGTCTGTACAGTGTGGACTGAGGTCAAAGGTTCCACTGAGTTCAGTTCCTCGTTAAGAGCCCCATGATGCTTGTGGTAAGATAGACTCTGGTGTGGGCTGATGGAATAGCCTCATGTAGATTGAATGGTGCACTGGTTACAGTTACTTGTTAAGAGTCCTGTGTCAAATTGCTAGTGCTCTGCAATTGGCATAGCCTGTTCAGTGTGGTCGGCTTAGTGGTTATAATCAGAGTTTTTATACTGCTACCAGGAATTTGGGTCATTCCTGTCCGGTTTGCGAGTTGCGAAATCTGTTGTTTTACTGCTACCGGGAATTTGGGTCATTCCTGTCCGGCTTGTGTGTTTAGAAATCCGTTCAAACTTCTGGAAAGCAAGACTGTTAATGTTATAGAGTGGCTATTTTAGGAATGCTGTTATTTTATGGTATTATGTGTATGATTGCAGAAGTTGATGTGAGAATGTAATTTCACATTAAAATGTTTTAGATAATTAAATGTGTGTTTTACTTTTATTATAATAGATACTAATGAGGGTATCAAATGTTTTATTTTTTCATGCATGCAAAGTGTACAGTAAATAAAGAGAGAAAACCAAGACTGGAGTCCTGACTGATCCGAGATTTTGATAGCGGATTATTATAACCCCAACCCTTACACGCACCCTGTTACATATACATACTCACATCATCAATATTCCATATTGTAGCAAACATACTTGCATCATCAAGATTCCATATTGATACATACTTGCATCAAGCAAGATTCCATACTGTTATATACACATTCCCATCAATCAATATTCCATACTGTTACATACACACTCACATCAAGCAAGATTCCATACTGTTACATACACATTCCCATCAATCAATATTCCATACTGTTACAGACACACTCACATCAAGCAAGATTCCATACTGTTACATACACATACTGTTACATACACATACTGTTACATACACATACTGTTACATACACACTCACATCAAGCAAGATTCCATACTGTTACAGGCACACTCACATCAAGCAAGATTCCATACTGTTACAGACACACTCACATCAAGCAAGATTCCATACTGTTACAGACACACTCACATCAAGCAAGATTCCATACTGTTACATACACATACTGTTACATACACATACTGTTACATACACATACTGTTACATACACACTCACATCAAGCAAGATTCCATACTGTTACATACACACTCACATCAAGCAAGATTCCATACTGTCACATACACACCAGAGTTGATTTGTAAGCACATAATTATGTGCGTCTCTGACACTGAAATTTGGCCACACACCAGTGCATCACTAAATGTAGCAGAACTTCACAGGACGCACCGATTAAAAAATATATTGACAAAATCATAAAGAGAGAATCTCTAAAATATCCTGTGACCCCCAAACATTGTAGAGACATATTTTGTGCGCTGATTTTGAGCCCCTGATTTCACAGACAGAATTCCCAGTGCAAACTCACATCAAGAAAGATTCCATAGTGGTGCTCATTCTGAGTGACAGGCTCATCACTGAGGTACTTCAGCACATCAAAGGGAACTCGGCCTAACATGCGACTGTGCTGGAATCCTGGAACACAAAAAGGTTGACTCATTCTACACTATCCAATCCTAACCTTTATACACTGGCAGGTTTACATCACTTAAAAAATATTCAAAAATAATGCAAAATGGTACAGCTTTGAAAAATTGTGACATCATTTGTCATATAAAAAAACAACTTCTGTCAAAGTTCCAAAACATAATCTATGTCACAGGCCGATTAGTGACATTTTGGAGGGGAAAAACATGACAAAGAAGACAACGAGGGTGAGGGGGGAGGCACTTGTTTGCATACACTGCCGTCCTAAAAAATAGACTAGAAGTCATTTCATTAGTTGAAAACTACTAATGGATCATAGGGGAATACCTTTGCACCAGTTCAGTTTACATGGATTCACCAAGTTATGAACTATGCATGTGTAAACACGATGTACTCTACAGCGCACTATTGTGTTGAACAGTTGTGCGGGGCATGTACGCTACTAATAGCATAGCGTAGAGAGAGTTAACAGATCTGGAGATATCACAGGCAAAGACATCACTCTACTTAGCAAATATTATTTAATTTCTTCCTCTGGGTCTGTCCTTTCCAGTGTCCCTCCCAGATCCCTTTCTGTCACTCATGAAGATCAGTTTTCTTCCTCTGGGTCTGTCCTTTCCAGTGTCCCTCCCAGATCCCTTTCTGTCACTCATGAAGATCAGTTTTCTTCCTCTGGGTCTGTCCTTTCCAGTGTCCCTCCCAGATCCCTTTCTGTCACCCTATGTCTCTGTCCGTCTCTCTCACAGAGATAGACAGTGTGAGAACCTTTAAAGTAAATCATCATAAGCAATTAATGACAGAGTTTGCTAACTCGAATATAATTATAAACATTGATCTTATCTGATTCCAGTAACATTTCACTGTGCCAAACTTGTCATTTTCCATGGTAGTCTCTCTCTCTCTCTCTCTCTCTCTCTCTCTCTCTCTCTCTCTCTCTCTCTCTTTGCTCTCTCTCTCTCTCTCTCTCATTGTGTGCGTGCGCGCGCGTGCGATGGGGGGGGGGGGGGGGGGGGGAGACGACGACGAAAATGGTGTTTTACGTCCTCTTGGTCTGAATCAGACACATATGGGACATTTGTAAATACAAATATGGTGGGAACAATACTGGAGGCAATGCCCAGAGGCAGTACGAAACCAGTAAAGTCCCGATTTTTTATTAATACAGATAGGTGTAGCGGTAACCACGCCTCGGTTAAACCTCATCAGCTATGGCACCGCTACAAGTATTTGTTGAATTAGGGGGGGGGGAGAGTGTGTGTGGTTCATTTTTATTATTGTCTGTTGCATTTATTGCTTTGTTTATATTTTTTTGCATGGTAAAAAAGTTGTATTTTTGTGTATAACTGTTCAGTAGCTGTTCAGTGGTGATATTTTTCGGGCATTCTTGATGTAATTTGAATAGTTGTGGATGTATTTATTCTTTTCATTTTTTTTATATTTATGTTTGTCTTTTTGCTTGTTTTGTTTTTTAACGTCAATTTTGACATGTCATTTTGTTGTGCTATTTCAAACGTTCCCTTTTTTTTTGCTATTGATGGCAAGAGGAAAAGAAGCTTGTATTGCTTATTCTTTACCATCATTAAACAAGATTCGTTAGTTCGTTCGTTCTCTCTGTCTCTCCCTCATTCATTCCCTTCCTCCCCCCCCCCCATCCTCCCTCAGTGAGATTTATAACTGCAAATCAGCAAGATTTCCAAACGCATACATTACAACAGAAAGGGTATGTAAGAGTACTGCTATTCATTTATTTAGATAGCACACTGCATAAGACAGAAAGAAAGAAAACACACACACACAAATCAATACCTCTCCCTCTCTTCTCTCTCGTTCCCCCTATCAATTACTGTTGTTTTGTTTTTTTAGTTTCATTCACTGACCGTGAACCAAATCAAGGGGCAGGGTTATGTTTTCGGCATCTACGTCCTGCATCACATTCTTCCCCGCTGTGATGGTGTTGAGCAGCTCAAAGCCCAGGCAGGTGCCCCACACGGGGAAAATCTCCCTGGATTTGTCAAATGCCTGGCAAACAAAAGTATATCTTGACAAAATTACGATTACCAAAGCATATTTGATAGCATTCACATGCATACAAACAGCTAAACGCAGTTAGTATAGTAGGAAAGTATGAGGCTGTAAAATCTAAAGTGTCTGACCGATGTTTTTGTAACTTGTGCAACTGTTTACAAACAAAACAAAAGTAGAAATGAAAGCAGAAAGAACAAAAAATTACAAATGAAACACAATCACAACATTTTTAAGGCACAACCCATTTTCAAGTAAACTTACAAGTGACTGTGTTAGTTGATATTTGCACATCAACTGACATCCAAATTTTGAATCCAAATTGAACAGAAGATCAAAAATGTATCAAAGCTATTACATATCATATTTGACGCAGCACAGAAACAAAAATGCAAGGACAAAGCATAAAGCTTACTGAAATGTATGGTTTTGGTGAGAAGCAGTTTAAAGTTTATCCTTTTATATGTAAGATCACTTTGTTTTGAATGAAGCTTGTCAATGATTAGAGAACAGGTCCTTAGAGTCGAACAATCCATATTTGTGTTTATACAATGGGTTGTCTATTTTATAAAACTTAAGAGATCCCTGCTAGGAGCTCATTATTCATTTTCCGTCACAAACTTCTTCACTTCAATACGTAATTCCTCACACAGATTGCAATATATTCTAAACTCCTCACCAAGGTGTATGTAAGAGCAGTCAGACCCACCATGGAGTATGCCTCAACCTCATGGGGAACGGCCTCAAAAACCAACAAAAGCAGGCTAGACAAGGTCCAAAACATGGGACTCCGCCTCATTCTTGGTGCCATGAGGACAACACCAATCCATGAGATGGAGAAGTCTGCCAACCTTGAACCCCTGGGAAGTAGACACGACCGGAATGTCCTGATGCAGGGTGAAAAACTGCGAAGATTGCCTTCACATCACGTCCATGACAGACTACAGCAGCCCACCAAGAACCGCCTCAAACGCCAGAGCCTCAAATGCCAGAGCCTCAAACGCCAGAGCCTCAAACGCCAGAGCCTCAACCACCAGAACAAGGCACTCAGAGCACAATATAGTGACATCCTCCCAGAGGAACAGTCCTGTACAGATCTCGCCCTGCCTGAGTGGAGACTTGACCAAGAGGTGAAGGCCACCACCAGCCTTAGTGTTCCTGGCATCACTGTCAAAAACCAGCAAACAGCCGCACTCAAGTCCTGTCTCTGCCCATGATACATGACAGCTATCCTGCCAGCTCCTGGACCCATGTCTACACAGATGGATCAGCAGAGGGTGCCACACGCAATGGTGGAAGGGGAGTGTATGTCCGGTATACAGACGGAGACTGCAGCAGTATGGCATTTATAAGGAGGAAAGCTCTGCTCCAACATCCGAGCCGAAGTACTGGCCATCCAAACGGCAACAGACTTCCTCTCCTCTTGTGAAAAGCCTCTCGGCAGTATCTCCATCTTCACGGACTCAATGTCCACTCTTCAGGCCCTTGACTCTGTTGATCCAGACCCTCTAGTACAATCTCTTAGGGCCTCCCTTGCCACCCTGACTAAGAAAGCCCCAACTACTCTCCAGTGGGTGCCTGTTCATGTTGGCCTTTCGGGAAATGAATGTGCAGATAGCCTTGCAAAGGAAGGTAGTCAGCTCACCCAGTCTGATGTCCCTGCTATAATATGAAGAAGCCAAGACTCTTGTCCGTGGCAGGTTCAAAGCGGACTGGCTCCGCCGAAACAACGGCTACGAGACACACAAGGACCCAATCCGGACACTGGAGAGGAGAGATCAACCCACCATCTTTCGCCTGCACACAGGGCACTGCGGCCTCCGCGCACACCTACGAAGGATTGGGGTCACGGACTCATCCCTGTGCCAGTGTGGACAAGCTGACCAGACCCCTTCCCGTGCTCTCCAAGACTGCCCTCAGTATGATGGGATGCAGCAACAGACCTGGCCCGGAGGGACAGACCTCAGAACCAAACTCTGGGGGACAGCAGACGACCTTCGCCGGACATCCAGGATTGCGGCAGCACTCGGTCTGAGATTTTGATGCGTAGCCAATTGAACGCAGAAGAAGAAGAAGAAAAAAGAATAAGAAGACCAATTACTTTCATCTTCAAACTTGGCCTAGATATCCTAAGTACCTATCCACATGCAAAATTTCAGCCTACTACATGCTTCCATTCAAATGCTATCATGGTAACATAGATAGTCAGCCAGCCACATAGGAACAGAAATTCCCCTGAAAACATTAAGCAGCTCTCACTTCGTGGCTGCTTAACAAGGTGTTACACATGTTCAAACAGATAACCAAACCATATAAAGAATAGGTTGGTTAGATAAAGAATAGTTTGGTTATATAAAGAATAGGTTGGTTATATAAAGGATAGTATGGTTATATAAAGCATAGTTTGGTTATATAAAGTATAGTTTGGTTATATAAAGTATAGTTTGGTTATATAAAGTATAGTTTGGTTTGCAAGACTCTTGAGAAATGGAGTCAGCATCTGAGAAATTTAAGCCAGCAACCCCAGCATTGCACTTCTACTTCTAGAGCTCTACCAACTAACCTATTGCACAAGCAGCCAAGACTCCAAGAAAAAACAAACAAAGTCAAAGCAGAAATAAGATACATACTCATAAGCTTTCCCTTTCTGATCTACGACTAATACTCACTAACCTCTAGTGAGAGTTTGTAGGCGATGCGGCCGGTGCGAGCATACTGGCTTTCTGTCAGACTGACAGCTCCCCCAGGAAAAAGAATCCTGTCAAAAGTATTGAATAACATCAATATGAAGAATTATGATACTAATTGAAGCTAAAAAGAATAATGCAAACGTTCATAAGCAAGCAAGAAAAAAACATTATTGGTAACTAAAAGAAGAAGAATGTTGTTATTGAACATGTAATGTTTCAGTTTTTTAACGTCTGTTGATTTTTGGTAGTTCGTCCATCTGTTTTTTGTTTTGTTCGTTCTTAAACATTACTTAAACTGTCAACATACATGATGAATGAAAAATACACCTAGCACAAAAAGGTTAAAACAAGCTCTCACTTAGTTACCATAATTTTAAGACTATAAGGTGATTGTTTTTCTCCAATTACAACCTGTGCATCTAATAAACAAGGGCGTCCTATTTATGGACAAAAACATCACCTAATAAACGAGGGCGTCCTATTGGTGGACAAAAACATCACCTAATAAACGAGGGCGTCCTATTGGTGGACAAAAACATCACCTAATAAACGAGGGCGTCCTATTGGTGGACAAAAACATCACCTAATAAATGAGGGCGTCCTATTGGTGGACAAAAACATCACCTAATAAACGAGGGCGTCCTATTGGTGGACAAAAACATCACCTAATAAACGAGGGCGTCCTATTGGTGGACAAAAACATCACCTAATAAACGAGGGCGTCCTATTGGTGGACAAAAACATCACCTAATAAACGAGGGCGTCCTATTGGAGGACACAAAAAAGAGAAGAGGGAGGCAAAGATTGCCGTGCACCATACTCTAGACATCAAAAGTGTTCAAGAGTCGCAGATACGATGGATACTCACTTAAAATTCCTTCAAAAACCCTATTATCATCCAAGATACCATCCTACAGATGCCAAAACGCTTCATCGGGTGTAAAAATCATCATTGTATAGCTTAAAATGCCATAATTCCCGTCTTGGCCTAA
>CM065680.1:57360845-57373345 GCA_017654935.2 Phymorhynchus buccinoides
CTTTCATTGATTGTGGTTAGGGAGGGAAAAAGACCTTGCAAGTGGTATACCACAATAAAACAATGTAGGCCTAAGCCTAATGGACACAAACTTTGAATTGGTTTATGTTGGTGGTGAGTGCTAAAAATAGGCATAAACTAAAAGCATTGGAAATCGGGTGCTGTGAAAATTGCACTTAAAGACCCACCACATCACGTGTCAAAATCACGGTTTTCGCGTGTTTTCCCTCTTATAGCTGGTAAGAAATCTTCAGGAATCTTCCTTGCATAAGAGGGAATGTGACACGTGATGTGGGGGTCTTTAAGAGTGTGGTCGGCTTTTTTAATTTTTAAGAATACAGTACTATTATTGTAAAGTACCTTGTGTAAGCCCACCCCTCCCCTCCCACTATGCACAACATCAATCAAAAAGTGGGCGTTTATTCAGTGAGTACCCCTTTGCATGAATATTTTCTCAAAAAATATTTTCTCAAAAACCTTGGTGGATGTTTACAAGCATGACTGCATTCTCTCTCCCCCCCCTCCTCTCTCTCTCACCCCCTTCTAATGTGGTTGTGACCCCCCCTCCCCCCTTTCACATACACAACTATACACTCATAGAAACTCACTTTCCTTGAGCATCGCATCAGGGGGAAATATATCAATACGTGAAAAAAAACAAGGGAAAAAAAACTAACAAACAAAAAATAAAGCAAAAAAACTAAAGAACATGCCTGTTTTATCCCTTTTCCACATGCGCACACACACACACACACACACACACACACACACACACACACACACACACACACACACTCAAATTCTTGAAACAATGCATTGGCATAAAAAGACGTACAAAATACATAGTACTCATGCACAATTTCTTTAACAATGCAATAATCCTTTTGTAAATTCTCGTTGTTAAAACGTATTTCAAGAGAAATTTTCAGTCTAAATTACAGACTTAAACTGAGTTCTAAATACAAAAACAATGTAGGCCTCGCTTTTAAAGAAAAAAAAGCGCTACCTTTTTCCATTTCTTAGAATCGTGTGTGCTGGCTCAATTGTTGTTTTCTTACTCAAAAAGATGACTTAAAGCGTTGAATACACCATTAAAGCAGGCTACTGTGGAACCTCCCTTATAAGACCTCCCATTATAAGACTCCCTCCCATATAAGACCTACTTCTCTGAGACATTGCCCTTCTTTGTAAGCATTAAAATTACCTCCCTTATAAGACCTCATTTTGGATGGTTTTTGAAGGTCTTATAAGGGAGGTTCCACTGTAGTAGAAAAGTAGGAAAAATGAAAGAAATAAAATCGTCTGAAAAACATTGAAGAAACAGTTATTTTTTTAAATGTGAACAAAGTGTGTTTAACATCCTCCGACCTAGTGCAGGTACATATGATGCGCTAAAAATGTACAGATTGTATCGTGACCAGAGAAAACGGACCTACTAGTTACGAAAACGGCCCCGGTACTTGGGACGGAAACGGCCCTACTAGTTACGAAAACGGGCCCGGTACTCGAGACGAAAATGTCCCTTCTCTTTCCAAAACGGCGTGAGTGTGAGAGAGTCAAAATCTCATACACGCCTAATTCAAGTTTTTAAAACTTGACAATGTAAACTGTAGTGAAGAAAAAGAACAAAGAATAAACGAGAAATGGAAGCTGACAATACAAACTCCCTCCATCGCCGTGATGCACCACCACACAAAATGTGAAGCAATTGTGTTCCCTGGTTCATGATACAGATCGGGAATTAATAATATATAGCCCAAAGAAGGAAATATTGGTTATCAAGGTCAAACGTCAAGGTCAAGGTCAAGGTCAGCACAATCATAAATATGATAGGAACATTCCTTTACAAGATGTCAACCCCTCTGCCAAACTGGATGGAAATCCGTCCAGTAGTTTTTAAGAAAATTGATACACTGACAAACAGTACACAGACAGACCCGTCCCCTGGCCGGGTAAAAAAGTGCAACAGTAGTTAGAAAAGCAGGAAGCCTTTGACCTTTAACACATGAACTTGAAAATGACATAAAGACAAACAGACAGACAGACGGACAAAGTGATTCCAGAATTTACCCCTACCTCTTACCTAGGAAAGCAGGGGTATAATAAACAGCGGGGCCGTTTTGGTTGTTGTAGGGCCGTTTTCCGTTTTGGTTTTTGACAGTAGGGCCGTTTTGGTTTTCCGAGTAGGGCCATTTTCGTAGGACAAAGGCCGTTTTTGTAGGGGCCATTTTCGTCAGGGGCCGTTTTCTTCAGTAACCGATTGTACATATTATATGTACATGGTCAATCCTGGATGTACTGCAAATTGCAATACCAGGAAAGACTCGATTTTTGCTAAAAGCAGGATCTTTCTTATGAATATAATAATGCTTTGAGCAGCTGTTGGGTTTTTTTAGAATAAAATTAATTAAAATTTTAAGTTATTAATTGAAAGAGCCCTAATATCATAAATGTTACCCTATCCCTTGTAGTTGAACCCGATTCAAATTTGGTAGAAATCAGCGCTCAAAATAAAGATTATAGAACTTAACCCAAAGTCAATCATGTTTCTCAAACATTTGGAGGTTGCTCAACTGCACCTTCGCCAACATGCTGAATCATTGTCTCCCCAAGACTGACTTAGTTTGGAACAGGCCTGCACGTGAGAAGTGCAAACTCGTTTTCAACCAAACCTTATCATAATCACGCGATCATCACAATATTATCAAAATCCCTTCGCCACTTTCTAAATGTCTTTAGGCTATTAATCAGTTAAAACAATCATTGAATCTGGAATCATCTGCAAGTCAGAAAGTGTGACACTAAGTGACTAACAACCGTAACACTAAACCTGCTCTATTGAAGTCTATTCTATGTACTGATTATGTAGTACCACGGCACTGTAGTACTAAGTAGAAAGAAGGAAATTAGACTCGTGTCTCATCTCACCAATGATAGGTCTGTCGTTGACAACAGCAAACTCGGAAACCAACTGGAGCCTTCCATCGTACAGCAGTGTCCTGGGTTCACAGATTGTTAAAAGCAACGGGAAAACAAAAGCAAGTTGTTGGACACCCATTTCGCTCCTGGTTGTTGCGTTCCGTCTCCAAAATCGAACTGAAAGTAAACAAAGGGAAGTCACTCTGTCGAGTCACGTGGAACAGGAGTGGGCGGGGCCCATGAACAACAACCGAAGTTTCCTTCTTCCTTGTTTGGTTTCTTTTTTTTCCCCACCAGCAAAACAAAACAAAACCAGATAATACACACAATTGGAACAGAAGCTCTGTCTGTCGGTCTGTGGAGCAACAGTGTGGAACCCGCACCTGAAGCAAGACATAGACAAACTTGAGAGAGTTCAGCGCCAGGCAGCCCGCTTCATCACAAGGGATTACACGACCAGAAATCCAGGCTGCATAAGAAACATGCTAGCAGAACTGAACCTCCTTCCTCTGAAAGAACGTCGCAGGCAGCAACGCCTCAGCCTTTTCTACAGGATAGCTGCACTCCCAGCGGAAAATTTTCTCGCTCCAGCAAATACAAAGCGTTGCAGTATCAAACCCACCAAATATGAAGGCTTCCAGTCCACAAACATCCTCGAACAACAGGTCATCAACCACTCGCGTGGATTCCGTGTCCAAGAATGTCGAACAGAGCAATATCGTAGCTCTTTCTTCGTGCGGACTGCTGCGGAGTGGAAGTTAAGCGAGGCCACCGTCAACGCAGGCTCTATCAGCGCATTTACATCAGCGCTGATCAGATCTCCATCTGAGCCTGCGCCAACTGACTTGACTAAAATTAGATTCCCCCCTCCCCCGCTTGTTTCTGGAAGTGGGCCTGTTCCTTCCAGGCTGAACTGGGGGGGGGGGGGGGGGTTATTGCACGCGTTATGTCTTTTTCTTTCTATGTTTTCTGTAAGTACATGCGCCCTCCTAGTTCCTTCGCGACTATTGCCAGTATTGGCACCTGCGACGTATTGATCCTGATCCTGGTCTCAACTGCACCTTTGCCAAAGGGCGCTGGCTGGCCAGGTCACTCAAATTAGAATATGTTTTGCTATTGTAAGTTGTGCTCTCCCCAAGTTCGTCGATATAATGCCACAGATAGAGTGGTGATTTCGACTACAGTCAAGATCAAGATCAAGCAGAGAGCTCTCTCTCTCTCTCTCTCTCTCTCTCTCTCTCTCTCTCTCTCTCTCTCTCTCTCTCTCTCTCTCTCTCTCTCTCTCTCTCTCTCTCTCTCTCTCACTCTCTCTCTCTCTCTCTCTCTCTCTCTCTCTCTCTCTCTCTCTCTCTCTCTCTCTCTCTCTCTCTCTCTCTCTCTCTCTCTCTCTCTCTCTCTCTCTCTCTCTGTATGTGACGAACTATCAACCAATCATCATTCAATTATCTAAGCAGATCCTGGAGGTACTGCAATACCAGGTCTGATAATAGAATGATTTTTTTTAATGAGCGCGTTTGCAGTATGAACATTTTATAGGCCTGTGTTGCAGCTCCTAATTTGGTCCAGGGCTCGTATCAGACTGGTTTACAATCATATTCATGTAATGGAGTGTCCACCAGAATATGGTCGAAATGTAAAGAATTACCAACAAAACCATCAACAACATGAGTTGTGTGAGTAAGTGAGTGTGTGTGTGTGTGTGTGTGTGTGCCTATTATGTTATATTATATATGTGTTAATATGCATAATAGGCCCAATTGCCTGAATTGTGTGCTTTTCGTGCTGGCCATGCTTATTAGTAACTGGCGTCTGCGGTGTCCACTCCGATCGACTTGCGTTCAGGCCCGAGAAGCGTAGGCCCAGGGCCTGTGAGCTCTCTGTAAAAGTGTTCTTTTTCTTCCTTTTCTTCATCTCGTAGCCGAAGTGAAGTTGACCTATCAAGTGCCTGACGTTTGTGAATAGTCGGTCACTGACAAGCCAGGGCACAAAAATAATGGACTCTGACAAGCAAATGGTAAGACTACAATGACGTCTTTGTTTCCTTCAAATGATGGCACTTTGTTTCGTTGTTTGTTCTTAGTGACACTGTACTCTGTTCATATGATGGTGCGAGTTCCAGAAGAGGAGGATTTGTTTGAAGTGTGACAACGAGTAATATCAAAACGACCTCTGTGGCAATATCCACAATAGTTGTTATCCCCGTAAGAAAGATAATTTATTGACGGAGGCTGTGTTTTTCTTTCGCAGAAAAAGTGATGAAAAAGAAGGTGAGCATTAATATTATTTATAAGTGATGAAAATAGTGCAAGACGTATTGGCTTGAAGTTGATGAAAGTAGACAGACGTCCTAGTGGTGGACTTTGAGAAACCTTTCGACAAAGTCTCCCACCTCATCCACAAGCTTCGCCACTATGGGATCAGCGGCCATATCAACAGGTGTATCCAAAACTTGTTGACAGGCAGACAGCAGAGAGTGGTGGTAGACGGCGCATCATCGGAGGCAATCCCAGTTGAATCAGGAGTTTCCGAAGGTTCTGTGCTTGGGTCAGCCCTGTTTCTCTTCTATATAAATTACCTTCCGAAAGAACTGTTCTCTGCCTCTCGTCTCTTTGCTGATGACACTCTCTGCCATAAAACTGTGAATTCAAACAAGGACCACGTCGACCTTCAACGGGACTTCAACAACCTGGCAGCATGGGAGACTAAATACCAAATGTCGTTCCATCCTGACAAATGCCAGAGCCTTCACATCTCACAGAAAAAGAGACCCCCTGATCCAGGACTACCATTTTCACGGCCAAAAGCTGAAGCAAGTCCATTAAATTAATTACTTGTATGTCACCATCTCCCAAGATCTCAGGTGGGACGCCCATATTTCAACAGTCACCAACTAAGCCGGTAAGACCCTAGGCTTTCTTCGGAGGAACTTGAAAGTTGGATCCGTCACCATCAGGAGACAGCGTACAAATCCTTCATAAGACCTGTCCTGGAGTATGCTTCCCCAGTGTGGGATCCCTACACTGCAAAGGATATGTTGGCAGGGTGGAGAAAGTTCAGCGGCGAGCCGCCCGCTGGGTGGTGAACAGGCATCGCCAGACATCCAGCGTGGAGGAAATGTACACGCAGCTGAACTGGACACCACTCGCCGACAGGAGACGTACAGCAAGGCTTACAACTTTCTATAAGTACCACCATGGCCAAGTCTCCATCAACACGCCGTACTCTCCATCTCTGAACCTACCAACAAGGAGGACAAGACAATCCGACCAGTCCATTTACCTCCTCCCTTCCTGTAAAGCCAGCTACAGGAAGTAGGCCTACTCCTTCTTTCCACGGACGATCAGCGCCCTTCCAGTTGAGGTCGTAACATCGCCCTCATCTCCTCCCCTTCCCTCCCTCCAATTTCTCCCCAATACCCATGATTTAGCCCACGACCCCCACCCTTCCCCCTGCCCCTTCAACTTCTGTCCCCCAAACCATCTTCAGGTACCCCTACAGCAGTCGTGACATAAGCTGCCAGAATGGATAGTCCCCCAGTTTTAGCATAGCAACAGAATCATCAGCAAGATGGTGGAAGTTGTTTGAAGAAAAAAAGAAGAAGAAGATGAGAAATTCGGCCATCTTGTACTTTAACACACCCACACCCACACCCCCATCCCTCAAATTTTCGCATGGAAAATCTTCACTGAGTAACAGCATTCTGCCATTTGGGGAAAGAAAGGGACATGTTAGCATCAGCCTATGATAATTTTCATAAAACTGAAAGAAACAGACTTTGAGATTGGGGATCGTAAACACGAGGGGAGCCGATTGCCAGAATTTCTACTTTCATGTGCGTGCACCTTTCGGCAATTAAATGTCTATAGATTAATTTTGTTCCTCTTCAAAGCAGATAATTCAAAGACAGAAAAAAGTTCAATCGGGATAATGCGCAATCCTTTATCTGTTTTATTTTAATAAAAAAAAAGGTTTTGCAATGTTTGAGTTATCCTTGTTAGAGAAAATAAATACGCAAGATAAAGTTCAAATCAATAGCTAAATCTGCACTCGAATGGATGGAAGTTCAGTTTAACGTCGCGTATCGGCTTTCGACATGTACCATGGTATAAACAAAAATTTATGTTCCTGATTCAATTGTCTTAGCCAAAAGGCCGAGAAGCGATCAGAATATGCACTCGAATTTATTTCGCTTTTCTTTTCTTTCTTTTTTAAATACCCCTTGCTACTAGCAAGATATTGGCGTTCTTATCAGATCTGAGCAGACAAGAGGAAGCGTAGGCCTAAAGCTCTTCTCATGTGGGGGTGGGTTGGGTTGTTGTTTTTTATCTCAAGGTGCCGATTAGGACAATGCGCGCAGTTAGAAAAACCGATAGATCGATCATCTTCGAACCTGCGACAGAAGATTATTTACTTTCCGCACACACACGCGCGCGCACGCACGCACGCATGCACACATACGCACGCAGGCACGCACGCACATACACACACACACACACACACACACACACACACACACACACACACACACATACTCGCACACGCACGCACGCGCACGCACGCGCACGCACGCACGCACGCACGCACACGCACGCACGCACGCACGCACACGCACACGCACGCACACGCACACACGCACGCACGCACACGCACGCACACGCACACACACACACACACACACACACACACACACACACACACACACACACACACACACACACACACACACACGTACGTTTTGTTGTTGACGGTTTTGTTAGCAATTATTTACCAACAAAGGCTTTGTCGGGCTTCTTTCCGTCATTGAATGCGCTGTTTAGGTGGAGTTATGGTCCTTCGTCCTTGACACTTGACACAGGACCATCTCTAAGAAGACCTCCATCGCCTAGCGAATTGGGAGAAGAGCTGAAACATGAAGTTTCATCCTGCCAAGTGCCAGGCCCTGAAAGTCACCAGGAGTAGGAGCCCCCGGCCCTACAGTTCTCGTATGTCCTGCATAGACGGTTTTGTTAGCAATTATTTACCAACAAAGGCTTTGTCGGGCTTCTTTCCGTCATTGAATGCGCTGTTTAGGTGGAGTTATGGTCCTTCGTCCTTGACACTTGACACAGGACCATCTCTAAGAAGACCTCCATCGCCTAGCGAATTGAGAGAAGAGCTGAAACATGAAGTTTCATCCTGCCAAGTGCCAGGCCCTGAAAGTCACCAGGAGTAGGAGCCCCCGGCCCTACAGTTCTCGTATGTCCTGCATAGACACACCCTTGAGGACGTCGAGGAAATCAAATATATCGGCGCGAACATCACCACTGAGATCACCTGGGACAGCCACGTAAACAACATAATTATGCGCCAAGGCTAATAAGATCTTAGGATTTCTCAGGCAGAACTTAAAATATCGGTAGCACCAGCATCAAGGAACGAGCTTACAAAGCCTGTGTACGTCCCTTGCTCGAGTGTGCGTGCTCCGTCTGGGATCCATACACGGAGGAGAACATTGGAAAGCTGGAAGCAGTCCAGCGCAGAGTAGCGCGCTTTGTGCTCAACCAGTTCAGGCCAACGTCCAGTGTAAACACCATGCTGGAAAACCTGGGCTGGGAATCACTGGAGAGCAGACGGCAGAGGACCAGGCTGTCCATGCTGGATAAGATAAGCACCGGCGCTGTGCACTGCGCCAGCCTCCAATCCAAGCTGGAGTCTCTTCCTCCTCGGCAGCGACGTGGCCACAGCCTACAATTCAACAGATTTCAGTGCCGCACTAAATACCGATCAAATGCATTCCTCCCAGGACCACCAGGGAGTGGAATGATCTGCGGCAGGACGACCTCTGCTCCTTCACTGCTGTTACCCCCAGTGTGTCAGCGATGCAGGTGAATCATCAATAAACCCATCAGCCTCTCCCCCCCCCCCCCCCTCCCCCCCCCCCCCCCCTCCCTCAACCCCTCCACACCCTGTTTCCAGGACGCGGCATCACGCTCAAACCCGATCAGCGGGCGCGAGCTGGCTGGGTCACTAAGACCTAAACACCCCTATTATATGTCCATGCAGCAGCTTAGGCCCTTTATCAGATGGAACCGACCCCCCGTTTTTCAGTCTTTTTTTCCTGAGCGTGCCAGAATGATCAGTTAAGTGATCGTGGGCCCCAAACAGAAGAAGAAGAAGACACCCGGTGGCGTTTCGTTTGGAGACTTTTTTTTAATTTTAGCAACGCCAAACTCACCCCTTTTCACCCTGTCCCACTCTCTCTCGTCCTCGCGCAGATAACTGATCATAACATTGATTTTGCTTTCTATTTTGACAAAGGGAAGTAAAAAGAACCCGTAAAGTGATCTCCCGTGGGGTGCCCAGAAGCACTCATTATTGTTCTCGCGGGGATAAATGTGTACATTGCCAAAAAGAAACAAGTTTCATTTTGTTTGTTTGTTGGTGTGGGTTTTTTTTCGGAAACATATGATCGATTTTCACATGCATTAAAGATCTAGTCCAAGATAACGCTTAATTGTTCTGTCCTCTGAAAACATTCTTGTGGTTGTCATCTATAACTAATGCAGTCATTTGGCCCCTCTTTTTCATCAGACTACAAAAGACTGACATTTTCGTCTGCCTGAAATGTCATGGGTTTTTTTGTTTTTATTTGTTTGTTTGCTTTTGTTGTTGTTGGGGTTTTGGTCTGTTTGTGAACTGTGTTAAAGAGATAGGGACTAATGGTGTTGTGTGTTTGACTTTTTGCCTAGCAATCTAGCCATTTCGGTGAGATCCACATTTATCCCCGAAAGAGACATACTATACATTATTCACGGGAAGAGGCTCATAAAACCTTTTTTTATAACTTTTTTGGCAGTAAATTGTCTCTCTTTAGGCGGAGGTTTGTATGGTGTTAGTGCTGATTTGTTATGCAGTCCAAAGATATTCACCTGTAGCCTACAGTCTTTGTGCAGTCCAGGGGTGGATATGCTGTTGATGAAGGGAGTTTTCAGCTGATTTAAAAAAAAGTTTATGGTTGCAAAATATGGCTACAGAAGAATTATACAATATGCGCGTGTGTGTCACACCATTGTTTTCTCATCAGCAGTCCAGGTGTGTGTGTGGGGGGGGGGGGGGTCTGTACAACCATGCAGGACGCCCCCCACTAAAATACGCCACTGTGCACCATTGTTTCTGTGCTAGTTGCCAATGTGTTCGACGCTGCACGAACTGCTTTGTCGTTGTTGAAGGCTGTACTGTGAGTGCTATGACAACGCTAGCCTCATACACCTTCGGGGAACTGAGTAGAGCCTACTGTTCCTGCTGGTGATAGTCGATCCGGAAAGAAGTTGATCCCAAATCAAACAGTGTGGAAAAGCCCCGTCCTTTCCCAAATCCCAACAAGGGATTTGCAACAGCAACAGATTTAGACAATGAGCTGTGAGTGTAGTAGGCCTACACAAGTACGTCATTATTCCTTTGACCTGCAGACAACCTTTGAATCTGGAATTGCACACGTTCATTTTCCCTTTAGCCTGTTTGCTGTCACATAAGGCACATGCTTTTTTCCCTGAAAATGTTTTGGGGATTCAGGAGATTGTGGTCTCTTGGTGGAGTCAAATCATCTTGGAATTGGATACAAAAACTGTTAACAGAGAAGAAAAACATCTCCACAAACTAAAACCCATCCTCCAAACTTTGGTTTTTTAACATTCCTTTGTCCCCAAATTCAGCGAGTTTTCTATATTTGAAACAACAACATACCTGTAGGTGGTTTACAGTTTTCGGCTAAGATCTGATCGGTGATTGACGAGAAGCTAAACTAAAATATCGGATGATTGGCCTTGTATTCAGTCATTTTATATGCCGCCCACAAAAAGTTAAGGAACACTTGCTGCGACATTTTCAGACACCGTTTTGAGTGCTTAAACTGGCATTTATACACTTTCTGATGTTGTAATATTATAGCACAAAGTCCGAACTCTTACACAATGTAACAAATCATGCACAAGATTACAATTGCGCCGATGGGAGACCGTTTAAGACAGTACCTTAAATGATCCCATGGGATGCACTTGCACACCGTGTCGATAAAATTTAAAGCATAGCAGTGTTTACATTACTAATGAATAAAACTGCAACTTAATTTTTATTCTTGCCCATGTCATTTGTGCGTAAAAGAAATCCAAAGTTAGCCCAAAACGCGCAATTTACCCTTTAGCCTCTCAGAGGCCAGTGATGACATCACAGAGATTAGAAATGTAATGAAGGACATTACTGTCACTATATTCAATCACTAAAACAAAGTTTCAGGCAAATTAGTGGGACAGTTCCATAGGCAGAAGCAGTTACGTCTTGAATCACTAAACCGCCATATTGGACGGTCGCGTGATTTCTGATTGGACCTTGTGCTATAACATTACCAGGACTGGATCACAGACTTTTGAAGAGGGGTTGCTTGAAACGAGTTTTCAGCATTTTAAAACTGTTTTGTGGCATCTCCTGTGAGCTCAGAACAGAACTTCTTAAGAGCGTTGACAGCCCAGGGGGGGGGGGGGGGGGGGGGGGTGCTCCAGCACCCAAAGCACCCCCCCACCCCCCTAGATCCGGCCCTGCATAACTACATCACAATGTTTATAAATGTCAGTTTAAGTACTCAAAACAGTGTCTGAAATTTTCGCAGCAAGTGTTCCCTAACTTTTTGTGGGCAGTTACAATCTAAACTTTCGATATGTAGGCCTAAACCCTTGCCAAAACGTTAAGCAACCCTGGTTTGAAATCCACAACTTTAAAACTTTTAATAATAATAATAATAATAATAATAATGAGCATTTATATGCGCTTATTCTTAAGCAAGCCCTAGCTTACAATAATAAACAAATAAATGAATACTCCTTCCCCCCCCCCCCCCCCCCCCCCGAAAAAAAAAGAAGAAAATATAAGAATGTCAACAATTGGTTCACACATACACGCGCGCGCGCGTGTGTGTGTGTGTGCGCGCATACACACACACAAACCAAACACACACACACATACACACACACACACACACACACACACACACACACACACACACACACACCACACACACACACACACACACACACCACACCACACCACACCACACCAAACAACACACACTTGCACAAACCACACACTGCACGCACGCACGCACACAGACACACGCGCACAGAATGGACAAAAAATACTTTCCAAAAGAACAGAGCAGGCTACGATTTGAAGAGAGTGGTTTTGAGAGAAGACTTAAATGAAGAAAGTGATTTGGCAGAACGGAGAGGAAGGGGGAGTTTGTTCCAAGTAGAGGGGGCCTGAAAAGAGAAGGAACGTTCGCCAAGAGTCATGGTGCGGTAACGAGGGATCTGGAGGAGAGAAGTATCAGAGGAGGAGCGTAACTGTCTAAGAGGTGCGTAAAGGTTCAGGAGATCAGCGAGATAATAAGGAGACAGACCATTCAGGGATTTGTAACAGAGCAGAGAGAGCTCGTAGTCGATACGCTTTCCAGCAGGAAGCCAGTGAAGAGATTCAAGCATAGGGGTAGAATGAGAGAATTTGGAGCACCTCAGTACAAGGCGAGCAGCATTGTTTTGGGTTTTTTTAAAGTTT
>CM065680.1:57373845-57393766 GCA_017654935.2 Phymorhynchus buccinoides
GAGAGAGAGAGATGAGAGAGAGAGCGAGAGAGAGAGAGAGAGAGATAGAGAGTGTGTGTGTGTGTGTGGTGTGTGCGTGCGTGCGCGCGTGCCTGTAATTCTTGTGCTGACATTTAGGAGGAGTTCAGCCATAGCCTAACAGCACAGAAGACAGTCGGAGCTTTCAATTTGGACGGGCTGGCGGCCAAAGCGCCTCTTGTGGGACCAAGAGAGGGCCATTCCCTCTCCCCAAAGGATTAACCCCCATTTGAGGCCAGCCTTGTCACCCCTGGCCTCTGCTTTGTCACGCTGTCCACCTATGGAAAGTGTTACCTTTTACATCAAACTCCCAGTCCCTTTTCGTCGCATTATTTTGCTGTATGGTGTTGTGCTGTTGTTTCTTTTGCTGAATCATTGGGTGGATGTAGAGATGGGATGGGATGATAAGGTGTGTTTCTTTGGTTTCTCTGTGGGAAAGAGAAGTAGATGGGATGGGATAATAAGGGTGTATCTCTGTGGGAAGAGAAGTAGAGAGGGGGATAGGATGGGATAAAAGATGCTCTCTGTAGGAAAGAAGAAGTAGATGGGATGGGATAATAGGGTGTATCTATGTGGGAAAGAGAGGAGAACGGGATGGGATAATAAGGATGCATCTCTGTAGGAAAGCGAAGAGATGGGCTGGGGGGGCATAATAAGGGTGTATCTCTGTGTTGCCTGTGGGCAGCGAAGTATATGGGATGGATGATAAGGTGTATCTCTATGAAAAGAGAAGTAGATGGGATGGAAATAAGTGGTATCTCTGTGGAAAGAGAAGGAGAGGGATGGATGATAAGGTTGTATCTCTATGGGAAAGAGAAGTAGTTGGGCTGGCATAATAAGGTGTAATTTGGGGAAAGGAAGGAGACGGGATGGGATAATAAGGTGTATCTCTGTGTTCTCTGTGGGAAAGAAGTAGATGGGATGGGAGATAAGGTGTATCTCTGTGGGGTAAAGAGAAGGAGACGGGATGGGATAATAAGGGTGTATCTCTGTGGGAAAGAGAAGTAGATGGGCTGGGATGATTAAGTGTGTTATTCTACGTGTCTGTGGGAAAGAGAAGGAGACGGGATGGATAATAAGGGTGTATCTCTTGTGTTTCTCTGTGGGGAAAGAGAAGTAGATGGGATGGGATGATAAGGGTGGATCTCGTGTGTTAAATATAATGGAGACGGGTGGGATAATAAAGGGTGTATCTCTGTTTTCTCTGTGGGGAGAGAAGTAGATGGATGGGATGATAAGGGTGATCTCTGTGGGAAGAGAAGTAGACCGGGATGGGAAATAAGGGTGTACTGTGGAAAGAGAAGTAGATGGGATTGGATAATAAGGGTGTATCTCTGTGGGAAGAGAAGTAGATGGCGGGTAATAAGGTGTATCTCTGTGGGAAAGAGAAGTAGACGGGATGGGATAATAAGGGTGTATCTCTGTGGGAAAGAGAAGTAGATGTTATTTTAGGATGGGATAATAAGGGTGTATCCTCTGTGGGAAAGAGAAGGAGATTTGCTGGGCAATAAGGGGTGTATCTCTGGTTTCTTTGTGGGAAGAGAAGTAGAGTCGAGGAGGAGCAAGAGTCAGAGTGCAATGTAAAGTAGAAGAATTTGAAGTACTTGTTTACATGTGTTTAACCTCTGGAAGCGCTTTCGTACATATTTGTATCACTACTATTTCGTCATTAGCGGTGAATAGTTTTACGTATGCTCGTAATTTGCATATTCTGTCTCCATCTCTGCCCCCCTCCCTTTCAGACTGTTCAAAAACTGATATATTTATTTGTATTCATTTCAATTTTCATTTTGACCTTCAAACAAATTATAACGGGTACACAATCTGAAATAACTTGCTGCATTACGCTAGAAGTAGACGAGTTCAAAGCACATATTCAACAGACAATAGGCCTATAGCGCAAAACAACATATCATGTTTTGAGGTGTGGATTTTGGGTGTACAATAGTGTTTTGTTCCTGCTACAAACACATTGATGGATATATGCTATCATGAATATAAACACAGTAGGTTTAGAATGAAGAAAACACTGCTAGGATAAAAAAATTATTAAAAAAACCGAAACAAACAAAATTTTTATTCCTCATGCACAACAAATGTGGCTTATGAATTTTTAAGAAAGAGGCTAATAAGTCATAAGTTATATGTTTCTTGATTAGTCCATTGTACAAACGCACATGGAAATGTATTCAACGATAAAACTAAACATGTTAAAAGAAGAAGATAAAATACATCAAATAAAAATCAAGGAATTATTAATTAAAAACATGAAACAGAAATGTACAGTTAAAACCAATATGTAAATGTAACTCTCACACCAACACCAGTTCACTCATCTGCCCTCCGCAATGTTGTTCACTAATCCACTCACCGTGCAACCCACATCAAAAAGGCTATGTCACAAGGAATAGCCAAAGGTAACCGTGCTTTTTGTTTATCCATCCACCACTTTCGCATTAATTTTTCCCTTTCATTTTTAATCTTTTTCTTTCCTTTCTCTTCTTCCTTCCACCCGATTTTGTCACCGCCCCCTTTTCTTTTCTGTTTTTCTCCCCCCCCCTTCCCCCCCCCCACTTCTCTCTCATCCTTTTTATGTATGAAAAAGTAGATGGACATTTCCAAGAGCGCTGAGTGGCACACATGCATCAATGAAAAAAATAAATACAGAATGAAAGGACGTTATCAGCTTGGAGAAATGGAATGACAAGCTGATTTACGTCCTTTCATTCTGTATTTATTTATTTTATGATGCATGTGGTGCACTAAGCGCTCTGGAAGTCCATCTTACTTTTTCCATACAGATCCCTCAAAGGATGAGGAGAGAGTGGGGGGGGGGGAAGGGGGGGGGAGAAAAAACAGAAAAGAAAAAGGGGGGGGTTGGACAAAATCGGGGGGGAAAGGAAGAAGAGAAGAAAGGAAAAGAAAAGAATTAAAATGAAAGGGAAAAATTAATGGCGAAAGTGGGTGGAGGGATAAACCTTTAAAATGCACGTTTTACCTTGCTATTCATTGTGACATAGCCTATTTGATTGGGTTGCACGTGAGTGAGTTAGTGGAACACCATTGCGGAGGGCAGATGATGTGGAACGGGTGGTGGTGTGTTGTGAGAGTACATGTTACATATTGGTTTGTTTATATGTAAATTTCTGTTTCATGTTTTTATTTAATAATTCTGATTTTTAATTTTTTTGTATTGTTGCTACTCTTTTTTAAAATGTTTATTAATTTTACCTGGAGTTGGGGATGACAATTTTCAATGTGCGTCTTGTACAATGGACAGTAAAGAAACCTATGACTTATGACTTATTAGCCTTCTTATCTTAAAAATTCAATAAGCCACATTTGTTGTGCATAGAATAAAAATTTGTTTGTTTCGGTTTTTTAATATATTTTTTATCCTAGCAGTGTTTTTCTTCATTCTAAACCTACTGTTGTTTATATTCATGAATAGCATATATCCATCAAATGTGTTGTAGCAGGAACAAAACAGCTATTGTACACCCCAAAATCCACACCCTCAAAACATGATATGTTCCAACGTTTTGTTGTTTGCGCTATAGGCCTATTGTCTGTTGAATATGTGCTTTGAAACTCGTCTACTTCTAGCGTAATGCAGCAAGTTATTTCAGATTGTGTACCCGTTATATTTTGTTTGAAGGTCAGAGGGACAAATCAAATTGTGAAATGATACAAATAAATATATCAGTTATTTAACAGTCTGAAAGGGGAGGGGGGCAGAGATGGAGACAGAATATGCAAATTACAGCATCGTAAAACTATGTCACCGCTAATGACGAAAATAGTAGTGATACAAATATGTACGAAAGACGCTTCCAGAGGTTCAAACACATGTAAACAAGTACTTCAAATTCTTTCTACTTTACATTGCACTCTGACTCTTGCCTCCCTCCTCGACTCTACTTCTCTTCCCCACAAAGAAACACAGAGATACACCCTTATTAGCCCAGCACATCTCCTTCTCTTTCCCACAGAGATACACCCTTATTATCCCATCCCATCTACTTCTCTTTCCCACAGAGATACACCCTTATTATCCCATCCCGTCTACTTCTCTTTCCCACAGAGATACACCCTTATTAGCCCAGCACATCTCCTTCTCTTTCCCACAGAGATACACCCTTATTATCCCATCCCGTCTACTTCTCTTTCCCACAGAGATACACCCTTATTATCCCATCCCGTCTACTTCTCTTTCCCACAGAGATACACCCTTATTATCCATCCCATCTACTTCTCTTCCCCACAGAGAAACACAGAGATACACCCTTATTATCCCATCCCGTCTCCTTCTCTTTCCCACAGAGATACACCCTTATTATCCCATCCCATCTACTTCTCTTTCCCACAGAGAAACACAGAGATACACCCTTATTATCCCATCCCGTCTCCTTCTCTTTCCCACAGAGATACACACTTATCATCCCATCCCATCTACTTCTCTTCCCCACAGAGAAACACAGAGATACACCCTTATTATCCCATCCCATCTACTTCTCTTTCCCACAGAGATACACCCTTATTATCTCCATCCCGTCTACTTCTCTTCCCCACAGAGAAACACAGAGATACACCCTTATTATCCCATCCCATCTACTTCTCTTTCCCACAGAGAAACACAAAGAAACACCCTTATCATCCCATCCCATCTCCTTCATCCACCCAATAGAGATACAAGCAAAAGAAACAACAGCAACAACTTCTCATGACAGCAAAAATAATGCGACGAAAAAGGGACTGGAGTTTGATGTAAAAGTAACACTTTTCAATATGTGATACAGGCTTATGATCAAAGCAGAGGCCAGGGGGTGACAAGGGCTGAGCCTCAAATGGGGGTTAATCCTTCGGGGATCCCAGGGAAATCGGGAACAACAAAATAAAATAAACCCACAAACTTTATTGGAACAAAGAAAGACGGTTTCAAACCGTTACTAACGTGGTAGACCCTACTTTGAACAATAGGAGTGGGTGGGAGAAGGTTGTTGTTGTATCCTGGCTTAAAGACTTCATGGATCATCCCAACAGCCGAAGCATTTGAACACTATGGTACAAATGCACCAGCTAGGGATGAGAACATCACGTGTGTGACCGTTTTTGATTACCCCGCCACGTGGGCAGCCACACTCCGACTTCGGAGGAGGTGGGAGAAGGAAAACGGATAGCATGCTGGGGGGTGATGGGCGTGAATACAGCACTTCAAGTTATGTGGATCTCCGTAAATGGAATCTAGAACGGCGACATCAATAAGTCATCTATCTGAAAACAAAAATCTGTGCAAAAATAAAACTGATGATAAATTTCTGTTTCTGTTAGGTAGTACTTCTTCCTTTATTGACTTGAATTCGTGTCCTACCACCTTAACTCTGTTCACATGAACATATTTCACTCTTTCCCAATAGCAGCACGGGAACATTCACTAAAACGTCACACGGATACTGACATACGCGCGTTCACTCAAACACACAGACAAGGGCAAAAACTGTGGATACAGCCCCCCCCCCCCCCTCCCCCCCTCATGAGAGAGAGAGAGAGAGAGAGAGAGAGAGAGAGAGAGAGAGAGAGAGAGAGAGAGAGAGAGAGAGAGAGAGAGAGAGAGAGAGAGAGATGAGAGAGAGAGAGAGAGAGAGAGAGAGAGAGAGAGAGAGAGAGAGAGAGAGAGAGAGAGAGAGAGAGAGAGAGAGAGCACAAACAAATTTAAATTACATACTTCAACTGAATGAGAATTCAGATTTGAATAATTTATTCCAAAAAGACAGGTAACGGTATTTAGGGAGACAGTCAAGGAGCCAAAGGCAAAAACATAAGCTGTGCGGCGGAGGTAAACAAAAACTGTGGAGGGCAAAGAACGGGCTGTAGTATACGAGGGCTCTCGTTAAGTTTCTGGATGCAAAACAATGAGAGGCGTACACTTCTTCTGGCCAGTCTACATTGGTCGAGGTATCCTTCCTAAGCACATATAAACTTGGTAACCTTTTCAAAGCAAACAATGACGCCAGACCAGATCGACTGAAGTATGTCAATATAGAGCCCTCAGCGAACCCTCAAGCATTTTTAACCTGGCTTTGCGTTCCCTTAACCCTTTAACTGGCGCTTTGCATAAGATAATAGGATTAAGTCACAAGGAATTAAATCAGAGAAATAAGTGGGAGGGAGACCAAATGAAATGTTTTCTTGCAGAATGTCCAAAGGAATTGTAGCAATGTGGTCACTTGCGTTGTCATGATAAGGTGGGTGACCTCAGATGCAAGTGAATGACGATATGTCCGAAGTGCCTTTGGGTAAACAGGTGTTTATGCTTTAATCTGCAGTGATGCCTCTTCTTTGTAGAGAGGATCCGAGGCTATATGACAATTGGTAAAGACAAAACACAGCGACTATTTTTTGTGTTCGATTGGGGTTTTCAGTCATCTGTTTCCTGTGGCATTTTACTGAAGGGATCTCATTTTGAAAGACCCAAACGATTATTGATTACTTGGTTTCTGGATCAAGCTGATGCACACATATATATATATTCTAAAAACCTTGGTGTAACCCTCGACTGTCAGCTAACTATGGTCATTCATGTCATGACTCTGATTCGTAATGTGAACTTTGAACTCCGTCGTATTAGTGCCATTCGTCACTATCTCACAGTTGAAGCCACCAAGATCAGCATTTGTACTGTCTTGTTTCGATTATTGCAATTCATTACTTGTAGGCTGTCTGCAAACCCTCCTCAACAAACTTCAAAAGTTAAAAACAATGCAGCTCGGTTAATCATTAAAGTCCTTCATACAGACCATATCAAACCCCACCTCAATACCTTACACTGGCTTCCAGTCGAGGCAAGAATAAAATATAAAATTGCTTGCCTATGTTTCAATGCTGTTTCAATGCTGTCCCTCATCTGCTGCTCCTGCCTACCTCTCTGATCTCATTCACCTCTCTCCAGGTCCCTCGGTTCCTCTTCTGACAAACGTATCCTTTCTATTCCTCGTACAAACACTAAGACATATGGTGAACGTTCATTTTCTTTCAGCGCCCCTTCTATCTGGAACTCGCTACTTCTATGAACTTCGTTCTGCTAAATCTTTTAAATCTTTCAAAACCGCTCTTAAAACTCACTGTGACCGTGTGCGTGTTTGTGATGGTTAATATTTTAGTAGTTTATTTAAATATTTATGATCTATCTATTTATTCATTTAAATAATTTGTGAAGCGCCCTGAGCTCAAGAGAGAAAGGGCGCTCTGTAAATGTTAGTTATTATTATTATTATTATTATTATTATTATTATTATTATTATTATTATTATTATCAGTCACGATGTCCCAGTTGCCACCTGACGTCCATACACTAAAACTGTTGTAGTGTTTGGGTGTGCCATTCAACCCTACCTTCAGTAAGCTGATGGGGCACCCAATGGTCATAACGGTTCTGAAGACCCAGGTGTTCATGTAAAATGTTTATCAAGGCTTCCCGATGGAATGCCTATTGTGTTCTTTATCTCGTCAGCACTTATTCAAAAATCATTTTCAACTAGAGACTTCACACTGGTTACGGTTTTGACAATTACAACTATCCCTTGGTGATTGTAACGGTCACTCTCTTCTAATGTCCGTCTGCCAAAGTGGAAATCCTTGTGTCAGCTGTGGACTGTCGCTTTTAATAGAGCAATGTCTTAAAAACAATGTCTTTCCTTGAGCATAATCATATAAATTCATAGGTAAGAAATATCGGACTGAAAGAGATTCTCTCAGCTTGGGATCAGCGTTCACCTTGGTGGACATTTTGCTTTGCCCAACGGTTTTGGGTCAGGTGAAAAATAATGACAAATTTGCTTCATAAATATAATAATATTGGTCTACCTCATGACATCATTTGCATTTATGTGATGCCAACACAATCTCCACATCCAGAAACTTATCGATATTTCCTCGTATAATGTGCTTTCTAATAAATCAGATAGTGAGGGCAGCATCCGTGCTGAAATGTAGAAACATAATCACTAATGTTGACTTAATATCCGCTACCCCTCCCTCTCTCTCTCTCTCTCTCTCTCTCTCTCCATCTCTCTCTCTCTCTCTATCTCTCTCTCTCCCCTCTCTCCTCTCCTCTCTCTCTCTCTCTCTCTCTCTCTCTCTCCGTCCCGGTATTTCGTCCTCTCTCTCTCTCTCTCTCTCTCTTCTCTCTCTCTCATCTCTCTCTCTCTCTCTCTCTCATCCGCCTCTCTCTCTCTCTCTCTCTCTCTCTCTCTCTCTCTCTCTTCTCTCTCTCTCTCCTCTCTCTCTCTCTCTCTCTCTCTCTCTCTGTGAGTGTGTGTGTGTGTGTGTGTGTGTGTGTGTGTGTGTGTGTGTGTGTGTGTGTGTGTGTGTTCTATCCCTTGTTTCCCACGCCCCTTTCCACACCACTGTCTTATTAATTCGCCTAATGATTAACAAATGATATTTAATGCAAACGGGACATGAACATGGTTAACACAAAACGGTATTAACACAAGCGGGACATAAAGATGTTTAACGAACGATGTTAATAAAAACAATGTACGATGACTTATACTACTCTGGTTATTTTTAATGAAGTAGCCTAGCTTGGAGCTATGAATCAGAAATTAGTATTTGGATTTTGGAGCTCTAGGGCTTTACAATTATATAAATGATTTAATCGTTCTGATAGTAATCCAGATGGCAGCAATAAATCTGTCACGTTTTTTTCAATCACCAGTCCAAGTAAGTATTGTTTCCAACGTAAATGAATCAGAAAGTAGTTAGGCCTATCAACTACGTGTGCATACCATACGGTAGTCTAATTTGTTCCTTAATTCCACATCTGAATCTGAACGCATCCCAGATAGAGTTCAGCCCACGAGACACATCAGCTTCAGAATGAAGGATTGGTCCGGGGCTGCTCTTGTGTTGGTAGGGCGGGTGAGGCCGGCGCGTCTCTGGGTTCCATCTTCGGGTGTTTCTTGTACATTCACGAGACACATCAGCGTCGGGTAATATACCACCCTACCAAATTTGAAGCGACTGTGTACATTATTTCGCAAGCAAAGAAATAACGAGGTTAAAAGCCAAGATTAGTAAGGCTAAGGTTACTCCACTGGACACAGCGGGTTCGGGTAATTTGCCGCCGTACAAAATGTGTGAAGTGATTCTGTGCAGGGGTTCGCAAGATATCGGGTAAAGAAAAGGGGTGGGGGACTTGTTGCTGTACTCGGCAACACATCTTGGACATTGTTACTCCACGGGACCCGTCAGTTTCAATCAGCACATCTCCATGCACAACTTGAAGTGGTTCTGTTGAGCAGTTCATGAGATATGGCGCGGACAGGCAAACAGCTTTTAGAATACATACAAGCAAGCTAGCTTAAACATGGTCGTTCCCAACTATGAGCAGGATAAAAATGTTCACTGAACCCGGAAGCAAATCATCATCATCGTCGTTATTCTCCTCCTCCTCCTTCTCCTCCTCTCTCCTCCTTCTCCTCCTCCTCCTCGTCATCATCATCAAAGTCAACTCACAATGCAAATTTGTGTGGTGAACCTTTATTCCACGTTTCAGCAAAATACACATTTATGGGGCCGACCCACACGTCCAAATCCGTCCAACTGCGGTCGTACGACTATTCAACTGTGACATTTGTGAGTCATGATTCCCGTGAAATACTACTGTCTATATGAAGGTGAAAATCTGTTTAACGTCCTCCGGTCTGGAACAGACAAATGGGACACTAGTAGACACAAAGATGGTGGGAACGATCATGGAGGCAATGCCCGGATGAAGCGCAACACCAGTAAAGCCCCGAATTTTTAGCAATACAGATATGTATAATTGTCTATATGAATCTGATAATATCCTGTTTGCAGTCCCCTGTGCACGAATCTGATGAAAGAACTGTATTTCTGCATCAGACATTGTGTGAGATTCGTGTATTGGGGTCTACATGAAACATAGTGAACGAAAATAGGATTTCATCGGATTATTTTAGACAGTAGTATTTCACGAGAATCACCCCTCACAGACGTTGTCACAGATGGATCAATCAATCAATAACTGTAATGATCCCTGAGGAAATCACAAAGCACATTCACAGGCTCCATAAACAGACAATACTAAAACATGCATTATATATAACTCAAACATCACAGAGGGAAACAGCAAAAACATTTAACATCGTTCAATGAATAAAATGTACACATTGATTAAATTTATATATAAGATATTAGGACAGAGGAAAACAGTAAATACATTAACATCGTCCAATGAATAAAATGTAGATATTGATTAAATTTACATATAAGATATTAAGATCACACATACAAAAGATAAGATATTAAGAAGCAGTGTAGCCTACATACATCGAACAACACACAATAGTTTATAAAGCAAAAGCATACCCCAGTGTCAGATAATTAAAAGGAAACTTACTTTATGATTAAAACATTAACCTTTGCTCCCCCCGCTCCCGCCTACCCCACCCACCTCCTTTCCCCCTCTCCCCTGCACGTGGGGCTCGCAGTCTGTCACTTCTGTCCGATCGTCTGCTGTCAATGTCGTTATGTAAAGGATGTGTCTCGTCAGACATTATCGTCTTCAGTTTGCCAGTCAGTTTTTGTTTGTGGCACAAGCCAAACTCACTTTGTCGGTCTGTCGGTCTGTCGGTCGGTCCAAAATTGTCGCACATATTGTAAAAGAGAAAGAAAAGTACAGACAGAAAAAAAATACTTGGGCATAAAGTAACATTTCAGTTGTCATATCTACAGTCCTTAGGTATGGAAAGAATTGCATACTGAACAGAGCACATGAATCTTCATTTTAAAGCGTACAAAATATAAAAAAACATACGTAATACAGACACTGCAACAGACACGACGAGTATGCGGTGCTTCTTTCGATTAGCATAAGTAGGATAAATAGTTTTAAAAGTTTTCCAAAAGATATAAAAAGTTACGAAATGGTGCAGAGATAACATTCTGGTTTACAGATTAAAATTATTGAAAAGCCATGGGAGGCGACTCAGTGTATGTAATGATTGGAGTGGTAAAAATATACCGCTGCCACAAACGATTGCGAATCCGCGCTTGTTTGTTTACAGTTTTTGTTTTACATCTTGTTTGCTTCAGTTGTGTTTCTCATTTATTTTTGACGACAGGATGAAAAAAAGCTTTGTTTAGCTTATTCCTTTATTTACGCATTGGACTGTAGAGGGGAAGTATTGTTTTTGCTTGTGGCACAAGCCACAAACCTATAACTCACTTTGTCGGTCTGTCGGTCTGTTGGTCTGTCGGTCGGTCGGTCAAAAATTGTCGCACATATTGTAAATTCCTTTCTCCCCAACACACTGCACCAAAGGTTAAAACACTACAGATAACAGAGGAATGAAACATTCCCTCCCCAACACACTGCACCAAAGGTTAAAACACTACAGATAAGAGGAATGAAACATTCCCTCCCCAACACACTGCACCAAAGGTTAAAACACTACAGATAACAGAGGAATGAAACATTCCCTCCCCAACACACTGCACCAAAGGTTAAAACACTACAGATAACAGAGGAATGAAACATTCCCTCCCCAACACACTGCACCAAAGGTTAAAACACTACAGATAACAGAGGAATGAAACATTCCCTCCCCAACACACTGCACCAAAGGTTAAAACACTACAGATAACAGAGGAATGAAACATTCCCTCCCCAACACACTGCACCAAAGGTTAAAACACTACAGATAACAGAGGAATGAAACATTCCCTCCCCAACACACTGCACCAAAGGTTAAAACACTACAGATAACAGAGGAATGAAACATTCCCTCCCCAACACACTGCACCAAAGGTTAAAACACTACAGATAACAGAGGAATGAAACATTCCCTCCCCAACACACTGCACCAAAACACACCGCACCAAAGTTAAAACACTACAGATAACAGAGGAATGAAACATTCCCTCCCCAACACACTGCACCAAAGGTTAAAACACTACAGATAACAGAGGAATGAAACATTCCCTCCCCAACACACTGCACCAAAGGTTAAAACACTACAGATAACAGAGGAATGAAACATTCCCTCCCCAACACACTGCACCAAAGGTTAAAACACTACAGATAACAGAGGAATGAAACATTCCCTCCCCAACACACTGCACCAAAGGTTAAAACACTACAGATAACAGAGGAATGAAACATTCCCTCCCCAACACACTGCACCAAAGGTTAAAACACTACAGATAACAGAGGAATGAAACATTCCCTCCCCAACACACTGCACCAAAGGTTAAAACACTACAGATAACAGAGGAATGAAACATTCCCTCCCCAACACACTGCACCAAAGGTTAAAACACTACAGATAACAGAGGAATGAAACATTCCCTCCCCAACACACTGCACCAAAGGTTAAAACACTACAGATAACAGAGGAATGAAACATTCCCTCCCCAACACACTGCACCAAAGGTTAAAACACTACAGATAACAGAGGAATGAAACATTCCCTCCCCAACACACTGCACCAAAAAACACTACAGATAACAGAGGAATGAAACATTCCCTCCCCAACACACTGCACCAAAGGTTAAAACACTACAGATAACAGAGGAATGAAACATTCCCTCCCCAACACACTGCACCAAAGGTTAAAACACTACAGATAACAGAGGAATGAAACATTCCCTCCCCAACACACTGCACCAAAGGTTAAAACACTACAGATAACAGAGGAATGAAACATTCCCTCCCCAACACACTGCACCAAAGGTTAAAACACTACAGATAACAGAGGAATGAAACATTCCCTCCCCAACACACTGCACCAAAGGTTAAAACACTACAGATAACAGAGGAATGAAACATTCCCTCCCCAACACACTGCACCAAAGGTTAAAACACTACAGATAACAGAGGAATGAAACATTCCCTCCCCAACACACTGCACCAAAGGTTAAAACACTACAGATAACAGAGGAATGAAACATTCCCTCCCCAACACACTGCACCAAAAAACACTACAGATAACAGAGGAATAAACAACACACACTACCAAAGGTTAAAACACTACAGATAACAGAGGAATGAAACATTCCCTCCCCAACACACTGCACCAAAGGTTAAAACACTACAGATAACAGAGGAATGAAACATTCCCTCCCCAACACACTGCACCAAAACACACTACACCAAAGGTTAAAACACTACAGATAACAGAGGAATGAAACATTCCCTCCCCAACACACTGCACCAAAGGTTAAAACACTACAGATAACAGAGGAATGAAACATTCCCTCCCCAACACACTGCACCAAAACACTACAGATAACAGAGGAATGAAACATTCCCTCCCCAACACACTGTTAAAACACTACAGATAACAGAGGAATGAAACATTCCCTCCCCAACACACTGCACCAAAGGTTAAAACACTACAGATAACAGAGGAATGAAACATTCCCTCCCCAACACACTGCACCAAAGGTTAAAACACTACAGATAACAGAGGAATGAAACATTCCCTCCCCAACACACTGCACCAAAGGTTAAAACACTACAGATAACAGAGGAATGAAACATTCCCTCCCCAACACACTGCACCAAAGGTTAAAACACTACAGATAACAGAGGAATGAAACATTCCCTCCCCAACACACTGCACCAAAGGTTAAAACACTACAGATAACAGAGGAATGAAACATTCCCTCCCCAACACACTGCACCAAAGGTTAAAACACTACAGATAACAGAGGAATGAAACATTCCCTCCCCAACACACTGCACCAAAGGTTAAAACACTACAGATAACAGAGGAATGAAACATTCCCTCCCCAACACACTGCACCAAAGGTTAAAACACTACAGATAACAGAGGAATGAAACATTCCCTCCCCAACACACTGCACCAAAGGTTACAACACTGCACCAAAGGTTAAAACACTACAGATAACAGAGGAATGAAACATTCCCTCCCCAACACACTGCACCAAAGGTTAAAACACTACAGATAACAGAGGAATGAAACATTCCCTCCCCAACACACTGCACCAAAGGTTAAAACACTACAGATAACAGAGGAATGAAACATTCCCTCCCCAACACACTGCACCAAAGGTTAAAACACTACAGATAACAGAGGAATGAAACATTCCCTCCCCAAACACACTGCACCAAAGGTTAAAACACTACAGATAACAGAGGAATGAAACATTCCCTCCCCAACACACTGCACCAAAGGTTAAAACACTACAGATAACAGAGGAATGAAACATTCCCTCCCCAACACACTGCACCAAAGGTTAAAACACTACAGATAACAGAGGAATGAAACATTCCCTCCCCAACACACTGCACCAAAGGTTAAAACACTACAGATAACACACCCCAAAGGTTAAAACACTACAGATAACAGAGCACCAAAACATTCCGCTCACAACACACTGCACCAAAGGTTAAAACACTACAGATAACAGAGGAATGAAACATTCCCTCCCCAACACACTGCACCAAAGGTTAAAACACTACAGATAACAGAGGAATGAAACATTCCCTCCCCAACACACTGCACCAAAGGTTAAAACACTACAGATAACAGAGGAATGAAACATTCCCTCCCCAACACACTGCACCAAAGCACCAAAGTTAAAACACTACAGATAACAGAGGAATGAAACATTCCCTCCCCAACACACTGCACCAAAGGTTAAAACACTACAGATAACAGAGGAATGAAACATTCCCTCCCCAACACACTGCACCAAAGGTTAAAACACTACAGATAACAGAGGAATGAAACATTCCCTCCCCAACACACTGCACCAAAGGTTAAAACACTACAGATAACAGAGGAATGAAACATTCCCTCCCCAACACACTGCACCAAAGGTTAAAACAAACATTCCCTCCCCAACACACTGCACCAAAGGTTAAAACACTACAGATAACAGAGGAATGAAACATTCCCTCCCCAACACACTGCACCAAAGGTTAAAACACTACAGATAACAGAGGAATGAAACATTCCCTCCCCAACACACTGCACCAAAGGTTAAAACACTACAGATAACAGAGGAATGAAACATTCCCTCCCCAACACACTGCACCAAAGGTTAAAACACTACAGATAACAGAGGAATGAAACATTCCCTCCCCAACACACTGCACCAAAGGTTAAAACACTACAGATAACAGAGGAATGAAACATTCCCTCCCCAACACACTGCACCAAAGGTTAAAACACTACAGATAACAGAGGAATGAAACATTCCCTCCCCACTGCACCAAAGGTTAAAACACTACAGATACAGAGGAATAACATTCCCTCCCCAACACACTGCACCAAAAAACACTACAGAATGAAACATTCCCTCCCCAACACACTGCACCAAAGGTTAAAACACTACAGATAACAGAGGAATGAAACATTCCCTCCCCAACACACTGCACCAAAGGTTAAAACACTACAGATAACAGAGGAATGAAACATTCCCTCCCCAACACACTGCACCAAAGGTTAAAACACTACAGATAACAGAGGAATGAAACATTCCCTCCCCAACACACTGCACCAAAGGTTAAAACACTACAGATAATAACAGAGGAATGAAACATTCCCTCCCCAACACACCAAAGCACACACAGATAACAGTTTCCCTCCCCAAACACTACCAAAGAAAACACTACAGATAACAGAGGAATGAAACATTCCCTCCCCAACACACTGCACCAAAGGTTAAAACACTACAGATAACAGAGGAATGAAACATTCCCTCCCCAACACACTGCACCAAAGGTTAAAACACTACAGATAACAGAGGAATGAAACATTCCCTCCCCAACACACTGCACCAAAGGTTAAAACACTACAGATAACAGAGGAATGAAACATTCCCTCCCCAACACACTGCACCAAAGGTTAAAACACTACAGATAACAGAGGAATGAAACATTCCCTCCCCAACACACTGCACCAAAGGTTAAAACACTACAGATAACAGAGGAATGAAACATTCCCTCCCCAACACACTGCACCAAAGGTTAAAACACCAAAGGTTAAAACACTACAGATAACAGAGGAATGAAACATTCCCTCCCCAACACACTGCACCAAAGGTTAAAACACTACAGATAACAGAGGAATGAAACATTCCCTCCCCAACACACTGCACCAAAGGTTAAAACACTACAGATAACAGAGGAATGAAACATTCCCTCCCCAACACACTGCACCAAAGGTTAAAACACTACAGATAACAGAGGAATGAAACATTCCCTCCCCAACACACTGCACCAAAGGTTAAAACACTACAGATAACAGAGGAATGAAACATTCCCTCCCCAACACACTGCACCAAAGGTTAAAACACTACAGATAACAGAGGAATGAAACATTCCCTCCCCAACACACTGCACCAAAGGTTAAAACACTACAGATAACAGAGGAATGAAACATTCCCTCCCCAACACACTGCACCAAAGGTTAAAACACTACAGATAACAGAGGAATGAAACATTCCCTCCCCAACACACTGCACCAAAGGTTAAAACACTACAGATAACAGAGGAATGAAACATTCCCTCCCCAACACACTGCCCAAAGGTTAAAACACTACAGATAACAGAGGAATGAAACATTCACCCCAACACACCAAAGGTTAAAACACTACAGATAACAGAGGAATGAAACATTCCCTCCCCAACACACTGCACCAAATGAAACATTAAAACACTACAGATAACAGAGGAATGAAACATTCCCTCCCCAACACACTGCACCAAAGGTTAAAACACTACAGATAACAGAGGAATGAAACATTCCCTCCCCAACACACTGCACCAAAGGTTAAAACACTACCAGATAAAACAGAGGAGGAATGAAACATTCCCTCCCCAACACACTGCACCAAAGGTTAAAACACTACAGATAACAGAGGAATGAAACATTCCCTCCCCAACACACTGCACCAAAGGTTAAAACACTACAGATAACAGAGGAATGAAACATTCCCTCCCCAACACACTGCACCAAAAAACACTACAGGTTAAAACACTACAGATAACAGAGGAATGAAACATTCCCTCCCCAACACACTGCACCAAAGGTTAAAACACTACAGATAACAGAGGAATGAAACATTCCCTCCCCAACACACTGCACCAAAGGTTAAAACACTACAGATAACAGAGGAATGAAACATTCCCTCCCCAACACACTGCACCAAAGGTTAAAACACTACAGATAACAGAGGAATGAAACATTCCCTCCCCAACACACTGCACCAAAGGTTAAAACACTACAGATAACAGAGGAATGAAACATTCCCTCCCCAACACACTGCACCAAAGGTTAAAACACTACAGATAACAGAGGAATGAAACATTCCCTCCCCAACACACTGCACCAAAGGTTAAAACACTACAGATACAGAGGAAAAACATTCCCTCCCCAACACACTGCACCAAAGGTTAAAACACTACAGATAACAGAGGAATGAAACATTCCCTCCCCAACACACTGCACCAAAGGTTAAAACACTACAGATAACAGAGGAATGAAACATTCCCTCCCCAACACACTGCACCAAAGGTTAAAACACTACAGATAACAGAGGAATGAAACATTCCCTCCCCAACACACTGCACCAAAGGTTAAAACACTACAGATAACAGAGGAATGAAACATTCCCTCCCCAACACACTGCACCAAAGGTTAAAACACTACAGATAACAGAGGAATGAAACATTCCCTCCCCAACACACTGCACCAAAGGTTAAAACACTACAGATAACAGAGGAATGAAACATTCCCTCCCCAACACACTGCACCAAAGGTTAAAACACTACAGATAACAGAGGAATGAAACATTCCCTCCCCAACACACTGCACCAAAGGTTAAAACACTACAGATAACAGAGGAATGAAACATTCCCTCCCCAACACACTGCACCAAAGGTTAAAACACTACAGATAACAGAGGAATGAAACATTCCCTCCCCAACACACTGACCAAAGGTTAAAACACTACAGATAACAGAGGAATGAAACATTCCCTCCCCAACACACTGCACCAAAGGTTAAAACACTACAGATAACAGAGGAATGAAACATTCCCTCCCCAACACACTGCACCAAAGGTTAAAACACTACAGATAACAGAGGAATGAAACATTCCCTCCCCAACACACTGCACCAAAGGTTAAAACACTACAGATAACAGAGGAATGAAACATTCCCTCCCCACTGCACCACACTGCACCAAAGGATAACAGAGGAATGAAACATTCCCTCCCCACACACTGCACCAAAGGTTAAAACACTACAGATAACAGAGGAATGAAACATTCCCTCCCCAACACACTGCACCAAAGGTTAAAACACTACAGATAACAGAGGAATGAAACATTCCCTCCCCAACACACTGCACCAAAGGTTAAAACACTACAGATAACAGAGGAATGAAACATTCCCTCCCCAACACACTGCACCAAAGGTTAAAACACTACAGATAACAGAGGAATGAAACATTCCCTCCCCAACACACTGCACCAAAGGTTAAAACACTACAGATAACAGAGGAATGAAACATTCCCTCCCCAACACACTGCACCAAAGGTTAAAACACTACAGATAACAGAGGAATGAAACATTCCCTCCCCAACACACTGCACCAAAGGTTAAAACACTACAGATAACAGAGGAATGAAACATTCCCTCCCCAACACACTGCACCAAAGGTTAAAACACTACAGATAACAGAGGAATGAAACATTCCCTCCCCAACACACTGCACCAACAACACCCAAACAACACACTGCACCAAAGCACCAAAGGTTAAAACACTACAGATAACAGAGGAATGAAACATTCCCTCCCCAACACACTGCACCAAAGGTTAAAACACTACAGATAACAGAGGAATGAAACATTCCCTCCCCAACACACTGCACCAAAGGTTAAAACACTACAGATAACAGAGGAATGAAACATTCCCTCCCCAACACACTGCACCAAAAAGGTTAAAACACTACAGATAACAGAGGAATGAAACATTCCCTCCCCAACACACTGCACCAAAGGTTAAAACACTACAGATAACAGAGGAATGAAACATTCCCTCCCCAACACACTGCACCAAAGGTTAAAACACTACAGATAACAGAGGAATGAAACATTCCCTCCCCAACACACTGCACCAAAGGTTAAAACACTACAGATAACAGAGGAATGAAACATTCCCTCCCCAACACACTGCACCAAAGGTTAAAACACTACAGATAACAGAGGAATGAAACATTCCCTCCCCAACACACTGCACCAAAGGTTAAAACACTACAGATAACAGAGGAATGAAACATTCCCTCCCCAACACACTGCACCAAAGGTTAAAACACTACAGATAACAGAGGAATGAAACATTCCCTCCCCAACACACTGCACCAAAGGTTAAAACACTACAGATAACAGAGGAATGAAACATTCCCACCAACAACACACCGCACCAAAGGTTAAAACACTACAGAACACACTGCACCAAAGGTTAAAACACTACAGATAACAGAGGAATGAAACATTCCCTCCCCAACACACTGCACCAAAGGTTAAAACACTACAGATAACAGAGGAATGAAACATTCCCTCCCCAACACACTGCACCAAAGGTTAAAACACTACAGATAACAGAGGAATGAAACATTCCCTCCCCAACACACTGCACACTACAGATAACAGAGGAATGAAACATTCCCTCCCCAACACACTGCACCAAAGGTTAAAACACTACAGATAACAGAGGAATGAAACATTCCCTCCCCAACACACTGCACCAAAGGTTAAAACACTACAGATAACAGAGGAATGAAACATTCCCTCCCCAACACACTCCCCAACACACTGCACCAAAGGTTAAAACACTA
>CM065680.1:57394266-57404266 GCA_017654935.2 Phymorhynchus buccinoides
AGAAACAATGGTGCACAGTGGCGTATTTTAGTGGGGGGCGTCCTGCATGGTTGTACAGACCCCCCCCCCCCCCCCACACACACACCTGGACTGCTGATGAGAAAACAATGGTGTGACACACACGCGCATATTGTATAATTCTTCTGTAGCCATATTTTGCAACCATAAACTTTTTTTTAAATCAGCTGAAAACTCCCTTCATCAACAGCATATCCACCCCTGGACTGCACAAAGACTGTAGGCTACAGGTGAATATCTTTGGACTGCATAACAAATCAGCACTAACACCATACAAACCTCCGCCTAAAGAGAGACAATTTACTGCCAAAAAAGTTATAAAAAAAGGTTTTATGAGCCTCTTCCCGTGAATAATGTATAGTATGTCTCTTTCGGGGATAAATGTGGATCTCACCGAAATGGCTAGATTGCTAGGCAAAAAGTCAAACACACAACACCATTAGTCCCTATCTCTTTAACACAGTTCACAAACAGACCAAAACCCCAACAACAACAAAAGCAAACAAACAAATAAAAACAAAAAAACCCATGACATTTCAGGCAGACGAAAATGTCAGTCTTTTGTAGTCTGATGAAAAAGAGGGGCCAAATGACTGCATTAGTTATAGATGACAACCACAAGAATGTTTTCAGAGGACAGAACAATTAAGCGTTATCTTGGACTAGATCTTTAATGCATGTGAAAATCGATCATATGTTTCCGAAAAAAAACCCACACCAACAAACAAACAAAATGAAACTTGTTTCTTTTTGGCAATGTACACATTTATCCCCGCGAGAACAATAATGAGTGCTTCTGGGCACCCCACGGGAGATCACTTTACGGGTTCTTTTTACTTCCCTTTGTCAAAATAGAAAGCAAAATCAATGTTATGATCAGTTATCTGCGCGAGGACGAGAGAGAGTGGGACAGGGTGAAAAGGGGTGAGTTTGGCGTTGCTAAAATTAAAAAAAAGTCTCCAAACGAAACGCCACCGGGTGTCTTCTTCTTCTTCTGTTTGGGGCCCACGATCACTTAACTGATCATTCTGGCACGCTCAGGAAAAAAAGACTGAAAAACGGGGGGTCGGTTCCATCTGATAAAGGGCCTAAGCTGCTGCATGGACATAGGGGTGTTTAGGTTTAGTGACCCAGCCAGCTCGCGCCCGCTGATCGGGTTTGAGCGTGATGCCGCGTCCTGGAAACAGGGTGTGGAGGGGTTGAGGGAGGGGGGAGGGGGGGGGAGGGAGGGGGGAGGGGGAGGCTGATGGGTTTATTGATGATTCACCTTGCATCGCTGACACACTGGGGGTAACAGCAGTGAAGGAGCAGAGGTCGTCCTGCCGCAGATCATTCCACTCCCTGGTGGTCCTTGGGAGGAATGCGTTTGATCGGTATTTAGTGCGGCATTGTAATCTTGTTGAATTGTAGGCTGTGGCCACGTCGCTGCCGAGGAGGAAGAGACTCCAGCTTGGATTGGAGGCTGGGGCAGTGCACAGCGCCGGTGCTTATCTTATCCAGCATGGACAGCCTGGTCCTCTGCCGTCTGCTCTCCAGTGAGTCCCAGCCCAGGTTCTCCAGCATGGTGTTTACACTGGACGTTGGCCTGAACTGGTTGAGCACAAAGCGCGCTACTCTGCGCTGGACTGCTTCCAGCTTTCCAATGTTCTCCTCCGTGTATGGATCCCAGACGGAGCACGCACACTCGAGCAAGGGACGTACACAGGCTTTGTAAGCTCGTTCCTTGATGCTGGTGCTACCGATATTTTAAGTTCTGCCTGAGAAATCCTAAGATCTTATTAGCCTTGGCGCATAATTATGTTGTTTACGTGGCTGTCCCAGGTGATCTCAGTGGTGATGTTCGCGCCGATATATTTGATTTCCTCGACGTCCTCAAGGGTGTGTCTATGCAGGACATACGAGAACTGTAGGGCCGGGGGCTCCTACTCCTGGTGACTTTCATGGCCTGGCACTTGGCAGGATGAAACTCCATGTTTCAGCTCTTCTCCCAATTCGCTAGGCGATGGAGGTCTTCTTAGAGATGGTCCTGTGTCAAGTGTCAAGGACGAAGGACCATAACTCCACCTAAACAGCGCATTCAATGACGGAAAGAAGCCCGACAAAGCCTTTGTTGGTAAATAATTGCTAACAAAACCGTCTATGCAGGACATACGAGAACTGTAGGGCCGGGGGCTCCTACTCCTGGTGACTTTCAGGGCCTGGCACTTGGCAGGATGAAACTTCATGTTTCAGCTCTTCTCCCAATTCGCTAGGCGATGGAGGTCTTCTTAGAGATGGTCCTGTGTCAAGTGTCAAGGACGAAGGACCATAACTCCACCTAAACAGCGCATTCAATGACGGAAAGAAGCCCGACAAAGCCTTTGTTGGTAAATAATTGCTAACAAAACCGTCAACAACAAAACGTACGTGTGTGTGTGTGTGTGTGTGTGTGTGTGTGTGTGTGTGTGTGTGTGTGTGCGTGTGTGTGTGTGTGTGTGTGCGTGGCGTGCGTGTGCGTGCGTGTGCGTGTGTGTGCGTGTGCGTGCGTGTGCGTGTGCGTGCGTGCGTGCGTGCGTGTGCGTGCGCGTGCGTGCGCGTGCGTGCGCGTGCGTGCGTGTGCGAGTATGTGTGTGTGTGTGTGTGTGTGTGTGTGTGTGTGTGTGTGTGTGTGTGTGTATGTGCGTGCGTGCCTGCGTGCGTATGTGTGCATGCGTGCGTGCGTGCGCGCGCGTGTGTGTGCGGAAAGTAAATAATCTTCTGTCGCAGGTTCGAAGATGATCGATCTATCGGTTTTTCTAACTGCGCGCATTGTCCTAATCGGCACCTTGAGATAAAAAACAACAACCCAACCCACCCCCACATGAGAAGAGCTTTAGGCCTACGCTTCCTCTTGTCTGCTCAGATCTGATAAGAACGCCAATATCTTGCTAGTAGCAAGGGGTATTTAAAAAAGAAAGAAAAGAAAAGCGAAATAAATTCGAGTGCATATTCTGATCGCTTCTCGGCCTTTTGGCTAAGACAAGTGATTCAGGAACATAAATTTTTGTTTATACCATGGTACATGGCGAAAGCCGATACGCGACGTTAAACTGAACTTCCATCCATTCGAGTGCAGATTTAGCTATTGATTTGAACTTTATCTTGCGTATTTATTTTCTCTAACAAGGATAACTCAAACATTGCAAAACCTTTTTTTTTATTAAAATAAAACAGATAAAGGATTGCGCATTATCCCGATTGAACTTTTTTCTGTCTTTGAATTATCTGCTTTGAAGAGGAACAAAATTAATCTATAGACATTTAATTGCCGAAAGGTGCACGCACATGAAAGTAGAAATTCTGGCAATCGGCTCCCCTCGTGTTTACGATCCCCAATCTCAAAGTCTGTTTCTTTCAGTTTTATGAAAATTATCATAGGCTGATGCTAACATGTCCCTTTCTTTCCCCAAATGGCAGAATGCTGTTACTCAGTGAAGATTTTCCATGCGAAAATTTGAGGGATGGGGGTGTGGGTGTGGGTGTGTTAAAGTACAAGATGGCCGAATTTCTCATCTTCTTCTTCTTTTTTTCTTCAAACAACTTCCACCATCTTGCTGATGATTCTGTTGCTATGCTAAAACTGGGGGACTATCCATTCTGGCAGCTTATGTCACGACTGCTGTAGGGGTACCTGAAGATGGTTTGGGGGACAGAAGTTGAAGGGGCAGGGGGAAGGGTGGGGGTCGTGGGCTAAATCATGGGTATTGGGGAGAAATTGGAGGGAGGGAAGGGGAGGAGATGAGGGCGATGTTACGACCTCAACTGGAAGGGCGCTGATCGTCCGTGGAAAGAAGGAGTAGGCCTACTTCCTGTAGCTGGCTTTACAGGAAGGGAGGAGGTAAATGGACTGGTCGGATTGTCTTGTCCTCCTTGTTGGTAGGTTCAGAGATGGAGAGTACGGCGTGTTGATGGAGACTTGGCCATGGTGGTACTTATAGAAAGTTGTAAGCCTTGCTGTACGTCTCCTGTCGGCGAGTGGTGTCCAGTTCAGCTGCGTGTACATTTCCTCCACGCTGGATGTCTGGCGATGCCTGTTCACCACCCAGCGGGCGGCTCGCCGCTGAACTTTCTCCACCCTGCCAACATATCCTTTGCAGTGTAGGGATCCCACACTGGGGAAGCATACTCCAGGACAGGTCTTATGAAGGATTTGTACGCTGTCTCCTGATGGTGACGGATCCAACTTTCAAGTTCCTCCGAAGAAAGCCTAGGGTCTTACCGGCTTAGTTGGTGACTGTTGAAATATGGGCGTCCCACCTGAGATCTTGGGAGATGGTGACATACAAGTAATTAATTTAATGGACTTGCTTCAGCTTTTGGCCGTGAAAATGGTAGTCCTGGATCAGGGGGTCTCTTTTTCTGTGAGATGTGAAGGCTCTGGCATTTGTCAGGATGGAACGACATTTGGTATTTAGTCTCCCATGCTGCCAGGTTGTTGAAGTCCCGTTGAAGGTCGACGTGGTCCTTGTTTGAATTCACAGTTTTATGGCAGAGAGTGTCATCAGCAAAGAGACGAGAGGCAGAGAACAGTTCTTTCGGAAGGTAATTTATATAGAAGAGAAACAGGGCTGACCCAAGCACAGAACCTTCGGAAACTCCTGATTCAACTGGGATTGCCTCCGATGATGCGCCGTCTACCACCACTCTCTGCTGTCTGCCTGTCAACAAGTTTTGGATACACCTGTTGATATGGCCGCTGATCCCATAGTGGCGAAGCTTGTGGATGAGGTGGGAGACTTTGTCGAAAGGTTTCTCAAAGTCCACCACTAGGACGTCTGTCTACTTTCATCAACTTCAAGCCAATACGTCTTGCACTATTTTCATCACTTATAAATAATATTAATGCTCACCTTCTTTTTCATCACTTTTTCTGCGAAAGAAAAACACAGCCTCCGTCAATAAATTATCTTTCTTACGGGGATAACAACTATTGTGGATATTGCCACAGAGGTCGTTTTGATATTACTCGTTGTCACACTTCAAACAAATCCTCCTCTTCTGGAACTCGCACCATCATATGAACAGAGTACAGTGTCACTAAGAACAAACAACGAAACAAAGTGCCATCATTTGAAGGAAACAAAGACGTCATTGTAGTCTTACCATTTGCTTGTCAGAGTCCATTATTTTTGTGCCCTGGCTTGTCAGTGACCGACTATTCACAAACGTCAGGCACTTGATAGGTCAACTTCACTTCGGCTACGAGATGAAGAAAAGGAAGAAAAAGAACACTTTTACAGAGAGCTCACAGGCCCTGGGCCTACGCTTCTCGGGCCTGAACGCAAGTCGATCGGAGTGGACACCGCAGACGCCAGTTACTAATAAGCATGGCCAGCACGAAAAGCACACAATTCAGGCAATTGGGCCTATTATGCATATTAACACATATATAATATAACATAATAGGCACACACACACACACACACACACACTCACTTACTCACACAACTCATGTTGTTGATGGTTTTGTTGGTAATTCTTTACATTTCGACCATATTCTGGTGGACACTCCATTACATGAATATGATTGTAAACCAGTCTGATACGAGCCCTGGACCAAATTAGGAGCTGCAACACAGGCCTATAAAATGTTCATACTGCAAACGCGCTCATTAAAAAAAATCATTCTATTATCAGACCTGGTATTGCAGTACCTCCAGGATCTGCTTAGATAATTGAATGATGATTGGTTGATAGTTCCTCAGGATCTGCTTAGAGAGAGAGAGAGAGAGAGAGAGTTCGTCACATAGAGAGAGAGAGAGAGAGAGAGAGAGAGAGAGAGAGAGAGAGAGAGAGAGAGAAGAGAGAGAGAGAGAGAGAGAGAGAGAGAGAGAGAGAGAGAGAGAGAGAGAGAGAGAGATGAGAGAGAGAGAGAGAGAGAGCTCTCTGCTTGATCTTGATCTTGACTGTAGTCGAAATCTCTGCTTGACCTTGACTCTATCTGTGGCATTATATCGACGAACTTGGGGAGAGCACAACTTACAATAGCAAAACATATTCTAATTTGAGTGACCTGGCCAGCCAGCGCCCTTTGGCAAAGGTGCAGTTGAGACCAGGATCAGGATCAATACGTCGCAGGTGCCAATACTGGCAATAGTCGCGAAGGAACTAGGAGGGCGCATGTACTTACAGAAAACATAGAAAGAAAAAGACATAACGCGTGCAATAACCCCCCCCCCCCCCCCCCCAGTTCAGCCTGGAAGGAACAGGCCCACTTCCAGAAACAAGCGGGGGAGGGGGGAATCTAATTTTAGTCAAGTCAGTTGGCGCAGGCTCAGATGGAGATCTGATCAGCGCTGATGTAAATGCGCTGATAGAGCCTGCGTTGACGGTGGCCTCGCTCAACTTGTTCCACTCCGCAGCAGTCCGCACGAAGAAAGAGCTACGATATTGCTCTGTTCGACATTCTTGGACACGGAATCCACGCGAGTGGTTGATGACCTGTTGTTCGAGGATGTTTGTGGACTGGAAGCCTTCATATTTGGTGGGTTTGATACTGCAACGCTTTGTATTTGCTGGAGCGAGAAAATTTTCCGCTGGGAGTGCAGCTATCCTGTAGAAAAGGCTGAGGCGTTGCTGCCTGCGACGTTCTTTCAGAGGAAGGAGGTTCAGTTCTGCTAGCATGTTTCTTACGCAGCCTGGATTTCTGGTCGTGTAATCCCTTGTGATGAAGCGGGCTGCCTGGCGCTGAACTCTCTCAAGTTTGTCTATGTCTTGCTTCAGGTGCGGGTTCCACACTGTTGCTCCACAGACCGACAGACAGAGCTTCTGTTCCAATTGTGTGTATTATCTGGTTTTGTTTTGTTTTGCTGGTGGGGAAAAAAAAGAAACCAAACAAGGAAGAAGGAAACTTCGGTTGTTGTTCATGGGCCCCGCCCACTCCTGTTCCACGTGACTCGACAGAGTGACTTCCCTTTGTTTACTTTCAGTTCGATTTTGGAGACGGAACGCAACAACCAGGAGCGAAATGGGTGTCCAACAACTTGCTTTTGTTTTCCCGTTGCTTTTAACAATCTGTGAACCCAGGACACTGCTGTACGATGGAAGGCTCCAGTTGGTTTCCGAGTTTGCTGTTGTCAACGACAGACCTATCATTGGTGAGATGAGACACGAGTCTAATTTCCTTCTTTCTACTTAGTACTACAGTGCCGTGGTACTACATAATCAGTACATAGAATAGACTTCAATAGAGCAGGTTTAGTGTTACGGTTGTTAGTCACTTAGTGTCACACTTTCTGACTTGCAGATGATTCCAGATTCAATGATTGTTTTAACTGATTAATAGCCTAAAGACATTTAGAAAGTGGCGAAGGGATTTTGATAATATTGTGATGATCGCGTGATTATGATAAGGTTTGGTTGAAAACGAGTTTGCACTTCTCACGTGCAGGCCTGTTCCAAACTAAGTCAGTCTTGGGGAGACAATGATTCAGCATGTTGGCGAAGGTGCAGTTGAGCAACCTCCAAATGTTTGAGAAACATGATTGACTTTGGGTTAAGTTCTATAATCTTTATTTTGAGCGCTGATTTCTACCAAATTTGAATCGGGTTCAACTACAAGGGATAGGGTAACATTTATGATATTAGGGCTCTTTCAATTAATAACTTAAAATTTTAATTAATTTTATTCTAAAAAAACCCAACAGCTGCTCAAAGCATTATTATATTCATAAGAAAGATCCTGCTTTTAGCAAAAATCGAGTCTTTCCTGGTATTGCAATTTGCAGTACATCCAGGATTGACCATGTACATATAATATGTACAATCGGTTACTGAAGAAAACGGCCCCTGACGAAAATGGCCCCTACAAAAACGGCCCTTGTCCTACGAAAACGGCCCTACTCGGAAAACCAAAACGGCCCTACTGTCAAAAACGAAAACGGCCCTACTGTCAATAACGAAAACGGCCCAACAACAACCAAAACGGCCCCGCTGTTTATTATACCCCTGCTTTCCTAGGTAAGAGGTAGGGGTAAATTCTGGAATCACTTTGTCCGTCTGTCTGTCTGTTTGTCTTTATGTCATTTTCAAGTTCATGTGTTAAAGGTCAAAGGCTTCCTGCTTTTCTAACTACTGTTGCACTTTTTTACCCGGCCAGGGGACGGGTCTGTCTGTGTACTGTTTGTCAGTGTATCAATTTTCTTAAAAACTACTGGACGGATTTCCATCCAGTTTGGCAGAGGGGTTGACATCTTGTAAAGGAATGTTCCTATCATATTTATGATTGTGCTGACCTTGACCTTGACCTTGACGTTTGACCTTGATAACCAATATTTCCTTCTTTGGGCTATATATTTAATTCCCGATCTGTATCATGAACCAGGGAACACAATTGCTTCACATTTTGTGTGGTGGTGCATCACGGCGATGGAGGGAGTTTGTATTGTCAGCTTCCATTTCTCGTTTATTCTTTGTTCTTTTTCTTCACGACAGTTTACATTGTCAAGTTTTAAAAACTTGAATTAGGCGTGTATGAGATTTTGACTCTCTCACACTCACGCCGTTTTGGAAAGAGAAGGGACATTTTCGTCTCGAGTACCGGGCCCGTTTTCGTAACTAGTAGGGCCGTTTCCGTCCCAAGTACCGGGGCCGTTTTCGTAACTAGTAGGTCCGTTTTCTCTGGTCACGATACAATCTGTACATTTTTAGCGCATCATATGTACCTGCACTAGGTCGGAGGATGTTAAACACACTTTGTTCACATTTAAAAAAATAACTGTTTCTTCAATGTTTTTCAGACGATTTTATTTCTTTCATTTTTCCTACTTTTCTACTACAGTGGAACCTCCCTTATAAGACCTTCAAAAACCATCCAAAATGAGGTCTTATAAGGGAGGTAATTTTAATGCTTACAAAGAAGGGCAATGTCTCAGAGAAGTAGGTCTTATATGGTAGGGAGTCTTATAATGGGAGGTCTTATAAGGGAGGTTCCACAGTAGCCTGCTTTAATGGTGTATTCAACGCTTTAAGTCATCTTTTTGAGTAAGAAAACAACAATTGAGCCAGCACACACGATTCTAAGAAATGGAAAAAGGTAGCGCTTTTTTTTCTTTAAAAGCGAGGCCTACATTGTTTTTGTATTTAGAACTCAGTTTAAGTCTGTAATTTAGACTGAAAATTTCTCTTGAAATACGTTTTAACAACGAGAATTTACAAAAGGATTATTGCATTGTTAAAGAAATTGTGCATGAGTACTATGTATTTTGTACGTCTTTTTATGCCAATGCATTGTTTCAAGAATTTGAGTGTGTGTGTGTGTGTGTGTGTGTGTGTGTGTGTGTGTGTGTGTGTGTGTGTGTGTGTGCGCATGTGGAAAAGGGATAAAACAGGCATGTTCTTTAGTTTTTTTGCTTTATTTTTTGTTTGTTAGTTTTTTTTCCCTTGTTTTTTTTCACGTATTGATATATTTCCCCCTGATGCGATGCTCAAGGAAAGTGAGTTTCTATGAGTGTATAGTTGTGTATGTGAAAGGGGGGAGGGGGGGTCACAACCACATTAGAAGGGGGTGAGAGAGAGAGGAGGGGGGGGAGAGAGAATGCAGTCATGCTTGTAAACATCCACCAAGGTTTTTGAGAAAATATTTTTTGAGAAAATATTCATGCAAAGGGGTACTCACTGAATAAACGCCCACTTTTTGATTGATGTTGTGCATAGTGGGAGGGGAGGGGTGGGCTTACACAAGGTACTTTACAATAATAGTACTGTATTCTTAAAAATTAAAAAAGCCGACCACACTCTTAAAGACCCCCACATCACGTGTCACATTCCCTCTTATGCTAGGAAGATTTCTTAAGATTTCTTACCAGCTATAAGAGGGAAAACACGCGAAAACCGTGATTTTGACACGTGATGTGGTGGGTCTTTAAGTGCAATTTTCACAGCACCCGATTTCCAATGCTTTTAGTTTATGCCTATTTTTAGCACTCACCACCAACATAAACCAATTCAAAGTTTGTGTCCATTA
>CM065680.1:57409266-57429266 GCA_017654935.2 Phymorhynchus buccinoides
CGCATAACTTATTATTGCATAGCATAACAACTTTTTGATGTAGCCTTGGTGTTCTAGCCTATGTCAATTGATCTGACATAGCCTTAGGCCAAGACGGGAATTATGGCATTTTAAGCTATACAATGATGATTTTTACACCCGATGAAGCGTTTTGGCATCTGTAGGATGGTATCTTGGATGATAATAGGGTTTTTGAAGGAATTTTAAGTGAGTATCCATCGTATCTGCGACTCTTGAACACTTTTGATGTCTAGAGTATGGTGCACGGCAATCTTTGCCTCCCTCTTCTCTTTTTTGTGTCCTCCAATAGGACGCCCTCGTTTATTAGGTGATGTTTTTGTCCACCAATAGGACGCCCTCGTTTATTAGGTGATGTTTTTGTCCACCAATAGGACGCCCTCGTTTATTAGGTGATGTTTTTGTCCACCAATAGGACGCCCTCGTTTATTAGGTGATGTTTTTGTCCACCAATAGGACGCCCTCATTTATTAGGTGATGTTTTTGTCCACCAATAGGACGCCCTCGTTTATTAGGTGATGTTTTTGTCCACCAATAGGACGCCCTCATTTATTAGGTGATGTTTTTGTCCACCAATAGGACGCCCTCGTTTATTAGGTGATGTTTTTGTCCACTAATAGGACGCCCTTGTTTATTAGATGCACAGGTTGTAATTGGAGAAAAACAATCACCTTATAGTCTTAAAATTATGGTAACTAAGTGAGAGCTTGTTTTAACCTTTTTGTGCTAGGTGTATTTTTCATTCATCATGTATGTTGACAGTTTAAGTAATGTTTAAGAACGAACAAAACAAAAAACAGATGGACGAACTACCAAAAATCAACAGACGTTAAAAAACTGAAACATTACATGTTCAATAACAACATTCTTCTTCTTTTAGTTACCAATAATGTTTTTTTCTTGCTTGCTTATGAACGTTTGCATTATTCTTTTTAGCTTCAATTAGTATCATAATTCTTCATATTGATGTTATTCAATACTTTTGACAGGATTCTTTTTCCTGGGGGAGCTGTCAGTCTGACAGAAAGCCAGTATGCTCGCACCGGCCGCATCGCCTACAAACTCTCACTAGAGGTTAGTGAGTATTAGTCGTAGATCAGAAAGGGAAAGCTTATGAGTATGTATCTTATTTCTGCTTTGACTTTGTTTGTTTTTTCTTGGAGTCTTGGCTGCTTGTGCAATAGGTTAGTTGGTAGAGCTCTAGAAGTAGAAGTGCAATGCTGGGGTTGCTGGCTTAAATTTCTCAGATGCTGACTCCATTTCTCAAGAGTCTTGCAAACCAAACTATACTTTATATAACCAAACTATACTTTATATAACCAAACTATACTTTATATAACCAAACTATGCTTTATATAACCATACTATCCTTTATATAACCAACCTATTCTTTATATAACCAAACTATTCTTTATCTAACCAACCTATTCTTTATATGGTTTGGTTATCTGTTTGAACATGTGTAACACCTTGTTAAGCAGCCACGAAGTGAGAGCTGCTTAATGTTTTCAGGGGAATTTCTGTTCCTATGTGGCTGGCTGACTATCTATGTTACCATGATAGCATTTGAATGGAAGCATGTAGTAGGCTGAAATTTTGCATGTGGATAGGTACTTAGGATATCTAGGCCAAGTTTGAAGATGAAAGTAATTGGTCTTCTTATTCTTTTTTCTTCTTCTTCTTCTGCGTTCAATTGGCTACGCATCAAAATCTCAGACCGAGTGCTGCCGCAATCCTGGATGTCCGGCGAAGGTCGTCTGCTGTCCCCCAGAGTTTGGTTCTGAGGTCTGTCCCTCCGGGCCAGGTCTGTTGCTGCATCCCATCATACTGAGGGCAGTCTTGGAGAGCACGGGAAGGGGTCTGGTCAGCTTGTCCACACTGGCACAGGGATGAGTCCGTGACCCCAATCCTTCGTAGGTGTGCGCGGAGGCCGCAGTGCCCTGTGTGCAGGCGAAAGATGGTGGGTTGATCTCTCCTCTCCAGTGTCCGGATTGGGTCCTTGTGTGTCTCGTAGCCGTTGTTTCGGCGGAGCCAGTCCGCTTTGAACCTGCCACGGATAAGAGTCTTGGCTTCTTCATATTATAGCAGGGACATCAGACTGGGTGAGCTGACTACCTTCCTTTGCAAGGCGATCTGCACATTCATTTCCCGAAAGGCCAACATGAGCAGGCACCCACTGGAGAGTAGTTGGGCCTTTCTGGGTCAGGGTGGCAAGGGAGGCCCTAAGAGATTGTACTAGAGGGTCTGGATCAGCAGAGTCAAGGGCCTGAAGAGTGGACATTGAGTCCGTGAAGATGGAGACGCTGCCGAGGGGCTTTTCACAAGAGGAGAGGAAGTCTGTTGCTGTTTGGATGGCCAGTACTTCGGCTCGGATGTTGGAGCAGAGCTTTCCTCCTTATAAATGCCATACTGCTGCAGTCTCCGTCTGTATACCGGACATACACTCCCCTTCCACCATTGCGTGTGGCACCCTCTGCTGATCCATCTGTGTAGACATGGGTCCAGGAGCTGGCAGGATAGCTGTCATGTATCATGGCCAGAGACAGGGACTTGAGTGCGGCTGTTTGCTGGTTTTTGACAGTGATGCCAGGAACACTAAGGCTGGTGGTGGCCTTCACCTCTTGGTCAAGTCTCCACTCAGGCAGGGCGAGATCTGTACAGGACTGTTCCTCTGGGAGGATGTCACTATATTGTGCTCTGAGTGCCTTGTTCTGGTGGTTGAGGCTCTGGCGTTTGAGGCTCTGGCGTTTGAGGCTCTGGCATTTGAGGCTCTGGCGTTTGAGGCGGTTCTTGGTGGGCTGCTGTAGTCTGTCATGGACGTGATGTGAAGGCAATCTTCGCAGTTTTTCACCCTGCATCAGGACATTCCGGTCGTGTCTACTTCCCAGGGGTTCAAGGTTGGCAGACTTCTCCATCTCATGGATTGGTGTTGTCCTCATGGCACCAAGAATGAGGCGGAGTCCCATGTTTTGGACCTTGTCTAGCCTGCTTTTGTTGGTTTTTGAGGCCGTTCCCCATGAGGTTGAGGCATACTCCATGGTGGGTCTGACTGCTCTTACATACACCTTGGTGAGGAGTTTAGAATATATTGCAATCTGTGTGAGGAATTACGTATTGAAGTGAAGAAGTTTGTGACGGAAAATGAATAATGAGCTCCTAGCAGGGATCTCTTAAGTTTTATAAAATAGACAACCCATTGTATAAACACAAATATGGATTGTTCGACTCTAAGGACCTGTTCTCTAATCATTGACAAGCTTCATTCAAAACAAAGTGATCTTACATATAAAAGGATAAACTTTAAACTGCTTCTCACCAAAACCATACATTTCAGTAAGCTTTATGCTTTGTCCTTGCATTTTTGTTTCTGTGCTGCGTCAAATATGATATGTAATAGCTTTGATACATTTTTGATCTTCTGTTCAATTTGGATTCAAAATTTGGATGTCAGTTGATGTGCAAATATCAACTAACACAGTCACTTGTAAGTTTACTTGAAAATGGGTTGTGCCTTAAAAATGTTGTGATTGTGTTTCATTTGTAATTTTTTGTTCTTTCTGCTTTCATTTCTACTTTTGTTTTGTTTGTAAACAGTTGCACAAGTTACAAAAACATCGGTCAGACACTTTAGATTTTACAGCCTCATACTTTCCTACTATACTAACTGCGTTTAGCTGTTTGTATGCATGTGAATGCTATCAAATATGCTTTGGTAATCGTAATTTTGTCAAGATATACTTTTGTTTGCCAGGCATTTGACAAATCCAGGGAGATTTTCCCCGTGTGGGGCACCTGCCTGGGCTTTGAGCTGCTCAACACCATCACAGCGGGGAAGAATGTGATGCAGGACGTAGATGCCGAAAACATAACCCTGCCCCTTGATTTGGTTCACGGTCAGTGAATGAAACTAAAAAAACAAAACAACAGTAATTGATAGGGGGAACGAGAGAGAAGAGAGGGAGAGGTATTGATTTGTGTGTGTGTGTTTTCTTTCTTTCTGTCTTATGCAGTGTGCTATCTAAATAAATGAATAGCAGTACTCTTACATACCCTTTCTGTTGTAATGTATGCGTTTGGAAATCTTGCTGATTTGCAGTTATAAATCTCACTGAGGGAGGATGGGGGGGGGGGAGGAAGGGAATGAATGAGGGAGAGACAGAGAGAACGAACGAACTAACGAATCTTGTTTAATGATGGTAAAGAATAAGCAATACAAGCTTCTTTTCCTCTTGCCATCAATAGCAAAAAAAAAGGGAACGTTTGAAATAGCACAACAAAATGACATGTCAAAATTGACGTTAAAAAACAAAACAAGCAAAAAGACAAACATAAATATAAAAAAAATGAAAAGAATAAATACATCCACAACTATTCAAATTACATCAAGAATGCCCGAAAAATATCACCACTGAACAGCTACTGAACAGTTATACACAAAAATACAACTTTTTTACCATGCAAAAAAATATAAACAAAGCAATAAATGCAACAGACAATAATAAAAATGAACCACACACACTCTCCCCCCCCCCTAATTCAACAAATACATTTGTAGCGGTGCCATAAGTGATGAGGTTTAACCGAGGCGTGGTTACCGCTACACCTATCTGTATTAATAAAAAAATCGGGACTTTACTGGTTTCGTACTGCCTCTGGGCATTGCCTCCAGTATTGTTCCCACCATATTTGTATTTACAAATGTCCCATATGTGTGTCTGATTCAGACCAAGAGGACGTAAAACACCATTTTTCGTCGTCGTCTCTCCCCCCCCCCCCCCCCCATCGCACGCGCGCACGCACACAATGAGAGAGAGAGAGAGAGAGACAAAGAGAGAGAGAGAGAGAGAGAGAGAGAGAGAGAGAGAGAGAGAGAGAGAGACTACCATGGAAAATGACAAGTTTGGCACAGTGAAATGTTACTGGAATCAGATAAGATCAATGTTTATAATTATATTCGAGTTAGCAAACTCTGTCATTAATTGCTTATGATGATTTACTTTAAAGGTTCTCACACTGTCTATCTCTGTGAGAGAGACGGACAGAGACATAGGGTGACAGAAAGGGATCTGGGAGGGACACTGGAAAGGACAGACCCAGAGGAAGAAAACTGATCTTCATGAGTGACAGAAAGGGATCTGGGAGGGACACTGGAAAGGACAGACCCAGAGGAAGAAAACTGATCTTCATGAGTGACAGAAAGGGATCTGGGAGGGACACTGGAAAGGACAGACCCAGAGGAAGAAAACTGATCTTCATGAGTGACAGAAAGGGATCTGGGAGGGACACTGGAAAGGACAGACCCAGAGGAAGAAAACTGATCTTCATGAGTGACAGAAAGGGATCTGGGAGGGACACTGGAAAGGACAGACCCAGAGGAAGAAATTAAATAATATTTGCTAAGTAGAGTGATGTCTTTGCCTGTGATATCTCCAGATCTGTTAACTCTCTCTACGCTATGCTATTAGTAGCGTACATGCCCCGCACAACTGTTCAACACAATAGTGCGCTGTAGAGTACATCGTGTTTACACATGCATAGTTCATAACTTGGTGAATCCATGTAAACTGAACTGGTGCAAAGGTATTCCCCTATGATCCATTAGTAGTTTTCAACTAATGAAATGACTTCTAGTCTATTTTTTAGGACGGCAGTGTATGCAAACAAGTGCCTCCCCCCTCACCCTCGTTGTCTTCTTTGTCATGTTTTTCCCCTCCAAAATGTCACTAATCGGCCTGTGACATAGATTATGTTTTGGAACTTTGACAGAAGTTGTTTTTTTATATGACAAATGATGTCACAATTTTTCAAAGCTGTACCATTTTGCATTATTTTTGAATATTTTTTAAGTGATGTAAACCTGCCAGTGTATAAAGGTTAGGATTGGATAGTGTAGAATGAGTCAACCTTTTTGTGTTCCAGGATTCCAGCACAGTCGCATGTTAGGCCGAGTTCCCTTTGATGTGCTGAAGTACCTCAGTGATGAGCCTGTCACTCAGAATGAGCACCACTATGGAATCTTTCTTGATGTGAGTTTGCACTGGGAATTCTGTCTGTGAAATCAGGGGCTCAAAATCAGCGCACAAAATATGTCTCTACAATGTTTGGGGGTCACAGGATATTTTAGAGATTCTCTCTTTATGATTTTGTCAATATATTTTTTAATCGGTGCGTCCTGTGAAGTTCTGCTACATTTAGTGATGCACTGGTGTGTGGCCAAATTTCAGTGTCAGAGACGCACATAATTATGTGCTTACAAATCAACTCTGGTGTGTATGTGACAGTATGGAATCTTGCTTGATGTGAGTGTGTATGTAACAGTATGGAATCTTGCTTGATGTGAGTGTGTATGTAACAGTATGTGTATGTAACAGTATGTGTATGTAACAGTATGTGTATGTAACAGTATGGAATCTTGCTTGATGTGAGTGTGTATGTAACAGTATGGAATCTTGCTTGATGTGAGTGTGTCTGTAACAGTATGGAATCTTGCTTGATGTGAGTGTGCCTGTAACAGTATGGAATCTTGCTTGATGTGAGTGTGTATGTAACAGTATGTGTATGTAACAGTATGTGTATGTAACAGTATGTGTATGTAACAGTATGGAATCTTGCTTGATGTGAGTGTGTCTGTAACAGTATGGAATATTGATTGATGGGAATGTGTATGTAACAGTATGGAATCTTGCTTGATGTGAGTGTGTATGTAACAGTATGGAATATTGATTGATGGGAATGTGTATATAACAGTATGGAATCTTGCTTGATGCAAGTATGTATCAATATGGAATCTTGATGATGCAAGTATGTTTGCTACAATATGGAATATTGATGATGTGAGTATGTATATGTAACAGGGTGCGTGTAAGGGTTGGGGTTCTACTCATCCGCTATCAAAATCTCGGATCAGTCAGGACTCCAGTCTTGGTTTTCTCTCTTTATTTACTGTACACTTTGCATGCCTGAAAAAATAAAACATTTGATACCCTCATTAGTATCTATTATAATAAAAGTAAAACACAAATTTAATTATCTAAAACATTTTAATGTGAAATTACATTCTCACATCAACTTCTGCAATCACACACATAATACCATAAAATAACAGCATTCCTAAAATAGCCATTCTATAAGTTATAACAGTCTTGCTTTCCAAAAGTTTGAACGGATTTCTAAACACACAAACCGGACAGGAATGACCCAAATTCCCGGTAGCAGTAAAACAACGGATTTCGCAACTCGCAAACCGGACAGGAATGACCCAAATTCCGGTAGCAGTATAAAAACTCTGATTATAACCACGAAACCGACCACACTGAACAGGCTATGCCAATTGCAGAGCACTAGCAATTTGACACAGGACTCTTAACAAGTAACTGTAACCAGTGCACCATTCAATCTACATGAGGCTATTCCATCAGCCCACACCAGAGTCTATCTTACCACAAGCATCATGGGGCTCTTAACGAGAAACTGAACTCAGTGGAACCTTTGACCTCAGTCCACACTGTACAGACCATGCTTAAGTTTTGTAGTAAATGTCATTCACATTCTTACTCCCAAAACATCTGTAAAGTTAACTACATGGTGTTATAAAATATCAATATATGCCACGATGAACTGTACACTATCAGTTACCATTTGCACAGTCACAGAAATCGACTTCACTTTCAGCTCCACACAACTTGCATCTAGTTGATCTACAAACAAATCCTCTCTCCATTAAATACAACTAAGAACTTTCACTCTTAAAACGCTGAATTTTATAACATTTTCCTTTTAAAACATTCAATTTCCATACAAAAGAAATATCTAAATTTCTCCTCACTAAAACAGAGTGCAATTGTTCACTCCTTTAATCACTCATTCTCAAAAGTAGTATTTATCAAACCTAAGCTTTTCACAGAGAGAGAGAGAGAGAGAAGAGAGAGGGGAGAAGAGAGAAGAGAGAGAGAGAGAGAGAGTAAGACAGGGAGAGAGAGAGAGAGAAGGAAAAGAACGAAACAGAGCAGAGTTCACAACCACGTTACTCATGTTTCTCCCGAATATAAACTTGTTGTTGGTTGACAGTCACAGTCCGAGTGCCAACATGAAAACAGAACATCCCAGCTTAAAATGCATTATTAAATACTTCAACTTTGTTCATAGCATCACTAGAATGTACTCACTATGACAACCAGTGGGATCCCAAAACAACAAACTGCTTCTAGCATACTGAAAGGCGACTGACAACTCTTGAACCAGTGACCAGCTGCTGTCAGCACTGAGTTGTTTTCATTTTGAACACATCACGTGATCTCTGTGCCTAAAGTAAAAATTTATAATTCATAACAGTATGGAATATTGATGAAGCGAGTGTGTAGCAGTACAGCATTTTGCTTTAAGTGAGGATGTAGCCTTATGGAATGTAACTCATATGATTGCTACAGTGTTACATGCTGCAGTGTGGAATGTTTTAGTATATAAAAAGGAAGAGGAGGTGTGTGTGTGTGTATAAATATATTGGTCACATAGTATAAAGGGATTGGTTGATTGAAGTTAAGTATTATTGAATGTTGCTTGCAGTACATCTAAAGGATATCATGTTCATAGTTTTTACTTAAATATTTTGATTATGCTTCAGGCATTCAAGAGCAACAGAGCATTGAGCAAGTTTTACCATGTGCTGTCCACGAATGTTGACAGACAAGGAAAAACCTTTGTCTCCACTTTTGAAGGTAACTGTACATCAACTCTTATTCAAATAATGTTTTCTAATATGTAGTGCAAAGTTCTGTAATTCATTGATAAAGTGTTTTTTTTTTTTAATTGTTTGTGATTCCTGCCATTGCATTTATTTATTTATTTTTAATTTTCTTGAGTGAGTAGTTTCCCTTTCCCCACTTCCTAAGCGTAAGATTAGCAAACAAACAATGCAGAAAGAAACAAATTGAAACAGACCACAACAACAACAAAATACACAAAATACCCCCTAAAACACTGTAGATCAGTATGTTTTCTCTGCATTTTTGTGTACTGTGTGTATTTTAGCACGCCTTAAGAATGGTACAATTATTTTGTTGTTGGCTAAAAGACTCCAGGGATCATCCAAATTGCTGAAGCACTTGAACACTATGGTATAACTAAGTGCATCAGCTACGGATGAGAACATTTACGTGTGTGACCGTTTTTGATTACCCCGCCACGTGCGCAGCCACACTCCGTCTTTGGGGGAAATGATTTCCTTTATGCCATGACATTGCTGTGTGCATTTTGTTCAAAGATAATTGTCACATGTGTTTGTTTTAATTGTATGAATCGCAGATGTTTTCACACATAAATTTCTCATTGAGATAATAAAGCGTTTTGAGTTTGAGTTATGTGAACATTCCTACTTACTGGAACAATTATATGCCTTAATTATGTAAAAAAAAAAGAAGAAAAAATCTCTAACTTTGGAGTTTAATTTTTTTTTATAGTTTTGATTTGAATAAGATTTTTTAATTTCTGTAAAGAATGCAAGTTCAAAATAAATATACTGCCTATTTTTGAAGTACTCCATTTTTAAAGTACAAGTGTCTCAAGTATGGCAGCCAGTGGTATCTGTGTATGTAAATATTTATAGTAATAAAATGGGAAGTTAAAGTAAAAGAATTACAAAATTCTAGAATTATATATGGAAATTTCTGTTCTCGGCGTATAGCAATTACAGTACCTGTATTCACTTCTATCATATTTTCCTTTCTGATTTTGGAGTTTTCTGTTCAATCTAGTTGTCCTGCAATGATTGGAGTTCTTGGCAAAGAAATCTATAAGTTGAGGAAAGTGCAGTGTTTGACTTTCCTCAACAGCTTTCAAGTACCCAATCTACGGGGTCCAGTGGCACCCGGAGAAGAATGCTTTCAAATGGAACCCCAGCTTACGACATCAACCACAGCGGGCACGCCGTCCAACTGCAGCAATACTTGAATGTCCCCTGCACTCACCTTCAGGTGAGTGAAGAAGTCGGCAAAGTACTGCTGCACTTGGACGGCGTGCCCGCTGTGGTTGATGTCGTAGCTGGGGTTCCATTTGAAAGCATTCTTCTCCGGGTGCCACTGGACCCCGTAGATTGGGTACTTGAAAGCTGTTGAGGAAAGTCAAACACTGCACTTTCCTCAACTTATAGATTTCTTTGCCAAGAACTCCAATCATTGCAGGACAACTAGATTGAACAGAAAACTCCAAAATCAGAAAGGAAAATATGATAGAAGTGAATACAGGTACTGTAATTGCTATACGCCGAGAACAGAAATTTCCATATATAATTCTAGAATTTTGTAATTCTTTTACTTTAACTTCCCATTTTATTACTATAAATATTTACATACACAGATACCACTGGCTGCCATACTTGAGACACTTGTACTTTAAAAATGGAGTACTTCAAAAATAGGCAGTATATTTATTTTGAACTTGCATTCTTTACAGAAATTAAAAAATCTTATTCAAATCAAAACTATAAAAAAAAATTAAACTCCAAAGTTAGAGATTTTTTCTTCTTTTTTTTTTACATAATTAAGGCATATAATTGTTCCAGTAAGTAGGAATGTTCACATAACTCAAACTCAAAACGCTTTATTATCTCAATGAGAAATTTATGTGTGAAAACATCTGCGATTCATACAATTAAAACAAACACATGTGACAATTATCTTTGAACAAAATGCACACAGCAATGTCATGGCATAAAGGAAATCATTTCCCCCAAAGACGGAGTGTGGCTGCGCACGTGGCGGGGTAATCAAAAACGGTCACACACGTAAAGTTCTCATCCGTAGCTGATGCACTTAGTTATACCATAGTGTTCAAGTGCTTCAGCTGTTGGGATGATCCCTGAAGTCTTTTAGCCAACAACAAAATAATTGTACCATTCTTAAGGCGTGCTAAAATACACACAGTACACAAAAATGCAGAGAAAACATACTGATCTACAGTGTTTTAGGGGGTATTTTGTGTATTTTGTTGTTGTTGTGGTCTGTTTCAATTTGTTTCTTTCTGCATTGTTTGTTTGCTAATCTTACGCTTAGGAAGTGGGGAAAGGGAAACTACTCACTCAAGAAAATTAAAAATAAATAAATAAATGCAATGGCAGGAATCACAAACAATTTAAAAAAAAAAAACACTTTATCAATGAATTACAGAACTTTGCACTACATATTAGAAAACATTATTTGAATAAGAGTTGATGTACAGTTACCTTCGAAAGTGGAGACAAAGGTTTTTCCTTGTCTGTCAACATTCGTGGACAGCACATGGTAAAACTTGCTCAATGCTCTGTTGCTCTTGAATGCCTGAAGCATAATCAAAATATTTAAGTAAAAACTATGAACATGATATCCTTTAGATGTACTGCAAGCAACATTCAATAATACTTAACTTCAATCAACCAATCCCTTTATACTATGTGACCAATATATTTATACACACACACACACCTCCTCTTCCTTTTTATATACTAAAACATTCCACACTGCAGCATGTAACACTGTAGCAATCATATGAGTTACATTCCATAAGGCTACATCCTCACTTAAAGCAAAATGCTGTACTGCTACACACTCGCTTCATCAATATTCCATACTGTTATGAATTATAAATTGTTACTTTAGGCACAGAGATCACGTGATGTGTTCAAAATGAAAACAACTCAGTGCTGACAGCAGCTGGTCACTGGTTCAAGAGTTGTCAGTCGCCTTTCAGTCTGCTAGAAGCAGTTTGCTGTTTTGGGATCCCACTGGTTGTCATAGTGAGTACATTCTAGTGATGTTATGAACAAAGTTGAAGTATTTACTCATGCATTTTAAGCTGGGATGTTCTGGAGTTTTCATGTTGGCACTCGGACTGTGACTGTCAACCAACAACAAGTTTATATTTGGGAGAAACATGAGTAACGTGGTTGTGAACTCTGCTCTGTTTCGTTCTTTTCCTTCTCTTTCTCTCTCTCCCTGTCTTACTCTCTCTCTCCCTCTCTCTCTTTCTCTCTCTTTCTTTCTCTCTCTGTGAAAAGCTTAGGTTTGAGAAATACTTCTTTTGAGAATGAGTGATCCAAGGAGTGAACAACAATGGAAGCTTAATGCTGCACTCTGTTTTAGTGAGGAGAAATTTAGATATTTCTTTTGTATGGAAATTGAATGTTTTAAAAGGAAAATGTTATAAAATTCAGCGTTTTTAAGAGTGAAAGTTCTTAGCTGTATTTAATGGAGAGAGGATTTGTTTGTAGATCAACTAGATGCAAGTTGTGTGGAGCTGAAAGTGAAGTCGATTTCTGTGACTGTGCAAATGGTAACTGATAGTGTACAGTTCATCGTGGCATATATTGATATTTTATAACACCATGTAGTTAACTTTACAGATTTTTTGGGAGTAAGAATTTGAATGACATTTACTACAAAACTTAAGCATGGTCTGTACAGTGTGGACTGAGGTCAAAGGTTCCACTGAGTTCAGTTCCTCGTTAAGAGCCCCATGATGTTTGTGGTAAGATAGACTCTGGTGTGGGCTGATGGAGTAGCCTCATGTAGATTGAATGGTGCACTGGTTACAGTTACTTGTTAAGAGTCCTGTGTCAAATTGCTAGTGCTCTGCAATTGGCATAACCTGTTCAGTGTGGTCGGCTTAGTGGTTATAATCAGAGTTTTTATACTGCTACCAGGAATTTGGGTCATTCCTGTCCGGTTTGCAAGTTGCGAAATCTGTTGTTTTACTGCTACCGGGAATTTGGGTCATTCCTGTCCGGCTTGTGTGTTTAGAAATCCGTTCAAACTTCTGGAAAGCAAGACTGTTAATGTTATAGAGTGGCTATTTTAGGAATGTTGTTATTTTATGGTATTATGTGTGTGATTGCAGAAGTTGATGTGAGAATGAAATTTCATGTTTAAATGTTTTAGATAATTAAAGGTGTGTTTTACTTTTATTATAATAGATACTAATGAGAGTATCAAATGTTTTATTTTTACATGCATGCAAAGTGTACAATAAATAAAGATAGAAAACCAAGACTGGAGTCCTGACTGATCCGAGATTTTGATAGCGGATTATTATAACCCCAACCCTTACACGCACCCTGTTACATATACATACTCACATCATCAATATTCCATATTGTAGCAAACATACTTGCATCATCAAGATTCCATATTGATACATACTTGCATCAAGCAAGATTCCATACTGTTATATACACATTCCCATCAATCAATATTCCATACTGTTACATACACACTCACATCAAGCAAGATTCCATACTGTTACATACACATTCCCATCAATCAATATTCCATACTGTTACAGACACACTCACATCAAGCAAGATTCCATACTGTTACATACACATACTGTTACATACACATACTGTTACATACACATACTGTTACATACACACTCACATCAAGCAAGATTCCATACTGTTACAGGCACACTCACATCAAGCAAGATTCCATACTGTTACAGACACACTCACATCAAGCAAGATTCCATACTGTTACAGACACACTCACATCAAGCAAGATTCCATACTGTTACATACACATACTGTTACATACACATACTGTTACATACACATACTGTTACATACACACTCACATCAAGCAAGATTCCATACTGTTACATACACACTCACATCAAGCAAGATTCCATACTGTCACATACACACCAGAGTTGATTTGTAAGCACATAATTATGTGCGTCTCTGACACTGAAATTTGGCCACACACCAGTGCATCACTAAATGTAGCAGAACTTCACAGGACGCACCGATTAAAAAATATATTGACAAAATCATAAAGAGAGAATCTCTAAAATATCCTGTGACCCCCAAACATTGTAGAGACATATTTTGTGCGCTGATTTTGAGCCCCTGATTTCACAGACAGAATTCCCAGTGCAAACTCACATCAAGAAAGATTCCATAGTGGTGCTCATTCTGAGTGACAGGCTCATCACTGAGGTACTTCAGCACATCAAAGGGAACTCGGCCTAACATGCGACTGTGCTGGAATCCTGGAACACAAAAAGGTTGACTCATTCTACACTATCCAATCCTAACCTTTATACACTGGCAGGTTTACATCACTTAAAAAATATTCAAAAATAATGCAAAATGGTACAGCTTTGAAAAATTGTGACATCATTTGTCATATAAAAAAACAACTTCTGTCAAAGTTCCAAAACATAATCTATGTCACAGGCCGATTAGTGACATTTTGGAGGGGAAAAACATGACAAAGAAGACAACGAGGGTGAGGGGGGAGGCACTTGTTTGCATACACTGCCGTCCTAAAAAATAGACTAGAAGTCATTTCATTAGTTGAAAACTACTAATGGATCATAGGGGAATACCTTTGCACCAGTTCAGTTTACATGGATTCACCAAGTTATGAACTATGCATGTGTAAACACGATGTACTCTACAGCGCACTATTGTGTTGAACAGTTGTGCGGGGCATGTACGCTACTAATAGCATAGCGTAGAGAGAGTTAACAGATCTGGAGATATCACAGGCAAAGACATCACTCTACTTAGCAAATATTATTTAATTTCTTCCTCTGGGTCTGTCCTTTCCAGTGTCCCTCCCAGATCCCTTTCTGTCACTCATGAAGATCAGTTTTCTTCCTCTGGGTCTGTCCTTTCCAGTGTCCCTCCCAGATCCCTTTCTGTCACTCATGAAGATCAGTTTTCTTCCTCTGGGTCTGTCCTTTCCAGTGTCCCTCCCAGATCCCTTTCTGTCACTCATGAAGATCAGTTTTCTTCCTCTGGGTCTGTCCTTTCCAGTGTCCCTCCCAGATCCCTTTCTGTCACTCATGAAGATCAGTTTTCTTCCTCTGGGTCTGTCCTTTCCAGTGTCCCTCCCAGATCCCTTTCTGTCACCCTATGTCTCTGTCCGTCTCTCTCACAGAGATAGACAGTGTGAGAACCTTTAAAGTAAATCATCATAAGCAATTAATGACAGAGTTTGCTAACTCGAATATAATTATAAACATTGATCTTATCTGATTCCAGTAACATTTCACTGTGCCAAACTTGTCATTTTCCATGGTAGTCTATCTCTCTCTCTCTCTCTCTCTCTCTCTTTCGTCTCTCTCTCTCTCTCCTCTCTCTTTGTCTCTCTCTCTCTCTCTCTCATTGTGTGCGTGGGCGCGCGCGCGCGAGAGGGGGGGGGGGGGAGGGGCAGACGACGACGAAAATGGTTTTTTACGTCCTCTTGGTCTGAATCAATACACATATCGGACATTTGTAAATACAAATATGGTGGGAACAATACTGGAGGCAATGCCCACTTTTTTTTTTTTTTTTTACGAAACCAGTAAAGTCCCGATTTTTTTTAGCAATATATACAGATAGGTGTAGCGGTAACCACGCCTCGTTTTTTAAACCTCATCGGCTATGGCACCGCTACAAAGTATTTGTTGAATTAGGGGGGGGGGAGAGTGTGTGTGGTTCATTTTTATTATTGTCTGTTGCATTTATTGCTTTGTTTATATTTTTTTGCATGGTAAAAAAGTTGTATTTTTGTGTATAACTGTTCAGTAGCTGTTCAGTGGTGATATTTTTCGGGCATTCTTGATGTAATTTGAATAGTTGTGGATGTATTTATTCTTTTCATTTTTTTTATATTTATGTTTGTCTTTTTGCTTGTTTTGTTTTTTAACGTCAATTTTGACATGTCATTTTGTTGTGCTATTTCAAACGTTCCCTTTTTTTTTGCTATTGATGGCAAGAGGAAAAGAAGCTTGTATTGCTTATTTTTTTCCAACATTAAAAAAGATTCGTTAGTTCGTTCGTTCTCTCTGTCTCTCCCTCATTCATTCCCTTCCTCCCCCCCCCCCATCCTCCCTCAGTGAGATTTATAACTGCAAATCAGCAAGATTTCCAAACGCATACATTACAACAGAAAGGGTATGTAAGAGTACTGCTATTCATTTATTTAGATAGCACACTGCATAAGACAGAAAGAAAGAAAACACACACACACAAATCAATACCTCTCCCTCTCTTCTCTCTCGTTCCCCCTATCAATTACTGTTGTTTTGTTTTTTTAGTTTCATTCACTGACCGTGAACCAAATCTTGGGGGGGCAGGGTTATGTTTTCGGCATCTACGTCCTGCATCACATTCTTCCCCGCTGTGATGGTGTTGAGCAGCTCAAAGCCCAGGCAGGTGCCCCACACGGGGAAAATCTCCCTGGATTTGTCAAATGCCTGGCAAACAAAAGTATATCTTGACAAAATTACGATTACCAAAGCATATTTGATAGCATTCACATGCATACAAACAGCTAAACGCAGTTAGTATAGTAGGAAAGTATGAGGCTGTAAAATCTAAAGTGTCTGACCGATGTTTTTGTAACTTGTGCAACTGTTTACAAACAAAACAAAAGTAGAAATGAAAGCAGAAAGAACAAAAAATTACAAATGAAACACAATCACAACATTTTTAAGGCACAACCCATTTTCAAGTAAACTTACAAGTGACTGTGTTAGTTGATATTTGCACATCAACTGACATCCAAATTTTGAATCCAAATTGAACAGAAGATCAAAAATGTATCAAAGCTATTACATATCATATTTGACGCAGCACAGAAACAAAAATGCAAGGACAAAGCATAAAGCTTACTGAAATGTATGGTTTTGGTGAGAAGCAGTTTAAAGTTTATCCTTTTATATGTAAGATCACTTTGTTTTGAATGAAGCTTGTCAATGATTAGAGAACAGGTCCTTAGAGTCGAACAATCCATATTTGTGTTTATACAATGGGTTGTCTATTTTATAAAACTTAAGAGATCCCTGCTAGGAGCTCATTATTCATTTTCCGTCACAAACTTCTTCACTTCAATACGTAATTCCTCACACAGATTGCAATATATTCTAAACTCCTCACCAAGGTGTATGTAAGAGCAGTCAGACCCACCATGGAGTATGCCTCAACCTCATGGGGAACGGCCTCAAAAACCAACAAAAGCAGGCTAGACAAGGTCCAAAACATGGGACTCCGCCTCATTCTTGGTGCCATGAGGACAACACCAATCCATGAGATGGAGAAGTCTGCCAACCTTGAACCCCTGGGAAGTAGACACGACCGGAATGTCCTGATGCAGGGTGAAAAACTGCGAAGATTGCCTTCACATCACGTCCATGACAGACTACAGCAGCCCACCAAGAACCGCCTCAAACGCCAGAGCCTCAAATGCCAGAGCCTCAAACGCCAGAGCCTCAAACGCCAGAGCCTCAACCACCAGAACAAGGCACTCAGAGCACAATATAGTGACATCCTCCCAGAGGAACAGTCCTGTACAGATCTCGCCCTGCCTGAGTGGAGACTTGACCAAGAGGTGAAGGCCACCACCAGCCTTAGTGTTCCTGGCATCACTGTCAAAAACCAGCAAACAGCCGCACTCAAGTCCCTGTCTCTGGCCATGATACATGACAGCTATCCTGCCAGCTCCTGGACCCATGTCTACACAGATGGATCAGCAGAGGGTGCCACACGCAATGGTGGAAGGGGAGTGTATGTCCGGTATACAGACGGAGACTGCAGCAGTATGGCAATATCAGGTGGAAAGCTCTGCTCCAACTTCCGAGCCGAAGTACTGGCCATCAAAACAGCAACAGACTTCCTCTCCTCTTGTGAAAAGCCCCTCGGCAGCGTCTCCATCTTCACGGACTCAATGTCCACTCTTCAGGCCCTTGACTCTGCTGATCCAGACCCTCTAGTACAATCTCTTAGGGCCTCCCTTGCCACCCTGACTAAGAAAGGCTCCAACTACTCTCCAGTGGGTGCCTGCTCATGTTGGCCTTTCGGGAAATGAATGTGCAGATAGCCTTGCAAAGGAAGGTAGTCAGCTCACCCAGTCTGATGTCCCTGCTATAATATGAAGAAGCCAAGACTCTTGTCCGTGGCAGGTTCAAAGCGGACTGGCTCCGCCGAAACAACGGCTACCAGGCACACATGGACCCAATCCGGACACTGGAGAGGAGAGATCAACCCACCATCTTTCGCCTGCACACAGGGCACTGCGGCCTCCGCGCACACCTACGAAGGATTGGGGTCACGGACTCATCCCTGTGCCAGTGTGGACAAGCTGACCAGACCCCTTCCCGTGCTCTCCAAGACTGCCCTCAGTATGATGGGATGCAGCAACAGACCTGGCCCGGAGGGACAGACCTCAGAACCAAACTCTGGGGGACAGCAGACGACCTTCGCCGGACATCCAGGATTGCGGCAGCACTCGGTCTGAGATTTTGATGCGTAGCCAATTGAACGCAGAAGAAGAAGAAGAAAAAAGAATAAGAAGACCAATTACTTTCATCTTCAAACTTGGCCTAGATATCCTAAGTACCTATCCGCATGCAAAATTTGAGCCTACTACATGCTCTCCATTCAAATGCTATCATGGTAACATAGATAGTCAGCCAGCCACATAGGAACAGAAATTCCCCTGAAAACATTAAGCAGCTCTCACTTCGTGGCTGCTTAACAAGGTGTTACACATGTTCAAACAGATAACCAAACCATATAAAGAATAGGTTGGTTAGATAAAGAATAGTTTGGTTATATAAAGAATAGGTTGGTTATATAAAGGATAGTATGGTTATATAAAGCATAGTTTGGTTATATAAAGTATAGTTTGGTTATATAAAGTATAGTTTGGTTATATAAAGTATAGTTTGGTTTGCAAGACTCTTGAGAAATGGAGTCAGCATCTGAGAAATTTAAGCCAGCAACCCCAGCATTGCACTTCTACTTCTAGAGCTCTACCAACTAACCTATTGCACAAGCAGCCAAGACTCCAAGAAAAAACAAACAAAGTCAAAGCAGAAATAAGATACATACTCATAAGCTTTCCCTTTCTGATCTACGACTAATACTCACTAACCTCTAGTGAGAGTTTGTAGGCGATGCGGCCGGTGCGAGCATACTGGCTTTCTGTCAGACTGACAGCTCCCCCAGGAAAAAGAATCCTGTCAAAAGTATTGAATAACATCAATATGAAGAATTATGATACTAATTGAAGCTAAAAAGAATAATGCAAACGTTCATAAGCAAGCAAGAAAAAAACATTATTGGTAACTAAAAGAAGAAGAATGTTGTTATTGAACATGTAATGTTTCAGTTTTTTAACGTCTGTTGATTTTTGGTAGTTCGTCCATCTGTTTTTTGTTTTGTTCGTTCTTAAACATTACTTAAACTGTCAACATACATGATGAATGAAAAATACACCTAGCACAAAAAGGTTAAAACAAGCTCTCACTTAGTTACCATAATTTTAAGACTATAAGGTGATTGTTTTTCTCCAATTACAACCTGTGCATCTAATAAACAAGGGCGTCCTATTTATGGACAAAAACATCACCTAATAAACGAGGGCGTCCTATTGGTGGACAAAAACATCACCTAATAAATGAGGGCGTCCTATTGGTGGACAAAAACATCACCTAATAAACGAGGGCGTCCTATTGGTGGACAAAAACATCACCTAATAAATGAGGGCGTCCTATTGGTGGACAAAAACATCACCTAATAAACGAGGGCGTCCTATTGGTGGACAAAAACATCACCTAATAAACGAGGGCGTCCTATTGGTGGACAAAAACATCACCTAATAAACGAGGGCGTCCTATTGGTGGACAAAAACATCACCTAATAAACGAGGGCGTCCTATTGGAGGACACAAAAAAGAGAAGAGGGAGGCAAAGATTGCCGTGCACCATACTCTAGACATCAAAAGTGTTCAAGAGTCGCAGATACGATGGATACTCACTTAAAATTCCTTCAAAAACCCTATTATCATCCAAGATACCATCCTACAGATGCCAAAACGCTTCATCGGGTGTAAAAATCATCATTGTATAGCTTAAAATGCCATAATTCCCGTCTTGGCCTAAGGCTATGTCAGATCAATTGACATAGGCTAGAACACCAAGGCTACATCAAAAAGTTGTTATGCTATGCAATAATAAGTTAT
>CM065680.1:57434266-57444631 GCA_017654935.2 Phymorhynchus buccinoides
CTAATGGACACAAACTTTGAATTGGTTTATGTTGGTGGTGAGTGCTAAAAATAGGCATAAACTAAAAGCATTGGAAATCGGGTGCTGTGAAAATTGCACTTAAAGACCCACCACATCACGTGTCAAAATCACGGTTTTCGCACGTGTTTTCCTTCTTATAGCTGGTAAGAAATCTTCAGGAATCTTCCTTGCATAAGAGGGAATGTGACACGTGACGTGGGGGGTCTTTAAGATGTGGTCGGCTTTTTTAATTTTTAAGAATACAGTACTATTATGTAAAGTACCTTGTGTAAGCCCACCCCTCCCTCCCACTATGCACAACATCAATCAAAAAGTGGGCGTTTATTCAGTGAGTACCCCTTTTGCATGAATATTTTCTCAAAAAATATTTTCTCAAAAACCTTGGTGGATGTTTACAAGCATGACTGCATTCTCTCTCCCCCCCCCTCCTCTCTCTCTCACCCCCTTCTAATGTGGTTGTGACCCCCCCTCCCCCCTTTCACATACACAACTATACACTCATAGAAACTCACTTTCCTTGAGCATCGCATCAGGGGGAAATATATCAATACGTGAAAAAAAACAAGGGAAAAAAAACTAACAAACAAAAAATAAAGCAAAAAAACTAAAGAACATGCCTGTTTTATCCCTTTTCCACATGCGCACACACACACACACACACACACACACACACACACACACACACACACACACACACACACTCAAATTCTTGAAACAATGCATTGGCATAAAAAGACGTACAAAATACATAGTACTCATGCACAATTTCTTTAACAATGCAATAATCCTTTTGTAAATTCTCGTTGTTAAAACGTATTTCAAGAGAAATTTTCAGTCTAAATTACAGACTTAAACTGAGTTCTAAATACAAAAACAATGTAGGCCTCGCTTTTAAAGAAAAAAAAGCGCTACCTTTTTCCATTTCTTAGAATCGTGTGTGCTGGCTCAATTGTTGTTTTCTTACTCAAAAAGATGACTTAAAGCGTTGAATACACCATTAAAGCAGGCTACTGTGGAACCTCCCTTATAAGACCTCCCATTATAAGACTCCCTACCATATAAGACCTACTTCTCTGAGACATTGCCCTTCTTTGTAAGCATTAAAATTACCTCCCTTATAAGACCATCATTTTGGATGGTTTTTGAAGGTCTTATAAGGGAGGTTCCACTGTAGTAGAAAAGTAGGAAAAATGAAAGAAATAAAATCGTCTGAAAAACATTGAAGAAACAGTTATTTTTTTAAATGTGAACAAAGTGTGTTTAACATCCTCCGACCTAGTGCAGGTACATATGATGCGCTAAAAATGTACAGATTGTATCGTGACCAGAGAAAACGGACCTACTAGTTACGAAAACGGCCCCGGTACTTGGGACGGAAACGGCCCTACTAGTTACGAAAACGGGCCCGGTACTCGAGACGAAAATGTCCCTTCTCTTTCCAAAACGGCGTGAGTGTGAGAGAGTCAAAATCTCATACACGCCTAATTCAAGTTTTTAAAACTTGACAATGTAAACTGTCGTGAAGAAAAAGAACAAAGAATAAACGAGAAATGGAAGCTGACAATACAAACTCCCTCCATCGCCGTGATGCACCACCACACAAAATGTGAAGCAATTGTGTTCCCTGGTTCATGATACAGATCGGGAATTAAATATATAGCCCAAAGAAGGAAATATTGGTTATCAAGGTCAAACGTCAAGGTCAAGGTCAAGGTCAGCACAATCATGAATATGATAGGAACATTCCTTTACAAGATGTCAACCCCTCTGCCAAACTGGATGGAAATCCGTCCAGTAGTTTTTAAGAAAATTGATACACTGACAAACAGTACACAGACCCGTAAAAAGACCCGTCCCCTGGCCGGGTAAAAAAGTGCAACAGTAGTTAGAAAAGCAGGAAGCCTTTGACCTTTAACACAATGAACTTGAAAATGACATAGAGACAAACAGACAGACAGACGGACAAAGTGATTCCAGAATTTACCCCTACCTCTTACCTAGGAAAGCAGGGGTATAATAAACAGCGGGGCCGTTTTGGTTGTTGTTGGGCCGTTTTGGTATTTTGAGTAGGGCCGTTTTCGTTATTGACAGTAGGGCCGTTTTGTTTTTCCGAGTAGGGCCGTTTTCGTAGGACAAGGGCCGTTTTTGTAGGGGCCATTTTCGTCAGGGGCCGTTTTCTTCAGTAACCGATTGTACATATTATATGTACATGGTCAATCCTGGATGTACTGCAAATTGCAATACCAGGAAAGACTCGATTTTTGCTAAAAGCAGGATCTTTCTTATGAATATAATAATGCTTTGAGCAGCTGTTGGGTTTTTTTAGAATAAAATTAATTAAAATTTTAAGTTATTAATTGAAAGAGCCCTAATATCATAAATGTTACCCTATCCCTTGTAGTTGAACCCGATTCAAATTTGGTAGAAATCAGCGCTCAAAATAAAGATTATAGAACTTAACCCAAAGTCAATCATGTTTCTCAAACATTTGGAGGTTGCTCAACTGCACCTTCGCCAACATGCTGAATCATTGTCTCCCCAAGACTGACTTAGTTTGGAACAGGCCTGCACGTGAGAAGTGCAAACTCGTTTTCAACCAAACCTTATCATAATCACGCGATCATCACAATATTATCAAAATCCCTTCGCCACTTTCTAAATGTCTTTAGGCTATTAATCAGTTAAAACAATCATTGAATCTGGAATCATCTGCAAGTCAGAAAGTGTGACACTAAGTGACTAACAACCGTAACACTAAACCTGCTCTATTGAAGTCTATTCTATGTACTGATTATGTAGTACCACGGCACTGTAGTACTAAGTAGAAAGAAGGAAATTAGACTCGTGTCTCATCTCACCAATGATAGGTCTGTCGTTGACAACAGCAAACTCGGAAACCAACTGGAGCCTTCCATCGTACAGCAGTGTCCTGGGTTCACAGATTGTTAAAAGCAACGGGAAAACAAAAGCAAGTTGTTGGACACCCATTTCGCTCCTGGTTGTTGCGTTCCGTCTCCAAAATCGAACTGAAAGTAAACAAAGGGAAGTCACTCTGTCGAGTCACGTGGAACAGGAGTGGGCGGGGCCCATGAACAACAACCGAAGTTTCCTTCTTCCTTGTTTGGTTTCTTTTTTTTCCCCACCAGCAAAACAAAACAAAACCAGATAATACACACAATTGGAACAGAAGCTCTGTCTGTCGGTCTGTGGAGCAACAGTGTGGAACCCGCACCTGAAGCAAGACATAGACAAACTTGAGAGAGTTCAGCGCCAGGCAGCCCTCTTCATCACAAGTGATTACAAGACCAGAAATCCAGGCTGCATAAGAAACATGCTAGCAGAACTGAACCTCCTTCCTCTGAAAGAACGTCGCAGGCAGCAACGCCTCAGCCTTTTCTACAGGATAGCTGCACTCCCAGCGGAAAATTTTCTCGCTCCAGCAAATACAAAGCGTTGCAGTATCAAACCCACCAAATATGAAGGCTTCCAGTCCACAAACATCCTCGAACAACAGGTCATCAACCACTCGCGTGGATTTCGTGTCCAAGAATGTCGAACAGAGCAATATCGTAGCTCTTTCTTCGTGCGGACTGCTGCGGAGTGGAACAAGTTGAGCGAGGCCACCGTCAACGCAGGCTCTATCAGCGCATTTACATCAGCGCTGATCAGATCTCCATCTGAGCCTGCGCCAACTGACTTGACTAAAATTAGATTCCCCCCTCCCCCGCTTGTTTCTGGAAGTGGGCCTGTTCCTTCCAGGCTGAACTGGGGGGGGGGGGGGGGGGGTGGTCTATTGCACGCGTTATGTCTTTTTCTTTCTATGTTTTCTGTAAGTACATGCGCCCTCCTAGTTCCTTCGCGACTATTGCCAGTATTGGCACCTGCGACGTATTGATCCTGATCCTGGTCTCAACTGCACCTTTGCCAAAGGGCGCTGGCTGGCCAGGTCACTCAAATTAGAATATGTTTTGCTATTGTAAGTTGTGCTCTCCCTAAGTTCGTCGATATAATGCCACAGATAGAGTGGTGATTTCGACTACAGTCAAGATCAAGATCAAGCAGAGAGCTCTCTCTCTCTCTCTCCTTTCCTCTCTCTCTCTCTCTCTCTCTCTCTCTCGAGAGAGCTCTCTCTCCCTCCCCCTCTCCTCTCTCTCTCTCTCTCCTCCGTCTCTCTTCTCTCTCCTCGCAGTCCTCAGACTGATTCACACCTCTCACAAACGTCTCTCAGTCGGGTCTCTCTCTCTCTCTCTCTCTTCTCTCTCTCTCATCCGTCATGGTGGATTCTCTCATCGCTCTCCTAAATCTACTCTCTTCTCTCATCTCTCGATCTCGTCTCTCACTCCTCCTCCTCTCTCGAACTCGCTCTTCCTCCTCTCATCCTCTTCTAGCGTCCGCTTCTCTCTCTCATACCTCTCTCTCTCCCGTCTAGCCCTCGTCTTTCCCTCTCTCCGTTTTTCTTCTTCTCGTCTTCTCTCATTCTCCTCTCTCTCTCTCTCTTTCTCTCTCTACACTCATTCTCTCGTCCATGTGTCGTACTCATCACTCTCACGTCAGTCAGATCTCTCTTCCCCCGCTCTCTCTCTCTCCGTATGTGACGAACTATCAACACAATCATCATTCAATTATCTAAGCAGATCCTGGAGGTACTGCAATACCAGGTCTGATAATAGAATGATTTTTTTTAATGAGCGCGTTTGCAGTATGAACATTTTATAGGCCTGTGTTGCAGCTCCTAATTTGGTACAGGGCTCGTATCAGACTTGTTTACAATCATATTCAGGTAATGGAGTGTCCACACAGAATATGGTCGAAATGTAAAGAATTTACCCACAAAACCATCAAAAACCATGAGCTGTGTGTATGTGAGTGAGGGTGTGTTTGTGTGTGTGTGTGTGCCTATTATGTTATATTATATATGTGTTAATATGCATAATAGGCCCAATTGCCTGAATTGTGTGCTTTTCGTGCTGGCCATGCTTATTAGTAACTGGCGTCTGCGGTGTCCACTCCGATCGACTTGCGTTCAGGCCCGAGAAGCGTAGGCCCAGGGCCTGTGAGCTCTCTGTAAAAGTGTTCTTTTTCTTCCTTTTCTTCATCTCGTAGCCGAAGTGAAGTTGACCTATCAAGTGCCTGACGTTTGTGAATAGTCGGTCACTGACAAGCCAGGGCACAAAAATAATGGACTCTGACAAGCAAATGGTAAGACTACAATGACGTCTTTGTTTCCTTCAAATGATGGCACTTTGTTTCGTTGTTTGTTCTTAGTGACACTGTACTCTGTTCATATGATGGTGCGAGTTCCAGAAGAGGAGGATTTGTTTGAAGTGTGACAACGAGTAATATCAAAACGACCTCTGTGGCAATATCCACAATAGTTGTTATCCCCGTAAGAAAGATAATTTATTGACGGAGGCTGTGTTTTTCTTTCGCAGAAAAAGTGATGAAAAAGAAGGTGAGCATTAATATTATTTATAAGTGATGAAAATAGTGCAAGACGTATTGGCTTGAAGTTGATGAAAGTAGACAGACGTCCTAGTGGTGGACTTTGAGAAACCTTTCGACAAAGTCTCCCACCTCATCCACAAGCTTCGCCACTATGGGATCAGCGGCCATATCAACAGGTGTATCCAAAACTTGTTGACAGGCAGACAGCAGAGAGTGGTGGTAGACGGCGCATCATCGGAGGCAATCCCAGTTGAATCAGGAGTTTCCGAAGGTTCTGTGCTTGGGTCAGCCCTGTTTCTCTTCTATATAAATTACCTTCCGAAAGAACTGTTCTCTGCCTCTCGTCTCTTTGCTGATGACACTCTCTGCCATAAAACTGTGAATTCAAACAAGGACCACGTCGACCTTCAACGGGACTTCAACAACCTGGCAGCATGGGAGACTAAATACCAAATGTCGTTCCATCCTGACAAATGCCAGAGCCTTCACATCTCACAGAAAAAGAGACCCCCTGATCCAGGACTACCATTTTCACGGCCAAAAGCTGAAGCAAGTCCATTAAATTAATTACTTGTATGTCACCATCTCCCAAGATCTCAGGTGGGACGCCCATATTTCAACAGTCACCAACTAAGCCGGTAAGACCCTAGGCTTTCTTCGGAGGAACTTGAAAGTTGGATCCGTCACCATCAGGAGACAGCGTACAAATCCTTCATAAGACCTGTCCTGGAGTATGCTTCCCCAGTGTGGGATCCCTACACTGCAAAGGATATGTTGGCAGGGTGGAGAAAGTTCAGCGGCGAGCCGCCCGCTGGGTGGTGAACAGGCATCGCCAGACATCCAGCGTGGAGGAAATGTACACGCAGCTGAACTGGACACCACTCGCCGACAGGAGACGTACAGCAAGGCTCACAACTTTCTATAAGTACCACCATGGCCAAGTCTCCATCAACACGCCGTACTCTCCATCTCTGAACCTACCAACAAGGAGGACAAGACAATCCGACCAGTCCATTTACCTCCTCCCTTCCTGTAAAGCCAGCTACAGGAAGTAGGCCTACTCCTTCTTTCCACGGACGATCAGCGCCCTTCCAGTTGAGGTCGTAACATCGCCCTCATCTCCTCCCCTTCCCTCCCTCCAATTTCTCCCCAATACCCATGATTTAGCCCACGACCCCCACCCTTCCCCCTGCCCCTTCAACTTCTGTCCCCCAAACCATCTTCAGGTACCCCTACAGCAGTCGTGACATAAGCTGCCAGAATGGATAGTCCCCCAGTTTTAGCATAGCAACAGAATCATCAGCAAGATGGTGGAAGTTGTTTGAAGAAAAAAAGAAGAAGAAGATGAGAAATTCGGCCATCTTGTACTTTAACACACCCACACCCACACCCCCATCCCTCAAATTTTCGCATGGAAAATCTTCACTGAGTAACAGCATTCTGCCATTTGGGGAAAGAAAGGGACATGTTAGCATCAGCCTATGATAATTTTCATAAAACTGAAAGAAACAGACTTTGAGATTGGGGATCGTAAACACGAGGGGAGCCGATTGCCAGAATTTCTACTTTCATGTGCGTGCACCTTTCGGCAATTAAATGTCTATAGATTAATTTTGTTCCTCTTCAAAGCAGATAATTCAAAGACAGAAAAAAGTTCAATCGGGATAATGCGCAATCCTTTATCTGTTTTATTTTAATAAAAAAAAAGGTTTTGCAATGTTTGAGTTATCCTTGTTAGAGAAAATAAATACGCAAGATAAAGTTCAAATCAATAGCTAAATCTGCACTCGAATGGATGGAAGTTCAGTTTAACGTCGCGTATCGGCTTTCGACATGTACCATGGTATAAACAAAAATTTATGTTCCTGAATCACTGTCTTAGCCAAAAGGCCGAGAAGCGATCAGAATATGCACTCGAATTTATTTCGCTTTTCTTTTCTTTCTTTTTTAAATACCCCTTGCTACTAGCAAGATATTGGCGTTCTTATCAGATCTGAGCAGACAAGAGGAAGCGTAGGCCTAAAGCTCTTCTCATGTGGGGGTGGGTTGGGTTGTTGTTTTTTATCTCAAGGTGCCGATTAGGACAATGCGCGCAGTTAGAAAAACCGATAGATCGATCATCTTCGAACCTGCGACAGAAGATTATTTACTTTCCGCACACACACGCGCGCGCCACGCACGCACGCATGCACAAACAAACGCACGCAGGCACGCACGCACGCACTATACACACACACACACACACACACACACACACACACACACACACACACAGACTCAGCACACGCACGCACGCGCACGCACGCGCACGCACGCGCACGCACACGCACGCACGCAAGCACGCACACGCACACGAACGCACACGCACACACGCACGCACGCCCACGCACGCACACGCACACACACACACACACAACGCACACACACACCACACACACACACACACACACACACACACACACACGTACGTTTTGTTGTGACGGTTTTGTTAGCAATTATTTACCAACAAAGGCTTTGTCGGGCTTCTTTCCGTCATTGAATGCGCTGTTTAGGTGGAGTTATGGTCCTTCGTCCTTGACACTTGACACAGGACCATCTCTAAGAAGACCTCCATCGCCTAGCGAATTGGGAGAAGAGCTGAAACATGAAGTTTCATCCTGCCAAGTGCCAGGCCATGAAAGTCACCAGGAGTAGGAGCCCCCGGCCCTACAGTTCTCGTATGTCCTGCATAGACGGTTTTGTTAGCAATTATTTACCAACAAAGGCTTTGTCGGGCTTCTTTCCGTCATTGAATGCGCTGTTTAGGTGGAGTTATGGTCCTTCGTCCTTGACACTTGACACAGGACCATCTCTAAGAAGACCTCCATCGCCTAGCGAATTGAGAGAAGAGCTGAAACATGAAGTTTCATCCTGCCAAGTGCCAGGCCATGAAAGTCACCAGGAGTAGAGAGCCCCCCTACAGTTCTCGTACGTCCTGCATGGACACACCCTTGAGGACGTCGAGGAAATCAAATATACCAGGCGCGAACTTCACCACTGAGATCACCTGGGACAGCCACGTAAACAACATGATTATGCGCCAAGGCTAATAAGATCTTAGGATTTCTCAGGCGGAACTTAAAGATCAGTAGCACCAGCATCAAGGAACGAGCTTACAAAGCCTGTGTACGTCCCTTGCTCGAGTGTGCGTGCTCCGTCTGGGATCCATACACAGAGGAGGAGAACATTGGAAAGCTGGAAGCAGTCCAGTGCAGGGCAGCTCGTTTTGTGCTCAACCAGGTTAGGCCAACGTCAAGTGTGAGCACCATACTCGAAAACCTGGGCTTGGAATCACTGGAGAGCAGATGGCAGAGGACCAGGCTCTCCACGCTGCATAAGATAAGCACCGGCGCTGTGCACTTCCCCAGCCTCCAATCCAAGTTGGAGTCTCTTCCTCCTCGGCAGCGACGTGGCCACAGCCTACAATTCAAAAAATTACAATGCCGCATTAAATACCGATCAAACGCATTCCTCCCAAGGACCACCAGGTAAGTGGAATGATCTGCGGCAGGACGAGCTCTGCTCCTTCACTGCTGTTACCCCCAGTGGGTCAGCGATGCAAGTGAATCATCAATAAACCCATCAGCCTCCACCTCCCCACCACCACTCCCTCAACCTCTCCACACCCTGCCCCCCTCCTCAACCCCTCCACACCCTGTTTCCAGGACGCGGCATCACGCTCAAAACCGATCAGCGGGTGCGAGCTGGCTGGGTCACTAAGACCCGAACGCCACTATGTCCATGCAGCAGCTTATATGACCTTTATCAAATGGAACCGACCCACCGTTTTTCAGTCTTTTTTTCCTGAGCGTGCCAGAATGATCAGTTAAGTGATCGTGGGCCCCAAAACAGAAGAAGAAGAAGGACACCCGGTGGCGTTTCGTTTGGAGACTTTTTTTTAATTTTCGCAAAACGCCAAACTCACCCCTTTTCACCTGTCCCACTCTCTCTCGTCCTCGCGCAGATAACTGATCATAACATTGATTTTGCTTTCTATTTTGACAAAGGGAAGTAAAAAGAACCCGTAAAGTGATCTCCCGTGGGGTGCCCAGAAGCACTCATTATTGTTCTCGCGGGGATAAATGTGTACATTGCCAAAAAGAAACAATTTCATTTTGTTTGTTTGTTGGTGGTGGGTTTTTTTCGGAAACTATGATCGATTTTCCATGCATTCAAGATCTGTCCAGATATACGCTTAATGTTTCTGTCCTCTGAAAACATCTTGTGGTTGTCATCTATAACTATTCATCATTTGCCCCCTCTTTTTCATCAGACTACAAAAGACTGACTTTTCGTCTGCCTGAAATGTCATGGGTTTTTTTCGTTTTTTATTTGTTTGTTTGCTTTTGTTTTGTTGGGGTTTTGGAGCTGTTTGTGAACTGTTTAAAGAGATAGGACTAATGGTGTTGGTGTGTTTGACTTTTTGCCTAGCAATCTAGCCATTTCGGTGAGATCCACATTTATCCCCGAAAGAGACTACTATACATTTTTCACGGGAAGAGGCGCCGTAAAACCTTTTTTTATAACTTTTTTTGGCAGTAAATTGTCTCTCTTTAGGCGGAGGTTTGTATGTGGTTAGTGCTGATTTGTTTTATGCAGTCCCAAGATATTCACCTGTATGCCTACATCTTTGTGCAGTCCAGGGTGATATGCTGTTGATGAAGGAGTTTTCAGCTGATTTAAAAAATTTTATGTTGCAATATGCTACAGAGAATTAATAGCAATAGGCGTCGTGTGGTGTCACACCATTGTTTTCTCATCAGCATGTCCTCAGGTGTGTGTGGTGGGGGGGTGGTGTGGGTCTGTACACGCATGCAGGACGCCCCCCACTAATACGCCACTGTGCACCATTGTTTTCTG
>CM065680.1:57447631-57467231 GCA_017654935.2 Phymorhynchus buccinoides
TAGGAGAAAATAGAGATTAAAAATTCTTATCGGCACGCGTATTATAATATAAATATGCTTAAATAATGCATTATTTAGCTAAATAATGCATTTTTAGCTAAGTAATGCATTTTTAGCTAATTAATGCATGTTTAGCTAAATAATGCATTAGTTGGGATATTGAATAATATAGGACTATCTGGACACAGGGAATGCCATAGTTTTGACACTCGCTGTTTTAATACAGTCACTATTTTTAAGTCGCTATTTTGAGGTTCGCTCTTTTGATTTGTTGCTGTTTGGAGAGCCGCGATACCCCCCCCCCCCCCCCACCACACCCACTCCACCCCCCCACCCCACCCCGCTTGCATTCATGTAGGTGAACGTGTGTGTGTGTGCTTGTCTTCGGTCCGTTTGTTAACCACAATAATTCTGCTTGTATACGAGTACTTCTTTCTTCTTCTTCTCTTCTTCTTCGATCGCTCATTTTTATGTCAATTATGAGCGCAGATGCGGCTGCCACTTTATGCGCCTAACTAACAAATAGTTAGACCCCCCCCCCCCCCCCCAGCAAGTCCGACTTCGGCTGGGTAAACGATTACATTATCATACATGTTTAGGCCCTTGATTTGTAAGACACTGGTTTATTTTGAGTGCACGCGTGTTATGTTATAATGCACATAACATTTCTTTTTGCACGCGCATGCACTCGCACACACACAACAATGGCGCTGACGCTGCCAACAACGCTGTGAATATTTGTTGATGATGATAATAGTGCTAACGAGGACCATGACCGTTGATGATGATAACAGTGCTAACGAGGACCATGACCGTTGCTGATGATAACAGTGCTAACGAGGACCGTGACCGTTGATGATGATAACAGTGCTAGCGAGAACCATGACCGTCGATGATGATAACAGTGCTAACGAGGATTCATGACCGTTGATGATGATAACAGTGCTAACGAGGACCATGACCGTTGATGATGATAACAGTGCTAACGAGGACCATGACCGTTGATGATGATAACAGTGCTAACGAGGACCGTGACCGTTGATGATGATAACAGTGCTAACGAGGACCATGACCGTTGATGATGATAACAATGCTGTGGATAATTTGTTGATGATGATAACAGTGCTAACGAGGACCATGACCGTTGATGATGATAACAATGCTGTGGATAATTTGTGATGATGATAACAGTGCTAACGAGGACCATGACCGTTGCCACAATGCTGTGGATATTTTGTTGATGATGATAACAATGCTGTGGATAATTTGTTGATGATGATAACAGTCCTAACGAGGACCATGACCGTTGCCACAATGCTGTGGATAATTTGTTGATGATGATAACAGTGCTAACGAGGACCATGACCGTTGCCACAATGCGGTGAATAATTTGTTGATGATGATAACAGTGCTAACGAGGACCATGGCCGTTGCCACAATGCGGTGAATAATTTGTTGATGATGAGAACAGTGTTAACGAGGACCATGACCGTTGCCACAACCAGGTCCGTGCTCTCTTTCATGAAGCTGATGACCAGGAGGACCTCATGGACTGGGCCCCTGCCCGCAATGAAGGTGGTGGTCACCATGTGTGTCCTGACTGTGCTTACCCTCTGCTCCGTGACCGGCCAAGAATGTCGACCAAAAGGTGAGGGTCCACTGTTCGTCACCCTACTTAGTGTGTGAGTGTATGTGTGTGAGTGTATGTGTGTGTTGTGTATATGTGGGGGTGTCAACTGTGTGTGTGTGTGTGTGTGTGTGTGTGTGTTTAGTGTGTGTGTGTGTGTGTGTGTGTGTGTGTGTGTGTGTGTGTGTGTGTGTGAAAGTGTGTGTGTGTGTGACGTGTGTCAGATCAGGATCAGTATATCGCAGGTAACTAGGTGCCAATACCGGCAATAGTCACAACGGAACTAGGAGGGCGCACGTAGCCTACCTACAGAAAACATAGAAAAAGAAAGACATAAAGCTTGCACTGTGTTAAGACCATTAACCCCTCCAGTTCAGTCGGGAAGGAACAGACCCCACTTCCAGCAAAAAGCGGGAGGTGGGGCAGGGGGCGAGGAGGGGGGGAGGGGGGGGGGAATCTAGTTTCAGTGGTCAGTTGGGGCAGGCTCAGATGGAGATCTGATCAGCGCTGATGTAAATGCGCTGATGGAGCCTGCGTTGACGGTGGCCTCGCTTAACTTGTTCCACTCTGCAGCAGTCCGCACGAAGAAAGAGCTACGATATTGCTCTGTTCGACATTCTTGGACACGAAATCCACGCGAGTGGTTGATGACCTGTTGTTCGAGGATGTTTGTGGACTGGAAGCCTTCATATTTTTGGTGGGTTTGATCCTGCGACGCTTTATATTTGCTGGAGCGAGAAACTTTTCCGCTGGGAGTGCAGGAATGTGGCCCTCAGCTATCCTGTAGAAAAGGCTGAGACGTTGCTGCATGCAACGTTCTTCCAGAGGAGGGAGGTTCAGTTCTGTCAGCATGTTGCTTACGCAGCCTGGATTTCTGGTCTTGTAATCCCTTGTGATGAAGCGGGCTGCCTGGCGCTGAACTCTCTCAAGTTTCTCTATGTCTTGCTTCAGGTGCGGGTCCCACACTGTTGCTCCATAGTCCAGTTTGGATCGAACGAATGCTGTGTATGCCAGGCGCCTGCATTGCTTAGGACAATTCCGGAGATTCCGGCAAATCAATCCTAGGGTCGATCCAGCTTTATGACATATGTTGGTGATATCAGAATCTAAGGTGAGGGCTGGTACCCATAAAAGCAATGACAGAGGCAGCAGAGAGAAGCTCGTGCTGGATAAGGTGTGGGACAAAAGTAAAGCGAATTCCTGCAATGTCTACATTCTTAAACAATTATGCCTTGGGTCTACGACACTGGTGAGATGAAGACGCTTTCTGCCAAAGGGGGCCTCTGGAAATGGTCAGTGTGAATACTTCAGACGAACAGAACGTGGTGACGGCAAAGAAGCACACAGAGTGTTGACTCGAGTGCAGTGCAGCCACCTTAGTATCTGCATTCTGTCACTCTGTACAAGCGTGTCTGCTTGTCTGTTCTATTTTCATGTCTGTCTGTGGCGTCTTTGAACGACATTCTACTCGTTATGTCAGTGTCTCTGTCCCCTACCCCTCTCTCCCTATCTCTCTTTCTCTCTGTCCCTCTATCTTTTCCCTAATTGTGTGAGCACTCTCTCATTGTCTTTCATGCTCATAAGCCGCTGTAAACACGTATGCCTGTTGTATGTAAACGTGTGTGTGTGTATGTGTGTACGCGCACGCGCACGCGTGTGTATGTGTGTGCGTGCTTGTGCTTGTGCGTACATGTGTGTGTATTTGCGTGTGTATGCATAATATGTGTGTGAGTGGATATTTACAAGATAGGATCAGCGTGTATTGCTAATAGATTAAAAGAGGTTTTACCATATATTGGTGAAAATGTACGTTTGATATACGACCTAATTCATTATATAGACACTTTTAACAAACCGGGCTTACTAATCTGTTTAGACTTTGAGAAGGCGGTTGATTCTTTAAGTTGGACATTCATGTTTAAAACATTAAAAGCCTTCCATTTCGGCCCTGAATTTTGTAAATGGATTGAGATGCTGTACAAAAATATTAAAGCCACAGTCACTGTCAATAGCACACTAACACCATGGTTTCAGATTCAAAGGGGTTGTAGACAGGGTGACCCAGTCTCGCCTTATTTGTTTATTCTCTGTGTAGAGATATTGGCTATTATGATAAGGCAAAATAATGTAATAAAAGATATTGATATTGCAGGAATAGAAAAATAAAATATCACAATATGCCGATGATATGGAATTATTGCAAGAAGGTGACAGACAATCCTTTGAACAATCTATGAAAACTCTTGACATTTTTGGTAATGTGTCAGGTTTAAAATTAAATGCGGATAAATGCTATGCAGTTTGGCTGAAAAAACAGAAAAATTCAAAAGTAAAATATATGCCTCATTTAAGCATGCAATGGAACCCAGAGCATTTTAAAATACTAGGCATTTGGCTGACAAATGATTTAAAAGATTGCATAAGCATAACATGTTGAGGAGAAATTCAGAGAAATCAAAGAGCTATAATAAAGCTTGGCTTAAGAGACAGTTAACACCCCTCGGACGCATCGCCATTTTAAAATCCCTGATTTTATCAAAAATTATCTTTTTGTTGTAAATGCTGCCTAATCCTCCAGATGACATTGTAAACTGCTTGCAGAAAAGTATATATCAATTTGTATGGGATAAAAAGTACGACAAAATAAGTAGGAAAATTTAAAAAAAAAATATTGGACAGGGTGGTTTAGGGATCCCAGATGTTGGTAAATATATGGTGCACTTAAAGTTACATGCATAAAAAGATTATGTTCGAGCAATCATAAATTGACTCATATTGTAAAAGAGTTAAACATAAGAGCCGCATTTCTAGAAAAATAGGCACTGTAAACTATTGTAACTGTAAACTCTAAACTATGTAGGCATTGTTCTCTACCATATTCCATTTGTATCGTCTTATTTTGTGTTGATTCAAAATCAGTTTTACAAGCTCTGAAGCAAAGCAAGAGTAAAATTCGTAACGATGTTGTCTTTGAAATTAAGCATTTCATTCATTGTATTATTACAAAAGGTATTGGTATTGATTTTTGCTGGGTGCCATCTCATTGTGGGCTCTTTTGGAATGAGGTTGCTGATAGAGCTGCTAAAAGAGGGGCCTTCAATAATACTAACACATTTTTAGATGATAAATTGGCATTGTCAACACATGAAATTTACTCTTTGTTGGAAACATCCATTTGTATCAATCCATCCGACTTTAGACCTAATATTTTGATGCATAGCAGATCCATCGTTAGCTTAGTGTTCAAGATACGTCTAAATTCATTGAAAACTAAATACATAGAAATTAATTGTTTGTGCACCCAGAGATTATCAATTCATCTCTTAGAATGCCCAATGTTGCTCTCTAAATACCGAATGTTCAATGTGGAATTTTTTCATAAGTATAATAATATCAAGGATATCGTAAGTGACGCAGAAATTGACTTTGCTTTAATTGCTAAATTAGTGCTGTCCACGCCTATTGGAAGCTTACTGTAGATGTGGTTTTTTCTTTGTTTTTGTTTTTTTCAATTTGTTCAATTTTCGCTTGTTGTCTAAAATCACTATTCATGTGAAAAGACATTAAATTAAAGATTCATTCATTCATTCAGGTACTGTAATTAACACTACTAACCGCAAAGATATGGTTTGGTTTGATGTTTTTAACGCCTACAATAAATTGGCGAAAAACGTTGTGGCTGAAAGCGCTGATGAAATGTTATCCGAGCCTTTATTCTGTAATTGTAATATTCCAATATCACAGAAGTCCATCTTTTATAAAATATGGATTGAGAAAGATGTTTATAAAATTAGTCATTTGCTGGATGAAAATGGCAGGTTTTTGTCTTATGATATGTTTTTGTTAAAGTATGGCATTCCTACAAACATTCTTACTTACTTCAGGAACATAAATGGGGTGAAACATTATGCTCAAGAAAAGGCAGTACAATTAACTGATGGCAATTTGTCTCCATTTTCAACAAATAAAGTGCTCTTTTTGTAATATTGAAAAAGAAAATATCCAACACCTTTTTTGGCACTGTCAATTAGTTCAAACTTTTTGGAATGAATTTCAAACGAAACTTACTCAAAAATGCTCAATCGCACAGAATTTTAAATTTAGCTAACACTTAGTGATTTTCGGTTGTGAAAAGAATGTCTACACCGATGAGATTATAGATTTGATCATCTTGCTCGCAAAATCGTACATCTATAAATGCAAGACAAAAAAAGAATCACCACTATTCATGTCCTTTACACATACTTTGAAATATAGGTTTTCAGTTGAAAAATACAATGCCAGAACCCAAATGAAAGTCGACCAGATTGAACAACTCTTGTCCCATGCAAACCCTGTTTCTGATCTGAAGAAAAAGAAGGGAAAGTGTTTCTTCGAACGCTTTCAACGATGATATATGCATTATGCTTTCTTTTGTTTTTTCTTAGACCAGTGTAATTTAGTATTTTCTTTGTATTTCTTTGTATTTCTGGCATTTGTGTCCGTTGTGCTCAACAAACCATCTTAGTCTTTGGGCTAATGCTTTGGTAAATATATGAGCGCTTCTCGTTTTTATGTATTTATACTAAAAAATGTTTGCCATTTATAAATGATCCTTTTGCATATGCATAACATATTCATGTTTTTATAACGCTCCTCGTTATAACTCCAATGTCTCTTTTTATTTTCATTTTTAAAATATTTTGTAAAAACTTTTTTGTTTGTTTGTTTGTTTGTCCCCCCCCCCCCCTCTTATTATTTTTCTGTGTCTTTATTGAATGATTTATTTACTGCTTAATTATTTATTGCTGATCTGTCTGTCTTTATCAAGCTAAAAAAGAAAGAAATGGATGTATGCTAAATGTAAAATGCATGTATATGTTTGCTTATGATTGATTCATTCATACAATAAAAAGGTTTAGAAAACAACAACAACCAGCTAACCTGTGTGTTTGTTTGAGTCTGGGAAGATTTGGTGTCATAATGAACTAACCTGTGTGTTTGTTTGAGTCTGGGAAGATTTGGTGTCATAATGAACTAACCTGTGTGTTTGTTTGAGTCTGGGAAGATTTGGTGTCATAATGAACTAACCTGTGTGCATTGTTTCAGTCTGGGAAGATGTGTGGCAGACTCAACTAACACGGGTGTATCGTTTCAGAAATCATGTTGGGCAAAACAGGCTGTGGTGGGGACGACGAAAAGTGCTATGGCAGCCTCAAGTGTGACATGGACACATGCAGTAAGTTAGGGTTGACGAACATGAAAGTTATGGCAGTTTACTTCATTAGCAGTGAGCATGAGCTTAGGCCACTTGTTTGTGTCGTTTTAGGTTGGACAGCATGACTGCACAAAATCATGAGTATTTAAAAACATCACAGAAAATCAGTTAATTGTTTGATTGCTTTAGCATTTGGGGTGGTGATATTTCACTGTCTATACTCCACGGATCCGCTAAGAATTATGTTTTAGGTGGCTATGATGACGTCATAATGACGTCAGCGTGTACACCCTGTAAAAATCAGAGGCAGTCCTAAATTTTGATCATTTAAACACAGCCCCCTCACTGGTGTCTTTTCAATAGAAGTCAGCCGTTTTTGATCAAATTTAGATCTGGACTCTATGTCAGTCACAGGGATGTCGTGATTGTTTTCGTTCCCTTTAATCTCGTGACTGCAAACGCTTCATAAAGTGGGCTACTGTCATTTTTGATTATTGAATCTTGACCAAGTCTGTGGGGATATACAGAAAGATTCAGGTTTTCATCCAGCATGCAGATACACAGCCCATTGTTCATGTTGTAATCGACAAACACAATCAGATCTATTAGGCCTAATGGGCTAGAAAACAGCTTACCAGAGCCTCAAAGTTACCACTTGGTTAGAATATGGCTTGACGTGTGCAGTAAGACTTCTTTATCGGCTCTTCTCCTGACACACACATGCTGAATTTTGTCAACTTTTATCTTGGTTTCATCAGTAAAGGTTACTTGGTCCCATCCTCCTTCCACACTTTACCACTTCTCCTCCTTGACATATACTAGCCGTTTATTTCCGTTGATCTCCTTCATAACCATGTTCTTTCAAACTCATCACTTTTGGAACCATTGCTATTTGGGAATTTTTCCGACACTTGACTAAAAAAATTGTCTTGCCTTGCAATTGCTAAAAATGTAGGTTATATATGTCACAGACCCTCTAGAATTTTCTTGTACAATTTTGAAAATTAAACTTTCGATTTCTATGGTAGAAGTTTCCTTGTGCCAATGAGGGGCATGCATTCACCTTCATCATGTGTTGAAGAACAAAACTTCAAATTGAACACTGTTGTGTGTTCCTATTTCCCATTCTTTGGCTATATTAAATACTTTCACTGCATTTCTATGTAGATGATACAATCATTCGTTTGAGTCTACTGAAAAATGACTGTCTCTGCGACTCACGTTAAGGGCTTCGCACACTAGCATCAGGCGTCAAATGTTTCTCAGAGCAACGCCTTGACGCTTTGACGCCTGCATCACAGCACACATTGTAGCGAGGCATCACACACGACTCTTGTCGCTTCTTGTCGCGCGAACTTCCTTATTTGGAAAGCAAGGAAAGATTACTCTAGCGTCAAACCTCCTCTTAGAAACAACAGTATTTTTTTTCTTCAATCTGAGGTATGGTCCTTCCGTCAGTTGTGATTGGCTAGTTTCACGATCTCTGCGATCTTGAGCATCAAAATTAGAGCCGCATCTATTCTCGAGCAACACAAAATCGCGCAGCTACGCATCAAAAAATCCTGCCGCGCCGCGAATCTCTCACACACAAGCGGCGCATCAAACTGCGCCTTGCAGCAAAAAAATCGCCGCGATCTCGAGATCTTGACGCTAGTGTGCGAAGCCCTTTATTTCCACTGCTCTGGAAGAAAATCTACGGAATGACAGGGTTTAAGAAATGACGTCATGAAAGTAGACTGATATGACGTCATTATTGAAGCTCCAACTGATATCAACAGGCCCCACACTTTTCACAATCTTGTCTGAAAGTTAGGACTTGATCACAAGAGAAGCAGGCATAACTGGAAACGACACAAATATGTGGATTGGGACTGTATCTAAATAATGTATGAATACTTCTTTCCAAAAATACTTTTCTATTCAATCAAGACCTTTGACATCTTTTGCTTTACAGTTAACGTGGAATTTGTTTTATGATTTGCAAGTTTCCCTAGATGCCACTTTGGTATCAATGACCAACTTTGTTCTTCCGATGCATCATAAAGTTTGCTTATCCACTGCAGATATAGACATTTTTTGAAAGTGATTAAATTTACCAGTTTTATTCCTTCATTTTCAAAGTCAGTTTGCGAACTTTTCTTTTCACTTTTTTAAACGCTTTTCTATTACTATATTTTTGGGGCCATAGAAATTTGTATAACAATGTATTTATTTTGTAAAGTATTTCCTGGGGAAGACCAATCGATTGCATGACGTAATTGAGTTAACAAGAAATGTCTTTATTATTAAGATCCCTCTTGCTCCATTCCTTAATCAGTCTTCACTTGCTCTATTCTCTGTGTCCAATTTTGTTTAATTTCTTTGGCCATTTTACTGGATTCAAAGTAAATGCCTAGAATTTTTATTTTGTTTACTAGAATAAAAGGAATATTCTCACAAAATGCTTATCTCCCCATTAATAAGGCTTTTGCTTTATGCATATTTAGATGAAGTCCTGAACACCTTTCAAAAGTGTTTAAGGGTGTCTAAAGATTTTAACTTGTCTTCTCTGTGTTTTAGGATTAAGGTTGTATCATCAGCCAATTGTTTTAGTTTTATGCTTATGGAATTAAGAGCAAAAGGAGAGGATACATTGATTCCCTCGATGGAGATGTTTCTAATTGTGATGGCTAACAACTCCACTGACAGTATGAAAACGAGAGGAGAAAGGGGACATCCTTGTCTGATACCATACAACACTTCAAAAGGCTCTGAAAGCCAACCTCCATGGCTAATAGAACTAACATTACTATTATTTAGTACATGTACCCATCTCTGTAGGTTAGGACCATACTCGAAAACTTTAAATATGTGAAGTAAGAAAGACTTGGAAATTGAATCAAAAGCTTTGGCATAGTCTAAAGCTAACAAGTAACCAACTTTGTTTGTTTTGTTAAGGTCATTTATTATGTAATCGATAGTCCTTTTTTTAGTTATTGCAGTTGATATATTCCTACCTTCAATGTAACCGACTTGGTCTTCTTTTACTAACATATGTATTACTTTGCTTTGTTGTTCAGCTAGAACCTTTGCTAGAACTTTGTTATCAGAATGGGTCAATGTCATAGGTCACCAGTTTGTTATTTTGTCCCTTTCCAAGTGCTTGCCTTTGTGGAGTAAAGTAACCATGCCTTGTGTTTGAGTATAAGAGAGTTCCCCTTTATGAAATGATTCGATAAAAGAGTTTGTGACAGTTTGTGCACGTTTGCTCCAATAAAATTCAAAACTTCTATTGCATAGCCGTCGCTACCTGGAGCTGATCCATTACGTAATTTTTTTCAGAGCTTTAGTGGTTTCTTCTACTGTGAAGAGACCTTCACACAGGGTGGCATTGTCTTTGTCTAGGCGGGGAAAATCCTCGGATTCTAAAAGGATATTAGTTTCTTCTTCTACATTTTCAGCTAATGTGGTTTGACCTTTTTGTTTTAATAGAAGTTAACTTGTTCTTTCATTAAATCGATTTGATCTAGTTGCCCCTTTCGTCAGGCATCAAAATGGTGTGCTGTGCTTTAGTAATAGCTCGCCTCTCCAGTCACTATGTAGGCCTAGTTGCCCCTTTCGTCAGGCATCAAAATGGTGTGCTGTGCTTTAGTAATAGCTCGCCTCTCCAGTCACTATGTAGGCCTAGTTGCCCCTTTCATCAGGCATCAAAATGGTGTGCTGTGCTTTAGAAATAGCTCACCTCTCTAGTCACTATGTAGGCCTAGTTGCCCCTTTCATCAGGCATCAAAATTGTGTGCTGTGCTTTCAGAGCTGCCTCCAGGGGAACAGGGATGCCGAGATAACAGCAACGTGTGTTACGAGGGTGCCAAGTGCATTTCTAATGTCTGCAGTAAGTAGGCCCCAGTTGTTGGATCTCCGTCTGTCTGTCTGTCCATTTTCTTATTTTTCTTTCAGATCTTGGTAACCACCATCTGTCTGTGACATCGATGACACTGCAGTAAGTGAGCTGTGTCAAACCGTTTTACATACTGACGAACATCTGTCAGTGACATCGATGACACTTGCATTAAGTGAGCTGTGTCAAACAATGTTACATACTAACGAACATCTGTCAGTGACACCGATGACACTTGCAGTAAGTGAGCTGTGTCAAACATGTTTTTCAATCAAGCAAGCGTTTATTATTCTCAATAAAACGTAAGGAAATTTCTTCTGCAGTCGATAACATAAAAACAATAATTACAAGAGCATACAAACATGTCAACATATTTATTCAGGAAAACAAAATGAACACGATAAATACCACACGATTCATCTCCTGAAGGCTAGGGTGTATGCAAAAAACAGAATCAATCATGGTCACAATTGCTAAGTTCAAAATAGCCCAGAATGGACAATATGCTTTGGAATGGCTTAGAAAATTATATTTTAAAAAATTCTTTACATGGTCTAATTTATGTTCACTGCTATTGGCTACAGTATAGTGTCGGTAGGAGTAAAATGGTAACATTTAAACTTGGATCAATATGAAGATAATAACCATTTAAAGATCGGAATCGTTTACGTGAAATTTATGTACCTTCATATTCTTGTACTTACTATGTTAATCTTCAGAAACATTTATTTTCATTGAATAAAATGGTAACATATGTTACTTCGTGTTCTCTTAATTTAGCTGCTGACAAGAGCGCCAAGTTAACCAATTGAATGTCGCACAAAATGAGAATTTCGTCCTATTTAAAGACAAAACATTGATTCCATGTAATATGAACTGTACTGCTACGAATCAAACAAACTTAGTTTTATACCTGAATTGTAAGTGTTACATATCAGAAATGATTCAGAATTGTTTTCTTTACAATGTGATCTAATTGGAGAGAGAACCGTTTAAAGATTGAATGCATAAACACAAAGTTAAAGGTATCAGATACTGCGCATGAATTCTTAATTTTGGCATTCAATGACCAGACACTTCCTTCTCAATTCAAAAAGAAATTATGTTATGCATTCACGTTACAGCTGGATGTAAGAATACTAAAATCCAATTTTAGAACATAATGAAAACGATGCAAAATGTGATTTAAAAAAAATCAATTTCTATAAAATGATTTTTGTCACGATATACCATGTTTTAAAAAGAATACTATAAGATAGTACTTTGGCCACAGGGTGAGACCCTTGCGCCTTAACATAGGCATTTAGGCATTCACGATATTGCCTAACGAAATTCGGACATTTCCGGAAAATTGACCGTTTTGATGAATCGGTCATTTTTGGTCAATGCCTAAAGAAGGTTAGCGCATTCACAAAAGTTACTGAAATGAAGGTGCAGTATTTCCGTAAATGAAAGCACACTTTGAGGATTTGGTGGCACTGGATTGATGTGTATGTGTTGTGTGTGTGTGTGCGGTGTGGTGTGTGTGTGTGTGTGTGTGTGTGTGTGTGTGTGTGTGTGTGTGTGGGTGTGTGCGCGTGCGCGCGCGCGTTGCCTGCTGATACATATACTTCATCACTAACGATATGCACATACCATCACACAAACTTGGTAATGCGGTATGGGTGCAGTCCCTTGGGGCCACTATCGTTTTAGCTATGTTCTAGGGTGATTTTAAATAATTATTGAATGACAATAACGGTACTTCTTGGTCCTTCCACACATGACAATATACAGAGAAAGAGAGAGAGAGGAGCACGAGAGAGAGAGAGAGTAGGTAGAGAGTATAGTACGAGTGAAGAGAGAGAGAGGAGAGGACAGAGAAGAGACAGACATCAGAACATACAGAGAGAAAGATAGAGAGACCAGACAGATACAGGAGAGATAGAGTGGAGAGGGGGGGGGGGGTGGTGGGGGGGTTGCGTTCATGGTGACCATAGACAGATATACGAAACGTGATAGGTGTAGAGTAGACCCCAGAAGACGTTTAGACTAATAGTTACCTTAAGAATTGGGACATCTATTAAATGTATTTTATAGAGCGGTAGCATGTCAACTAGATAGTGGTAGCAGACCCTTGAATCAACAGCATTTTCAGTGTAAGTACCCAGACAACAAACATCATAAGATTCAATCACAATGCAGAAATACACCAACGCGGATTAAAGTTCAAACTGTTAATAACAAATAACCAAAGTATATTTGATGTTTCATAAATACAAAATGCAAACTTTATCTAAACTGAAATGTACAACCTCCTCAAGAAATCAATGTCCACAATCCTCCAACCACTAAACTCCAAAAAATATAACTATTAAACCTACCTGACGCAAACAAAAGTTCAGGCGCCCCCAAAGTACAATCATCTTCCGAAAAACTCACTCACGAACTCAATGAAACGCGCCCAGCTCATGACAAAACTGAATTTATTCTTTTAAACATTAATTGACCTATCCAAAAAATCTTAAGCTCAAACGGTTCAGGTCTAACCCAAAAGTGCCTCCTGTTCAAAACACTTTGTGCTCTTAATTCCCCTGCACAATCTGTAAAAGCCTCACACTCGAATCAAGTTAAAGCGTACGCCAAAGTTAAAGGTCCAGGAATGATCAATGCTCACATAGCTCGCAATATAAGTGACGCACACAGCTCATAACAAAGACTTGTATGTATCTTTTTGAGCGTGTAATAGAAGGTGTCATTCATTCATTCTTGGGAGTTCGTGAGGTTTTCGGCAGTATGATTGTCTCTGGGCCTTCACTTTTGTGCTCGCTAATAAATTCTGATTTCTGAGTTGACTTTTTTACAAGAGAGGGGAAGTTTGTTTGAACCCCGCAATCCTTAACTAAATTGTACTGCCCTTACGATAATTAATTGTCCTACTATACTATACGTTCTTCATTTCATGAACCATGGCCTATAACTTTCTTCTTTCCATGAACATTTAACTGTGAATCAGAACGATTCTTTCTTTTCTACACCAACATAATAACACTCACACCCACAAATCACACAACCCACCTTAAAACAAACACATAAACAAAACACGAAACTTTACCTCTCGGCCAAGCAGAACAGCTGTCCCGAAAACAGCTTCCCTCTTCCCCGATCTTCGCCCCTGGTTATCGCTAATCACTTCTGTTTTTAAATGGTGTCCCTTATTCCTCTTTTTATCTAGCACGCGCACGCATACCCCCTAAACTGATCCCAGTGTCATTAATCACCTAACGTTAACAGACTAGCACTGTAATTACCTCTCAGATCTTCTCATTTATACTCATATACATCTGTAACTGCTATTTTTAGGTAGGCTTGGCTCGGATATATATCATGTGGTATGCGGCCGCGGCACTCATAGAGCTGCTCTGGCAACCATTGCGTGCGGGGGGTCTGCTGATGGCCGCCATGCAAGAGCACCTTCCGCCTTTCTTCTCACGGGTGCAGGTGTTGGAATGTGAATGTCGTGTAAGGTCCAAAGCTCCTATGTATTGTGATATTTGTACTTACATAATTCAAACGCCAATATTACTGTCCTACTATGTCCGTCTATCTATTGTGCTATCTGTCTCTTGTGTCTATAAATATTATCCCTTGTCATAGATATTGCATTGTCCGTAGCGGTCTGTTACTTTTCTCAAATAATCATTTACGTCCAGTCGAAACTGAGTCGAAACAATCCTTGCACTCTTCTTAATTGTTGTTTAGTAAGTAAGGAAGTGTTAGGTTGTAGAAGAAGTTTGAACGTCACAATAAGTAAGGAAAACGTCGGGTGCTAGAACTCAATTTATACTGTTTTTTACTGATCCAGTCCTTTTTTATATAACGTCTATCATTTCCGTTTGCCTGAATATGCCTACACATGAAAGCTTTTGTGATTTACACCCCTCCCGCTAACTACACATCCCTGAAAATTCCGTATCTGTCAATAAGCAAATGTTTCCATTCTATAATACTGTTAAGCCCGCACAATTTGTGGTTTTGTTCGATTACTGTCGTCAGCAGTTTTGTTGCCCGCTTGAGACGTAGTGCTTGTTTAGGATTCTGTTAAATCCATGTCTTGTAATGCCAACTGCGACAAACCCAGTAACGCATCTCATGTCCGCAGTATCGGATGCGTTGTCTATCATATAATGAAAAGTCGGCGGCCGTCGCTGTCTTGCCTCTACACCGATTCGTGTGTTGGTTTGTTGTTTATAAAAGAAAATAACGATGGTGCTTGTAGCATTAGTGACTGTGTGCTCTGTTGTATGCCGGTGCAATTACTTGTAACTGAATATTCAATTACTGTTATACTGAGCTCGTAGTATCTCCCCACAAATTTATTGCTGCGTTTCACAAGACGCATCAGGTTCTTAACCTTGGGCGTTCAAACAATCTAAAAAATAACAGTTGTGTGATCCCATATTTCTAACTCTCTCTCTCTCTCGCTCTCTCTGCGAAACTCTTCTCTCATCACGGCGTCATCCCCTCTCTCTCTCCTTAAAGTCTCATCTCTCTCTCCTCTCATCGCTCGCTTCTCTTGATACATTCAAATGTCTCTCTCTCTCTCCGCTTCTCCTCTCTCGTCAGCTCTCTCTCTCTCTCACTCCCATCGCTCTCTCCTCGTCTCTGATACAACAAACAAATACAAATGTAACTTTTCAGGAATTCCGCTTGAAATCAGGATGCACGATGACGAACAACTGCGTGAGACTCTAGCAGTCTGTGGACCCCAGTGACAACTCACTTGAGTAAGTGACTGTACTCCTTAGTTGCTTTACATGTAGTAAACGTGCTGACCACGGAGTGGCAACACTTGTAGGTAAGGTGACGTGACCCCAGTGGCAACACTTGTAGTTCAAGTGACTTGACCCAATGACAAACACACTTGTAGTAAGCTGACCTGACCCCCAGTGTGGCTAACCTTGAAGTAAGTGACTGACCCCAGTGTACATATACAACTTTAAGTATGTAAGTGTGACTGCCCCCAATTTTTTGACAACTTAACTTGTAGTAGTGTACTGATCTGACCCCAGTTGCAAACACTTGTAGTGCAAGTGAAAAAACCTGACCTTCCCCACGTGGCGAACACTTGTAGTAAGGTAACTGACACCCTCCCCCGCCCCCGTTGACAAAAGCACTGGGTAGCAAGTGAACCTGACCCCAGTTGGCAACACTTGTAGTAAGTGACTGACCACCCAGTGGCAACACAATGTAGTTAAGTGAACTGACACCCAAGTAGTGGCAACTACTTGTATAGAGGGATGACTGACCCCCCAGTGACGAACACTGTAGTAAAGTACACTAGCACCCAGGATTACGGCAACATCTTGGAGTAAGTGTGTACCACCACGTAGGCAATACTGACGCTGTGTAAAGTGAACTGACTCCCAGTGGTCAACCTTGTAGTCAGACGTGAACTGGACCCTCCAAGTGACAACACTTGTAGTCAAAAGTTACTGACCCCGTGGCAACCACTTGTAGTAAAGTGGACTGCTGACCCCACTGATTGGCAACACTTGTAGTTAAGTGCTGCCTCCCCCCCAGTGACAACACTTGTATAAGTGGACTGACCCCAGTGGCAACACCTTGTCGTAAGTGACCGACCGCCCATTGACAAACTACTTGTAGTAAGTGACCGACACGCCAGTGACAACACTTTTCTAGTAAGTGAACTGAATCTCTCCCGCCCATGTGGTCAAACACTTGTTACGTATAATGACTGAAAATGACCCCCGTACAGACAACACTTGTAGTAATGAACTTTGACCCCAGCCACCCCAGTGGCAAAAAACACATATGAAGTCTAGATGACTGACCCCAGTGGCAAAACTGTGCTGTTCTAACGTAGGTGTAAGTTGACTGATACCACCCCGTGCTGCACCAGTGGCAACACTTGAAGTAAGTGTTGACCCCAACAACTGACCCCAAGTTGCACCATGACCCCAGTTGCCACACATTTAGTAAGTACTGACGAACGAACCCCCCCGTTACAGCACTTGTAGTAAGTGACTGTGGACCCCAGTGGCAACGACCGTCTGTATATCAGTGTACTGACATGCTCCCAGTGGCACAGCTTGAAGTAAGGTGTGTGTGACTCCTGAACCCCCGTGACACGCCACTTTAGTAAGTGACTGCGACCCCTCAACCCAGTTCACTGACCCACCCCCAGTGCAACACTTGTATTAAGAGTGACTGACCACGCCCCCCGACCACACCCAGTGACCAAACAACAACTGAGTAAGTGACGTGACCCCGAGTGGCAACACTTGAAGTAGGTAAGTGACTTACGCCCCAACCCGCCCCCACCCCCGATTGCAACTAACAAACTGTGTACGTAAGTAACTGACCCACCCCCCCTACCCCCGTGACAGCACTTGTAGTAAGTGACTGATGAACCGCAGTGACACACGTGTAGTAAGTGACTACGACCCAGACGTCCCATTGGCTAAACCACTATGAGGTAGCAAGGAGGTGACTCGTAAGTGCTTGACCCCCCCAGTGACAACAACTTGTAGTACGTGACTGACCCCTAAGTCTTGGCAACACTCAACTCTGAAGTAATATGAACTGACGACCGCCACCCATTTGCAACACTTGTAGTAAGTAACTGACCAATGACGCCCCGCCACCACCCGTGACCAACAAACCCCCGTGACCAAGAAGTCACTTGTAGTAATATTAAAGTGACTGACCCCCAGTGGCAAACTACCGACTTGTAGTAAGCTGACTTGAATTGCATAGTGCTGTGACTGCACCCTGACCACAAGGCAAGTGGGCAACTTACAAAAGATGTTAGTAAAGTGGACGTGTGACACCCCATTGGCAACCACTTGTAGTAAGAGTGACTGTGACCCCGCCCCTGACCCTTATGACTACTTGCAGGTTAAGGACGCTCGGACGTGACCACTGATGGACTGATGACCTGACCCCCGAATTTATGACAACCACTTGTAGTATAAGTGACTGGACTCTTGACACCCAAGTGGCAACACTTGTAGTAAATGTGACCCCTATGAACATCCCAATGCACACACTTTTTCGTAAGGGCAGTGACATTGGACTTACTTTGATACTATTGCCACAAGTCATTATTAAACATTGCATCATGCAAGGATTACACATTTGGCAACCAGATAGGGCAAAATGCCAAAAACTTCCATTTCTAAAAAACATTCTCTTTTTTATACTCTTTTTATTACTAAACCACAAACATCAAGTTTTTTTTTAAATAAAATTTAAATAAACGTGCTATCCTATTATAAAAGAAATACCTTTATTGTTGCTTAAAAATTTAAAAAAAAAAAAGGTGAACAAACACTTCACTTTTAAGATAGGCACCAATTACAACTACTACAGAACTAAAGTGGGAAAACCCTTCTGAAACCCGTCCTTAATTAAAGATTAAGGAAAGACCTTTTCCCTTTGCCCTTCCCTAATTAAACTGCTTTTTTTCTTCTTCTTTTTCTCTTTTCTCCACTTATCCCTCAGACGTTGCACTTATTTGTAAGTAGTTGTTTGGCAATTGTGATTTGCAAGATCACACCACACACGGGGGCTCCCTAGTACAACAAAATACAGAACTAGACAAAATCGTAAACTTTTTCCTCTTCAGGTAAAACGTTACAAACAATCAATAAAGTACAAACTTCCTCCCACTTAAGACCCCCCCTTTTCTTGGGTGATTTAGTTTGTCCCCAAGGTTTTATTTAAATATAAATAAAAAAATTGTATTGGAAAAATAATACGCTTCCACACGAGCGCAGTACACTAGATATTAAAATATCAAGGAATCAAAACTAAGGAATGTAATGCAAAAACCAACAATGCATAACATCATTTCTTCTTTTTAAAAATTTTATCAGTCATTATCATTAATCCTCATCATACTCAATATATAACTGTTTTCTATCCTATCACTCCATTTTGTTGTTTGTGTTGCCCCATCATTTTGAGAAAGAAATGAAGATAATAAAGACAACAGATACATTACTTGATTTCTCCCATTTCTACTTTTTTTTCTTATTTTTCTTTGATTTTTCTTTTGCGTCCTATGTTTGGTATTTTTTTCCCCTTCTCCACATCGGAGGGTCAATCGGATTGTGTCTCCTTTCTCCTGGCCATGTTCAGGCAACAAAGACGCGCCACACATCAACAGGCCACCAAAAAATTCAACAATCAGCAACAAAAGAAGGAAGACATTTTGAGTTGTTCGCTAATTAGATAACTAAAGATCCTCCGTATTGTATTGAAAAAACAAATCTATTGGAAATCCTTTATTATTTTACCTTTCCTTTTTGTCACTTCTCCACACTTTATTTTTTTTTCTTCTGTTAATCAACCTACTACTGAATATGAATAAAAAGAAAAAAAAACTTAAAAACCATATTTTTTTTTATATTTTTTCTCTATTTTAAAATTCTATTAAAATTTAAATTAAATTAATGGTTTTTTTATTGTTATAAATTTACTTCTTACAAATTTTTTCTTTAACATATAAATACTATTTTAAAAAAAATTAAAAAAAACAATTTTTGCTTTAGAAGGAAATATCAAACTACACAAAAACTTAAACTACGAAAACAAGTTTCGGTATGTAAGTCCTTAAAAACAGGGATATGGCAGTTGTTTCCGACAGCTTGCACATGGAACAAGGTCCAAAGGTCAATTCAAAGATCAAGGTCCAAATGCTAACCATGGTAATTGCTGACCCTCCAGTATTTCATCTCCGAATGCGTCTAAGCTAATGTATCCACATGCTAAATTTCTAAGATTTTTAAACCCTGTCATTCGCATGAACGCCAATGCTTCGCCAGCCACCAACCAGCTCAGGTTATGTCAAGGATCGCAGAATCGTCAAACGCGTGTCTATGCGTACGCAGGC
>CM065680.1:57467731-57505231 GCA_017654935.2 Phymorhynchus buccinoides
CCTTTTATTCCACTTTTCAAGCTATCTTCAACACGATTATCATTTGCACCCTTGTCACGTTGGCCTACTGTCTTGCAGCAATCAAAACGTCAATGAGGCTTTAGTGTGCATGGGATATCAGCTTTCAAGAATTTACCGCTTATAGAATCTTCACGATTGACATCTCTCTCCGCGTGTGTGTGAAGTGCTGTACAGGAGCACAATCGAACTTACCTTAATTCAGACTCAATCTCGTCTCGGGTAGCTCACGATCTTGGGAGCACGTTTATTGGGAGCTTTTGTTCTCAACGATTACCTCACTCATGTTCACTCAACCAGAAAACCCGTACAAGGTGTAACGTTTTCTGGGAGCATGACTAGCACGATTCCTTTTGACTGTTAGTAGGCCTACTCGGTATAATGTTGAGAATCTGAGAAGTGGGTTCACTATAGGACAGAAACACCTCGTCTTGATAGTTCTCCAAAATTAGTAAATGTATTTAGAAGCATTGATTATTAATTTTTGTATTATAGGAAAATTCAACCGTAAAACCTTGACCGCTAAAAATTAAAAAAAAAAAATCAAATTGGAAATCGATGGGACTGCTAAAAAGCTTAACGGCTTGATTAGTCCCTATTCTACTACTACTATATGGCTACATGCCTCTGAGACAAGGGCAGAACACAAGAAGACCAACAAAACTGGCACAACGCCGAAAGACTGAGACTTGCTTTTGAAGGAGGAGAGCAAACTCTCATTCAGTTTGTGGATGCATGCTCATATGCTATCCACTTCTGAGCACGCAGTTCCTGATCCCTGCTTACAGCTGTTGATGCCTCGATTAAATCTATTTTTATTATTCTTTTTATGTGCTATGTGCTGTGATTCAAATAAAGGTTATAATATGTATGCATTTGTGTGCACGCTTGTGTTTGAGTGTGTGCATATAATATGTATGCATGTGTGTGCACGCTTGTGTATATATGTGTGTGTGTATAATATGTATGCATTTGTGTGCACGCTTGTGTTAGTGTGTGTGTGTGTCCCAAGAAACGTTCTAATTGTGTGTGACGGTTTCCCTCTATCAACAAAAGTGCTCCCAACAAACAAGCTCCCAAGAATCGTGAGACCCCGCTCGTCTCAATTCCTCCAAGAAGTGTGCGCGCACACCCATCTACTGGGGGGAAAGGGAATAAAACTTACTAGGACTCAAAAGAGTCCTACTGGCCATGTGCCATACATGCCGAGGATTAAAAAGGGAATTGTGGAGTTGGGAGTGGAGCATAGATAGGTGCGCGGCCCGCTGTCCGGAGGGACCCTTTCCCCGTCGTTAAAATAATTTGTTTAAATGTTTACGTTAAAAAGTTTACAATTAAGTCTCATTTTGTTTTACAGTACTTTACATGTTAGAAATGGCAGCCAAATGTTGAATGGCTGAGGGTTTCCGCCAACCAAAGCAATGGGGCCCACCCTTCACTTCCCTTACACAAAGTGTTAGTTTTATTAAATTTTATATTGCAGACTTCAAATTTTTTAATTGACTAAATTCTACATTAACAGTTTTACATAAACTAAACAGGTGGTTAAATGTCAAGGACCTGGCCACATGGGCACAGGACCTTGGCATGCTTACAATAATAGGCTTCGGTTCTTAGTCTGAAAATTAATGACTGTTGGGAGGGACTAATTTTAAAAAAAGAGTCCCTCTCCCACTATTTTATGGTCCCAACCGTGGGAACTAGCGTATTTCTCTAGCTCTTTGGCCCACTGGAGGAAGGCTGTTAATTTAAATTTGCTTTTAGATTCTGAAATGGATAAATTAATATTTGCTTTAGTTCCTGTGGCTCCCAAGGCTGCTGATTTAGCGGCCCTGTCATTGCCGGTTATTCCACTATGGGAAGGAATCCAAATTATCTGTAAATTGATTCCCTTTATAGTAATTTGGTGAAGGATCCATTTTATTTCATTTATAACTTCAGTTCTATTTTTCGTCTCTCCTTGGAGAGCTTGGATGGAAGATAAAGAGTCTGTAAATATTACCACGTTTCGTGGGTAATTTGTTAAATTGTTTATGAAAGTACAAGCTTCCATTAGTGCCCACAATTCCGCACTTAAAATAGACAAATGGTCATTTAGTATAAAGGCTTTTGTTATCTTAAGTGCCGGAATGGTAAAGGCACATCCAACTTTAGTATTAATGTTGGAACCGTCAGTAAAAAATTTGACTAAACACTTTTTCTTTTGCAGCTATTGGTATTAAATTGGGTTCTTGTTTAGAATAGGCATCATTTATTGAAGTATCATAAGATATTTCCTCCCTCTCCCACTGCGGAAAAGCCGCAGTGGGGTAGGGGGCAACATAATAAAAATTTAAATCTGCCTCCTGAAGTAAATCTTTAGTATAATATATTATGTTTTTTGTTTTCTGGTAAAGTGCAGGTTTTTTATACTGCAGCTTTGAGTAATCAAAAGAAGGGTCATTTATGTCTTGCATAAATTCTTTGTCTGAGTTTGTTTTTGCTGCGTACCATCTGGTTAAGAAGTTGGCACAATTTAGTTTCATTAGGTTTTCGAGTGGGAGCCATCCTATGTCTCTGTAAATTAGTTTATTTACTGCATAGGAGGGTATTCCTAGGGCAACCTTTAACGCTTTAGTTTCCACTGACTGTAGGTTGTTAAATTGTGTTTTTGTTAGGGAATGAAAAACTTCCATCCCATACGTTAGCCTGCTGCGGACTAATGATCTAACTAAATGTGTGAGAAATTTAGGGTCCTTGGCCCATCTTTCTTTTGAAACCACCTTGAGGGCTTTTGATGCTTTTTTTTTAATAGTATATGAAATATGTTTTTGCCAATTTAAGTTTGATGTTAAGATAACCCCCAGAAACTTGACTTGGGAGCTTTGTTCTTTTTTATCTCCCAGAATATCAATAGATAGTTTGGACGTTGTTACATTAGAAAACACCATAAACTCACACTTATCCGAGGAAAGCGTAAAGCCATTATCTCGTAAGTATGATGCTATAGCGGTGATGTGTTTCTGATGGTTTTTGAAACAAGTTTAAAACAAATTACTATGGATATTTCTATTGGTCCAAATAGCAATATCATCTGCATACATTGAAATTTTAGTTTTTTTAAGGGAAATATTTTGGATATCGTGAAGCATAATATTAAATAGGGTAGGGGCAATAATACTGCCTTGGGGAACACCCATATCGAGGCTATATGTATCTGAGAGGGATTGCCCTACATTTACTTTCATTTTACGATTAGATAAGAACGTTTTTATAAAATTAAATGTATTGCCCTGGATACCGAGCCTGCTAATGTTTTGGAGTAACTTCCCATGCCAGACTGTGTCGTAGGCACCCTTTATATGGGGAGTGGGTGGGTGGTCCGGCTATTTATAGTTCAGCTTTTTAAACCAAGTTCCCATATGAGGTAAAGAGAGAGAGTGTGCGTATGTGTGTGCGTTTAATAACAAGCCACAGTAATCATTTAACAACTAGTGCTTCGCTTCGCGGATGGTTATCAGTCCACACATAATCAAATATGAAAATGGAATTATATTTTATTCATTAAACAAAGTGTAAGAATGAAAAATTCATTTGCATTATCTTTTAAAGCCAAATCAAAAATAAAAGAATCACATCTTACAACAAATTTTCAACGGCGGAAAAAATCTCTTCCCATGTATGTGTACAAATCTCTCTAATCTACCTTCAAAAATCAAACAATGCTGCATGGAAGCAATCTCATTAACTTCCAGTTGCTCAGCGCAGGAGAGATGTTCTAAACATCTCTGACATCAACCAGTTAGGGCGTGTGCACATACATGCGGAAGCCAGTCCGCACATCCCATCCGAAAACAAATCTGGAAGTAATAAACATGAAGGCATGTACACATATACACGGAAACTAGTCCGCATATTTCTTACTTAGATTTTTATGGTGGATTATGGATGGAATATGTGCATGGGATTCTGCGTATACGTGCACACGCGCTAAAGCCATGAAAGATTTCCTACAGCACTCAGATCGACATTAAAAACCCACTTTCTACTATTGTAAGGGGCCGTATGGCTATGCACAACCCTGATGGCAAAGCTATCAACACTAACATTAAACACTATACCACTCCTTTCTTCCTTCATTCCATTCTCATCCTGCGACCAAGGCATGTATGTTTGTTTTGCAGGAAAACAACCATTTCACGCTTTTTTTTGTTAACTCAATTGTTGATGAAGGCAAAACTCTCAACAAATTACATGACAGTAACTTGTGTTCTCTTCTCAATCATTTAAAGGTGTACTGTCCCTTAGATAAAGCTAGGAGTATACTGTAGGAAGGTTACAATTTCCACCTTTTTACTCTGTTTCAGTAAGGTGTGTGTTAGCTACCAACAATTGAATGACAATAATTGTTCTCATCTTCTTTTCACCCACTACCAACTAATATTACTCTGGCACTAATTCTAACCCCAAATCTAAACACAGAGTTAATTACATAATGATTGGAACGTCAAAAAACTAATTTCATGGTACAACCAACAAAACTACCAGACCCACTACATTCTATTGTTTACTAGACATCACCAATTTGTCATTGATAAGTTTAAGCACCTTTTCATCTTGAAAGTAACATTGAAGTGGCATAGAATAATTGTAATTCAAAGTATAAGATTTCAATGATGTTTTATAATAACAAAAATCCATAATAGAATTATTCACTAAAAGTTCAACCTTTGCAGTATTGTTCCCCACCGGTTCATTGTTAGTAATTTTAGAGGCAAACTCAGTAAACACATTCTTTTGTAAAACAACATACAATTTGGATACATTGTCAATGTGTCATACATTCATTTACAGTTGGTGTTTGTTGTTATCTTTTTTCTCATTTGGTCAAGTTTGCAGCAAATTATTTCCAGTGGCTGTTGTACTGTTGGTCTTGAATTTAAAGTAAAACAAAACATCACATTTAAAATGGTCACGCACTAATAACCAGATGGATTAGATAGTTCATCGTGACTACATTTTTCAACAGCTATCATAATCTTTTGTTGTTCTTTTCCTGAATTATTTTTAGTTGGCATTTGCTATTTTCTGGCCACAGAGACCCGTTTCAGCTAAATTCGGGCTTCTCCCACCTAAACAGCGTGTCACCTTAGCGTAGTACCATCCTTTTTTTCTTTTTTTGTTTGTTCTGCTGCAGTATTAATTTCCATAGCAAGACACTGAAAAAGGTTTACAAAATTCCAGGATCACCAAAATCGTATTAAGTTTTAATCAAATTGATTGAAATGTTCTCTAGCAATGAGGCAAGTTTTTGCAGCTGACATATTCTTTTTGACACAAAACAAGCGAAACCATCAAACAATTTCATATAATCCAACCGTGCCAAAATGAACAGAGCACAATTTACAAGGCATTGTCATCCACCACAAGTATCACACTATTTTCTTACAACGCAATTTCAAAGATCATGTGAAAGAACAAAATCAAAACACAGAAGAGATAACATTTTCAGCATTCGTTTCTTACATGCTATAAGGCAAAAATTACATAATTCATCAATACACTTCTGTAGTCAAGTGACTGGAATGCAAAGGTCTCGTCCGAAAGATCATACATGTATCAAAGAAGAAGCGAAACATTACGTAACATGGCCTTAGAGAATCAAGTCTTGCTCACCAGCCCACTACCCTGTCAACCAGCCCACACAAAATGGGGAAGAGAACACAATGGATCAACATACAAACACATTTCACACCTGAGATTAATGCACATTTTCACCTGAATGAAAGCAATTGAACACACACACAAACAAAAGACACCTTGGTGAATATGCTAGGTAATCATTTTCATTGCACCTTATTATTGGCAATAGAGATTTATCATTGTATTTATATGCTACATTATGATGCAATTCATACACTACTTATCTTATAGATGGGGGATGCTGGAACAAAAAAACAACCTAGAAATGCAACTTTATTTTTTCATCAAACATTGTCAGAATATGTCAGCACATGCAAATTAATTTCTGATATCCCTCTCCCCATGGATTGTAGAATAATACTTATTAACAACAAAACAAACGAAAAAACAATAAAAAAGCAATATAAAAATAACAACCATGCACTGTATGCTTGTACCAAATTATTGGTTAGTAGACCACAATATATACCAAGCTTCTTAATCACCACTTGTTTTCCCCCATGAAGAGCATGTGTCAAACCTCAGCATTTTTGTGTGTTGCAAATACATGAACTGTACATAAAATATCTTTAGTAATTTTAATACATCACTGCACATAAGCTGTCACAAGCAAAAGTGCACAATTAAAAAGTAACACTACAAATTTGAAAATTGTCCAAATTGATTAATTTATTATTTAATTCTTTAAAGACATAATTATCCACATAGATACTCCTCCTTTCCATGTTTTAAGTCTTTGATTCCATATGTACAGTTTACATGCAATTAAACACACACACACACCGGGAAAACATAAGCAAGTGTAATTGTGACCCGTCGCCACAAAATGAGTCGTCTTGTCCCTTGCCTAAGGGCAATTTTATTTAAGGTGGAAGGAGGTCAAATCATCAATTTCCAGATTTTAACTTATAATTGAACAATATTTCTTTCTCTACCTCAAATAGAAGTATTGAAGTGCAAAAACGATCCTTTCCGTCTTAAAAACATGTTTTTATTAGAAAAATGTGACCGTTTTGTACACATTTTGAAACTTTCCAGTTGCATTTTCTCATTTCGCCGATTCCTTGAGTATACAACTTCAAATCTTCATAACTTTGCAACAAATTATCCAATTAACAATTTTTTTTGGTTTGTTGGAAAACTCTTTTAATGCAGAATAACAAATAGTTAATAACTCAAAAGTGACCCCTGGGACATCACAAAAACAAATCTAATTTTTCATCAATTTAGAGTTATGGGTATTTTCGTGTTCTCTAACATGTCATCTTTCATATTTATGAAGGAGAATCCCCAAAGTTGTAATAATTTCAGTGCATCAACATTTTCTCCACAACGTGATTTGAGTAAAATGGTACTCGGTACATGTTAACATGAAGCTTAAAGAATGAGTACAACTGACAAAAAGATCCTTTCTAAACAAAACAGATAGTGCAATTAACTGCCGAGTCCTGACGATTGTGCGGGGAAAGTTGAGCTTTTGGATCTAGGGAGAGCCCTGGAACGGCTACAGGAAGATGTAGCTGTGCCAGAATCACTGTCACAGCTTAATAATGAATGACACTTGATACCTGAAATTGGTGACCACCTTCCAGCACAGCCACCCCCTCCCGCAGATATGCCAAGAGTGTCCCAAAACACTCAACTTCGCTGTACAACTCTCGTAACTAAGTGAATAATTTCACCCTATATCCTGTTAAGAAAGGACCTTATTGAGAGTTGTACGCATTCTTTAAGCTTCCTGCTAGTATGCGATGAGTATCATTTTGCGCAAATCAGTCTATGGAAAAAATGCTGATGCACTAAATTTGTTGCATTTTTCTGGATTTTGAGGCATTTTAAAAATCACGTTACCATAGAAACCAATGGCGATCGCGACATTTTTTTTCTTTCTTGGTAAGGCCATGTCTCTTTTGTATGTAACTGCAAAGTTTTTAGTTCCAGACACGACGCGTTTGAAAGCTACAAGCAAATAACCAAAACATGTATTTTTAAAGTGTTCCCTAACTTTTTGTGGGCAACTTATTTTGTTTCATTGGCATCATCCACAGGGACTGTGCAATAAATAACAGACTAGTTGCTATTTGTTTATAAGGAATTGGACCGTAATCCCTTCAAAGAAGAGAGAATATCTTTTTTTTTATAATTATAAAACAGAAAAGAGACCTGTTAGAGTCAATCTAGCAAATTGTTCTGTAGATATATCCCTATCGACTGTTCTAAAGCAAATAACTACAGAGTCAAATGAATTACAACATTCGAAAAAACAACAATACTATCAAACCTGGGTATAGAGAGTAGCCCTTTCTGCCTTAGAATTGACTAATGTATTCTATAAAAAAAAAGTTCTTCTGAGAAAAACACAAGTATTTCACATTTATCAAACTTTTTATTAAAAAAATTAATTGTCCATCAAAATGATAAACATTTCTTTTCATTATGGATGTTTATACTTAGTATACCTCCCTCAAATGTCATTTTTATTTTGTTAAACATTATTGATAATTCAAAGTGTATCTCCCTCAGAAGTTATTTCTATTTTGTTAAGCACTATTCATAATCTATATCTCCAACAAAAGTCGTTTTCATTTTATAAAGCACTATTCATATCCAGTATCAATAAAGAAACATGACATCTACCTGTGAAGAAAAACATTCAAACATATAACTTTTCACATTACAGGTAGGTCCATTTTTGTGTATACAGAAAGGATAACAAAAAAAAGAGCCTACAGTTTATGTTAAAACTTATTCATTCAAAAACCAAACAAAAGGACAAATAAGGGGGAAAAATGGTGGTATTGCACTAGCTCTCCAGGTGGGAGCAGCATGGATTTCACAGACTTATCTCTGTGACTAGAAAATAATACCAAACGATACCATTGCAAATAAAAAACCCATTTTCAGCTGTTCATGAAGCCTTTGATTTACCAACAATGATATTAATATTAGTAAAGCTCACACCCAAACGCTGAAGAATACAGTAACCATATCACAGACCATCAGATTGGAGATTTCCTTGTAATGCCAAGTACTGTCACTTCTGTTTCCCCCCTTTCCAAATGGTTTTTAGAGACATTGCATCATTGGTTGCGCACAGTTCAACCTGAACAAGTCATTTATAGATATCAGGGCTATGACCAATGAAACACAGCAAAATGCAAAAACAAAAAACAACTCCCAACCCAAAGCACAACAGATGGCTGGGATTAAAACTAATCTTTGTTAGCACCTAGTGAGAAGCAACCTAAAAATCCATGCAAAATATGCACCCATTTCTAATATCCCTGGTCCCAAAACTGACATTAAATCCTTAAAAATGTTTTGAACTCAGGTATGAAACTAGGTAAGAAAACAACCTAACTCGGATCATCACTGGCCTTTTAGTTCACAAAAGAAAATAAATATTCTGAATAACAAGAAAATGAAATGAAGAAAAAAGGACAACAAAGACCTCAAACACACAACTGTAGAGCAACACTGGCACTGGATAACAATCACTGCTAGGAACATTTGAGATAAGAAAAGAAAAACGTTTCAGGTATAATTACACCAATCTGAAACTATGTATCCTAAACAGCATTTTTTTAACTTTCTGAAATGACAAATAATCAGTCAGAATGAGATGAAAGCTTAATTATGTGACATTCAGTTTTTGTGGCCTAACAGCACCACAAAGCGAAACAAAAAGACTAACTTGCTTTATTGTTCAACAATGTGACGGCACATTAGGATGGTAAACTTAAACTACCAAGACGCATTACATAAATAAGAGGGAAAAAAAGCCTAAACATACCCAGACCTAAGCCACAAATGTTGTCAGATAAAACAGGCAATGTGTCCATTCTAAATGGGATGCTTCGGGTCCTTAGGGCAAGTTATCTCTAATCAATGAAGTCCACACTTCAACAGCTTTCCAAACTTTGAGATTTGTTATATACATCAAGAGCAAAAAAATGGCTTTTGATTTGGTGAGATTGTAGATTTATTTAAAATTAATCTGTTCATGCCAATACTTGAATAGGACTCGGCGCATTAGTATCTGTGGCCTTTGAATTATTCACTGATCTTTCTTTTTGTGCAAGGAATAAAAAAAGAATAAATAAAAGAACAAAAAAAGAACTGACCTGCATTACAATTAGGATACAAGTCACTTGCGCACTGTCCCAAATCACTGCCATTGTGATTACACTAACAAATATGAATAACTTAAAACAATAAACACACATTTGTATGCTTGCAGTCTTATTTCTTTACAAAGTTAGAATTATACTTAATAATGACTGAAACTGTGAAAGATACACATACAATTGTTTACTTCTATTAGACAGAGACCCCAAAACATTCTGTAATCAAATCAAATTGCCAAAAACATATTGAACAGATGACTTGGTTTCATTTTACATCATAGACATTTAACAATGAAGGTAATGATTGTGAAAACAAGACTGGATTGAATGATTACCTCATGATTAACATAAGAGGGAGAAATCATTATCCAATTTTAGAAAATACACAAAGATTACCTCAAATGTTACACAAACAGTACATTCCTACTTCACATCTCGCTCCACTGTCTTTACTGCCACTGTGTTATACACATCTCGTTATCTCCTGAGCTTGAGTGTAAGAAAAAGAATCAATATTTGAAAAAAGGACACCCACACAAAAATACATGTATTGTGTTACTGTTTGGGGGCAATATCTCATGCCCGTCTCATATTCAGCCATAATTAACAGAAACAGGCCTAATTTCAAGAGCAAGTATAACAAAATACAAATAAAAAAGATCAAATCAAAATCAAATAAAAACAAACAAACAATTAAACAGAGTTTTCTGCCTACCATAATTTTCTTTTTAACAAAAATATAATAGCATAAAGAGACAAATCATATGCACATTTAAATGACAAAGTACAATAGTTTGCCCTGATAAACAGTAACTACAAACTATCAGTTTTCAGACTATAAAGTTTTGTGTGATTTTGTTCTTCTATAAAGTGGTATAAGGCAAATCTCCCCATTTAAAACAAAAAATCTGAAACCCCCCCACATAGACACTAACAAGAAGAACAGATGTAATGAAACTGGTGTAACAAAAGTGTAGCCTGAAGTTGAAAGCTGTGAGAATGATTAATATATGACCACCATATTTTTCAGACTAAAAGGCGATACTTTTTACCACTGCGCCTTATAATATGACTGATAATAAATTAATATATTAAGAAAATAGAATTACAAAATCTTAATTTTGTGTCAAATTTGGGGTGTGTGCATTATCGTCCGAAAAATACGTTAGATACCTGTTTAATACATAAAATATATCTTTTTAAGATGGATAGACAAAAGTGTTCTTCAGGAGTCATGGAGTCATCCAAATTTGGAGTTGATCAAAATCAAATCTAGCCAAAGAATGGTGTTGGCACAATTATTAACTCATCTTTGTAAACAAGATATTTTGGTTCATCTGTTTTTAGACACAGATCGTAATCCAACATCGGGAACAATTTGTAAAATCTGTGTTCTATGTACACGATTACTAAGGCCATGGAAAAAAACCCAACCAACTAAACAAAAAACCAGAATAAGAAAAGAGATCATGGATTATACTCATACCACGTCTCAATAACAACATCAGCAAGTTAAATAATCAAAGACCAAAAAACAAAAAGAACATTAATGTAGGTTTTGCGGTCCATTGATATACTTTAGATTTAATTGGAAACAAAATCAATAAACAATATTTTTGGTGGTAATAATCATGAAGAAGAAGAAGCCAAGCACCTGTTTACAACAGCAGCCAATTGCATTTTAACAATAGCAGTATTAGAACACACAAAAATCAATTATACACAGAAGAATATAACTATGCTGACCCTTACCAACTTTGGTTCCATTGGAAAAAAAAGTCTGATTCGTTTCTAAATAAGTTTAATCATTAGAGGTCTTTTTGGGGAAAAAAGATTTAAAAAAAGATTAAAGTCCTGTCAGCTAAGACATTGCACGGTAAGTAGGAAAACACAGAGAGAAAGTGAACGAGGGAGGGGGAAAAAGAGAGAAAGAGGAGAAAGGTGAGAGAGAAAGAGGAGAAAGGTGAGAGAGAAAGAGGAGAAAGGTGAGAGAGAAAGAGGAGAAAGGTAAGAGGAGAAAGGTGAGAAAGGTGAGAGAGAAAGAGGAGAAAGGTGAGAGAGAAAGAGGAGAAAGGTGAGAAAGAGGAGAAAGGTGAGAGAGAAAGAGGAGAAAGGTGAGAAAGAGGAGAAAGGTGAGAGAAAGAGGAGAAAGGTGAGAGAGAAAGAAGAGAAAGGTGAGAGAGAAAGAGGAGAAAGGTGAGAGAGAAAGAGGAGAAAGGTGAGAGAGAAAGAGGAGAAAGGTGAGAGAGAAAGAGGAGAAAGGTGAGAGAGAAAGAGGAGAAAGGTGAGAAAGAGGAGAAAGGTGAGAGAAAAGAGGAGAAAGGTGAGAGAGAAAGAGGAGAAAGGTGAGAGAGAAAGAGGAGAAAGGTGAGAGAGAAAGAGGAGAAAGGTGAGAAAGAGGAGAAAGGTGAGAGAGAAAGAAGAGAAAGGTGAGAGAGAAAGAGGAGAAAGGTGAGAGAGAAAGAAGAGAAAGGTGAGAGAGAAAGAGGAGAAAGGTGAGAGAGAAAGAGGAGAAAGGTGAGAGAGAAAGAGGAGAAAGGTGAGAGAGAAAGAGAAGGTGAGAGAGAAAGAGGAGAAAGGTGAGAGAGAAAGAGGAGGTGAGAGAGAAAGAGGAGAAAGGTGAGAGAGAAAGAGGAGAAAGGTGAGAAAGAGGAGAAAGGTGAGAGAGAAAGAGGAGAAAGGTGAGAGAGAAAGAGGAGAAAGGTGAGAAAGAGGAGAAAGGTGAGAGAGAAAGAGGAGAAAGGTGAGAGAGAAAGAGGAGAAAGGTGAGAGAGAAAGAGGAGAAAGGTGAGAAAGAGGAGAAAGGTGAGAAAGAGGAGAAAGGTGAGAGAGAAAGAGGAGAAAGGTGAGAAAGAGGAGAAAGGTGAGAGAGAAAGAAGAGAAAGGTGAGAGAGAAACGACGGAGGGAAAGAGGACAGGAAGAAAAAGCATGACACAAAGAAAAATATCAAAATAGATCAAATATATAGACTAGAGAGACATCAAGATAGATCAAATATATAGACTAGAGAGACATCAAGATAGATAAAACAGAGAGAGAAACATGAAGATAGATAAGACACCCAGAGAGACACATCCATCCAGATAGATAAAACAGAGAGAGAAACATCAAGATAGATAAGACACCCAGAGAGACACATCCATCCAGATAGATAAAACAGAGAGAGAAACATCAAGATAGATAAGACACCCAGAGAGACACATCCATCCAGATAGATAAAACAGAGAGAGAAACATCAAGATAGATAAGACACCCAGAGAGACACATCCATCCAGATAGATAAAACAGAGAGAGAAACATCAAGATAGATAAGACACCCAGAGAGACACATCCATCCAGATAGATAAAACAGAGAGAGAAACATCAAGATAGATAAGACACCCAGAGAGACACATCCATCCAGATAGATAAAACAGAGAGAGAAACATCAAGATAGATAAGACACCCAGAGAGACACATCCATCCAGATAGATAAAACAGAGAGAGAAACATCAAGATACATAAGACACCCAGAGAGACACATCCATCAAGATAGATAAAACAGAGGAACATTGAGATGTACATAAGACACCCAGAGAGACACATCCAGATGGATAAAACAGAGAAACATTGAGATGCACATAAGACACTCAGAGAGACATCCAGATAGATAAAACAGAGGAACATTGAGATGTACATAAGACACCCAGAGAGACACATCCAGATAGATATAACAGAGAAACATTGAGATGTACATAAGACACCCAGAGATACATCCAGATAGATAAAACAGAGAAACATTGAGATAAGACACCCAGAGAGACACATCCAGATAGATAAAACAGAGGAACACTGAGATGTACATAAGACACCCAGAGAGACATCCAGATGGATAAAACAGAGAAACATTGAGATGTACATAAGACACCCAGAGAGACACATCCAGATAGATATAACAGAGAAACATTGAGATGCACATAAGACACCCAGAGAGACACATCCAGATAGATATAACAGAGAAACATTGAGATGCACATAAGACACCCAGAGAGACACATCCAGATAGATATAACAGAGAAACATTGAGATGCACATAAGACACCCAGAGAGACATCCAGATGGATAAAACAGAGAAACATTGAGATGTACATAAGACACCCAGAGAGACACATCCAGATAGATATAACAGAGAAACATTGAGATGCACATAAGACACCCAGAGAGACATCCAGATGGATAAAACAGAGAAACATTGAGATGTACATAAGACACCCAGAGAGACACATCCAGATAGATAAAACAGAGAAACATTGAGATGCACATAAGACACCCAGAGAGACACATCCAGATAGATATAACAGAGAAACATTGAGATGCACATAAGACACCCAGAGAGACATCCAGATGGATAAAACAGAGAAACATTGAGATGTACATAAGACACCCAGAGAGACACATCCAGATGGATAAAACAGAGAAACATTGAGATGTACATAAGACACCCAGAGAGACACATCCAGATGGATAAGACATTGAGATGTACATAAGACACCCAGAGAGACACATCCAGATAGATAAAACAGAGAAACATTGAGATGCACATAAGACACCCAGAGAGACACATCCAGATGGATAAGACATTGAGATGTACATAAGACACCCAGAGAGACACATCCAGATGGATAAGACATTGAGATGTACATAAGACACCCAGAGAGACACATCCAGATGGATAAGAGACCGAGAGAAAAACGCCAAGACATAAAATCACACACAGAGAGAAAGAAACATCAAGCAGATAAAACACAGACAGCGAATTAACACATTATTTCTCTCAGGGTGAATACAAAAACCCGACAAGAAAGGAGAGAGAGAAAGGGCATCCCAAAGGAGAATCAACTGCAAGGCGCGTCACAGTGTGTCTCTCAGGCAGTGGTGTTGGAGGACTGGGCCACACTGCTGGGGGTGGGTGCCAGACTGTAGTACTGCTGCATGTAGTGCCCAGACTGGTACTGCACACACACACACACACCGCAAAGCAATTCAACAGTCAATGCCATCACATCTAGGGCTCCCTATGACCAAAAGCTAAAAATATCTGAAATTTATAGAAAAAGGCAGAAAATTCATGAAATTTCTGGTATTTTATGGCCAATCTTTTTTTTTCTAACTCTTGGTGTGTAATGTTGATTTCAGATGTCAGAATATCCCCATGGGGATACCGGGAGGTCTTTTGTACAAATAGTTCCCCCTCCTTCTGGGAGTTCTGTGCTGGTAACTTCTTCTAATCTGTCACTCTCTTTGACTCTGCCTTTTCCTTTCATTTTATGCCATCTACTATATTTCTGCTTTACTGGTCGATTGTTCTAAAAAAACCTCTTTCAAAGATTTGTTCCAGTCAAATATGGACATGTTGGGCCTATTTCTTAGGAGCATGACACATCTGCACTCATATGACATGAAACCGTCTCAGCGATCGACGACGAAGAAGATGTCAGAATATATTTCCACAAGACCAGTTCAGAATTGAAACACCAAAGTTTACCCAAGATCTCATTGCTCAATTAATGCTCTAGATATTTGTTTCACCCCTTTTACACCTGAAAATACCATGTTCCCCTGAACAAGATGAACTTCATTTTCAATTTTTGCTGAAATCAACGAAATTGCTGAAAGTTGGAAACTCTGAATAAAGTGAAAAACATACACACAAAAATCATTCACAAATTGAGAAAAGTGCTTCAAATATAACAAAAGCAAACAGAAATCCAGCAGTTTGGGAGGAAAAAAACCATCTCTTAAATAAAAAAATATTTAAACAAACAACAGAGAGACATAGTCCACACTGAGTTACAGAGGATCTCTTGAAGTTGAACAAAAATAACGAAAAAGAGAAATCAATACAATTAGTTTCAATTTCCGAACTATATGTTAATTAATGAATTGAAAATACCAACTCAATAGAGCAAAAGCTTACATAAGAATGAATGAATACATGCGTCATCCATTCACTACAGTCATTGTTAAGTTAAGTGTGTTGTCTTCATTCATTCACCTCGACAAAGTCTTTTTAAAGACGAACATTTGGTTTCCTTCACCTCGTTTATTATTTGTTCATCTTCATGTGTTTGTGTGAGTGTAGCGTTTTGATGTTTTTCAGTTCAATTATAAGAATCATTTTTATGCAAACAAAACACAGTTGGAAACGCATGCACACAGACAGACATACAGAGAAACTTTTGGAAACAAAAGAAAATACTCACAGCAGGTGGTGACTCCCCCTCATTCCTCAGATTCATGATGGGCCTTTCTTCATCATTGATTGTTCTGAAGACACACACACACACAATTTAGGACAGTCAACAGCTATGGTCATCTCAGGACTGTCACCATGTAATGTTTGACCACATATTACACAGCACACATCAATGTATCTTAAGGTCTCTGTACACATGAACATTTTTGCTGTTATGATAGTTCTAGGCTAGTAATATTTCTAGCATGTTGGTAGTACATGCTGTTACTTCGCTGATTTCCTCCCTTGGAATTTCCCTCGTAGGTCAAGGTCGTTTAACGTTATATATTTAGCTGTCCGAGTCAGGCATTATGTAAAACTAGCGCAACGCCGAGTACCAGTAACGGTAACGCCAAGTACTGGTAACGCTGAGTACAGCAAATTTGAAGTGATTCGGTTAAGAAACGGCAGAGTAATAAGGCCCCGTTTCCCGTTGGCGCTGTTATGAGAGTGACGCACTCTCCCTAGTAATGGTAACGCCTAGTATCGGAAACGTGAGGTGCTGGTAACGCTGAGTACAGCAAATTTGAAGCGATTCGGTTAAGAAAAGGCGGGGTTATAAGGCCCCGTTTCCCGTTGGCACTGCTCTGAAAGTGATGCGCTCTCCCTAGTAACGGTAACGCCTAGTAACGGTAACACCAAGTACTGGTAACGCTGAGTACAGCAAATCTGAAGCGATTCAGTTAAGAAACGGCAGAGTTATAAGGCCCCGTTTCCCGTTGGCGCTGCTCTGAGAGTGACGCGCTCTCCCGATTCTCTTCAAATTTCCTGCCAGGCTTTGCCCCTGACATAGCAAGCCTGACAGCAAATTTGAAGCGATTCGGCTAAGAAACGGTGGAGTTATTTGTGAAAAGGTGAAGCAGCGCATAGCGCACGCATTTCTGAACCGATTCGCTTCCGGTTTGGCACATCGATAATCACCGTCCCCAGTCATCTACCTGCCAACTTCGAGGGCAATCGGCCCAGAAATGCCGGAGATACGGGCGCCAAGAGGCCGGCGGATGCGTGTTTCGCGCATTTGCGAAATCGCGCAAATAACGTGGCCGCCTCGGTTGCCATTGCCATCGCCCCGTTAGGGCTCACAGCAAATCTGAAGCGATTCGGTCGAAAAATGGCGGAGTTATAAGGCCCGTTTTGTGTTTCACACAGACACACACAACTTTGCCTGTTTACTATATGATAATGGTCGACGTGATTTTCTAAGTCTTTTTTTGTTAGTTTTATGACGTCAAAGCACTTTTTCTTATTATTAAAACGACATAAAATAAATGAGCAATTGCGCTATGACGTTTCAGAATAAACTTGAAAACAAAACTGAAGCATCAAATCGCCGTGTTATAGAAAATCTTTGGAAAGAATATTAGGCCTAATTACTTTTTGACCCATTGTTGGCTTAGATCGAATAATTTTTACCAAATATATTTGAGTTCCCAGCCTGCTTTAAGACGGTTACATCCCGTTGTTGCCCATTATTTATTGTCTCTGCATGTGTCCCTGTCTCTATGTGTCCCTGTCTGCATATGTTCCATGCTCTCTGTGTCCCCGTCATTGTGTCCCTGTGCAAGCCTTTGTGTGCAACAAGAGCATGCTCGTACGTGCATGTATGCATATCTATTGTTAGTTCCCGAGTGGGAACTATTGTGATCTGGTCCGTGTGTGTGTGTGTCTGTCTGTAAGTCAATTTTCTCAAAAACTATTGGACAGATTTTAATCAAATTTGGTAAAGGGGTAGGCATCTTGGAAAGGAAGATTCCTTTCGATATTCATGACTGTATTAACCTTGACCACCAAAATTTCTTTCTTTGGGCTATATATTTCATTTTAGAGCTGTATCCAGACCTGCTTACCCCTATTTTGCAAAGTTGTAATTTCTGAAACAAAAAAACGTAATTTTGAGAAAGAAAAACTGTAATCCAACGCGTGACCAATGAACGTCTATATCGTACTGACCTGAGTGTGCAATACTAATGTCTGTCGAGCAGTAGACACAGAACACATACTCATCACCTAGGGCTGAACGATGTATTCCTGGAATTTTTAGGCAACTTTCCCGGAATTTTGCCACTTTTGATTGTCTTTTCTTTTGATTTTTTCGACCAGAGGATACAGAAGCTTCGGAATGCACTTGCTTGGATGCCATTTTGAAACAGAAAAGGAAATGGCGCGAAATGACTTTTCACCGCATCGTTTCAAAAGCTTCGCTTACCGACGCAACTGTAGTGGGGTTTTTTTATATTTAGGATTTTGTTTTCACGTTTTTTTTTTCCGTAGCCGTAATTTGACTTTTTTCCCATAAAAATTACGGCAAAATCGGGATGGTAAACAGGTCTGTGTATCTCATGAACCAGTGAACAGAATCGCTTCAAATTTTGTGTGGTGGTGTATCACAGCGCAGGGATGGTTCAATAAAGAAAATATAACCATGCTGACCTTGACCTTGAAAACCGAAATTTCTTCTTGTGGCCATGTTTTTCACATAATTGAACTTACAATGTTCAAACATCATATGCAGGTGCGTTAGTTTATGGTAAGTCTGGTTTTTTAGTACTGATCAATGTCAAGGTCAAGGCCATAGGCTCGGAGGTGTGAAATCATTGTTTTAGAAATATCTTTCACATTTGTGCAATTATAGACTTCAAATTTGACAGGCTGGTAGACAGGGTCAAGGTCATGTGTGGTGCAGAGTTGTTAGATTCATGATCTTGACTGGCTGGTAGACAGGGTCAAGGTCATGTGTGGTGCAGAGTTGTTAGATTCATGACCTTGACTTTTGAACTAATCTCTTGTAGTTGTAGCAATGGTTATAGTTCAAACACCATACACCCACATAACCTTACATATTCTTGATCATCATGACTTACAGTTACAGAATGCAGTGTGATATTTGAAGCTTTTTTTTTACATTGACCTTGATCTTTGACCTTGAGGCTATTACATGAAAACCTTTCTTCGCGCACCCACACAACCATGTATATTCTCAATCAGCATTACTAAGGAATGCAGTGGGAGACATTTAGAGGCTTCTTGACTTTGACCTTGTTTTTGTTCCTGTCTGTCCAGGCTGTAAAAACCTCAGTGAAAGGGGGAAGTGGGAGAGGGGAGAGAAGAGCTACACAGGCAGGTTTTGAGGTTCACATATGCGTCGGTCAGTGTGTTTGCTATGTGTCCGTCTGGTTATTAATGTCCCATATGTGCCTGCCTGGCTGGAGGACGTTAAACGAACTTTCATCCCATGGTAAAAGACTGAGGGAACTTGCACCCGCTCGGCGACTCACTTGTTAATGCTTGAGTTGTGGTTACAGACAATGATTATGATATACGGATATCAATACTTACACGGCGTTAGAGTACTACCTGTTCTCGGTGGTGTAGGAGCGTCCTCTCACTGCCCCATAGTTTCTCTGGTAAGGGGGCGGGTCAGGCAGAAAGGGGTCCGAGTCATCAACACGCTGATACTCCTGGCCCTGAGTCCTTCTCCTGTCAACACCAACAACATTCACAGCAAGAACTTATTTCTATTATTCCTTTTCACACACACACACACAGCTCTTTCTCTGAAGCTCCTGTTGTCTGGCTCTCCGTACAGTTTCTTTTCACTCACAGACTGTCTTACACACACAAAAGAGTAATCAGAGAGACAGTTATTTACCTTTTTGTAGTCCCAGTTCTATAAGAACGGGACTACATTATGACGTGGACGAGGTCTGTGCGTTTCTTTGCTGTCTGTATGTATGTATGTGTGTGTGTGTGTGTGTGTGCGTCTGACCAAAATGTGTTCCACTTCATAGCGCCTAAACCACAGAACCAATCTGAAAACAATTTGGCAGAATTGTTCCTTATGGTGCCTAGATGCGGCATGGGCATAGATTATCGCTGTTCTGACCTTGAAAACCTCAAATCTTTAAGGGGCCATATCTTCCACACCACTGGACTTGCAGTCTTCAAATTTGGCATGTAGGTGCATTGGCTTGTGGCAATTCTGATGATGGGGTACCGATCAAGGTCAAGGTCAAGGACATCAGTAGATATTGAAAGTGGTTGGGGTCTAAAAATTGGTGCTTTAGTCAAATTTTCCACATTTTTCATGACAGAACCGCTTCAGATTTTGTGTAGTGGTCTACCACCTAGAGTAGAAGACCTTAAAAAACGAAATTTCCTTCTTTGCGTTGTACATCTAGTAAACTAGATAGAATCCCTTCACATTTTGTGTGTGGGTATAATACCTAGAGTACAATACATTGACACATAAATTGTGCCCCGGTAATAAGATGTCGCCAAGCGGCAGACATGTTTCCGTTTGTCTTAACCCTCTTATATCTCGTGAAATACTGCATGGATTCACTTCAAATATGTGTATGTGTGTGTGTGTGTGTGTGTGTGTGTGCGTGTGTGCGTGTGTGTGCAATACTAAGAGTAAAATATATTGCAGCACAAATTATGCCACATTATGACATGTTTAACAGTCAGGTTCAATATAATGTGTTTATTGCTCTAAAGATTTCTTTAAAAAACCCTAATCAGGCCTAAATGTTAACAAGAGACAAACAGATGCCAACCTTCTCCGGCCCAAGCGAAGCCACATGCGAGCTGAGCAGAAGACCAGGAGAGTGGTGGCCAGACCCATGAACATGGAAAACAGAACCAGGTAGCCTACCCCTCCTCTGAAATCACACAGAAACAACTTACTTCTCTCCTGAAATCACACAACCACATTAGCTAAATAAGACTAAGAACAGTACATCTTATACAGCAATAGTTATTGCTGAGGAGAATAACTTTTGTGTCTAGTTATCATGACTGATTTTGTCCCAACCTTTCTTTTTCTCTTCTATTCCAATATCTGTGTTATCTAAGATAACAAGAGATTTTCATCACAAGTGATTTTGGAACACAATTACCTTACGCACATTACACCTTTTCTAGATGCCCATTAGCATTCATTATTCATCACACAAAACATATCAAGAGGGTCAAAGCAGCAGACGAGCCTACGCGCAGTTGCAGTACAACTCACAGGGAAGTGTAGCAGACAGCCTGGAGCGCTGTGACGTAGTCGTCATGGATGCTGCTGCAGCTGCCCACCTGGGTGCTCAGAGACGACAGGTTGCCAAACATGAACTTCAGGTTGTTTCGCACCTGGTTCGCTGGCCCTGATATCTGACATTTATTAAAAAAGAACAGAAAAAAAAGAACATTAACACAACATAGAAAACGAAGCTGTAATCATGTTCTTCTGCTGGCAACTATGACAACAGACAAATGCAACTTATGACAGACTTCAGTTGAAGGAATTTTGCACACATGCACTTGTAACAGTTTTGCTAGTACTGCTTAATTCCTTTTGCAAGAGTATTTCTTGTGGCTTATAAATTGCTATGGCTTGTATTTGTGCATCAATCTTTCACATTTTATACTGCTAGTTTTATAAGAGATTGTGACTGTGACACGAACAAGGACCTGTGCTTTTGTCTCTGTCTGCCCCTCCCTTTGAATGTGTTTGTGTACAAAATTGTGTTCCAATCGTCAAAGCCTAAACTAATCAATTACCATAAAGAAAAATGCAATATTTGTCCCAAATGTCCAAAAACTAACGCTTGTTATTTGTTGATCCAAATGGCAAGCCACGTTAACTCTTTTGAAATTGATTCTTTTATGATAAACCATAGTTAGATATACTGAATCAGTCATGTTGAAAAATGCCTAAATTGTCCCCAGTGTCCCAACAAAGATGCCTGTAAATTAAAGGTCACCTAAACAGCAAGACAAATAAGTGTACTCACGGACAGAACGATTACCGATGACAATGCATACTGTTTCAAATACTGAACCAATCACAATGAAAAATACCAGACTATTAGTTCCTAATCTCCTGAAGATGATGTCAATTCCCAAACATTTTCCCAATGGCATCAAATTTTTATAGTGACGTACATCTGAAGATCGATTTACGCATCTTCTGGAAGTGTGATTACATGGCTTTCCATCTTGTTGGCAGGTCAAGGGAACATGACTCATACAGTGTTGTTGTGCCGGGGATATTACCTTGCCAGTGATGTTGAAGGGCGCAGTGATGTTGATGGTGGTGTTCAGAGCCGTGATGGCTTGGGTCACTGCAGTCTGGGCGTCCAGTAGTTCCTGAAAAGACAGACAACACAACACTCATCCGATGAACAAAAAACAAAACACATAGCCAGGTAGCAGGAATTACTGCTAGCTGAATGACAGACAAAACTAAAATGTCAACATATAAAGTTGTATGTCAACGTGAACAATCAACTTGCCTATTTAAAAGAAATTCTTGTTATTTAATAAATCTGTGCGAATTAAAATGCACAAACACAAATAGAAATAAGCAAAACATCATTGTAAAATAATACTAATCAATATAAGGTGAAATGCCTGATCTGATACGCATGTGTTTATAAAACAATAAGTGGGCATATAGATACTAAGAAGGCTTTGATGGGAGTAATGGTTTGTTTATGACCACTACATTTAAACTTGATCTGAAGCTTTTATGCTTGCACAAGTCATTCGACAAAAGCTTGCACAACAATCATTCAACAGATTTACATAAGGCTTCAAGCTAGAGACTGTGCTTGGTTTATATCACTAACACTTTGAACTACATACCCCTTGGTACGGCTTTGTCTTGTCATCGCAAATGATATAGGCCTGCAGTAGGTCTGAAAGAGACACAACATTTATTACATGTACATATGCAATAGATAATGTGAACTACACTTCTTAGTCACTGTGTGATGATAAGAATATTATGAAAAGAAGTGATTGTTTGGAGAGGAAAAAAAATTCAAAAGGAGCAATTCTGTAAAATTGTAAGTTCAAATGTGATACATGAAAATGTGAGCGTATATGTGTGTGAATCGGTATAATTATGTGTGTGTCACTGTCTGTGTGTGTTTCACTGTGTGTGTGTGTATGTGTGTGTGCATGTATGTGCAAGTGCACAGCAGGATCGAACATGTACATGTGTGCATGAGTGTGTGAACTAGACACTCACAACATCTGAAACATAATACTTACTCCATCAATGACTTTTCCGTCCGTCTTAGCCTTTTTGATGTTCATATCATCATGCTAAAGTTTCTGGTCCGTTCACTTACCTGTCTGCACTGTCCCATTGAGTTGGGAGACGACAAAGCTGTTGGGGTCAGTACAGAAGTCACCACCTCCCTGAAAACAAGAAACACTTCATTTAATTCCACTGCACTTGACGAATGCAACAATACAACGGTCAACAACCTCATGCATCTCAAGCGTTGGATACTGTGACAACTTCACCAAAACAAACTGGTGAAAAATCAAAGCCCTTCATTCCTCATGGATGGAGTATTACTTAATAGTATAAAGTCTTTCATTTTACTACTGCACTAGGATACGACACATTAAACATTTAAATAGGGCCTTTGATAAGCTATGTTTCGTGTCTACAATTTTTTATGCTAAGGATTAGTAGCTGCAAGCTTAATTTCAAATTCAGAATGATTAACTTTACTATCTCATAACTGAGAAATTACAGCCAGGTGCATATAAGAATCACCACAATGAACACATTTACGAACAACAAAGAAGTACTATGAACTAATAACACTAACTAACTCTGACAGTTGTGTGCTCAGTACTTTTTCATATAAAAAAATGGATAACATATACTTCCAATGAAAACAAGACACTACAAAAACTGACACCAAATGCATAGGACAAAGCACAAAATGCCTTACAATTCCCACAGCAAGGTAGAACGAAGTCATCCCCCATATAAACAGCATGAAAGCAATGGATATGCCAGCAACTCTGAAACAGTAACATGAACTCACATTTATTTCAGAACAGTTAGGCCGTGTACACACATAAGCAGAGATTCTGTGCGGAAACCCGTGCGCATTCCATAAATAAGTGAAGCGCATAAATAAGCGCATGTGTCCGAATTTCCCCTATGTGCGTAAACTTGTATCCTTCTTTCTTTCACTTATTTAGGGTTTTCCATACGGAACTTACGCGTCTAATGTGAACCCGACCATAAGCAAGAGAAATGGCTACCACTAACATAAGAAAGTAAAAGGCACTTAAAAACCAAAGACTATCTAGAGTATACCTTGGTAAACAAAAATAAAGGACACAGCTAAGCCAAAACCATGTATAAAAGCAAGGGTTAAAATGCAAACATATATACACATAACTTGATAAAGTATTCAAACATTTGACCTCCAATGTTGTTATAACATGGCATATTTATTACAGTTTCTTCCTTCTCTTTCATTAGAAAGCATAAGCATAATTATTCACATATAACGTTTCATGAACTAGGCATAACCATCTGATATTTTCCCCCTTTCAAATGTTAACATTACATAAACAGCCTTAATATCTAAAACTACAAGGAGAGTCACAATGCCAAAGGAGAACTGATGACAATAGGAAACACATTTTTTAATGATTCACAAAATCTAAAATAAAAACCAAACTTGGAACAGTTTCTCTTAATTTGCTCACATCATCAGCATCCATTTAGATTTCTTGACCAGAGCGGCAAAGCTAAACAAGAAGATCCCTATGTAGACACAGTTGACAAGAATGGTTCCTGTCCATCTGTTTTAACACACAAGAAAAGTTTGCTTTCTCAAAATTAAAATAAAGCAAATGCTAAAAATAATCTTTAGCTTTGAGATTACAAACTTCACAAAGAGATAAAACACAGAAGATAAACTGATTACTAAGTAAGCGACCAATTATATGACCTCAGTACAACCAAAAACTTAATAACAAAACATATTATATTACCTCAAAATGTTAGCCACTTTTATTATTATTATTATTATTATTATGAACATTTATATGCCTAATCAAATAAATGCCCTAGACGTTTACAATAAATAAATGAATTTAAAAACCCCAATAATAAACAAACACAATGCACACACACCCTCCACACACACACACACCAACACACACATACACATGCACGCGCACACAGGCACCAACACACAGACACTTGTTACTTGTTGTAGAAAAAATAAACTTAAGAGGTTTCAAAATCAATTCAGAAGATTTCAAATCAATACTAAACCTTTCATATGACCTTTCAAGCAAATCTACTTTCATTCCATTCTTTTCCCTTTCAATCACCTATTATCAATCTAACGTAAATAATTCAGTAGATTTTGGGTTTTTTAAATCCAGTGGCTTGACAAGTTTTTGTTCTTAGCTTGATTAACAATAACTTATTAAACATGCTGGAAATTATTACTTCTTTAAAAAAAAAGTACATACATTGAATGCAATAACATAAGATGTGCCAAACTACACAAACAGATTCTTTGTTGTATGGTTAGTACTGGAAACCCTAATAAACCGTTTCTCTGTATCACACAATCCTCTACATTAAGTTTTTATTTCAATTTATATGTGCAGGGTTCCTACTTTTGACCTGGACAAAATTCAAGGACTTTTACAAGGTTTTTCAAGGGGATATTTTAATTCTTCAAGGGTCATGGAAGTTACATCAATGATCATAAAAAAGCAGACATGCGCAAAAATAAGGCACTACACAATCCAAATGCGTCCAGACAAAGCGGTGAAAACATGGATTTGTACATAGAACCGGCACCATAAATTATTAAAATAATATTTCGTAAGATCTTTGTAACTTTTCATTTGTGATTTGAAAAAACACACTACTCAAAATTTCGCGAGATTTCATGAGAAACATGAGAATAATATTCATACAATCAACAGGTCTGCAGGAACAAATTTCAAGGGGTGAGAGAATGTTCTCTAATTTTAAAAGGTTTTTAAGCACCTTTTCGGCCAGGTTAAAATTTAAAGGGGGTTCAAGGGTTCTGAAAGGGAGTATGAACCCTGCATGTATTGCCTCAAATAATTATCAAGTATGTCAATCCCTTCTCAATTTCACAGCTGGATATTTAAGTTCATTTATTTAAAACATAGATGAACTTCAAAACTGAACTCGTTAACATTTAGAAACCCAGATCAGCTCAAACTTAAACACTTAACCATTGTATGGTTTTTAAAAATATTCACGCGTTGAAAAAGTTATATTTGCTATCTCATGCTTATCGAAATAAGACTTTCATAGGTTTTCCTTTCCAACAACACTTAGAACTAGAATATCACCACAACTTGCTTTCTTGTATTTATCCAACATGCTTTTGAACCAAACATGTACCTGTACTCCTCCGCATCTTCAACCTTTTCGGTAATGGGCCCCGTATCCACACTCTGACAGTCTCCTCTGATCGATGATGCCACTGATCTGGCAGAATTGACGTTGGTCAAAATCTGTTTGAGGAAGCCATCGATCTTTGTGCGCACAGTGATGTTGTTCAGGTTTTTATCGATGGCCTGGGTCAGGGCTGGCAATGACTTTGCCTCGGTGTCGTTTGCAATGCCGTCCAGAGCTTTCAACTGAATAATGAAAAATACATGTCAACGTCAGCAGGGTTGTGGGTTTTTTTGCTCTTCGACTTTAACTTCAAAGTGGGTGGTGATGCTCTAGCAGAGACACACACTCAAGATAAGGGGAGTCTGAATTTTGTAGGGATGATTCCTTGTAATTCTGCTTCTTCTTCTGCATTCCAAAGCCATATATTATATTATGTGTCTGAGATTCTTTGTATTAATAAAGGTATTACAATACAATACAAATAATAGACGCGACAGAAAGTGAATGTGGCTGAAATTAAAAATGACCATATACACTAAAGATTCAAACACAACAAATATTGAAACAATAGTAATCATTTTATTTTTGCAAGTAAGATTTTAAACTCTTATAATTTTTATATTGGATTGTACTTGCTTGTGTTTGGGAGAACGAGAGAGAGAGAGAGAGAGAGAGAGAGAGAGAGAGAGAGAGAGAGAGAGAGAGAGAGAGAGAGAGAGAGAGAGAGAGAGAGAGAGAGAGAGAGAGAGAGAGAGAGAGAGAGAGAGAGAGAGAGAGAGAGAGAGAGAGAGAGAGAGAGAGAGAGAGAGAGAGAGAGAGAGAGAGAGAGAGAGAGAGAGAGAGAGAGAGAGAGAGAGAGAGAGAGAGAGAGAGAGAGAGAGAGAGAGAGAGAGAGAGAGAGAGAGAGAGAGAGAGAGAGAGAGAGAGAGAGAGAGAGAGAGAGAGAGAGAGAGAGAGAGAGAGAGAGAGAGAGAGAGAGAGAGAGAGAGAGAGAGAGAGAGAGAGAGAGAGAGAGAGAGAGAGAGAGAGAGAGAGAGAGAGAGAGAGAGAGAGAGAGAGAGAGAGACGACAATTTGGACTTGAACGACAGGATCGTTTGTGTGACAAATGTGACATGGGTGTTATTGGTGATGAATATCATTTTGTAATTGAATGTTCATATTTTGACGAACATTGAGATATTTTGCTGAGGTATTATATAAAATCAGTTTTTTACTTTTGTCAGTTTAAAGCCAAAATTCCAATTGAAAATTGCAAAATTTATAAGATCAGGAAAAGTTGTTTGACAATAGACTGGAGCTTAGTTTGTTTGATGAGTGTTTATTTTTTGCTTGTTGCCACTTGTTCTATATTCTGTATTCCTCCATGCCCCCAAGACGGGTCAAAGGATTATCATTAAATTGAAATTGAATTGTGTGTGTGTGTGTGTGTGTGTGTGTGTGTGTGTATGCCTGATGGGTGTACAATTGTGTAAACATTTGACCACAAATTCATACCAGGAACAGTATAAACAAGTATCTCTATATCCATCTACATTAATGAGCATAAACACAATAAACAACAAATTACAACACAAAAGTAGACTTATTATAATAAAATTCTTACCACGAAGACAGAGCTTTCAATGGTCTTGTTAGCAGAATGCACAGCACCAACAAAACCATCAACGCCATCATGAACTTCTGTATTTCCATAAAAGGTCATTGCAAGAGCTCCGCTGAAAACAAAACATTTACAATAGGATTTAATGTTAGACATCATATCAGACAGCATGCATCATCATCTAGTAAAAAGCCAAGTGTCCGTGTGTCTATCTGTCTGTCTGAAACACAAAACGGGCCTTATAACTCCACCGTTTCTCGACCGAATCGCTTCAAATTTGCTGTGAGCCATAACGGGGCGATGGCAACGGCAACCGTGTCATTTGCGCAGTTCGGCAAATGCGCAAAACGCGTATCCGCCGGCCTCTCGGCGCCCGTATCTCCGGTGTTTCTGGACCGATTGCCTCCAAATTTGGCAGGTAGATGACCAGGGACGGTGACTATCGATGTGCCAAACCGGCAGCGAATCGATTTAGAAACGCGTGCGCTATACGCCGCTTCACCTTTTCACAAATAACTCCGCCGTTTCTTAACCGAATCGCTTCAAATTTGCTGTCACGCTTGCTGTGGCAGGGGCAAAGTCTGGCAGCAAATTTGAAGAGAATCGGGAGAGCGCGTCACTCTCAGAGCAGCACCAACGGGAAACGGGGCCTTATAACTCTGCCGTTTTTTTCTTAACCGAATCGCTTCAAATTTGCTGTACTCAGCGTTACCAGTACTTGGCGTTACCGTTACTAGGCGTTACCATTACTAGGGAGAGCGCGTCACTCTCAGCGCCAACGGGAAACGGGGCCTTATAACTCCGCCGTTTCTTAACCGAATCGCTTCAAATTTGCTGTACTCAGCATTACCGTTACTAGGCGTTACCGTTACTAGGCGTTACCGGTACTCGGCGTTGCACTAGTACTAGTTACTCACTGCATAGATTATTTTGTGTGAATGAAAGTTATGCTTAACAACCACTCGGCTACAAAGAGCACATGTGAGGTGAACCATCAACCAACCACAACCATCATTCCATGCTTGGAGCAGATCCTGGAGGTACTGCAATACCAGGTCTAATCAAGATTTTTATGTGTTTTTATGTGTCTTTTTCCCCCTAAACTTGATGAACCGGTTGAAATTTCATCTATTTACGTATGGGATTTGACGATATGCCATCATGTGTGCACACCTATTATTACTGTACATCCCTCTGCATCATTCAAGAACAACAACAAAGAACCATTTTCAAAGAACAATAACTCAATAACTTTGGAGAAACTCAGAGAAATACAAAGAACAATAATTCTAGAGATCGCGTCCCATCCTATTGATTGTTTCATAAAATAAAGCTATCCTCGCTAGTCCCTGTTTCATGTGTTTGCTTCTAAATTGTCTCTAACAGTGATAGCTCTCCAAGTAGCTCTCTCTTCTATCAAGTATTCTCTCAAAACTCCTCAGTTCAAACCTCAAATCTGCCTCTTTGCTTCTTAACTCAATCGCATCCTTCCGCATATATAGATATGATATGTGACGTCATCATTGAGGATGAATCGCCTAATTGTATGCGAAAAAAATACAAAGCTATTTAATAGCTGTGTATTTTTTCCGCATACAATTAGGCGAGTATTAGCTTGACGAATTCACTTCGTGGGTTCAAGGGAAGTAAATCTGTGTGCACACCATAATTTGGTCATTTTTAAACTAGCTTCGCTCCCCAGACCATGTTTGCGCATCTTACTTTGCATTTGTAGTGGGGACACAGGTTTTTGTAAAAAGTATTTCTATAAAAAGTCTGAACTGTCTTTTTCCCTAAATATTTATATAGTTTTTGTTGTTGTTCAATTGACGTTTTTTAGTTCAATTATAAATGTATATACCTGCAGCCGGTTGCATTGCTCGAGTGTTAACGGCTTACTCCGGTGTAAGCAAGGGTGTAACTGTAACAACTGATTAAAGTTATGACGGTTGCATTGCTCCGGTGGTGTACATTTAAACAATGGAGTAGGCTAGGCTTTCATAGCAAGTCGACAGGATTCTCTCTCTCTCTCTCTGTCTGTCTCTCTCTCCCTTAAACAACGGATTAGGATAGGCTTTTGTAGCAAGTCGACGGGATTCTCCCTCTCTCTCTCTCTCTCTGTGTGTCTCTCTCCCTCCCTCAAACAACGGATTAGGCTAGGCTTTTGTAGCAAGTTGACAGGATTCTCTCTCTCTCTCTCTCTCTTATTCACTCTCTCTCTCTTAAACAACGGAGTAGGCTAAGCTTTCATAGCAAGTCGACAGGATTCTCTCTCTCTGTGTCTCAAATGCAAAAGCCTTTGAAAATAATTTCTTTTAACATCACATTTTAAGCCGTTATTGATGATTATTTTGTTGTTGATACTTAATATAGCAATCTTCCTGAAAATGATTCTATTATTGGCATTTTCAGTTACGTGATTGCTTGAGCAATAAAACACACATTGTCATTCCTAACAACAAAATCAAACAAAACAAAATAAATAAAGGCATTAAGTTGATTAACAAAGATCTTTTAACATATTTAGGACGGATGCATTTTCAGAGTGTATAATCCTGCCGTTAAATTCTATGGTCTTTACTCTTTACAGACTCTAGTCCCCAACATCAAATAAAGTAATTAAAAAAATCGAAAAACGAACAATCAAACAAACAAAAGTATCATTACATGACATGATGTGTATCATTAAAAGTTCTTTTGTTCTCTCTCTTTCTTTCTCTTCTTTACTCTCTCTCTCTATCTCTCACTCCCTAGGTTGTCTGCGCGTGAACGCATATGTGTGTGTGTGTGTGTGTGTGAGTATGTGTGTGTGTGTGCGCACGCACATATTATGGTGTAGATTAGAAAAAGTACAAATGTCCGTATACAATCAACAGCTTAATCTTTTTGTGTGAGAAAATCATTTTATGAGTGTTTATTATTTATTTACTCGAGTAGCTTGCTTAGTTGAACCAGCTTGAGTACTAAGGCAAAAAAGACGAGGAAAAATAGCATGTGGGTGAACGGTATCAGGTCACTTCCACCCCAGACATTTGCCCCCCCCCCCCCCCCCCCATTTGCCCCCTGGTACTTTTGCCCCCCGGACACTTGCCCCCCATTCACGGCGGACATTCCCCCCTGGACATTCCCCCCCTGGACATCCCCCCTCCCCCCTGTGTGTGTGTGTGTGGCCTATGTCTATGTCTCTTTCTACCTGTCTGTCCGTCTGTCTGTCTGTCTCTCTCTCTCTTTCTTACTCTCTCTTATTTGCCCCCGAGTGTGTGTGTGTGTGTGTGTGTGCACACCCACGTGCGTGCGTGTGCATGTATGTCTGGGAGTGCACGTGCTTGCATATGTGCGGCTGTGTGTGTGTGTGCGTGCATGTGTGTGTACACACGCATGCGCATACACACACTCGGGGGCAAGTAAGAGAGAGTGAGAGAGAGACAGATAGACGGAAACATAGACATAGACCACACACACGATGTCCATTTGGAAAAAAAAATTTGACTTTGACTTTGACACACATACACAGGGGGGGATGTCCATGGGGGAAATGTCCGCTGTGAATGGGGGGCAAGTGTCTGGGGGGGCAAATGGACAGGGGGGCAAATGGCCGGGGAGCAAATGGTCTGGGGGGCAAATGGCTGGGGGGCAAATGGCAGGGGGGAAGTGTCCGGGGGCAAATGTCTGGGGGGGAAGTGGCCTAGACCCGTGGGTGAACAAAATAAAAAGAAAGAATGAAAGGTAACGATACTGGATAATGCACGTAACACATTTCATATGAAGCAAGAATAATACGAGTCCACTTGGACTTTTACCGACACATTGAAACGAAGCCTAATAGGCCCTGTGTTACCCCCAAGACAGTGCCATCTGGTTAGAATTTCTTTTGAAAATAAATTCAGAAGTGTTGTAATCACTCTATGATATATACATCACTAAAAGCATGGACTGAAATTATCCGTGTTCGCTCAAAAATGTTTTATTTGATAATGATATGAGTGGCGATGACAGGCCCCTGACGTAAAACTTAAACCGTCTGCGAGCAGACGACACTCCACACTGAGTGCGACGCGGAGTGATATAATCCTGTGTAGTTTCTATTTATCTCTGATTTTCTTCTTATTTCGTTTGAATTATGAACATTTTAAAACAAAGTATATAAAACCATTCACACATGGGTCTTTCTGGACCTTTTCGTGAAGTTTATGCGACATAAATGAATTTCTGGCATGCGTAAAAACCCCGCAATGGTTTGGTTGATTTTCAAACCCGTTCCGAGTTTTGCAATAACTAGGACCAACCCTCTAATCCTCACTGGCTAGTTGGTCTTAGTCAATGCTTTCGCAAGTCCGAAGCAACGTAACAGGGTGTAAGGTCTACCGGAGTAGGCCTCTTACTCAGGTGTAAAGAGAGGAATAACTAATCTTGACCAATGCAACTGGCTCCTGAAGTAAAAACCTGTAATCTTCTTTCATTTCTCTTTTCGTTTATGCCTGTTCTGCTTGTGTGTATGGCTGAAACCCTGCTCATGTTCAAAAAAGTTATTGTCTCTGAATTACAAGAAACTGGAAAAACAATTTCCGCAAAGTATTTCCCCAAATATTAAAATGTTATAAATGCAGCATAGAGGCATAGCTTCTCTCTTCACTCTCTTTCTCTCTCTGTCTTGACATGATCTTAGAAGTTAGATTTCAAACAAAAGTTAATAACACCACCTAAAATATTTTGTTGTTGTAGTCTCAAATCAGTCAATGTGCTTTTTTCACTAATTTGTATTTTTAACAACATTACATTTATTGTAATTTTATGACATTCTCTTCCTCCACTTACAGTCAGTTTTCTGTGCCTTTCATTTTCCCCAAGGATCTTTTGTTAAAAATCTTTATAGTTTAAAAAAAAATTCCAGATTTTACTGATTGGTGTGGACTGACACTGTAAATGTAAATCTTGCATTTTACAGCAAAATTACTAACACAAAAGCTAGAAGTAGACGTCAGTCAGCATGCTTACCATCCAATCGCCAGGAAAAATCCAGCCCAGCAGCAAGAGCATCCTGCCCCGTTTTGTTTGTTGTGCTGCTTGCTGCAGCAGCGCACGCAGAAATAGATGAGGAGAGCCAGCCACAGCAGGCAGCACCAGATGATGGGGATCCCAACCCAGAACCCCAACGCCTGGAAAAAGTCATACAGACATGGCAGTTGTAGTCCTCCGCTACTCTGTGCAGGAGAGCGAATGGGATCATAAACTTATTCTGCTTCTAGGCTGTTTCTTTGAAATATCTTAGGAACCACTGCACATAACCTTTTAAGATTTGCATAGTGGTATACAGTGGAATCTGTTTAATTGGCCATCGGATAATCGGCCAAATCCGCTTAATCGGCCAATTTCCTTTCGAACAGAATGTTTTCTTCTTAAGCATGTGTTATTTTGTTCGTTTTTACGGCCAAAGCTGAAATCTTCAATTTCGCTTTATTGGCCACTTTTTCTCTCTAATTTTTCCTCTTTACCCCTTTTTGAGAGGGAGAACAACAGAGACAGACAAACTGACAACACGCTTTTGACGTTTACATGGTTGAGTGTGAAGTTGGAAGGTGAGCTGTTGTCAATTGAAAGACCCTGCATGGAGTTAAAATCACTCAAGAAAACAAAATCATTGTTTTTTACTCGTGCTTCTGTCAAGTTGTAGGATTAATAAACACACACACACACACACACGTCACAAAAAGAGAAAGAATTTGAATTTGAACTGCAACATTTAATTTTGACGTCATTGCTTTTGACTTGCATAATTGCGTCATACAGTATCTCGATGTTCGTTTTATCGGCCGATTCGCTTTATCGGCCATATTTTTCCTGGTCCCAAAAGTGGCTGATTAAGCGGATTCCACTGTAGTACTTGAAGTTCTCAGTTCAATTCACTATTGCCCAGTATTGGGGCAAAGGGCTTGATACAATATTAATAGTGATACTATAATTTATCTTTTCTCAAGACCTGATGCCATACTTGGCAACAACCTTCTAGATGAAATGAGCTTGAAAGAAGAAAAAGAAAAAAACCCCAGTAAAACCCAGAGAAAAGGTTATATGCAATATTTTTTAAATTGAGGAAATCCAAATTCATTGAGAAAAAGAACAAGTAGTATACAAGATACAGATAACTTTATACAGGGGTGTTTTTGATGAATAACAGATTGCGACAAGTGAGCTAAAAATGAGACTGATCTACATCATCTAGGGAGTGGGTACTTTTGCTGATGTTTGTGACAAAAAAAAGTCCAAATAAATGTGGGTATTTATTTATGATAAATGGTCTGCCACACAAACAGACAGTGAAACACAGAGTGCATGGGCCATAGACCTTTATTTCGCAGTATCCAACCAAGACAAGGATGGAACATTCAAAAGCCCAACAGGACTAGTGCTTGACACAACTATACAACGTATTTGCCCCTAGATCAGTTGAGCAAATAATAACATACACATGTGTGTGCGCATGCACACGCTCATGCACACAGACATGTGTGTGCACGCATGCAGAGAGAGACAGGGAGAGAGATAGTCATGGTTTTTTTTTTAGATCTTTCTAAATCTAAAATATGCGTTCTAAGTGAAAAGATCTAGAAAAAAAGTAGAATCATGACCTAGCCCAGATATATACTCTCTCTCTCTCTCTGATTCAGTGATTGTGTGTGTGTGTGTGTGTGTGTGTGTGTGTGTGTGTGTGTGTGTGTGTGTGTGTGTGTGTACGTGCGCATGTGCGTGCGTGCATGTGTGTGTGTGGGTGTGTATATTTTAGTTCACAATGACATCATTATTACCAGCTCAAAAAAGAGAGAAAGGAGTTGGGGTGGGAGGATTGCAATATTTTGACATGTTAGACCTACATGGAATGCATCACCAATACACCCAGGGGGAGGCATGGCCTACGTGTACACCCCTACAGTGCTTCCAAAATGAGGCCAGGGATGTTGTACACTTACCCATGCGTTCATCATGCATTCAATTAACCAATTTGTTGTGCACTTTATGCATATATATATATATATACATAACCATGGCAACTTTCGCCCCACACTAAGTGCGTTAAGGAAATCATTACTGAAAGTGAAATGAGTATATTCATATCATACCTTACCGTCTAACTCCGTGAAATTAGGTCTTTTTCGTTTCAAAAATGAAATAAAAAAGGCATAAACGTGTAGGGAGAAAATGACAATGGTCAAATGACATGGCTCCTTTAGGGGGGGGAGGGCACACACAGACCCAACCAACGCACAGACCTGTTTGTACTCTATTCTCACCAATACACCCATACTACATATAAAATTATATATATAATATTATACGCATTGCGCAACCTCCAAGTCACTAATAGTCTGATAAGACGGTGTGACCAAGAACAGTTGAAGATTGAAGATAGATCTAGAGTAAGTAGGCCTAAGTCTTTGCGGAAGGAAACAACATCCTGCGAGACGAGCAGTATGGATTCAGGAAGGGCTGTTCCTGCGAGAGCCAACTACTCAGGCTTGTGGATGAGTTGTCGCACTCTATGGAGAGGGGCAGACAGAGCGACGTGCTGGTGATGGATTTTTCCAAAGCCTTTGACAAAGTCTGCCACTCCCTCCTTCTCCACAAACTCCGACACTATGGCATAACGGGCAACCTGAACAGATGGATCCAGAACTACCTCTCAGACAGGAAACAGGCAGTTGTTGTAGATGGCACCAAGTCGGAGACTGTTTCTGTCGAGTCAGGAGTACCCCAGGGCTCAGTCCTGGGGCCAATCCTGTTCCTTCTATATACATTAACGACCTACCAGAAAAACTGTCTTCAACTTCTCGATTGCTTGCGGACGACACCGTCTGTGTCTGTCACAGATCCATCACAACTCAGAAAGACCAAGAGGCACTTCGACATGACCTTGACTGCATGCCAGAGTGGGAGGCTAAGTGGCAAATGCAATTTCATCCAGGCAAATGCCAGACTCTACAGGCATCAACTGATCAAGAAAGAAAAACACTCAGCCTGCCTCCTACCAACTTCATGGCCAGAAACTAGAAACAGTCCCCCCCAAAAATATATCGGAGTCACCATCTCACATGATCTAACCTGGGACTCCCACATCAACAACATCACGAACAAGGCCAACAAGACCTTAGACCTTAGACGGAATCAAAAAGTAGGGTCCATCAACGTGAAGGAGACTGTCTACAACTAGTACAAGGCCTTGGTACGACCAATGCTCGAGTACACCGCGCCTGTATGGTATGGTTAGGTTAGGTTAGGTTTATCGTGCACTCAGGTTTTAGATAATCATTCATCATATTTGTATGTTAATTTTTTATAATATTCCCAGTCATCTAATAGATTTTTGAAAATGTTAGCATTTGGTGCTTGTTTAATATTAGTTGGTAACTTGTTCCACAAAGGTGCAGTTCTGTTAGTAAAACAGTATTTTCTAAGATTAGTCTTGCTATATATATTCAATAAATATTTTGTCAACAGTTTCTAGTTTTGTCAACATTTGATAATTTAAAGAAATCTTGTATGCTAGGTCATCAATATTGTTAAATATTTTTAAGCATTGAATTAAATCACCCCTGACTCTTCTAGCCTTTAAAGAAGGTAATCTAAGGAGCTCTAGTCTTTCCCTGTAAGAATAATTTTGGAATCCTCTTATTAATTTTGTAGCCCTTCGTTGCTCTCTCTATCATCACTGATTGTCTTTTCAAATGTGGAGACCAAACAACATTTCTGTATTCTAGACAAGGTCTAACTAATCCTTTAAACAAATGTAAAAAGATATCTTTATCTATGTAACAAAAGGTTCGCTTAATAATTCCTAGCATTTTATTTGCCTTCTTTACAGCTTCGTGAATATGACAAATTTAAGGTTTTTGTCCATTATTACACCTAAATGAAATTCCTTCTCTTCTGTACATTTTGTTAGTTCATTTACAGTATCACCATTCTTCATACTATATTGGTTACAAGGATTGTTCTTACCTAAATGCATAAGCTTACATTTAGACGTATTGAAGTACAACTTCCAGGTTTCTAACCAATTTACTAAGGAATCTACATCCTTTTGTAATAACATGGAGTTTGCAGTAGTATTATTAAGTTTAGTATCATTTGCAAATATTTTGCAGAAACTATTTATCTCTTGAGGCAAATCATTGATAAAGATTGTAAAAAGAACTGGACCAAGTATGCTCCCTTGGGGTATACCACATACAACGTCAACATTTTCTGAATAAGCATTTCCAACTCTAACAGACTGCTTTCTACCTTTTAAGAAATCTCTAATACATCCTGTATAGGACCCGCACACTGCCAAAAACATCGGCAAGCTAGAAAAGGTGAATGACGCGCAGCTCGCTGGGTAGTAAACCGCCATCGCCAGTCATCTGGCATGGACAATATGCTGACGGAGCTGCACTGGCCTCTACTCAAGGACAGGCAACGAACGGCAAGGCTGGCCACCTTCTTCAAGTACCACCACGGAGAGGTGGTCATCAATACTCAACATAGGCCAATCCCTCACCCACCATCCAGACAGATGAGACAAGCGCACAACGCAGCATACCTGATTACCTCTGCTTCC
>CM065680.1:57512731-57682731 GCA_017654935.2 Phymorhynchus buccinoides
CTTTTTTTTATGGGCGAAGAATTTTCATGATCGGCATTTAAATTCTTCGCTCATGAAAAAAAGTAGCAGTGCGAACTGCTACTTTTTTACATGCAGTACACGATGTGAAAAGTAATTGTAGTAGTTGTATAGTAGTAGTAGTAGTAGTAGTAGTAGTAGTAGTAGTAGTAGTAGTAGTAGTAGTAGTAGTAGTGGTAGTGGTAGTAGTAGTAATGGTGGTGGTATAGTGCTAGTAATAAAGACTGCTACTTTTTTTTATGGGCGAAGAATTTTCATGATCGGCATTTAAATTCTTCGCTCATGAAAAAATGTAGCAGTGCGAACTGCTACTTTTTTGCATGCAGTACACGATGTGACAAGTAATTGTAGTAGTTGTATAGTAGTAGTAGTAGCAGTAGTAGTAGTAGTAGTAGTAGTGGTAGTGGTAGTAGTAGTAATGGTGGTGGTATAGTGCTAGTAATAAAGACTGCTACTTTTTTTTATGGGCGAAGAATTTTCATGATCGGCATTTAAATTCTTCGCTCATGAAAAAAAGTAGCAGTGCGAACTGCTACTTTTTTTTACATGCAGTCCTTCTCAACCTTGGTACAAGAAGGGTCAACTTTTTTATTTTTTAAGAAGAACACTAGTCTTGCGTCTTCCGCCATCTTGAAACTGAGTGAAAGGTAGAACCCCACTTCGCTAAGGCCATAGTTACGACTAAGGCTCCTTTTTTAAAGCATCGTTCAAGTAAAAATCTTTTCTTGACAATTCTTCAAAAATACTAGAGTAAAACAATACAAAATAGATAAAACAAATATTTATTTTTCCTAGCAACGACATTGCACGACAGCGCATGCGCAAATATCCGAAGTATGCGAAGAATTCAAAAGATTACTTCCGGCGAATTCTTTACACGAGCGACCTATTTTCATACGACAAGGCTCACAGGCCTGTAATTTCCCAGATCTGTTCTTGTTCCTTTTTTATAAATGGCTATAACCTCTGCCGTTTTCCAATCTACTGGGAGTTCCCCTGATTCTAAACTTTTATTGAATAAAATTGTTAAAGGAAATGCTAGTTCTGTATGTATTTCTTTTAGTACTCTGGCTGGGACCTTATCTAGTCCCTGGGCTTTGTTCACATCTAAGTGCTTAAGTTTATTCTTTATACTATAGCTTCTACTGTAGTGTAATAACAATGTCTGTACAGTTAGCTGGTGATTCATCTTTAATTTGAGGCAAGGAATCTGTATTTTCTTTAGTGAAAACACTAGCAAAATAATCATTCAAAACGTTAGCTTTATCCTGGTCAGCTGTGACTATGTTTCCCTGTTTATTTTATTTTAAGTGAACTGACGCCAGTACATAACTTGAGCTTAGAATTAATGTACTTCCAAAACAGCTTGGGATTTAGCTTACAGTTTTTTGCTATTTGTTTTTCATGTTCTTTTGTCTCCCTCCTCATCTGCTTATAGAAGAACTCCTATAGATCTCTCAATTCTATGTAATCTCGGTAACGTTTACTAGCTTTAGATTTACCATTTTCCAAGTATCTTCTATTTTTAAAGTCTGTTCTTCTTTCTTACACTTTTTCTTAATCCCAGTGACATCCAATAGGGTCTATACTTTTTCTTTTTCTTCTTAATATTACCTTTTATTTTTGGTATATATATTGTTGTCCATTGAAAAATGAATTTTATCTTTTATGTCCTGCCAACAATCATCAACACTCAATAATGAGTTAATAATGATAAGTAAACTAGAACCCCCATCTGGGCAGCTATCCTTTCCCACAGTTAATAATGATAAGTAAACCAGAACCCCCTTTGTTTATGCATCAGAATCGTCAACAAGATGACGGAGGATGCCTCAATAAAGAAGAAGAAATCAGGGAGTCAGCTGAGCTGGCAACTTGTCTGACCTGTTTATATGCACGACTGTCTGGAGTAAAGTTGGCACTTGTTTCCTCGAAAGACAGGTCTACATGCGGAAATGAGTGAAAGAAGCGCACAAGCCATGTTGTATGGTATTCAGGGTCGTCTGCAACGAAAGCCATAATCAGCAAACAATTTCACGTAAGCTAGCTAATGAATCTCTGCTGATTTTGTTCAGACCATTTTGTTTTCATGTGACCCGTACGTCATTTCCGGTGAGAAAAAATCTACAAACGGAATCCCGTTTCCCGAGACCCTAATCTCGATTCATCAGTGCAGTAAAAAGAGTGCACCAAAGGAAACAAAGTAACTGCATCAAATACTTTTGCAATACGCACAAAAAGCGCGTTATTTAATTACTATATATTCTTTTAAAATATGCAGTTCATACGAATGTCATATGTGTTGGCAAAAAAAAGCACACAATTCTGACAAGTTCGTATGAACCAACGCGCCCAGAGCATTGACGTCAATGGGCTTCCCTCCTGTGATACGTTTTCACAGGTCAGCAACTACTTCCCGTTGATGGAAGTTGGAAGTGTGCTCTGTTCGCTGATTTTGGGATTAAATATTGCACTTGTGCATTTGTGATCCGACTGATTGTGGACTGCAAGTCGCCAAGAGAAGAGTGATTTTCCTGCATCCAAAACCACGGGTTGATTGGAGCCTTGGGGAATTCACAGGATAGCTGGACGTGGGTGCAGTCAGTGGCAGGTGTCCATTGCGCCATTGAAGAATAGAATGCCAATGGCTCGACCCAGTAGGTCAATTTGTTTTTCTTTGTGTTTTTTCCACGCATTAGCTGCTGCAGATCAGTGCATGCTGTTTTGTACTGAATGCATGTGCTTTCGTAGCCCATTTTGCAGGATGCACCTGATTACTGTTTTTGTATTGCGTGCATGGTTCTGTCTGCAGTTTTGTCCAGTTACATAGTACTTAGGCCTTAAACGAGGACATGACAGGAAGAGTTGTATGCCCTTTCCTCACGAAATAGGGATAAAGTTCGACGAACGGCTTCTGACTTGGCGCAGCCTAGTGATAACTGTTACAATGACCAAGCGCGATCGAGGGCTTTTCGCGTCGTCACTCAGATAATATGTTCCACCGTGCAAAGCCGAAACTTATGTAGGCTAGAAAAACAGACTGTGGTGCACACTGCATGACTGCAGGTCGCTGCACGTGCATGTAGGCTAAATCAGTAAATGTTTCCACACCCTACCTCCACCTCTCACTTATAAATCACAGCTTGAAAACTTCAAAGCCAGTTCTCAGTCTACTGTCATTGCGTTACATCAAATGCTATTGTGGGAGTATGATACATATTTTATATGGTGTACCCCCCCCCCCCCCCATCTCAAAATTATATTGCATTATTAACTAACATTAACAAGATATCAATAATGTAATATGCATACATATGTTTTCATATTGACACTGAGTGTGGAGTTGAGTGTTAAAATGAAGAAGTTGGGCGTTTTAACACAAGATTAAAAAATCATCACAGACACACACAGTAACACGCACACATGCGCGCACACACTCTCTCACACACACACACACCTGGCTATGCATTGTAATGGAGCAACAGAAAAGTGTGATCAAAGTGATTTTTTAATCCCTGCCATTGCTTAGTTTGATGCATGCATCCTTGCATTACACCAAACAATGCTTTTGTTGTTTTTCATGTCATATTACTTAATAAAAAGATGGTATCATGTTTTCTTGTTTTAGGTGACATAGTTCATTAATTAAGTCAAAGCTTTGACAAAAAGAATTAAAGCTATGGAAGGCCCGTAACACTCAAGGTATTTAATAAATTGATACGGATCCAGACAAAGAAAGGTTTATGTTGAGCAGCTTGTGTGTTTCAATACATTTTGGACCTACATATATAAAACAATGAAATCTAAAGCTTAAGTCATAGTATAAAATCTTTATCAAATGTGAATAATGTACTATTAATTATGGCATCAAAGGATCTGACATGCCAAACATATTTTGTTAAAAGGTTGCCTGTAACTAGGCTAAGCAGATGTCAGTCACAATGTAGGCCTAGCTCTTCTTTGACATTCACATTTTAGATAAGTATGAAAGAATGTTAACCATGTTTGCCCGTTACACAGACAACTGATCAGGAAAAAAATCAGGCCTAAAGTAGTAGTGGATTATTCTGTATATGGGTAAAGACTTTATACAGCAATAAAATAATTCAGCTGTTTTTAGGGCTGGCCAAACTTTAAACATTTCACTAGCCCTCCGGGCTAAATTTTTTACTCGCCCGAACACATTTTCACTAGCCCGAAGAAAACAACAAATTTTGAACATGCGTGCGCGTGCACACACACACTGACACACACACATGCAGGGGAGAGGGAAAGAGAGGACAATAAAATGTTTAAACCAGACTGAGGAGGCTGCCTTTCCTTTCTTTTCAATACCAGTGCTGGCATGTTGTTATCTTAGCAGACAGATGATCTTGCTTTGATAGTTGGTTACATGGTGATGGAAGGGAGAGATGGTGACAGATCTGGGGAGACTCAGTGGAAAACGCAATGAACCACGACTGACAAATGCCATGGTGTACTGCAGTACATAGGGGGGGGGGGGGGGGGGGGGGGGGGGGGGGGGGGGGGGGGGGGGGGGGGGGGGGGGGGGGGGGGGGGGGGGGGGGGGGGTCCTATTAGATAATGGCCTTTATCATGACTGCAATTAATTATTGAACAAAGATAATTAGCTGAAAATGTTCATAAAATACAGCTTCATGTTTGGTAAGAAAGGCAAAAAACGGAAAAATGGAATCAACCGAGAAATGTAGGGGGGGGGGGGGGGGGGGGGGGGGGGGTGGCACATCTTGCCCTATACCGACTTTTCAAATCTACTCGCCCATAGACTTTTCTATAGTAGCCAATGGCTACCAGGCTAGTAGTTTTGGCCAGCCCTGTGTTTTAATCACAGATATTTATCACTGCATTCTCTAGGGGATGAAATGGGACAAAAGGGAGGACAGAAAGCATAGGAGGGAGGGGGGTGTGCACACACTGCATTCAAGATTCCACTAAAATGTTTTTGGCATGCAAGTAGAACAACGTAATGCGTTGAAGCTGCTCTGCACGGCAGATGTGTGACGTCCATCCACCCACCCACATCATCTGCATATCGCAGTCAGTTGACAGAGACTGGTGCGGCATGTCACCGGTGCTGTGCATGCCGACTTCGCGTGCCTGAGCCAGGGTCGGTGGAGGTCAATAATAATGTGTGCGAGGGAAACCCCTCACGCGCACGTCAGCCGAGTAGGCTAAGCCTATGCCATTGCAGTTCTGACTCCTCCCATTTTCGTCTGCAGACTGAAACTGTCTGTTATTTTCTTTCGGGTTGTTTTACCGCCAGCTGTGGAAATATCGGCAGATTGGGTAGTGCACACGTTCGTTTACATTCCGTCAAGAAAAGTGCGTTGAAAGAAAATTAGTTTTTGGGTCAATAGGTGCTCAAAGCTTCGACTGGATGAGTACATAGCTGCGAGCATGGGATTCCCCCTTGGAGTGGTTAGTCATCTGACGACCAATGAAAAGCGCTGTGACTGCTGAGTCACTGCTGGGCATGAATGGGTAGCGCCATGCTGCTTTCGGCCAGCCAATCAACGGCATCTGGCGGATAAGGATATGAAACGTTTGCCTTGTGTTGTGGAGACTTTCAGTAAACAGCGTGTGAGATTCCTAGAACTTTTTTCAGGATGCTTGTTTATTGATTTGTCGGACAAATTCCTCGTGATTTATTTTGTGGTGCAACTTTGAGAACAGTTCAGTTATCTGTTGAGTTGTGGTGACCGATTTCAAGTCAATTGCGGTCAAGACTTGGTCTGTTTAGGCCTATTTACCTTTTGACTTGTTTCGATGCAAGAGATCACGAATGACCCACTTTCTAAGAAGCAGGGAAGGAAACACATTATGAAGCGTGGTGAGTACCAGAGAGTGCAAAATGAACTGGAACGAACACCTTATGAATATTAATTGATTATTCTAAAATTATTGCATGATACGGGTGCGCCCGTTGACGCCCAACATACAAAACTGCCGCAACAAGTTGTCAGTCGTGCGCGTATCAATGGCTCATTATTTTTACCCCCCCCCCCCCCCCCTCCTTGACCCTCGGCGTGTCGTAAGAGTCACGTTGGAATTGCTCACGGTTATCAATTGAAATTTGTGGAAAATGTGACGCATCTGTGGCCTATTCTTTCACGTTTTATCACAAATATTTCTGCCCACTCAGATGCTAGTTGGACTCATTCAGCACTAAAGTGTGGGTGGGATAAAATTATAAATGTATAGACTTTGTTTTGCCCCCAGGAATCTCCCCTTGGGAATCGGGAATCTTTCATACAAATAGTTCCCCCACCCTCTGGAAGTTCTGTGCTTGTAACTTCCTCTAATCTGTCACTCTCTTTCTTTGCCTTTTCCCTTTGCTTTCGGTAAAGGTAAAGAGTGCCACCCCCCCTGCATTTCTCGGTTAATTCCATGTTTCCGTTTTTGCCTTTCTTACCAAACATAAAGCTGTAATTTATTAACCTTTTCAGCTAATTATCCTTTTGGAATCCTAACCCTCCCTCCCCCCCCCCCCCCCCTATAAGACGGGAAAAACGCAATGAACCATGACTGACAAATGCTGCGGTGTACTGCAGTACATGGGGGGGGGGGGGGGGGGGGGGGGTCCTATTAGATAATGGCCTTTATCATGACTGCAATTAATTATTGAACAAAGATAATTAGCTGAAAATGTTCATAAAATACAGCTTCATGTTTGGTAAGAAAGGCAAAAACAGAAAAATGGAATTAACCGAGAAATGTAGGGGGGGGGGGGGGGGGGGGGGGCATGTCTTGACCTTAGATACCTTGCTTTATGTCATCTACTAAACTTGAGCCCCAAACTTAAGCAACCTCTTGCAAAACAATGCAAAATATTTCTGAGTGATTGGCACAGATTGTTTTGCAAATCAATTACAAAATTTGGTAAAGCTAAAGATGCGCCCCCCCCTCCTCGATTTCTTGGTTGTTTCCACTTTTTCAGTCTTGCCTTTCTTACTGCAGATTGAGTACTTCATCCTCTATCGTTTACTATATTGAACACTAATTTTCTCATATTTACATAATTAAACACACGTATGCATTCAATAATAGTAGAAGATAAAGGCAAGACGGAAAAACGCAATGAACCAGGTCTGGACATATGGTCTTTATTATGACTGCGATTAATTATTCAACAAAGATGATTAGCTGAAAAGGTTAATAAAATACAGCTTAATGTTTGGTAAGAAAGGCAAGTGTGTAAATTTATGTGGGGAGAGCCGAGAAATGTAAAAGGGGGGGCATATCTTGACCTTTACCAAAAATTTAGCCTATTTGATCTTTTTACCGACCTGCATTACTAATTTCACCTTGTTGACATGCAAATTACGATATGGGTAACGCCCACACCAGTGTTAGTGGTTGCGTAACTTTTTGGCTCCAGTTTATCCGACTTATTGGCCCATTCTCCTGCCTTTAAAAAAAAAAAGTCTTCCGAATAATGTTCTTTGAGCTCCTCCGAAATTTGAATGTATTGGCTGTATGCAGCGGGGAGACCAGTGAAAACTGAAAACTGGACACATTTGTACCTTACTCATTATGGCCTGGGAATGCTGAAGAAGAAGAAGTCCATTGATTAATTTCACGGAAAGACCTCCCCTCCCCCTTCTTCCCCCATGTTTAAGAAAAAAACATTATTTTACACATCTAGGGACACAATATTATACTATGTACAGACAGACATACACACACACACACACACACACACACACACACACACACACACACACACACACACACACACACACACACACAGGGAGAGAGAGATAGATACAGTGACATAGTAGTCAAAAGTGACTGTGCTTGCTATACGGAAGGAAGGAAGGAAGGATATGCACACGTATCCAATATATAAACCTTTACCAGGGGCAGATTATGGGGCAGAGGTTCTGGTTGCACAGAAACCCTCCTTGCATGACTAAAATCTCTTTTTATCTCTCTGACTCACTCATCCACACACACACACACACACACACACACACACACACACACACACACACTTATGGTTCATACCATATTAAAAATTTAAAACCTGGTGGGGGTGGGGTGAATAAGTTAACACAGAAAAAGCAAGATGGCAAAAGATCAAAACAAAAGCCAAAATCAAAACAATTTTTCATAATTTAAATTAAAACGGAAAAATAAACTACTACATCAGTATATGTTGATCACTACAAGTAAATTTTGAATGATCTCCCTTGAATTTCATCAAATAAGACCTGCTGGTTAAATTCGGGGGAGTTAATTTTTGACCCTATGGTCATTGTGTATTTTTGTGTTAAAAATACTTTAAAAGTATCCTTTATTGGTATAACATTACCTAAAAATTAGATATTTTACAACAAAATATTAACACCTCTGTATTCCTATGTTTGGTTTAAATCCATCCAATATCTTTGAAACTTTTCTCTGGGGTTACGTTGATATGGCTTGCCATTCTGTGACTGACATCGCGAGCAGTGCGGGTCTAAGGAAAAAAATCTGACCCACTGAGAAATTTATCCTTCAACCTGCCATATTAAAAATGATCTGATACAGTACTGTAAAACTATAAGCAAAAAAGGACAGTAATAAAATTGATGAGCTTAAAAACCAAACAAATGTAACAGGAGGCGGTGATATTTGGCACAGGAGGGGCACACCATCTTGGAGCAGGTGGCACACTTTGCTGAAGCTGCTGTTTTGTGAATGTCTTAAAAGTGTGAAGGTCAACCCCCAGTAGAGGGAAAGAACAGAAAGCCCAGTTGAATGAATTGATGCATTAGCTTACCTATAAATGTAGGGCTGAGTTGTAGTTTAGACACACCCGCATCTAGTTTAACCACTCTGTCTCAAAATCTGGTTCTTTCAGTTTCATGACATTAGTCATAGGCTGATCCTAACCATATCCCTTTCCCAAGAACAGGAGAATGTTGCTTCTCAGTTAAAAAAAACAACCCCAAAACAAAATTAATGTGAAAATTTGATAGGGGTTGTCTAAACTACGACTTTGCCAAATGCAGAACTATTAATTATGTAATAAATTCAAACTTCAATAAGTAGTGCATGAAACTGAAATAAACTTGAGTACGGACAGATGTTGCCAATGGGTGTGTCTGAAATGTCTTCATTTAGTAAATATTCATGAGCAAATTCACTCAAATGAGAGGTGTGTGTATGTGCTCAGGGAGGGGAACAAACACACACACATGCAGTCACACACACACACACACACACACACTTGAGTCTCCTTCTTTTTTGCTTTCCCTCTTTTGTCCTATAACAGTTTGTGCAGACATCCATTTTTATTACAATATTGTTGTTTTTTAATTTACAAAGGAAAGGGTGGACCTTTAAGAACAGTAATGTAAAAAATAGCCATAGAAGTGTATTTATAGATATTTACAGACTTTCTGAAAATATTCAATGCTGTTCTTAATCACCATGGCAGTGACATTTAGTGAATTAAGTGGATAAATGTCAAACTCTTGACTTTGAAACATATCGCCTCATTGGTAACAAAAATAAAAATGGATGGCAAAAAAAAGTCATATTTAAAGTTTTGATTTATGAGTGTGAATAAATAACATTTCATTTTAAAACTAAAGATCATAGAATTGTGTTGTTCAAATGTCTTTTTAGAATGCTTGCTTTGTTGTTTGATTTGTGTTCAACATTGTTAGAACTTATCAACTGTTTAAGTTATTTGAGGACAGAACATAATTTGTTATGTATGCACATGTATACTTCAAGTTTTTTCTCTAATTTTGTTGTCACCAATACCGGTTTCAATTTCTTAGTCGCGAAGGCTGGGGAATTAATGATTTTATATGAACAAATGTTATGTATGTCTCTCTCTCTCTCTCTCTCTCTCTCTCTCTCTCTCTCTCTCTCTCTCCCTCCCTCTCCCTTGATCTCATACACAACAAAATGCACACAAAACAGTGTATGCTGCACATGCATTCCTGCACACACACTCTCAGTCACACATTTTTTGGGTCTTATTACTGCAAAGCATTGTTCATGAAAATGAACGTTTTGTTTGGAGGTGTTTTTTTAAATTCTCGAGCGAAGCTCAGAGAATATTGCAATCGAGTCTCTGTGTGTGTGTCTGTCTGTCAGTAATGCAAATATTTTTAAAACTACTGGATGGATCTCAATAATACTTTGTATGACTTTTTTTTTAGTTGTTTCAGTGTTCATTTCCACCATGTTTTCTTGTACTTTCAGTTCTAGAACACAAGTGCTGCACTCCCAGACTTTGTATTTTCAAACTGTAACATGTCGTTTTAGAATGTAAATTGTATGACTGATTCTGTTTTCAGGAAAAAATCTTCCAAAGCTCGACAAGATTAAGACACCAGAACCTGCAACAGCTCAGTAAGTGTTTCTTACTCTTTTGATATTTCGATGTATTGAACTTGAAGGGTGGTGGGGAACAACAAACCTTTACTGATCCTTTCGTGTTTGACAATCAATTCAGGTTTTTTAAAATTATAAAATACTTTTGCTAACAATTTGAGCCCACAGAACTAGCATGCAAAATGTTGCATTTTTTAATGGCAGGTTGTGTGTATGTTACGGTAGGGATCATGATCTGGTAGAATCTGCAATTCTACTAGCACAAATTATGATCAGTTTCTGATGGTAGAAACGGCGATTGTTTCTACCACGAATGTGTTGGTAGAGACTATGATCAGAGTTTCTACCAGCAGAATCACAGATTCTATTTCTACCAATCGTCTTTGAACCTGTGAATGCAGGTATGCGTTTCCGTACAATATGGGGACAGTTAACCGCTATGTAGTCTCTCTCTCTCTCTCTCTCTCTCTCTCTCTCTCTCTCTCTCTCTCTCTCTCTCTCTCTCTCTCTCTCTCTCTCTCTCTCTCTCTCTCTCTCTCTCTCTCTCTCTCTCTCTCTCTCTCTCTCTCTCTTTCTCTCTCTCTCTCTGTCAGCTACATGCATACATACCTACATTTTCGCACGACTGTTATAGTAAGTGCCAAATTTGTTGTTTCAAACGCTTAAATCCCTTGCTTTACGGGTTATCCACCCTTTCTTCAAACCTAACCTTTACCCCGTGGATAATTGGAATAATGTCACATGAATTCAGGGCTGATTTTTGGGGGGGAGTTGCTTATTCATAACTATGCACTTGAATTCTGCATTCAAAAGATGTTGCTTAAAACAGTTGGTTCGTGGGTTTCCGAGTGTTTACAAAAATATGCTAGAAAGTTAGACATGGATAAAAAAGAAAATTCTACAAACTCATGAATGAGCACATTGAAAATTTAGACCCTACCAAAAGGGACTCATTTTGTATAACCGATAAAAACAATACAGGCAAATACTGGAATCTTTGCAGCTCAGAAAGGGGGGAAAGTGTTCTTATGGAAATCATTTTAAGCACTGGTGCCACAGCAAATTTAAGCTGCATACTATTGTCTGTTGTCGTACCACATCGCTACTACTACTACTATGATGACAACATCGACAATAACGACGAGTGTTAGTCTGTTACTTTTTGTTACTTCTACTACTGCTATAAGTATAACTTCTACAACATTAACAACAACAACCATATTTACTACTACTACTACTTACTACTGTTGTTTTCTTCTGTTGCTGCTATTAGTATTACCACTACTCTTGCTGTCACTAAGTACTGTTATTGCTGTTCCTTTTCCAACGAGTTTTTCTGTTACAATGACACTGTCACGACAATGTGACATACAGCACTGGCTTTCCATCCTGTGCGGCTTGTGTAAATAAACTGTAATGTGGTACGGGTGTGTTTGTGTTGTTTATAATTGCACGTGAGCTGTCTAGTTTTAGATTTTATTATTTTACTCAAAGAGATTGTTTAATTTTAATCCCTGAGTCTTGTATTTTTATGTGTGTATGACGGTGTGATCCACATACACACACACACATATATGTATGCTCACAAATATACACACACACACACATGCACACAAACATACATACAGAGAGAGGGGGAGAGGAGAGAAAGAGAGAGAAAGAAAGAAAGAAAGAGAGAGAGAGACACACAAATAGACAGAGATAGACAGAGAGACACAAAGTGAGACAAACACGCACGCATGCATGTACACACACACGCACACAAGCATACATGCACAGAGAGAGGGGGGGGGGGGGGAGAAAGAGAGAGAGAAAGAAAGAGAGAAATAGACAGACAGACAGAGAGACATAATAATCAAACTTTCATATTCCAATGCAATCTCCATTTCTATCAAATTGCCATCTCTACTGGCAGGCTGGTACTGGTAGAAACCACAATCGCAGTTTCTACTAGCAGAAGCTCCGATCATAGTCTCTAGTTCATGGTAGAAACGGAGATTGTTGTTGAAACTACAGTGTAGTAGAAACCCCGATCGTAGTTTGTGCTGGTAGAATTATTCCAAATCGCAATCTCTACTGTGAAATATATGTTTTCAGAATTAAGCACCAGTTTTATGTATGAAAGTGTCAAATATGATACAGTGACTGAGTTAGTTTCTGGTTTGTGTGTGCAAACTTGTGTATTTGTGTATGTAAGTATGTGCCGCTGTGTGTGTATGTACGTAGGCACACTTGCTTACGTGTCATTGTTTTGTTAATACTTCTTAAAATGCTGCCTTTCGCCTCTTTCCAGGCCCCCAAGCCATGGCATCAGCGACAAAACGACGATCACCATTGGCGACAAGACGTTTGACTGCGATGCCAGCGACCTGCAGCAGCGGCGATACCTGGGGCGGGGGGCCTACGGCGTGGTGGAGGAGGTGGAGCATCTGCCCAGCAACACAGTGCTGGCCGTCAAGGTGGGTTGATCAAAGCTTCCCTTCATCTCCGTCAACGAGTTCTGAATTCAGAGTTCTAAAAGTGAATATAAGAAAACATATGTCAGAGGTTTGAGGAGATACCCTTTTCAGTTTGAGGAGTGCAAAGACATTCACTGCCAAGCATCCTGCCATGTGTTTGTCTATCTTTAGAGCTTATGTCACTGTTTCTTCTGTTAAAGCAACGTATGCGCACTCAAAAAAAAATAGCTACTCCCCTCTTGTCAGTTGAGATGCGATGGACAACCTAAAACATCAAACAATACATGTCGATAGAACTTTTAGTAGAAGAGTTAAAAGTTTGATATCTATTCATCTTCAAGTTGAATTCCCCCATGATCAAGCTTTTCCTCTGCTACCATGCCTGCATCTGTAAATGGTATGCACATGTATGGTTTAAGAGGAGATAATTATTGTAGATGGATGCTCTCCATGCATTATTCTCTCTTTGTTTACCAGGTATTAGTGTTGATAAGTTAACTCATTCTTTACTGGCCGATTGCTTCCCTTTACAACCGTTCAATACTGTCGTACGCTATAGCGTACACAGCGTTTAAACCATTCGCAATTCACAACCCCGCGAAGCCTGGCAACCCAAACTGGTATAGAAGTGTTCCTCTACGGTCCCTTAATAGTTTTCAACTAATGAAATCACTTTCCGTCTATTTTAGTACCGCAATGAATGAAAACGAATCACTACCCCTCTCTTCGTCTTCTTTGTCATGCTTTTTAAAAAATCTGCTAATAATAAAAATTTTACTTTGGAATTATAACATATGCTAGCTTTTATTATTATAAACAATACCGCAAATTTTCAAAACTGTGCGGTTAAGCATTATTTTTTTAATATTTTGTATGTAATGATGCAAACCCGCCTAGTATGGAACGCTTGTGTACATCAGGTACGCTATAGCGTACGATAGTAAAGAGCGTACAAAGCACTGAATGTAAATGTTTGTGTTGCTTCCAGCGGATCATGGCAACGGTGAACAATTTAGAGCAGAAGCGACTGCTGATGGACCTGGACATCAACATGCGCAGCGGGTCCTGTCCTTACACCGTCGAGTTCTACGGGGCACTCTTCAGAGAGGTCCGTCCTTAATCTGTTTTGTTTTAGATTTTTAAAAATAACTTATAAATGAATGCTTACAGCAGACCTGTTTACTCTACTCTTTTCGAGTAGTATTCTACTCAATTTGGACCTCTACTACTCTTCAAAATTGAAAAAAAATGCTCTAGTTACTCATTTTCAGTGAACATTGTTTGATGGTTTAATGAAGAGGACTACTCATTTTACACCAAAATACTCATTTCAGCTATCCAGACTACTCAAGACTTGTGTAGGGGGTAAACAGGCCTGCTTACAGATTAGAATAACACTATTTAGTATTTATTAGCTTATTTTACATGAAATGAAAGGTAATTTTTGTTTTATTTATTTATCGATTTATTGTTTTTAAATGCCTTGCTTTTATATATGCAAGACTAATCTCCATGCAAGTAATGTAGTACAAGAGAAACAAATTCAGAAACAATTTGTTGTTAGCAACCGTAACAGTAGCAATGATATAAAAACAGAAAACGTTTCTTAATTCTTAACAAGAACAAAAAAAATTATGTTTGTTTTGAATGTTTATTTCTCTTATGAGGTTTTTTTTCCCAATGTGCTTTAAAACAAAAAAGCATATCGAAGATGATGTTTTATCATGGTCAGAGACAACTTGAAGGCTGATTTGTATCCTTATTATTCCAATTTGTTGTTTTGGTGTGTGGTTCAGGGGGATGTAATGATCTGCATGGAGGTGATGGAGGCGTCTTTAGACCAGCTGAACAAGAAGCTGAAGGCCAACTCAGAAACCATTCCAGAAGGGGTGCTGGCCAAAATGGCCCTGTCTGTAAGTGCACAGCATATATATGCTTTTCTGTGCGGTGTGTGTGTGCGCGCGCACATGATTTGAAAGTCACAAACAAATTCCAAGAGGGGTACTGGCCAAAATTGTTCTATTGGTAAGTGCACAATGTGTGCATTGTCATAGGTGTTTGTGTGTTGTGTTCTCATGCGCACGCCTGTGTGTGTGTGCACGCGCGCGCATGATTTGAAAACCAAAACCAAAATAAATTCCAGAAGGGATGCTGGCCAAAATTGTCTTGTTGGACAAGGTGTGCGTTTTTATTCAGGCATCAGAACGGTCCGCGGTTTTGGTAGCCACTGGCCGCGGTTTTGGCACTGCCGGCTGCGGTTTGTACTTCATGAGGCAGCGCAATCTTATTCTCAAATGGTATTCTTAAACGGTTTGTTTTCATACTGCGCCTTCGGAAACGAAAAATCGCAGCCATGTTTGTTTTTTCTTCCGAGTTTAGAGCTCTCTAGACTCTTACTTTCACTGTTTCAGAGTTTGTTTTGATGACAGTGATTGTGATTTGGGTTTTAAATGAGTCGATTTAGAAGATGTGATCGCGGGAGACTACGATGATGTGAGAACTTTTATCTTTTCCGCGAGAAATCGGGTAGCGAATGATCTCAATGATGCCGACTACGGACTAGAGTTTTGTGGGGTCCGACTCGATGTCGACTTCGAGTCATGGCGAGTGTTCTTCGTTCGCGGATTGGACTCTGGAGTATTCTGATGCCTGATTATTGGTATCTGTATGTCGTGTTCTCATGCGCACTCCTGTGTTGTGTGTATACATTTCATTGATTTAAAAGCACACAAAAAACATTCAGAAAGGGTGCTGTCCGATATTGCCCTGTTGGTGAGTGTGCAATGACAATGTGTGTGGCTTTTTCTTTCTTTTTTTTAGGTATTTGTGTGTTCACATGCACACATGTATGTGTGATTCTTTGATTTGAAAGGCACAACCAAGTCATTTTTTCCAGATATTATTGATATCGTAGGACAAACAAGGCTCATACTTTACTTTTCAATGAAACAAATAATATGGGACAAGGCTCATACTTTGTCTGCTTTGCAATGTTTTTGTTGTCATGCTGGCTTAAAGACGCCAGGGTTCATCCCAACAGCCGAAGCACTTGAACACTATGCCATGGCACAAGTGCATCAGCTAGGGATGAGAACATCACGTGTGTGACCGTTTTTGATGACCCCGCCACGTGGGCAGCCACACTCTGACTTCGGAGGATTTTGAAGACTGATGATGTTATGCTAGGAGCTTGTCATGGCTGAAGACAATCCCTACATAACTATGCAGGACATAACAACATTTTGATGTGGCCTTGTTGTTCTAGCCTGTGTGAATTGGTCTGACTCAGCCTTAAGCCAAGGTGATGGTTTGCAGTGAAACCAAAGTGATGGGACAAAGCAGGCTGATACTTTGATGTTGACACTGGGTCCAGGTGGTGAAAGCCTTGCACTACCTGCACACGGAGCTGAAGGTGATCCACCGGGACGTGAAGCCCTCCAACATCCTCATCAACCGTCAGGGCCAGGTCAAGATCTGCGACTTTGGCATCAGCGGATACCTCGTCGACTCCATCGCGCGCACCAAAGAGGCCGGATGTCGGCCATACATGGCGGTAAGATGGTGTGATTTTTCGTAGCTTGCCCCACTAAGGTTTTTTTTTCTACCTTTGTTATTCTTTTAGTTGTGTTGCTGTTGCTATCTGTGAGTGTTGTATAGGTGTTTTTAGAAAGTTATTTATCTCTTCTAGCTCCAAATATTTTTTTGTATGCTCTTGGTTGTCCGTTGCATCTCAACCGATAAGAGGGAAGTAACTATTGTTTTGAGTGCGCATGCATTGCTTTAATCGAGAAATCACTGACATAAGCTCTGAAAGCAGATAAACATGGCAGGGTACTTTACAGTGAATGTCTTTGCATTTGGTGAGAGTGTAGTGCGATGTACTGGGCGAATGTATTCATAGTGCTAGAAGAGTTCATGCACATACTGTTCTTTGTTATTTGGCTGGTTCATCTAAAAGCAACTTTCACTGAAGCAGGTGGGATTGAATTTTCTGATAAACTTTGATGGGAAGGTCTATGTATGTCGCCACCACCAGTGACCTCTCTTAAGACCACCAGTACTTACATGTTTCACTCACTGGGTTGACTTTCTTGCTCAACGCTCATGCATGGAATGGGTTCACATCCAGAAATGCAACCTATTCGCCTGTGAGATTCCATTGCTAATTCTGGAATCATTTTCTATAGAGGCAATAACGTGTTTGTTTCTTAATAGTAGATGGTGAATTCTTGATTAACGCCTTTGCCTAGTCATAGATTTAAGTTGTTTTATTTTCTTTTGTTTTAATTATACATCAATAGGAACATGCATTAAAGGCATAGAGCTTGTATGTTTGTGCACACTACTACTAGAATGACGTGAATGTTAACTAATAATCTAATTTCTTTTGTTTATGTGTATTCGTCTAACTTATTCAGTATTATTCCGACTCTTGATATATCATTACATTGTCCCTTTTGTATTGATGTATATCAGCATTTTCCACTCACTTTTGAAGTATATCGACATCCCACCGTCTTTATTGATGCTGTTTGTGAATGCGTGCAGCCTGAGCGCATCAATCCAGAGGCTGGGAATCAGGGTTACGACATCAAGTCAGACGTCTGGAGCTTGGGTATAACCATGGTGAGTTTTCTTTGTGGTATTGTGTCTTTTTGCTGTTCAAAACTTGCACATTTCACTGTAAACCTAAACAAATTGATACTGGAAACTACCTATACTCTTAATACTACAATGTAACTGCAAGTCTTGCATACTGTCTTTGCTTTTTATTTGCTACAGTGAAATACTGAGACAAGTTTATTTTTTATTCCAGTGTCTTAGTAACTTTGTCTTAGGTATCAGAAGATTTTAAATGGAAAGTATCAATAATGAAAGATGCATTTTAAAAGTGTTATAAAAATACTTGCCTTTAACTCATTCTATGCTGGCCAGTTGCTTCCCCTTGCAAATGTTCTATACTGGCCGATTTGCATAGGTTACCAATAAATTATTTTCTAAATAATGGTAACAGATACAAACGTGAAATTTTGGCAATATGTACACAATATACAGGACTAACACCTGCAACAGTTTCAAAGCATCCACTGTTTTAGTTTTGATTTGTGATATTTTAAAATAAATGCATGTTTTGTCAAGCCACAGCATACTCATAGAGCAAAAATATAAGGCTACTCTCCCCTCATTTACATACTAAGGTCCCAAAATAGAGCCTACAACCAGCCAGTCAGTGTCGTGGCATGAATGAAACGTAGTAGTAGCCCTCTGAGCCACTTTGAAGCACGCATGACTGTTAACCTATGAACTATGAATTTTTAGTTCACATGCGATATCCAGTTACCTTAGTAACGAGGCGTGCGCATGCCCTGCGACGAGAGCGCAGGTTAGTATAGAAAGAGTTAAAAAAAACTCAAGGAAATCTTATATTTAGATTTTTAAGAAGTTGATTTTGTTTTATCAATACACCGTCCAGCAGCTTTTTACAAACATCTGACGACTGCCTATACCCAAAACGCTTTGTTGTCTTTGTTCTGTACTTTTTACAAACATCTGACGACTGCCTACACCCAAAACGCTTTGTTGTCTTTGTTCTGTACTTTTTACAAACATCCGACGACTGCCTACACCCAAAACGCTTTGTTGTCTTTGTTCTGTACTTTTGTACAAACATCTGACGACTGCCTACACCCAAAACGCTTTGTTGTCTTTGTTCTGTACTTTTTACAAACATCTGACGACTGCCTACACCCAAAACGCTTTGTTGTCTTTGTTCTGTACTTTTTACAAACATCTGACGACTGCCTACACCCAAAACGCTTTGTTGTCTTTGTTCTGTACTTTTTACAAACATCTGACGACTGCCTACACCCAAAACGCTTTGTTGTCTTTGTTCTGTACTTTTTACAAACATCTGACGACTGCCTACACCCAAAACGCTTTGTTGTCTTTGTTCTGTACTTTTTTCTCCGGATTAAGTTTTGCTTTCTAATCACTTTAGACACTGTTTTGCTGGAACAGATTGAACTGGCAACAAACGAATTCCCCTACAGCAAGTGGCAGACGCCCTTTGAACAAATCAAACAGGTGGTGATGGAGGACCCGCCCCGATTGCCCCCAGGAAGGTTCACCCCCGAGTTTGAAGACTTTGTCGTGCAGTGGTAAGTGAAAACGGGTTGAACCATTTCATTTGAACGTTTGTTGGATTTTTGAACACTGTTCTTCAACTTCCTGTTCACTATTTAATTAGAAGTGTTAAGCACAAAAACTCAAGCAAATATTGTAGGCTTACTTCAGAGCTTTCTTTTCACCTAATTTAGTACTTTTGTTTGACAAGACTTCTGTCTTAATGTTCTCATTTTCTTCTTCTTCTGCGTTCTAGGGCCACAATGGGCACGTATGTGTCCGTTTTACATTTTTCACTGGTGTCCTCGCTGCATTCAGCCCACACATTCCGATTTCGGAGGAGCTCAAAGGAGAAAACTATATGGAAGATTTGTTTGGAAAAAAGGCAGGAGAATGGGACAAAAGTCAGAAAAATACAGTACTCCCCGTTTATAGTAAACTCGGTTATAAGAAATTTCTGTTACAGTAAAGGAAAGCACTGGCTCCCGGCCAAAGGTCTACTGTTTTATTACTAAATAGACCTCGGATAGTAGCAACTCGGTTATAATATAAAAAAACCTGCTATAGTAAAGTTACTTTTGGTTCCCCACGTGACCTTTGTAAATACGTCACCAATGTATGCGTCACAGTCTCACCACTCCCCCACCCACCCATAATAACAACTGGGTTATAATTAAAATTAAAAAAACAACTCCTATCCTAGTCATTTGTGGTTCCTCTTCGTTACAATAAAAAAAAAATGTCCTCTTCCTGACCTTTGTAAATACGTCATCAATGTATACTCACAGTCTCACTACTCCCTCTACCCACCTTCAACGAAATTGAAAGGCACTCAAAAACATGTTTCTTTCCCCTCATTACTTAGTGGAAAAAAATGAATCAGAAAAAAAAAAATATATATACAGCCGAATTCGTTTATAAGAAACTCGCTTATAAGAAAACTTGCCTACAATGAAGCAAAAAAAAATTCCCTGCCGAACTTCTTCTTTCTTATCTATGATCAAAACTGGGATATAAGAAACTCACTTATAAGAAAACTCGGTTATAAGCAAGCAATTTTTTTCTCCCATCCGCAATGGAAACTTGGATATAAGAAAATTATGTCATACAAGAGAGTTGGTTTGCAGTTCATTTTCTTATAAGCGAGTTCTATTTACTTATAAGCGAATTACCATTGACAACATTTTCTTAAAGACCCCCCAGATCACGAGTCAAAGTCATGGGTTCCACCTGTTTTCCTTCTTATAGCTGGTACAAAATCTTGTTTTGACCAGGTTTGACTCCCATACAAATGCCCCCAAATTGAAAACGAAACATTTTAAAGAGCAGCCTCAATTTGAAGTTGGGGGAATTTGTATGTGGGTCACAGCTACCCAGAAAAAAAAAAACAAGGGATTTAATCGTGTTGGGTCAGTGTGTCTTTAAAAGTGAATTGGACCTGAACTGAAAGGATGTTCCGAGAAAATTGAAGTCGTTCCAAAAAGGGAAAGTTTACATCAAACCAGTTGTGTCACAGACATTCTAAACAGTACAGGCACTAGATTACAAGACTAATTGAGTTGTTTTTGTTCCTTTATTCCATACTTTCCTTCAGTATTCTGTGCAAAATAAATGTTGAGCAGAAGAAAAAAATATGAGTACTTTTGTGTTGGTGGTAGAGAGACAAGGGAAAAAACTTCAAAATGTTTTCTTATATCTGAGTTTCGGATATAAGAAAACTTGGATAAACAAAACATCATCTCCCTTCGATTTTCTTTTAACCGAGTTTTACTGTATTTTGATTTGATGATGGGTTTATATTTAGTATTTTACGTTAGCTTTGACTTTGAAAAACTTCATCGGATAAGATACAAAATACCATCAAAACTTTACTATATCCGTACATCATTTATAAGAAAACCCTGTTATAGTAAAGGAAAAGCCTTGCTCCCCTGCACTTTACTATAAGCGGGGTGTACTGTAGTAGATGACAGAAAGCAAGGAAAAAGGCAGAGTCAAAGAGAGTGACAGATTAGAGGAAGTTACAAGCACAGAACTTCCAGAATGTGAGGAACTATTTGTGCAGAAGACCCCCCAGTATCCCCACCGGGGAAATGTCCTCATTGAATTCTTGAAAAGAAAGTGTGGCGTTTTGGTTTGGTTTGGTGCAACTGATCTTTTCGTTGTCTTTTAGGTTTTCAAAATATTATTTATCTATTTTTATTATGTGTGTACTGTGTTAATTTTTGTTTTGCCGTCCCATCTGGGTTGCTCTGATGCCACTCATCCCTTGTCCCAACTCGCAGCCACATCCTGGTTTGTCAGGAGTTATTATTAATTTCCTTTTACGGATTACATATGTTGTGCAATTATGGTATGATGGCAAGCTAGTCATGAGCACTTATGTTCTGTTCCAGCCTGCTCAAGGACTTCAAGGTCCGCCCCAACTACGTCCAGTTGCTGGAGCATCCCTTCATCAAGAAAGCGGAGACGACCGAAGTGGACATGGCCGGCTACATCACATCCATCATAGACCGCCTGGGCCCTCTCAATGAAAGCGTCCAGTGAAATTAACACAGATAACCTGTAAACTGTCTGTTTTGTGGTTCCTGTCCATTGTCTTGTTTTGTTTTGGCTAGATTCAAGTGATTGGGTACGGTTTACTGTCGATGGCAGTTGTAGGTAGAAAAGCGCTGTGTGTGCATGAACCGCGTAATGCAGACCCATTTCACTCGTCCCACTGTTACCAAGGTTGCTTTATCAAACTAGAGCCATGTCAAATAATAATGAGTTTTGGGGATTTTTTTTGCGGGGGTAGGGGAATATTTAAAGAAAGGAGAGGTTTGGGTTGGGGGAGTTTTCAAGCGATACATCATGGATATTTGTGTTCATTTTTTTTTCCTGGCTCACATGATTCAAGATAAATGAATATATGTGACTGTGATTCCAGTTGGGAGGGTTTTATGTAAAAGTGTAAATTAACATTTCATTTTGAATAACATCTGGAACTGCGAGTGCATGTATTAAAAATGTGAGTTATTTCTCATCTATTTGATAAACCGTTTAGCTCATCATTTTAAGAGATTCAATTTTACTCGGCCTGAACATATGCACTTAAACACACACATAATTTTTTATGAGTATAGTTAGTTCTTGCTGGTGTAAATGAATATTTATTCAATGATTTTTGCTTTTCACGTTGATCTTACAGAACATTATAGAATATAAGGTTTTTTATGCACAGTAAAAAACATTTGAAATACTCGCCTCCCTTCCCCCATAGGTTTTGAAGGCATATGTATGTAAATTGGATGTTTCATTTGCTTCTTAAAGTTTGAGTGTATGTTCATCTTAATTTCTACTGTACATCTTAATAGGTCCTATGAATTTATTTATTCTCTATTTATTGTTCTCATGAAGTATATCCTTTCTTTTTAAATTGTTTTTTTTAAATCTAAGGTGATAGTACATCAGTTGTCTGCTGTGGTATTGATTTTTCCGTGGATAGCTTTTGGGGGTATATTTTTTTCTTTCAGAAAAGTCAAGTGTGATGATGAGATATGCATTTACTTGATCTCAGCATGGGATATCTACAGTAATTTAATATAGTTGTGATAATCTTGTTTGTATCCTTTTAAAACAGTTGTGATAAGGTATGAGATGATAAATTATGATCAAGAATGAAATGGATATCGGTGAAGGAATACACGGGAAATACAATACAAACTGAACAGTGAAAGAGCTTTGTTGTTGTTCCCTGGCTTAATGACTCCAGGGATCATCCCAACAGCCGAAGCACTTGTTGGTACAAATGCACCAGTTAGGGATGAGAACATTACATGTTTGACCGTTTTTGATTACCCCACCATGTGGGCAGCCACACTCCGACTTCGGGGGAGAAAGAGCTTTAAATCCTGTCTTTTAATTCCAGTAATGCCTCTTTAATTAAAAAATAAATATTAAGATACCACCCTGAATTGTTAAGAATAAGCATGGAGTCCCACAACACTGGCTTTTTTGAGACTGTCGTTTTACTCATTAACTTTTATTTCTGCAACCTTTGATCGCTCATCATTCCACATCGTCTTGGGGCAAATTTATTTACATTTCATGTAACATCAAGGTTGTTCCTTTTTCTTTCTTTGATTTGTAGCTCTTCTTGATTAGTGTTTTATGCATGTGTAGCAACTGCAAGAGCATTGCTTGCTCAGATTCAAATTGCATATCGTGAACTTTGCATCTTTATTTTTACCGTTTCCCATCCTGGATTTGCCAAGCATATAATAAGGCCAAATATTTTGTGTCACTGGTATCAGTAATGATTCATGTTATGTAATATGTGAAATGACTAGTTTGTACACACTCATTAACTTATTCAAGCCTTGAAGCTTGTAGTCATTTTTTGGAGAATGATTTGCTCATGATGTGATTGTGTATTGTTTTCATTGAAGAGCAGTATTGCGCTATGTGGTGTGGCTATCTCTAACTCTTGTTCTCTAGCGTTCTGTGGTTTTTGACATGCACTGTGTTTAGTGTGAAGTGGAAACTGGTGATCGATCACAGCAAATCGAAACCGATTTTGTTTCTACGTTTTTTAGAAATATCTTTTCTTTTTTGTTTTTAATTCTTTTCCATCTTGAAAACTAACGAATGTGAAGAAAATCCATTTTCCACTCTTAATCCCGTTTATAAAAGGAGAAGTTGGTTTATGCAGATTGCCCTTTGCTGCCCCAAAGTTGACCACTCCTTCCTTCAATACTCTCAGAGGATTCAACAGCATGTTTTTAGCAATAAGCTTGTGAGAAAGTGACATCGAAACATGTTTGCAAGGGGTAGAGAGACTGGCTTAGACTCGCTCGCATAGGTTTCCGAGACTTAGGGAAGTTTGCACCACATCATGTAGACAAGAGAGTTTGAGAGAACCGTATGCGAGGTCACAACTTGACTGGCAAAGGAAGCATGAATGGTAGATTGATCTTTGTTGTTGTTTTCTGTACATAATGTAAATATTGTTAGACAAGAGCATCATCCATTTTAATGTACCTCAAAGAATCTTACATGGAGTGCTGTGCTAGATGAGGTGGTATCTGTGCGTTGTTACTGTCTTTTTTTTCTTTTAAAATGTTGTCATGCCTTCAAAATAGCTATCTCATGTATCTCCTACAGATTGGTATGTTTTTTGGCCTGCCCTTGCATGTATTGGTCTGGAATATATGAAAGCACTCTAGTTTTAACTTTTGTGTCTTTTCCTTATATGATTCATGTGTCCATTTAACAAATGGGAAAGTTTGGGTGTAAATTTGGGCCCCCCAAAAATCTAAAATGTTGCTCTTTAATTAATCTTTAATGGCTTTTAAGGTGGGTCTTTACATTATTTTTAGTGCAGCTTTTTTGCTTGAAAACCATATTGGTCTTTCTAAAGATTTTTTTATTATCAACATAACTAAAATCTTATGTTTTGTCGTATTATTGGGGCTTTAGTCCTATTCATTTGATAAGTATTGTCTTAAAAGTAAATGTTTGAAGTGTTAACAATTCTTGTGCTTAGTCTTTTATTCTGTTAAGCCTACCATTTTTTAATATATCAAGCACATTGCCCTCAGAAATTAGTTTGTATCACTGTCACAACTAAAGGTATAAGAAAGGAAATGTAGATAATGCTTTCTTGATACTATTGTTTCTATACTTAAAAAATCTTTTCAATTTTCTGATTCATACATGTTAACTTTAAATCATTCTTGTGATGGGAAGAGGTCCATGTTTATCGCCTTATATTTCCCAAGAAAAGATACAGAGCTCATCTTCATCTTTTGTTTTTGTCTTCTGACATGTAACCTCTATCGGCGATGTTGATGTCTTGTTGAAATAATGCTGAAAACATGTACATTTCAAATTGATTGAAAAAATGTAAGATGCAATGTTGATCACTTGTATTTACATGCAATAAAGTGATTTTTAAAACAATCCTCATGGTGCTTGATTGTTGTGCCGGTGTCTTGGATCCTAGTCATAGAAAGAATAATTGCCAAAAGGTCAACAAAAGGGTCACACGCACGTGTACCGCCCACACATTGTCTATTTAGAGCAGCAACCATGCATCTCCAAAACAGCCAATCTAATTTAACCATACATTACCAACACTTAAAACATGTGCATTGACTCATAATGACCTGGAACTATACCAAAGAATATAGTAAAACGAAAGTAGGGCGTGACGTCACTCCCTGCGCCGGATATGGGGTGCGAGTTATCCCCCCTACATCCGGGCAGGCGAGGTGCGCGCGCGCACTACAAACATCATTCTTCCTTTTCCACCCAAGCTCTCTTGACCTGGCTTGCCATTGCTCTCCTCCTTTTGGGGTTTCTGCTCTGTTCTAGGTGGGTCCGTTCCATTTATTTTGTATCTGACTATTCTTTGGTTTCTTGGACTGCCTGTTGGGCTGTCTTTCGATTTTATTTTCTTGTATTTTTGGAAATTTTCATGATACAAGTCAGGCCGGTTCTCTTCGTGTGTGTTGTGTGGGCGGCCATCATGGCTTCACCCACCCCCCACACTCTGCCTAAGACTTCGGTCTCTGCTCCGGTTCTCTCCTCTACCCCTCTCCCTCGCGATAGGAGTGGTAGGTTCTGTTCTCCCTCTCTTTCTCAAGAGAAGTCTGCTAAGGAAAAATCTGTTTCAAAAGAGAAATCTCTCAAGAGATCTTCGCGTTCTTCTTCAAAGCAAGACGTTTCTTCTGTTAAGGGGGCTTCAGTTTCTCGAAACGAACTTGACCCCTCTTCTTCTGTTTCGGTGGCTTCCACCCCTTCGGGCGATACTCAGTCCGTTCTGCAGTCCTTTATCGACCAGCTCGGCTCTAGTGGTCTGCACATTTGCCCCGTTAAGTCAGTTGATTCTTCGGATTACTTTGCCGGTTCCCATGAGTCAGTTTACCCGGTTGTTTCGGCCCAAACAACCGGGTCTACTCTCTCGCCTACTCTTGTCCACAGGGTCTCCAGCAAGCGTCCTCTTTCCACGAGGGCCCTTTCTTCCTCCAAGACGTCGGAGGGCACTTACGTGGCCTCTCACTTCAAACCGGTGGGGCTACGGTTGGTCCACCCGATCCTGGAGGATCCACCGGTTCTTCTCCCGGAGGATCAGGAGTATCCTCCGGAGAGCTCGCCCCCCCATGCTATGGGATTTGAATCCGACGGACGGTCGGATTCAAGGCGAAGGCCCCCCACCTCTGTATCCAAAAGAGGTCACGGTTCGGCCGAACCGTGGGGCTATGAACCTACCGGGGACGAAGGGACTAGATCCCTAGGCCCCGAAGGCCACAGGCTCATGGCCAGTTCCGTTGAGACGCGAGCTCACGGTTCTGGCGCCTACAGGCAAACTTACGGTGGAGGACGGGCTAGACCTGTCCGCCCCGAAGTTAATCCCGGTTCCCGTTACCGGGAGGACGGAACCGGTCGACTACCTTCCCACTCCTCGGTCTACCGACCTCTCATCCGGTTGGAACCGGCATCTTCGGATGAAGATCAACCGGCACGCATAGCCATGCGTGACCAACCGGCGAGGTTTCACCCGGTTCAGTTTAAGCCTAGAGCTACTCTACCGGGTGAACGGCACCGTACAACCGGTGAACCGGTTTTTGTCCACCCAGCAGGGGGGCAACCGGGTGATTCACGGCGGCATACGGATGAAGCATCTCCGTTTTTCCCTCAACGTGATCACCACCGTTCTCACGGTGAGGCTTCTCCGGTGGAATCGGAGCTTTCAGACGGTGAAACCGGTTCTGATTTGGAAGCGTTGATTGAGCGCGAAGTGCAACGCCGCCTTCGTTCAGCGGTGTCTGGCCTTGTTCCCCAGGAGGACGGGTCTTCCCAGGACGCGCCCTCTGTTGCCGGTGTTCAGTCCCACGGTGTGGGCGTTCCCCAACAAGGCTTGTTGGAGATTTTGAAGGACTCTTGCCCGGATGTTGTTGAGCTTAGTCGGTCTGTGTCACAGTCGGCTACCGGGGAGTCTGTCGGCTCTTTCCAGCAAGGCAAGAGCCGTCTCCTCCTCCAGGCTCCTACTCTTCTTTTGGACGCCGTGCGGAAGGCAGAGGCTTTCTTGCAGACGGGCAGACCAGAACAGCCCCTGATCGGTCTTTCTAGCCGTTCGAACCGTTTGCTGCGTCAGAAAGAGGACACCACAGCTGTGGGTTCTTTTTCGGTCCCTCCGTTCAGGTCGGTCCTCCCTCTCTTGGAGGACTACCTTCCGTTTCCTTCCTTCTCTAAGCCGTCTAAAGCGGAGCTAGAGAAGTTGAGATTGAATTCAGGCTTCGCTGCTCCGATTGTCCTCAAGCAAGCTGTTTTCAGGCAACTGGAAACTGGGCTTTCTGACGCTCTCAAGGGGTGTGGCGTGGCCACTTCCCTTATTCGTGTTGTGGCGGAGTCTCTAGGGAAGTCCACCTCCGAGTCTCCGGTGGATTTTCGGATTTTTGATTCGGTGGACGAGCCTTCCATCGGTGTGGCTCTTGCTGCCTTAGGGGACTCTATGCAGAGTCTCTCTGAAGTCGTGGCGGCCTTGAAGGTCCAGTCTTCTGCTGTGTCTAGAGACAGTCTCTTGACGGAGTCCAGATCTCTCTCCCAGAGGGAAAAGGAACGGCTTCGTTCTCTCCCTTTGCCGTTCTCAGGGCTGTTTGGCCAGGAAGTTGTGGATCCGATTGTGGAATCGTCCACTAAGAGGAAGGCTGAGGATTCTCATGACGCGTTGGTCAGGGAGCTTCTCAAGCGCTCCCGCTCTGATCCTGGGTTTCGCCAGTCCCTTCCCAGATTCCCTGCCTCAAGAGCTAGGAGGGGGAATTTGGCGTTCAAGGTACCGCAGCAGTCTAAAGCCCTACGGTACTCCTCCTCTCGAGCTCCTTTCCGGTCCAGGGCCCAAAGGTCTCGTCCTCAGGCCTCCAGGGGCTTCAGGAAGATGCTTTCCAAGGGCCAGCCTTTTCTTTAGACCCCGCACGGCCCCGGGAATCCACCGGCGCTCCTGCGTCAAGCGTAGATGCGCTCGCGAAGGCGTATCCCGCTTGGCAGTCGGCTGTCAAAAGCGCATGGATTCTCGGTGTTGTGCGGGAGGGTTTTCGGTTTCAGTTTGTCCTGGAACCTCCTCTGTCTGCACAACCGATCTCCTTCCCACCACCTTCGGATCCGGAGCGGTTCGACATCCTTCAAAAGGAGGTCTCCGCTCTGGTGGAGAAGGGAGCGGTCACTCTTCTAGAAGAACCGGGCCCCGGCTTCTATTCTCGCCTGTTCACCGTTCCGAAGAAATCGGGCGGCTTCCGTCCTGTTCTGGATTTATCTCCCTTGAACAAGTTCACCAGAAAGGTTCGGTTCAAGATGGAGACTCCTTCCACGGTCAGGGCTTTCATTCGCCCAGGCGACTGGGCGACCTCCATAGACCTTCAGGATGCCTATTTTCACGTGTCTATCCACCCGAGCCGCAGGAAGTTTCTGCGCTTCGTTTGGCAGGGTCGTGTGTTTCAGTTCAGCGCCCTTCCCTTCGGCCTCTCCCTGGCTCCTTGGATCTTCACCAAGGTGACCAGGGAGATGGCCTCCTTGGCACGCGCAAGAGGCCTCAGACTGAAGGTCTACCTCGACGACTGGCTGCTGCTCGCCGCCAGTCGGTCGCTGTCTCTTCAACACACTCAGGTCCTTCAGGACATTTCTGTCTCCCTGGGGTTCAAGATCAATCGGAAAAAATCCGATCTTGTCCCTTCTCAGAGGTTCAAGTACCTCGGCATGTGTTTCAACACTCTCACCTTCTCGGTGTCGCCCTCGCCGGAGAGGATTTCGGCTCTCTCTTCTCTGGTGGCGGACCTCTCAGAAGCGAAGTCCGCCACCCTTCGCCGACTCCTCAGCCTCTTGGGGCTGATGGAGTCGGTCTCCGAGCTTCTCCCGCTCGGCAGGGTCTTCAAGAGACCTCTGCAGAGGGAGATCACCGCGCGGGTCTCGGATCCATCCCTATACGACCAGCTGGTTCCGTTAGGGCAGTGGTTCCGGAAGGCGGTCCTTCAGTGGACCGACACATCCTGGATGAACAGTATGGTCCCAATCAGTCGATTGGGGTCCCAGCTGTTCATCTTTACGGATGCCTCCCTCAGCGGTTGGGGAGCCCACATGGACAAGGAGGAGATCTCCGGTCTGTGGACTCCGGCGGAGTCTCGTCAGCACATCAACCTCTTGGAGATGGAGTCCATTCGCTTGGCTCTCCTCCACTTCGCCCCTGCGATTCAGGGACGGTGGGTCACGGTGTGCGGGGACAACTCCGCGAGTTTGTCCTACCTTCGTCGTCAGGGAGGAACCCGCTCTCTTCCTCTTTCTCTGGCGGCGGAGAGGATCCTGCTCTGGTCAGCCTCTCAGGGCATCGATCTCTCCGTGGAGTTCATCCCGGGAAAACTGAATGTTCTCGCGGATTCCCTCAGCCGGTCTCAGCAGGTTCTGCCGACCGAATGGACGATCGCCCATCACGCCTTGGCTCAGATTTGGGATCTCTGGGGCAAGCCCATGATCGACCTCTTCGCAACGAAGTACAGCGCTCTACGTGTCCCCTGTTCGGGACCCCCTAGCGTTGGCATTCAATGCGTTCTCCCTGGACTGGACTGGCATGTCCCTCTACGCCTTCCCACCGACGGCGTTGATCTCCAGGGTCCTTCAGAAGTGTTTCCGGGAGTCCCCCCACATGGTGCTGATCACTCCCTTGTGGCCCACGAGCCACTGGTTCCCGGAGCTCCTCGCTCTGGCCCGAGACGGTCCTCTGCGTCTCGAGCTCACTCGGGCCACTCTCATCCAGCCAAGAAGCGGGGTCGGCCACCCAGACCCCTCTCGGCTCAACCTTGCCGCCTGGCTACTTTAAGACAAGGGCTCAGGCGGCAAGGCTTTTCCACCAGGACGGTGGACCTTTTGGTTTCTTCGCGTCGTAAATCAACCAGCGACTTGTATGGTCTTCGCTGGGCGACGTGGTTTTCTTTTTGTTCCGAGAAGAAGCTTGATGCGCTCAGGCCTTCTACGGTTGAATTTTTGGATTTTCTGACTCATCTTCGTAACTCGAGAAATCTTTCGTACAAGACCCTGTCCGGCTACAAGGCCGCCTTGGTCAGTACCATTACCTTGGCTTTGGGGGCGAAGCGCGCTGAGAGCCTTTCGGCTCTTCCCGTTTCGCATTTTCTGGATGCCGTCCGTTTGCAGGCTCCTTCCAGGACGATTCACGTCCCACAGTGGGACGTGTTCTTAGTTTTGAACTTCTTAAGGGATAGGTGTGAACCCCTTTCCTCTCTGTCCCTTAAGCTGTTGACCTTCAAGACTGTCTTTCTCATCACTTTGGCCTCAGCTAGACGTGTCAGCGGGATACACGCCTTTAGCGGACTACCCAGGGACATTGAGTTCACGGACGATTTCTCCGCGGTCTCTCTGACCTTCCTTCCTGAGTTTCGTGCCAAGAACCAACCAGGGGATGTGGGCTCTCCTCTGGTGCACATCGCAAGTCTGTGTTCTGTCCTCGGGCCTGATGATGCGGACCGCTTCCTGTGTCCTGTCAGGTCGCTTAGGTTCTACCTGGCCCGGACTAAGCCTTTCCGTGCGGCTAGGCGTCGTCTTTTCCTTTCCGTTAACGTCAAGTATTGCAAAGACGTCGCTAAGGGGACAGTCTCTCGTTGGTTGCTGGACTGCATTAAGCTTGCTTACGCTTCCTCTCTTGTTAGACTCCCTCAGAACCCGGTTCGGGCCCATGAGTTAAGAGCAATTAGCACCTCTTTGGCCCTACTTAGGGGAGTGCCTTTGGTCAAGGTCATGGCTTCGGCTTTTTGGAAGTCTCAAAACACGTTCATCCAGCACTATCTCAGGGACTTCTCCATTAGAGGAGATGACAACCTCTACTCCATCAGGAAGGTTGTGGTCGCCCAACTCCCCGTCTCCCTGTGATGTAAGTGTCGCAATGCCCTCTTTTCGGGTATTTACTTGTTGGTATATCATGGGTATGATTTTTTGGGGGAATGTCTTTTCAGACAGGGTTTTGTGAGTCTTAAGAATACGTGTTGTTCTAGGCTTAAGCCTTTTTTATCAGGTCAAGGGTGCTTAGCTTCTCAAATGAGAGCATCACCCTCCTCCTCTCTGGTAATCTGCACATGTTTTAAGTGTTGGTAATGTATGGTTAAATTAGATTGGTAGATTTGTATCAATCTTACTATCTATTTTAACTAAATACTTACCAACACTTAAAACAAATATGTTCCCTCCCTGCCTGCCCGCCTGATGCTATTTGAGGGAAAAGGGTTTTCGAATGATGTTTGTAGTGCGCGCGCGCACCTCGCCTGCCCGGATGTAGGGGGGATAACTCGCACCCCATATCCGGCGCAGGGAGTGACGTCACGTCACGCCCTACTTTCGTTTTACTATATTCTTTGGTATAGTTCCAGGTCATTATGAGTCAATGCACATGTTTTAAGTGTTGGTAAGTATTTAGTTAAAATAGATAGTAAGATTGATAAAAATCTACCATTTTGTAAAATTCTCAGATGAAATATGTCTTCAGAAATTATTCTTATGTTTCAATGTACACAAAATTCATAAAAATGGAAAATCAGAAGTGTTTTTGACAAACTACACAAAACACACACATTTCAAGATAATGGTTGTTGCTCTGAATAGATTAAATATTTTGTTGATTGGTAATCAGGCAATCCTGATTTTGTTTAGGTTTGTGAAGTGGAGTCCATGCATGAAAGAACTGTTTTCAAAATGCTTTGGACAGTTAATTCTTTCCCCCCTCAGCAAAATACTTCATAGCAGTGTAAAACAGCTTTTACAGAGTTTTAGTTGTCTGCAAACAATTTCTTTTCTGTCCTTGGTATTTCAAACACAAGGCTAGTTGTCTGCAAACAAAAAGTCTGTTCTGTCCTTAGTATTTTAAACATAAGGCTGCCTTATGTTTGCTGAGTTTCTATGAACGAGACTTGTCTTGACATTATAACAACATTTCCTAATTGAACAGTACAAAGCATCTTGGAAAGACATACTGTTGAAATGTTCTAACCGTTCATGCACTGAATCTTCTTCATAAACCCCATAAATTAAAATGATAGCGCATTTAACATTTTAATTAATTTCAAAGTTGCATTTTCTGGCAGTGACCCTGCATTGTGATCACATATTTGGTGCATTCTAGTCACAGAAACGTCTGTGAAATTCAGGCTGCCTGTCGTCAGCGCAGCGCCACACTTTTCTCAGTTTTCTTTGGGGGGGGGAGAGAGCAATGGAAAACCTAGCTATCAATTTTGGTCATACCAGGCAGCGGGATTTCTCCCCACTCTTACCGACTTATAACTGCCATGGGATTTTTATGTGCATAATTTAAAGCGCACAGGTCAGACTTATTTTAAGTCCCCATCCGAAGCCAAGGACTCGACGTTCAGTTCGATTTCCCCTTCAAACTAAAAAAGGACGAGGCCGGGATTTGAACCCATGTCACACATTGAAATTGGCAGGCGAACTTCTTAACCACTCTGCCATCTTACTTCCTTAGCAGTCGGATGCTTAGCAACTTTTTGTTGACCAAAGATTTTTTTAAAAACTGACATGAAGTGATTAAGCTATCTCACCAGCCAAATGTTTAATGTAGTACATTTCATCCTTAAAACCAGTTTGTCAGTGAACATGAAGTGATTAAGCTATCTCACCAGCCAAATGTTTAATGTAGTACATTTCATCCTTAAAACCAGTTTGTCAGTGAACATGAAGTGATTAAGCTATCTCACCAGCCAAATGTTTAATGTAGTACATTTCATCCTTAAAACCAGTTTGTCAGTGAACATGAAGTGATTAAGCTATCTCACCAGCCAAATGTTAGTAATGTAGTACATGTCATCCATCAAACCAGTTTGTCAGTGAACATGAAGCCAAATGTTAGTAATGTAGTACATGTCATCCATCAAACCAGTTTGTCAGTGAACATGAGTGAAAGCAGCTCAGGAGTGCTCCAGAAATCAGGATGGGAAAAGCTGATATAAAGTCTTCAGGATTGGCCATGTTGTCATTGTTTTATATTAAAATCAAACCTTTCTGCCAACATTGATGGCAGATTAAAACGATGATAGAAATGCAATCCTAACACTACCCCCACCCATCTGGTATACACAGACACACGCACATTGGAAATTATGTTTAATGCAGTCACCACCACTTCAGGAATGGGAAGATTCGGAGAACATTGAAACGTGCCATTTCAGGATTGAGAGAATGTTTTACTTTCACCCATGCTATTAGTATTAGTAAATACTCAAAACGGTTACCAATGGATTTATTTGAATTTGTGGAGTGCATCAACAAAACATTCAATTAAATATTGGGGTTAGTATGGGTTGTGATTCCAAGCAATGGGTTGTGATTACCTGACAGTAAACGACCTATGGATTGCCATCAAAGATCTTATCGGCTCCTTGTTGGAGAAGCACTTCCCATCCCGGACAGTCAACAAGAACAAGAACCACAAACCATAGGATACATCAGAAAGTAAAGCGTCTCATCCGCAAAGTCAAGAGACTACACAACAGGGTACAGAAACCAACAGCTAAAGACAAAGATCGTGCACGCTATAAAAAGATCAGAGCTGCATCCAAACGAATCGAGAGACAAGAACACTAGAACTAGAGTACCAAGGGGGGTTGCGTACCACTCAAAATGATGCAAGCATGACGTGATTGTCTACGATTTCAAGGGGGTATGTACGTACCCAACCAACACACAGACCTGTTAGTACTCTATATCAATACCATCATTGAGCCACCTGAAGAAAATAATCCCTCAGCCCAGAAGCGATTTTGGAGCTGTATCAAATCCCTACTAAAGACTTCTGTATATACTGCAGAACTATATGCAGTCCATATGGCATTATTTTGGATATCAGATGTTAATGTGGCGATTTACAGCATTCTAATTAGCGTTGACTCTATAAATCTGTCCTTCATAGCTTACAAAACTGGAATGTAAACATTAGGAGAGACTTGATTTTTTTATATCAAATTAAAGGAATTTTTGTAGTTTTGCTGGATTCCATCACATTGTGGTATTTATTGGAATTAAATAGCTGATACATTAGCAAAAGAAGGTGCTCTTAGCAGATAGTACATTAAAACTGGAAAAACGTGAAATAAATTCAATGTTAAAAAATAGTATGAATAATGAAAAACTTCCAAGGAAAACAAAAGTGCTATTATGTCAAAAATCTTTGTCCAGTTTAATCTACAAAATTCGCCTAAATTCATGGAAGACCAAATTTTCCAAAGATGTAGAATGCGCTTGTGGTCACCCACTGTCCATTCGTCATATTATTTTTGATTGCCCAGTTTTAACTTCCTTATACAACAATTTTAAGACAAATATAGCAAACTTGGGGCTTTTAAAATAAATCATTTACAGCTCTGAAATGATTGACATTGCAAAGGTTATATCCAGCTCTGAGATAGTTCATGTTATAATTGATTCATTAGTTTACAGTTGATTGTTGATAAGTACACATACACACTCTCATACATAGTGTTTTTTTCTTTGCATTTTTCCCCCTTTCACAAACACCATTTTTTCTCATTTTAATTAATTGATTTCTTCCTTTCTTTCTCTCTTTTTCACCATTGTTGTGAACAGACGTTAAATTAAATCATTCAATCAAATCCCTACGCAAAGACAACACTGGGGTAGCACCACTTGAAAATGGCCGCCTCCACCCAGATCCTCAAGTCAAAGCCAACATCTTGAAGAGACAATACCAATCTGTGTTTACCCATGACACGAGCCACTCCAACTCCAGCCGGTGAGGCCTATCCATCAATGCCAGAAATCACCATCAATCAACAGGGGGTAGAGAAGCTTTTAAAGAACATGAACCCAAGGAAAGCAACTGGTCCTGGCGGAATTCTGGGAAGAATCTTGAATGTGTGCGCTGAAGAACTGGCGCCAATTTTGACCCAACTGTTCACAAAAACACTAAAAGGGAAATGACCAGACGATTGGAAGCAGGCCAACATCACTGCAATATTAAAAAAGGGCGACCATAATATTGCTATACACATATTGGCCACTAACAATTTTTGTTTTGCCGACTTGTCAAAATTCCCACTTTCAAACCTCTAGGAAAATTCCCAAACTTTCCAGGACTTGAAAATGGTTCCTCATTTTCCCCAAACTGTCTGAACCCTGTTCTACCTCCTACTTTCCTATCTTTTCAAACATTGATCAGGCCTCACTTAGGTCTATGACTTATGTAGGTTCACATTTGATTTCTTTCTACCTCCCATATAAGCTTATAGCTAATATGAAAATGTTGAGGTTTAGGGTTAATGGACATATGCATGCAAACACATACACTCATTCTCTCTCTCTCTCTCCCTGTGTCTTGTCTTTTTCTCTGCGTGTCTCTCTCTTTCACACATACAAATAATACATACAACTCCCAAAAATGAAAAAAAGAACTGAAAGGCAGGGGTCCAGGGGCCGCCCAGGACCCCGGCAAGGTACAGGGGTGGAGCCCTGTTGGACGAATCAGGGGGGCAACGTCAGAGAGTGATAACGAGACAAGACAGACAGCTAAAATGATGGACAGACAGTTTGAGTCTGATAAGCCTTGTAAAATGATTACATTGTCTTTGAAAACAATATGGCATCACCATGCTGTTTTCAAGATTGCCTGAGATTTCCTGGATAGAATCAAGTTTAAAATGCCCCAAATCGCTTGTGCTCGATTTTTGGGGAGGGGATGAATGTTTAAAAAAATACTGAAGTTCAGTTTCTGGTAAAATTTAAAAAACTGAAATCAGTGTGAAACTGAAAGAGTAGCACCCACGCACACACGCTAAAATTAATTTATTGATCACTAAAATGAATTCTCCTTAAATCAAATTCCCATGATATTGTTTCTTTTCTTCTCATTACCCGGCCAGAGCACGGGAATTGTGATGGTCTGTGTGTGTGAAACCCGAAATTTCCTTCTTTGGGCTATATATTTCATTTCTGAGCTGTATCTCATGAACCAGTGAACAGAATCGCTTCATATTTTGTGTTGTGGTGCATCACGGTAGAGGGAGGGTTTTGTAAAAAAAATTATAACAGTGCTGACCTTGACCTTGAAGTTAAAAAAAAATTGCTTTTGCTTCAAGCACTAACATTCAAATATAATAAAAATGATCACAGGGAAGCAACTTAAGGTATTTCACAAAATGTATTCAAGAGTATTGCCCCTTTGACAAGACGGGTGCAGTTGGAGTATAGTAGCTCAGGGAAAGTGGAGGATGGGGGTTGAAGAGCTACACAGGCAGGTAGTGAGGTTTGCAAATGCATTGGTTAGTGCGTTTGTTACGCATAACAGTATGCAAACTGGTTTTACACATTTTGTGGGAAGTGGTGTGTGTGTGGGTGATGGAGGGGGTGGGAGGATATAACTCTGGCCGGGTGTGCATTGTCACAATACATTTCAATTTTGTTAGTGTTGTTTTTTTTACATGTCATAACTGATTACTACATGATAATATTTAACCATAGTACGAGTGAGGGCAAAGTGAGATACATTTCCAAGCTTATCATTTTTACCTTTAATTAAAATATTAATATTCATATTCGTTGTGGAGTTTGACATAGTATAATTTTCTTTGTTCACAAACTAGGCAAAGTGATTGCCTAATCTAGACGAGGCAATTCTGCGAGTTAGGCACGACACATACATGTTTGTTAGATGTAGGTACGTGTGTGTGTGTGTGTGTAGAAAGAGTATAGAATAACACTTAGCATTTTTACAATACAGCACACCACTGTAAAGCTTGGATGATTCACAAAGACACAGTTCTGGATTTTATTCTATTATATGTAGCACAACAGAGGGGTCACCACAACCACGGCAAAACGCACGGGCAATTTATAAGTCTGATCTACTGTAAGAACTCTGTGGCAAATGCCCTACAGTGAAAATCGCTCAAAATTGGAGGGCTGAAATTTTATTTTGAGAGAGCCAATATTTTGAGTTACAAAGACCTTTGATCATAAAGATGATTAAACTGGGACCAGAAAACTATTGTGAGTTATCCAGTGTTTTTCAGTGATTCGTTTTTGAGTTATCAGGAGTCCACTGTACTTTGTTCAGTGTTTCACTGGCAACTATTTCATACACACATACCCCAAGTACACTGGTATTTTCCCTGGTGCTTAATTGAAATATAAATGAGGCCGTCTCAAATTTTAAGACAACTTTAAATCTTCCTTTTCCGTCCTTTATTACTAGATAGTGACTTACTATCATTTATAGTATCAACCTATGGAACATTGCCAGTTAAATAACTTTGCCGTGGCAATGGTGACACAAATCCCTTTCCTTCAGCTTCAATATCCATATTTTCAAAATTTCAAATGAAAGAAATCTTTTAAACTAAACAGTGAAAACCCAGTACCCAGAGCATACACGATAGACAAACATTCAAACTTTGAATACACGGATAGACAAACATCAGTGTTGATTCTAGGATTTTTCAAAAGGAAGCCCAAGGGCTCCCTAGATTGGAAAAAGGGAGCCCCTGGGCTCCCCTCGTTAACAAAAAGGGGGCATATTAACTAAATTGTATGTGCACGCTAAAACGTTTAAAAATGTTAGTATTGCTTTTCTTTTAAAATGTATTAAACTAGTTCAACCTTGTAAACTTTCTTGGTCTTGCAAACTTTCTAGCTGCATATAGATTCTAAACGAGAGAGTTGACTTGGAAGTTGGAGAGGGGGGGGAGCAGAAGAGAGAAAGATACTAGAATGAGATTGTGAGTGTGTGATGGGACAGGGACAAAAAATAGACAGGAAAAAAATTCTTAAAAAGTGAGACAGTAACTTGAAACTAAGACACAGTGAATGAGGAAAAAGTGAGTGGGAGAGGGAGGAAGAAGGATGAGAAGATTTAAAGGATAAATAAACCCAGTTTGGGCTGAAAAATCGTTTTAAATCGCTTATCTGTATTAAACAGCTTTATATTAAGTATTTCTTTGAAAGAAATTGCCTTAGCTATAGTATTTTAATATCCAAGTCCCCTGAGTTGAAAACAACTTGATTTTTTACTTTCAAGCGGGAGGTTTGAGGCAGTATCTCGCATACGAGATGAAAGCGTGAAAAAAACTAGACAAAATTGAGTCATTACAGCCCTGGGCACCGAAAGTGAAAGCAAAACAATGGCGAAATCATGGACTACGTAGCTTCTTCACAGATCTTAGGCTTACCGTGTTATCAGTTTTGTTTCTAACATGACTTCAGAACACCAAAGTGAACACACCTGATGCCCACTGTTCTAATCTTGGAAGAAAATGATGTCAATTATTAATATGACACATAAGTCATAGAAGCGATTTCAATAAAACGTATGGCGTAGAGAACAATAGCGGAAAGTAGGAAAGTTAGGGGGCCTGTTCCTTACCATAAAAATATCAATAAAACATAAAATAATGATCAAAATGCTGCTTATTTAGTTTTTTTCATTTTTATAAAACGATCTTTATTCAAAAGAGCAGTGAATGTCGGTATAATTATAGTGGAAGACCAAATGGCAGAATTGTGCATTTTCATGCAACAAGCATAACATTTGGCATGATGGTATCTTATGGTGTGTTTATCAATTCCTGACGTAGGGACATTTGCAATTCAGCCTTTAACCCTTTCAGTGCCAAGGGTATTTTGGGGGGACAAAAATACATTTGAAAAAAATCTAGTGGTATGCATTTTCATGAAACAAGCATGAAATTTGGCATGATAGGTTCTTATGGCATGTTTATCTATTTCTGACAGAGGGACATTTTCTATTTAGCCTTTAACCCTTCAGTGCCAAGAACCTTTTGATCATGGGCAGTTCTAATTTTTTTTAAATTCTAGTGTTGGGTATTTTCATGTAATAAGCATGAAATTGGATATGATCGTTTCTTATGGTATGTTTATCAATTTCTGATGTAGGGACATTTGCAATTCAGGCTTTAACCCCCTCAGTGCCAAAGGCATTTTATTTGATTAATTTTTTTATAGCGTTGGGCATTTTCATGTAACAAGCATAAAATTGGGCATGAAGGTTCCTTACGGTGTGTTTATCCATTTCTGACAGAGGGATATCTTCAATTCAGCCTTTAACCATTTTGGTGCCAAAGGCATTTTGATATCGGAATTTTAATTTAACAAAAAATTCTAGAATTGATCATTTTCATATAAAAAGCATGAAATTTGCCATGATAATTTTTTTATGGTGTCTTCATTAAATTGTGACGTAGGAACATTTGCAATTCAGCCTTTAACCCTTTCAATGCTAAGGACATTTGATCACAAACAGTAATAAATAAATAACATTCTGGATTGGGACTCGGAATGAGCGGTGTGGGAGCAGAAGATGGTGTATGGCCCAGAAGATGGAACAGCAAAAAAATAAAAATAATAAATCAATACATAAAATTTCAAGAAACAAGTATAAAAATCGGCATATTTTCTTATGGTGTGCTTATCAATTTCTGATGTAGGGACATTTAACCCCTTCAGTACCAAGGGCATTTTGATCGATGACAGTTATAATTTTTTTTAAATCTAATGTGTATTTTCATGCAATAAGCATATTTTCTTATGGTGTGTTTATCAATTTCTGACATAGGGACATTTGCAATTCAGCCTTTAATCCCTTCAGTGCCAGGGGCATTTTGACCGCGAACAGTTATTTAATTTAACAAAATTGTAGTGTTGGGTATTTTTATGTACATGTAACAAGCGTGAAATTTAACATGGTGGTTTCTTAAGGTGTGTTTATCCATTTTTGATGTAGGGATATGTTCAATTCAGCCTTTAACCCCTTCTGTGTCAACAGCATTTTGATTGCGGAACTTCATTAGGGGAAAACAGGGTAAAAAGCCCATGGGCAGGTAAGAAGCCCATGTAAATTATCTCATGAAATAAAGAAAATGTAAGTCAAATTTGCCCATGAGACGAATGCTAAACATTAACTCGTCTCATAGGCAAAATGTGACTGAAATTTGCTATATTTCATAAGATAATTGGCATAATTTACCCCATCTTCCCTATATATGTCCTAAGCACTGACGGGTTAAGAAGCTTGGCTTTTGTAACCAAGAGGTAGCTCCTGATGGCTCACAACTGTTTTCAATCACTAAACTAAAACATCTTCCACAATCTTCTGTTAGTCACTTCAATTCAAGATATCAACTTTTCCTAGTACATCCATCCCCTACCTCACACACACACAAAAAACCCCAACAACAACGCACGAGCATGCACGCACACACACACAAACACACATAAACACACTTGTGAACACGCACACACACACGCACATACACAAACCACATACATCGCACAATCTCTCTTTCTCTTCTCTCTCTCTCTCTCACACACACACACACAGACTAGATTTAAACTGTTTCTTTCAATTCAATCCGTTGAAGTCAAGGCCTAATCTATCAGTGCACCCATTCCACATTATACACAAGCACAATCATAATACACTTACTTACTCACCTAAGTAATCGATTGAAATAAAAACTGTGTAACATAATACAATTAATGACTTGATTAGGAACAATGATATAAAATAACAGTGCCGTATTTTACAAAAATAAATGTAAAAGAAACATAATCTGTGTGCTAAGTTTATTTTTCTTAAACAAAATGTGTACTTTGAAGAAGCATTATCTCCGACTTCGTTTTTCAATTAGGGCCCTCTATTTTCGTCTGCTTAGTTACCAGTGCTTAATTTTGATGGAACTTCATAAACTTAAACACAGGTCAGGTCAGGTAGTTAGGACATTAGGCCTCGCAGCCTCTTCACCGTACCAATTTTGAAATGTCAAATAAACAACAATAAACTCATAAATTTTGATGTCCCTACGTCAGGAAATGTTAAATAAGCTCTCCTAACCTAACCTAATTTTGAACTTGTATGAGTTTGACCAACTCGGCTGTTTTCATACCTTTCCGTCTACTACTGTGTGCGAACGCGAGAGGAGAAAATGGAGTTTTATGTCCTCTTGATCTGAATCAGACACATATGGGACATTTGTAAATACAAATATGGTGGGAACAATACTGGAGGCAATGCCCGGAGGCAGTACGAAACCAGTAAAGTCCCGATTTTGTATTAATACATTAATACAGATTACTGTGTGCGAACGCGAAAATGGAGTTTTACGTCCTCTTGGTCTGAATCAGACACATATGGGACATTTGTAAATACAAATATGGTGGGAACAATACTGGAGGCAATGCCCGGAGGCAGTACGAAACCAGTAAAGTCCCGATTTTGTTATTAATACAGATAGCTGTAGCGGTGACCACGCCTCGGTTAAACCTCATCGGCTATGGCACCGCCACAAGAGTATAGGTATGTATGTGTGCGAACGCGCGCGCCTAAGTGTATAGACTATTAATAAAATTTTACTCTACGATAACGTTATGAACATTACCTTAACAGAAAATAGTTATTATAAAACAACACAAATGAGCTATTCTAAGTTAACTTAATTTTATATGTTATCTAGATATACAAACTTTATTTGTTGATAACAATATCATCCAAAATTGCCATGTGATACAGAAAACAACAAAAAACGAACTAAATAAATGTATTATTGAAATGACAATTACCTCCCCTGAAACAAGGTGTACATATTGTTTTTAACGTCCTAACTGTGCCTTTTAATATTGCATTTTAACTTAAAATAACTTCCTGATTTTCTTCTTTCACTTACACATTCAATGACTCGCCTCTAGATGAGTCTGCCCATTAATTGATTAAATCTTCAAATCTTAGTTGACAACATCTAGATCTAACTAATGACCACCTGGTATTCTGTCTCTTGTAATTTGTGCCAAAAAAATATTGGCTACCGGGCCATTTTTACAGGTGAACAGTATATTGGTAGGGAAACCAGTGAAAGGTGTAATTCGATTCAACTCTTTGTTGTTTAGAACATCCAACTGAAGATCAATATCGAGGCTTTTTCTTTGACGCGTTCTTTCGTTTTCGTCATTTCCTGTTTCAACGCAAGGCTATTTTTACATTGAAGCCTTCGTTCAGAGCCCAGGGGTGTCATAGCTGCCGGAAAGTTTAAGTTTTGCTACATTGACTTTATTAAAATATAAAGGCAATTCTAGAAAATCTTCATTTTTACTTCATTTATAGCAATTTTTGGTGTTCATCAATACAACACAATCAAAGTTCAGTGTATATCAGCATGTTTGCGACATGCTTACCACAGGGTTTTCATATCCTTTAAACAAAGAGAGTCTGTGTCACAGTGTGTGTGTGCATGTGCGAGCGAGAGAGAGAGAGAGAGAGAGAGAGAGAGAGAGAGAGAGAGAGAGAGAGCATTGTGCTCAGGCCGAAGTCCTCACTTTACAACTGCGGCGTTCAAATGCCGCACTCAAGATTCTTCGAGTTCGAGTTGTGACTTTCACCGATTCAGTGATCGCGTCAAAGCTCTCATCGTGGATGTTATCGCCCTCGCCCTTGAAACACAACCAAGCCTTTGGAAAGACTGTTTTTCGCGTCTTTCCAGTTCGTTGGGCAAGGCAGTTTCAAGAAGTTCCAATCTCGGATCTGGTTGACAGTAATGACACATCCGTCGGCATCCCGAGTTCCGTTTCACTTCCTGACCCATTGCGTGCATTCTTAGTTGTACAAACATCCTTCGATGACAGGCTAAAAAAACACAAAATAAAACATGTTTGCTTTGTTTTCTTTGCTCACTACGCCTTAGAGGCCCTACAACACAGAATGAGAATCGCTGGCTGTGGCATTGAACTCGATAGCGTGTCCAAAAACAAAAATGGCGAACTGAAAATTTGTGCTCCTGAGTGAAAATTTGTGTGATTGGACAAAGCCAGTCATAGGTCAATCAGAAATGTTGACAGAAAGGATGCTCGGTTTCACTCAGCATTGAGAAGGATATAGACACAGCAGCCGCGACTACGCACTCGCTAAGAAAAAGTGCGTTCTTTTTATTTTTTTGTGTGAGTTGGGCCGCACTGTTCGCGATTTTATGCGTCCTATGGGAAAAATTACGAAACCCAGCAAGACCGCACTCTAGAATCAACACTGAACATTCAAACCTTGAACACACGGATAAACAAACATTCAAACCTTGAAAACACGTTTCCCTGTCCTCCCCACCCACCCACACGAAACCATTTGCGCCAATAAATCTTTTTTGTTTTGTTTGTTTGACTGATTAAAATTCCCGCCGATGGTAGGCATCAGGGTCAAAGTAGGAAGTGACGACCACTCTGTTGGAGAACTTGCGCCCGCCCAGGGCGTTTTGTGCTTTCTGACAGTCGATGATCGAGTTGAACTCCACATAGATCTGTGAGAAAGAGCACATCACAATGCACATCAGAACACATGAATCAGGCAATTTTACCATTTAATCATTAACCCCTTCACTGTCTGTCCTGTGTCCACTAGGGTTGGGTTGGGTTAGGGGGTGATGTCATTGATGATGTCATACCTTTTGATGTCATAGCCCTGGAATGGTGGTTTTTGTTTTAGACAAACCATGAAAGATATACCTCTAGATTATTTTCTCAGATTAAGTCTAACAGGTCTCTTAAATTTGACAATAAGAAAATCAATTTCTCAGTTTTCCTCTGGCAGTGAAGGGTTACGATTATAATTCTTTTGGGCTGATTATTTTATATTTTATCAAAATAATTTTGAAAATATTAAACAGATTGTAATGTTGTTCACAACAAACTTTGACAACATTTTATTTTTACTTGAGAAATAAAGGAAACAAACTTATAAATATCAAAGAGATTCTTAAGGTTCAACATAACAACACTTTCCCTCTGCCCTATTTTCATGTCGTTTTGAGTCAGTTTCCCCCACCACCCAGCTACCAATCACCTCTTGTCTCATGTTCTGCAACTGTTTCATCAGTTTTCGCTTTCCTATTGACTTTGATCTGTGAAAACTATTGTGAACAGCACAACCTTGGACCCACCTTGCCAACACCAGGCACTTCCACCCCCTTGATGGGTCTGGGAATTTCCAAACTGCGAACCGCACCGTACTTGCCGCATTCTTCTTTGACGTCTTCCAAAATGTCTGAAATTATTGAAACATATCATATCAACCCAATAATCAGTAACTACTAAGTACATCAACACTGTTAAATAAATATACACGCAAATTCTTCGAGTTCAATGTCTAATATCAATCATCACATTAAATAGCTCTGTTGAAGAATAGAAAAGTATAAGTCGCACTAACATGATTCTAATTTATGATTGTTGGCTTTTTCAGATTGCATGGCAAAATGGCTCTGCCAAATAATGGAAATTTCACATAACTTGTGTTTGAAGTATGATTCATTGTTTAATCAATTATGATTACTTGCATAATCAAATTGCATTGCACTTAATAAATCTTATAGATGACTCCAAAGATATCTGTAGCCGACAAATTTCAAAACCTCTACTTCAATTCATTCCTTCTTTTTTTTCGAGGAAGGATTCGGGTTGCACACCTGAGCGTCTGAAAATGCCACTACATTACGGCACAAGCATTTTTATCATTACTGAATTGACACTATCTTCCAGTTTGCATGCCTGAGTGTCTGAAAGCCTCCCAAAACTATGGCACAAGTGTAATTGGCATTAAGACAACATTTAATCACCTTTATTACATATATCTTCATATACTTCATAGTCTTCCAGTTTGCATACCAGTGACACTGAAGGCATCTAAAATTATGGCACAAACGTTTTCAGCATTATTGAAATAATATGATCTCCTCCGAAATAGAAATGCGTTGGCTGAATGCAATGAGGAGACCAGTGAAAAGGGAAAACCAGACACATACATATTTCAACCATTATGGCCATATAGCCTGGGAACGCAGAAGAAGGAGAAGAAGAATTGTCCTGATCACTGTACCTTCATATTCCTCCTCGTCCTCCAGCTCCTCCGGCAGCACCATGTTCATGAGGCACAGCACCTCTGTGGCCATGCCCGCCCCCTGGTTCAGGTTCAGCCCAGGCACCTGCAGCTGCACAGGGGCTTGCTGAGGGGGGAAAGGAAAAATAATAAAATGAAATGTGTACCTTTAAAACGGAAACATTCTCCCTTTTGTTATTATCATTTTTCTCTCACACCCATTGTTTTCTAAATTCACTTTTCTTTTTATAAAAAGGAAACAAAGCCCCACTCTTATAAAAAAAAAAATCCGTGTTTCCATTAAAAAGCAATAAAAGTTTAAACTAATCTAGCAATGCAGTAACTGTTGGGCACACAGTACTCCCTTTCCCTCTCCCAGGCTGGACTCCGGGGAGGCTTTTCTCTGCTTTTAGAGTAGCTTCGATAGTTTCTTGTCATGATCATTTTTAGATGCTTCCCCACTGTTGAGACAAAAACCTCCCCATGGGGATACCGGGGAGTCTTTTGTAAAAATAGTTCCCCCAACTTCTGTGCTTGCAACTTCCTCTAATCTGCCATTCTCTTTGACTCTGCCTTTTCCCTTTGCTTTCTATCATCTACTATCTTTCTGACTTATTGGCCCATTCTCCTGCTTTTTTTCCAAAAACATCTTGCAAATAATTTTTCTCCTTTGACTTTGAGCTCCTCTGAAATCGGAATGTGTCGGCTGTACACAGAGGGGAGACCAATGACCTTACCCATTATGGCCATATGGCCATGGAAAACAGCAGAAGAAGAAGAAGAGACAAAAACAAGCTAACAATATAAAGGAAAGCATGATAATTCAGAGATAATCAAACTGTACTACATAAGCTGTACATGTGCATATTTCCACTTACAGTTGGATTTGCCCCCTTAGCACCAACACTTGCGCGCTGCACGATGAGTTTCTTCTCACCTAGCTGCATCCCGTTCAGTCCCGCACAAGCCTGAAACAGCACATCAACCAATAACGGCCATTATTAGCAACATAATCATTGTTATAATGAAGAAGAATTTCAACTTGTTCTCTCAATGTAAAAGTTCACTACTCACGCGTAGCTTTCGCCAGACGTTCGTCCGGCTTCGTCAGCGCTCGCACACTGAGGTTGGAAACTTGGTATTCAGTCAACACGCCAGTGAGATGCACTCATGACATGCGACTGAATAAGGGAGTTATAGACTGCTAGCAAGTTGTGTCTGCCCCTGTTCAGTGTGGGTCTGGAAGCCGCGATGTGGATGGCCTCCTGAGCAGAACTAGTTCGCCTACGTTCCAGCACCGAAATGCTGTCTTCGGAGAAGTCGTGCTTCACCCGGTCTAGATGCTCCCCCACTGGTGACAACTCTCGTCAGTGCTCCCCCAGTCTTACTGGTGACAACTCTCGTCAGTGCTCCCCCAGTCTTTTCTTTACAGGTCTTTCTGTTTCTCCCACATAGCACTGATTGATGTTGAGTTGGCTGCAGGCGTCACAGTCTATGCGGTACACAACACTAGACTGGTCTAGTTTGTCTGTTTTGTCCTTGGGGGCAACAAGCATGGGGAATGGTAACGTGTTGGCGGCGTGGGGTGGTTTGCTCAGAGGATGGGTGAGGAGAGATCTTACTCCCAGGTGTTTGCCAGGCCCATCAGGTATAGCCTGAGATGCTGATAACTTCTTTGAGGTGTTGTTCCTCCTCAACGAGAGCTTTGTCAGTGGAGCAGATGGTCTTGGCTCTGTCTGTGGCGGAGAGTGCAGATGACCCCCAGTTTGTGCTTAAGAGGCTGATGACTGTCAAACTGGAGGTACTGGTCCATGTGGGTTGACTTGTTAATCATTGTTGAGAGAAAATATATTCCACAGTCAATATTTTCAGAACACCCATGCTATGCTTAACATCAACAGTTCTAGTACCCAGACTATACAAAGTAAAATGTATTTGAATAGTTTGCACTGCCAGCTGTACAGTACATGATAGGTTTTTGTTGGTGGTGGATTGTGAGTTTGAATCCCTTTCAAAGTGTGTTACATCTTGGGCAAAGACACCTATCTCTTATTTTTCCTCAATCCAACCACCAAACATAAATGGATACTTGACTTAAGTTTTGGGAGGCGAAGGCACTGGAAGAAGAAAGAAGGGCTTCTTCTTCTTCTGCGTTCCCAGGCCATATGGCCATAATGGGGAAGGTATGCATGTGTCCGGCTTTCAGTTTTCACTGGTCTCCCCGCTGCGTACAGCTGACACATTCCGATTTCGGAGGAGCTCAAAGAAGAAAAAATATTTGGAAGATTTTTTTGAAAAATGGGCCAATAAGTCAGAAAGATAGTAGATGATAGATAGCAAAGGAAAAGGGCAGAGTCAAAGAGTGGCAGATTAGAGGAAGTTACAAGCACAGAACTTCCAGAAGGTGGGGGAACTATCTTTACGAAAGACCCCCCAGTATCCCCACTAGGAGAGGCTGGTGGAGGGGGCAGGGTCATCCAGGGTCCAGTATGGAGGCACGAGGCATCCACCCACTGCCCCAGCTTCTTCTTCCAAAATCAAGGCATCCACCCACTGCCCCAGCTTCTTCTTCCAAAATCAAGGCATCCACCCACTGCCCCAGCTTCTTCTTCCTAAATCAAGGCATCCACCCACTGCCTCATGACATGCGACAGCTTCTTCTTCCTAAATCAAGGCATCCACCCACTGCCCCAGCTTCTTCTTCCTAAATCAAGGCATCCACCCACTGCCCCAGCTTCTTCTTCCAAAATCAAGGCATCCACCCACTGCCCCAGCTTCTTCTTCCAAAATCAAGGCATCCACCCACTGCCCCAGCTTCTTCTTCCAAAATCAAGGCATCCATCCACTGCCCCAGCTTCTTCTTCCAAAATCAAGGCATCCACCCACTGCCCCAGCTTCTTCTTCCAAAATCAAGGCATCCACCCACTGCCCCAGCTTCTTCTTCCTAAATCAAGGCATCCACCCACTGCCCCAGCTTCTTCTTCCTAAATCAAGGCATCCACCCACTGCCCCAGCTTCTTCTTCCAAAATCAAGGCATCCACCCACTGCCCCAGCTTCTTCTTCCAAAATCAAGGCATCCACCCACTGCCCCAGCTTCTTCTTCCAAAATCAAGGCATCCATCCACTGCCCCAGCTTCTTCTTCCAAAATCAAGGCATCCACCCACTGCCCCAGCTTCTTCTTCCAAAATCAAGGCATCCACCCACTGCCCCAGCTTCTTCTTCCAAAATCAAGGCATCCACCCACTGCCCCAGCTTCTTCTTCCAAAATCAAGGCATCCACCCACTGCCCCAGCTTCTTCTTCCAAAATCAAGGCATCCACCCACTGCCCCAGCTTCTTCTTCCAAAATCAAGGCATCCACCCACTGCCCCAGCTTCTTCTTCCAAAATCAAGGCATCCATCCACTGCCCCAGCTTCTTCTTCCTAAATCAAGGCATCCACCCACTGCCCCAGCTTCTTCTTCCAAAATCAAGGCATCCATCCACTGCCCCAGCTTCTTCTTCCAAAATCAAGGCATCCATCCACTGCCCCAGCTTCTTCTTCCAAAATCAAGGCATCCACCCACTGCCCCAGCTTCTTCTTCCAAAATCAAGGCATCCACCCACTGCCCCAGCTTCTTCTTCCTAAATCAAGGCATCCACCCACTGCCCCAGCTTCTTCTTCCAAAATCAAGGCATCCATCCACTGCCCCAGCTTCTTCTTCCAAAATCAAGGCATCCACCCACTGCCCCAGCTTCTTCTTCCAAAATCAAGGCATCCACCCACTGCCCCAGCTTCTTCTTCCAAAATCAAGGCATCCACCCACTGCCCCAGCTTCTTCTTCCAAAATCAAGGCATCCATCCACTGCCCCAGCTTCTTCTTCCAAAATCAAGGCATCCATCCACTGCCCCAGCTTCTTCTTCCAAAATCAAGGCATCCACCCACTGCCCCAGCTTCTTCTTCCAAAATCAAGGCATCCACCCACTGCCCCAGCTTCTTCTTCCAAAATCAAGGCATCCAACCACTGCCCCAGCTTCTTCTTCCAAAATCAAGGCATCCATCCACTGCCCCAGCTTCTTCTTCCAAAATCAAGGCATCCATCCACTGCCCCAGCTTCTTCTTCCAAAATCAAGGCATCCACCCACTGCCCCAGCTTCTTCTTCCAAAATCAAGGCATCCACCCACTGCCCCAGCTTCTTCTTCCAAAATCAAGGCATCCACCCACTGCCCCAGCTTCTTCTTCCTAAATCAAGGCATCCACCCACTGCCCCAGCTTCTTCTTCCTAAATCAAGGCATCCACCCACTGCCCCAGCTTCTTCTTCCAAAATCAAGGCCCGAACACAGTGAAGGATCAATTCACTACTGCATGGCCAGAAAACAGCTATGGGACACATCATTATTAAGTCTAGTAACAAACAAAGAGAGTAAGAAATTTGGCGAAAAACGAGAATGAACGAATGAACAAACAAAATTTTGTTTATTCAGGGTAATAGGATAAGCTAAAAAAGCTTTTTTTCACCCAGCCCTGAGGCAAACAAAACATCATACAAACTACTGTAAACAAGGTACATTAACCCTTTCACCGCCAATGTCGCATTTATGCACCACAATGGTTTAACACCCATGTCACTAAAAGGCATCAAATCAGGGTCTGTTATCCAAAGACCCTGTTTTCTTAACTTTGCGAGGTAAGGATAGGCCTAATGTTATGCATGTCACCGAGGAATTCCCAATATTGCAGATAAAAAAATTCTCTACCCAGTTAAACTTAATGGTATTTTTTGGCTGAAAAATGTCTGGCACACACACTCATGCATTTACACATACACCAGGGATGCATCTAGAGCGCGGCATTGCCGCAAAATTGTTGATGTTCCCGCAAAAATTAAAATATGCTGCGGGAAAATTCCCCCCATTTTGTGAAATCCCGCAAACGAAAAAATCGTTTGAAAATAACTTGTTCGGCACTAGGCCTAGATTGCGTGGCTGCGTGGGCTGTACCGAGTCTGCATTTCCTTTCGACAGTAAAGAACGAGCATTTTGATTGGGTCTTAAAAATAGCATAGCCAATCAACGGCTTTCTCTTTCATTTACTATTTCCGGGCGCAGTGTAAGCGAGCCCGCTCAAAAATGGCATCGCTTCTGGATTATTTTACTGTGACTTCTAAAAAGAAAGAAAACAGTGCGACTGTGGAGTGCAACATTGATCAACAACCTTGTTGTTCCTCATCGGCACTTAGTGATGACAACAGGGAAAGTTCATCGAATGACGAAGCATCGGATCAGGACTGTGATGTCACCGATGATCCCATTGCTAGTAGTGTCGCTCCACCACCTTTCAAAAAGCGAAAGCATGAGTTCATGGAAAGTTGGAAAAAAAGCAGACCTTGGCTAGAATTTGACAGCGAATCAAAAGCAATGTTTTGTGACTGGTGCTTACAAAGCAAAAAGAACAATGCGTTCACCACAGGTTGTAAACATTTCCGCACTACATCCCTTGATCGACACGTTGTTCTACCTAGTCACAAAGACGCAGTGCAAGACGTTTCACTCAGAAAAGTGTTTGAGGCATCACGGAAAACTGCTTTTGAAAAAAAGTCTGATTCGCTAACAAGAGCGATTCACAGTGTGTACTGTTCAAGCATAAAACAAACTGGCATTGATTTACCCCCGCCCCCCTAACTATTTCCAGATCCCCCCAAATTTCCACACCAAGGGGGGCAATGCCCCCCAGTTTAGAAAATTCTAGATGCATCCCTGACATACACACACCAACATAAGCAGGACACCACAGACACTGAAAGATTACAATAGCTTTAAAGGACAAACAAAACAAACAGCAATGCGTGCACATACCTGATCTGTGACACTGGGGTCCAGATATTCTGTGAAAGCGAATCCCTTGGACAGTCCAGTAGCATTGTCCCTCACCAGGCTGAAGGATTTCAGGGGCCCAAAGGACAGAAGCAGCTCCTTCAACTGTCACCATGATAAAAACCCAAAAGTGGCTACAATATCACCAGTGGACTACGGAAAGGACCACAAGGAACACAAATTAGTTCATAACAATCTTGACAACTGATTGAAGTAACTTTTTTTTCTTACAAAAAAAGTGTTTCTGTGTACAGTGAACCATCCTCCTATTCTTGCTATTCCATTTCCAGAACAAGATATGAACAAAAACACATTAATACATTTAGCGAAACATGATAAATTTTAACATATTTCTGCTGAACTCCCACCTACTCATCATGCATAACAGCTGTAATTGTGTGCACAGTGTGTATGTGTGTGTGTTTGTGTGTGTGCATGTGTGTTTCACTGTGTTAATTGTTGACTGATTTAATGTTGCTTAATGTTTAGAATTTATAGTTTGTAAAGAATTCATGAGCTCAACTTCTGCGATCCAGGCCATATGGCCATCATGGGTAAAGTCTGTGTCCGATTGATTTGTAGAGTAGAGGAAGTTGATAGCATATAACTTCCAGAAGGTGGGGGAACTATATGTACTGAAAGATTCCCTGGTATCCCCAAGGGGGAAGAGCTCAACTAAAAAGGCAACTGTTGCATAAAAGTGTTTATTGTGATTATCATAATAATATTATTAAAGTACCATCATAAACTGACGCTGCAGAACCATCATCATCATATAGTAAAAAGCCAAGTGTGTGTGTGTGTGTGTGTCTGAAACACAAAACGGGCGTTATAACTCGGCCGTTTTTCGACCGAATCGCTTCAAATTTGCTACGAGCCCTAACGGGGCGATGGCAACGGCAACTGAGGTGGCCGTGTCATTTGCGCGGTTTGGCAAATGCGCGAAACGCGTATCCGCCGGCCTCTCGGCGCCCGTATCTCCGGTATTTCTGGACGGATTGCTTTCGAATTTGGAAGGTAGATGACCGGGGACAGTGATTATCCGTGTGCCAAACCGGAAGCGAATCAATTTAGAAACGCGCGCGATATACGCCACATAACCTTTTCACACATAACTCCGCCGTTTCTTAACCGAATCGCTTCAAATTTGCTGTCAGGCATGCTGTGGCCGGGGCAAAGCCTGGCAGCAAATTGGAAGAGAATCGGGAGAGCGCGTCACTCTCAGACCAGTGCCAACGGGAAACAGGGCCTTATAACTCCGCCGTTTCTTAACCGAATCGCTTCAAATTTGCTATACTCAGTGTTGCCAGTACTTGGCGTTACCGTTACTAGGCGTTACCGTTACTAGGGAGAGCGCATCACTCTCAGAGCAGCGCCAACGGGAAACGGGGCCTTATAACTCCGCCTTTTCATAACCGAATCGCTTCAAATTTGCTGTACTCAGCGTTACCACTACTTGGCGTTACCGTTGCTAGGCGCTACCGTTACTAGGGAGAGCGCGTCACCCTCAGAGCAACGCCAACGGGAAACGGGGCCTTATAACTCTGCCGTTTCTTAACCGAATCGCTTCAAATTTGCTGTACTCAGCGTTACCAGTACTTGGCGTTACCATTACTAGGCGTTACCGGTACTCGGCGTTGCGCTAGTCTAAATCAAATATAGAACAGTCAATTTTTCCCGCTTTACTTACCTCACATAATCAAGGTACAACACTTCAACTGCAGCACAAAAACTTGATTTTCAAACCACACATTTCACTGAATACGCAAAAAAAAAAAAAAAAAAGTACAAGTGATATAATTGAAAAAGCTTACATTTTATACTTCAATTTTAATAAAAATACAAAAATTTCCAACTTATCAGTGATGGAAACTTTAAACATAAAATAAGATAAATTTATAATAAAACATGTATAGTGTAATAATAACAATAGCAGCTGAACTTGCCTGTGTCTTGGTTGGGCACATAAAACAGTTTGTTGCAAATACGAAGATATGCAAGTGGTGGGGTTTTCAACCGCCTCACCCTAAGCTAGTGACATAAACGGGGAAGAAAAAAAAAAAAGAACTGTAAGTTTGGAGTTCCAATCAAAAGATGAACTTTAAATATGATGATGCGATTATATGAATAAATTCAAAGTAGCATATTTTCTCTGGAGCTCCATCAAACATAGTTCCTCATCCATCTACATAAATTCAAAACTTTTGAATACTTTCTTTAAAAAAATTTTTTTTTATTAAACTGAATCAATCATTGCTAATGCTAGCTGCTTCAATTTGATATTCTGAATATACATTGCAAACTGGCAGAACTCATATAAGTCTTATGTTCAACAATGAAACATATATCATTTCTACTGTTTGTTTTTTGTATCCAAGTCTGAAGACTTTATTGACATCTATACCTATGTCAGACCTTAAAAAATCATCCAAAATGATGTCTTATCAGGGAGGTAATTTTTAATACTTGCAAAGAAGGGCAATGTCTCAGAGAAGTAGGTCTTATGTGGGAGGGAGTATTATATAGTGGAACCTCCCTTACAAGACCTTCAAAATTCATCCAAAACGAGGTCTTATAAGGGAGGGGTCTTTAAGGGAGGTAATTTTAATACTTACAAAGAAGGGCAATGTCTCAGAGAAGTAGGTCTTATATGAGAGGGTCTTATAATGGGAGGTCTTATAAGGGAGGTTCCACTGTAATGGGAGGTCTTATAAGGGAGGTTCCACTGTAAAATTCATTTGGCATGTGTGTGCGTGTGCTTGTTTGTCCACCATATAACTCATGAACCGATGGACAGAATCGCTTCACATTTTGTGTGGTGGTGTATCATGATACACAGATGGTCCCATAGAAATATTGTGACCATGCTGACCTTGACCTTGATGTATGACCTTGAAAACCTAAATTTCGTTTAGGGGTCATATCTTTTGCACTGTTGGACTTACGATGGATGTTCTGAATATGGGGTACCGGTCAAGATCAAGGACATCGGTAGACCTTGAAAGTGGTAAGGGTCTACAAATTTGTGTCTTAGCCATATCTTTCACATTTTCGCTTGAGAGAATCGCTTTAAATTTTGTGTGGGGGTGTTTCACCATGAGTATAAGACTCCTGAACATAAATTATATGCGTTCTGACTTTGACCTTGAAGCTTTACCTTCAATGACTACCATAACCGGCTAAAATGTGTGTGTGTGTGTGTGTGTGTGTGTGTCTGTGCCTAAACTGTTGGCCATAGACCCCTATAACCATATATATTCTTGATAAGCATATCACAACCTATTCAGATCCTGAATTTTGAACAGCCAGTACAAACTTCCGCCAAGGAAGACTCACAAAACCAAAATTTCCTTCTTTGTGATATATATTCAAATATTTAAGCTGTATCTCTAGAACCAGTGAACAGAATTACTTTAAATTTTCCTCTTCTTTTCTTTGGGGCCCACGATCATTTAATTGATAATTCTGGCACCTTCAGGAGAAAAAAAAAGACTGAAAAAATGGGGGTCAGTTCCATTTGATAAAGGGCCTAAGCTGCTGCATGGACATAAGGGTGTTTGAGTCTTAGTGACCCAGCCAGCTCGCGCCCACTGATCAGGTCTGAGTCCTGGAAACAGGGAGTGGGGAAGGGGGAGGGGGGGGGGGGGAGGAGGAGGGGGAGGCTGATGGGTTTATTGATGATTCCCCTGCACCACTGACACACTGGGGGTGACAGCAGTGAAGGAGCAGAGGTCGTCCTGCCGCACATCATTCCACTCCCTGATGGTCCTTGGGAGGAATGCGTTGGATCGGTATTTAGTGCGGCACTGTAGTTGTTTGAATTGAAGGCTGTGGCCACGTCGCTGCCGAGGAGGAAAAAAGACTCCAGCTTGGATTGGAGGCTGGGGCAGTGCACAGCGCCGGTGTTTATCTTGTGCAGCATGGAGAGCCTGGTCCTCTGCCGTCTGCTCTCCAGTGAGTGAGTCCCAGCCCAGGTTCATCAGCATGGTGTTCACACAGGATGTTGGCCTGAACTGATTGAGCACAAAGTGCGCTGCTCTGCGCTGGATTGCTTCCAGCTTTCCAACGTTCTCCTCCGTGTACGGGTCCCAGATGGAGAGCATGCATATTCAAGTAAGGGACGTACAAAGGCTTTACAAGCTTGTTCCTTTACACTGGTGCTACTAATTTTGTTCCGTCTGAGGAATCCCAGGGTCTTGTTTGCCTTGGCACAGATGGTGTTGATGTGGCTGTCCCAGGTGATCTCGCTGTTGATGTTGACGCCGATATATTTAACTTCCCTGACATCGTCAAGAGTGTGCCCGTGCAGGACATATGAGAATTGCAGGGGGCTCCTACTCCTGTTGACTTGCATGGCCTGGCACTTGGCAGGATGAAACTCCATGTTCCAGCTCTTCTCCCAAGCCGCCAGGCGATGGTGAGGTCTTCCATCTTTTGTGTGTTGGTGTATCACAGTGCAGGAATGGTCTCATAAAAAAAACCTATTAATGTGCTGATCTTGACCTTGAAGTTTGACCTTGAAATCCGGAAAAAACCCTTTGGCGTTAGACCACTATAACCATATATATTCGTGATCAGCATTAACACACTCACGACGAATGAGCCGGATTCGGCTCATGGCTCGCACAACCGTTTAGGACAAATGGCCCGGATCCGGCTCATAAGAGCTTTCAAGAGATTTTGATTTCTGGCGTGTAACCAGCTTTCCGGTGCAAAGTCATAACCTGTTTTCAGTTTGCTTTGACCTTGCCTCTCTTGAAATCAACCAATCATTGCAGACTTTACATTCAGCTTTGGTTGTAGAGGGGGGTCAAAGATCGGAATGTGAAATTTTCTTTCTTTCTATGTGTTAGCTGTTTTCGTCAATAAAACGACGAAGGTAAGGAATCTGATATTTTACGATCGTTTAGTGCATGGTGTTGCTAATCTTTTCTGAAAATATTGATGCCTAGCTCTTCATAACTTGGTTTTGGTGATTATTTTACGAACCTAGTCGAATGCCCAGTCCCCACAGAACAAGGGGAAATAATTCAGCCAGTCCCGAGTGAGTTAACAGGGGAATGCAGTGGAAGACATTTTGAAGAGCCAATAGCACAGTGAGAGTGAGAGCCGAGGGGGCTCCGTAAACATGGACTACAGTGGGAGACATTTTGAAGTGCTATCCTGGCAACTGCTATTCTAAAGACCTGTGCCTGGGAAAAGCTGCCGCAAAGCGAAGCGAGCGCAGAGCGTAGCAACCGCGGGGCGTAGCTGCTAGTATTTGATAATTTTTCTTTAAATGTTAATGCATCAACTGATCAAGAGCTTGTGGTAACAAATTTTAGAAGAATTTGAGCACAAAAATCATTTCTATGACAGGTTGGGATCAGCAGAGGAAAAAAAAATGCCTATAGAGCTATTCCATAGGAAACATTTCATCACCTGGGTCCATTTCCTGTGGTAATTTTACCTTTTCTGTTTGTATGCCTTGTTGCAAAGAAAATGCATCATTTATGTTTCAATATGCCCTAGAAATGTTCCAGTGAGAACAGATCAAATTCATAAGGCAACACCTTTATTCAAACTTTTCTTCGTGGTTGTTTCCAATTTTTTTGCCTACATTAGGAATAGGGCATTTGCCATGTGCTGGTGACCTTGAATTTCACTGAGTTGAAATTAGAGAGTTGAATTAGAGAGGTCACGGGAACTCGGGCAAAACAAGCACGGGCAATTTAGTAGTCTTGCATAGAGAGTACAAACTCTCATGGCAAATGCCCTATTCAGAAAACATGCTTTAAAACTTGACATCCTCTGTAACTTGAATCTTGTTTCTTGCATTTAACTTTTCTCTATTTTTTTAAAACTTTAATTATAAATTCTTCGCTTGATATTTTTCTCACTTCATTTATTCATTTCATTTTCTGCTTTATAAAAACTAAAAGCTAAACTTCAGTAGTTTCCTGCACAAAAGAAAATGGGAAGACATCTGGATCCTGCAAAAATAAATGACCTGGGGAAGGGGGAGGGTTGGTGAGTTTCTTAGGAAAGAAAAACAGCCTAGATGGTTGCTCTATGAAGCCTTGTACCTGTTTTACATCAACCAAGACACTCCAGCAGCTGCTTGTGGCATTCCCCCTGTAAAGCCCAGGCATCAGAATAGTCTGAAGTCCAATCCTCTGAAAACCATAAGGTCATCAAGGCCCAAGACTGAAGAGAGACAACACAGAAATTAGTTCCTAACATCACCAAAAAGGCTTGATAGAGAGAGAAATCACTTTAAAATGCTGTTTAACAAAAAAGATAACACTTAATAAAAAGGCAAAACCTCTGACAAGAGAAGCCAATCCTCTGTCAGAAATTCTTAATCCTCTGAAATTTGCAGATCCTCTGACAATTCTGATGCCTGAAAGCCACTTCAACACGGGATGGAAACAATCAAATGCACAACTAGTAGGAGGAAAACAAATCCCAGTTTTCCCCCTCACACACTTTGGACTAACAAGACAGGCAGCCTAATCCAGCTAGAAAGGCCCGAAGCTGCCTGTTGGCTATCGTATCCCCGAGCATGTACCTGTTCCTCCAACAGGTAACTCGGAATGCCGCCAATGAAGATTTTATGGTCCGAGTCCTGCACCACCGTTGACACCACACCTGAAACATACGACGAGCTCAGGTTTTAGATTCAATAGTAGTAAAGTACTTGTGTGCTACGAATCTAAGAAAAGCTGCCAATGAACTTTTTAAAATCAAAAAAGAGAGAAAGAGTGACTTGATACTCTACACTTTGACATTTTATAAACCATGATTTCCCCACAGGAGATTAACCACCACTGCTCAAAGACTAATGCAGGAAAATGCATTCTTTCTATCACTAAAATTGATTTCAGAGGGGGAAGGGGGGCGGGGGCGGGAATTCTTTCAGGTTCTTAAATTGAGTTGATATTAATTAACCATTTCACCGCCAATGTTGCATTTTTGCACCACAATGGCTTAACGCTCTTCAAATCAGGCCTGTTATCCAAAGACCCTATTTTCTTAATGTTGTGAGGTAAGGATAGGCCTAATGTCACAGAGGAATTTGCAATTTGCAGATCTTTTTTTTTCTACCCAGTTAAGTTTAATGGTACTTTTTGGTTGACAAATGGCTGGCGGCGAAAGGGTTTTAACCCTTTCACCGCCAATGTCGCATTTATGCACCACAATGGTATAACACCCATGTTAATAAAAGGCATCAAGACAGGGCCTCTAAGTCTAATCTGAAGACCCTATTTTCTGAAAATTGGGAGGTAAGGATAGGCCTAATTTTGTATGTTACAGACGAATTCCCAATATTGCAGATAATATTTTGTCTCTACCCAGTTAAGTTTCATGATATTTTTGGGGGCTGAAAAATGGCTGGCGGCGAAAGGGTTAAGGGGTGTATGATTATTGGAACATAAGAGAATTCTTCTTCTTCTTCGATCGCTCAGACAGTTTCCTGTCAATTATGAGCGCAGATGCGTTATGCTGCCGTTATGCGCCTAAGAAATAGTTAGGCCCAGCAAGTCCGACATCGGCTGGAGGAAATCTTTTTGAAAGTGTTTCTTGACAAAAGGCAGGAGAATGGACCGGTAAGGCAGAAAGATAGCAGATGACAGTAAGCAATACAGGTATTTGAACTTCCAGAAGCTGGGGGAACTATTTATACAAAAGACCCCCTGGTATCCCCACGGGGGGGGGACATAAGAGAATGAGAACAACAAAAAAGAAACGATCCATCTAGCAGCACTACGCTTACAATAACAACATCATGTAAATGACTGAACACAGTTTAACAATGCAGACACAAGAACAAGTTGTAGGTGTATAAATTTCAAGCATACCTGGCACAGACTGGGTTGGATTTTCAGATATTCCAGGCAAAGGTTTATAGTCACTGGGACGGCGGATTTTCAACGGCTGCCCTTCGTAAGTGATGCCATCAAAGGCAAGAGCTTGGGTAGTCTCATCTACTGATCTCATCTATAAACAAAAGAAGAAAAAAAGCCTTGATGACTTTTCCCAAAAGAATTACCATCCGCTAATGAAGAGAGCGAAGCTGATAACGAGGGGTGCCTGCCAGAACAGTCTATCTCAAAAGGAATAAAGAGCACAGATGGGCAGTTCTGGCATTCACCCCTCGATGTTTTCAGTGAATTCTATTCCTGACTATCTTTCTATCTATCTGACTATGTTAACACGATGTTTGAACGGAGGGACCTGGGACGCTCAAATTTTGCATGCGGATAGGTACTAAGAATATCGAGGACAAGTTCGAAAATGAAGGTCATAGGTTCAAGGTCACTGGAGCAGAGAATGCTGCCGAACACCTGGCAAGATAACAGAGGGACCTAGGACGCTCAAACTTTGCATGCGGATAGGTACTAAAGATATCTAGACCAAGTTCAAAAATGGTCAAAGGTCAAGGTCACTGGCATCGAAAATGCTGCCAAGCACCTGGCACGATAACAATTGAACGGAGGGACCTAGGACACTCAATATTTGCATGCGGATAAGTACTAAGGATATCTAGGCCAAGTTCAAAATTGAAGGTCATAGGTCAAGGTAACTGGAGCCGAAAATGCTGCCGAGCCCCTGGCACAATAATGTTTGAACGAAGGAACTTAGGACACTCAAATGCTGCATTCTGATAGGTACTAAGGCTATGCATGACCATATCAGCAGCATTTGCCGCTCTTGTTTCTTTGAGCTCAAACGTATCGCATCCGTTCGGCCTTTCCTTTCACAGTTTCAGCTAACTCATGCAAACATCTTGTTGCGGCTTTCATTTCTTCACGTCTAGATTTCTGGAATTCTAACACAGAAGAAATTACTCGCCTACAGTGAGTTCAAAACAGTGCAGCTCGCCTCATACTGCGTAAGCGCAAGCGTGAGATCACGTCACGCCACTTCTGAAGGAGCTCCATTGGCTCTCTATGCAGTTCCGCCTTCAGTATAAGCTTATCTTTCCGTCACTTTGAACAGACCCTTCCGCCTTACTTTTCCAGTGCTCTTCACACCTACACTACTTCCCGCTCAAGTTCCAAAAACAAACCTAAAATCATTTGGTGACCGCAGTTTCAGTTTCAGTGCACCTACTGTTTGGAATTCCCTCCCAGTCGATATCCGTCATGAACCAACTCTCTCTGGTTTCAAAGCTAAACTCAAGACTCACTACTTTCAAAGCTCATTCGGTTTGTAAATTTTTCTTTCTTGATCTTGTACCTGGGTGAATGAATGGGTGATAATGTTTTGTGTGACTGCGTGTGTATCAGTGAATGGAAGCTCCTTGAGTGTAAAATAATTATAGAAAGGTGCTATAGAAATGCTATAAATTATTATCTATTATTATCTAGGCCAAGTTCGAAAATGAAGGTCATAGGTTAAAGGTCAAGGTCACTGGAGCACAAAATGCTGCTGAGCACCTGGCACAATAACTTTTGGACGGAGGAACCTAGGACACTCCATTTTTGCATGCGGATAGGTACTAAGAATATCTAGACCAAAGTTCAAAATTGACGGTCATAGGTTAAAGATCAAGGACACTGGAGCCGAAAATGCTGCTGAGCACCTGGTACGATAACGATCGAACGGAGGGATCTACAATGCTCAAATTTTGCATGCGTATAGGTACTAAGGATATCTAGACCAAGTTCGAAAATTAAGGTCACTGGAGCCGAAAATGCTGCCAGGCACGATAACGTTTGAACGGAGGACGCTCACATTTTGCATGCTGGTAGGTGTGTTGAGTCTTTCAGATGAGACGATAAACCGAGGTCCCATGTGCCCATGCACTTAGCACACATTACACCCGGTGGCAACGAAAAAGTTGTCATTTGGTCAAAATTTACCCCACCCCCCTTTTCTTCCTCATCAGTCACACAAAAATCGCATGCACATTTTATTATTTTAATTGGCCTCTGGCTGCGACACGCTCTCCAGGTGGGAGCAACCCGAATTTCACAGACGCCTCTGTGACTATAAAGTACCTAATACTAAAGGTATTTAGACCAAGTTCGAAAATGAAGGTCATACATCAAAGGTCAAGGTCACTGGAGCCGAAAATACTTATAAGCACCTGGCACGATAATGTTTGAACAGAGGAATGTTGCATGAGGATAAGTACTTAGGATATCTAGGCCAGTTTGAAAATAAAGATCATTGGTCAAATGTCAGGGTCAGGTTTGTTACCAGCTGCAAGGTGAAGCACCGCAGCCGAAAATACTGCTGCGCGGCTGGTGATCTAGTGTCTTGATCCAAACTGAAAGCTTGTTGGTTTTTATTCATTTCAGAAATCACTCTTTTTCACAAACATACAAAAACCAGGTGCAACCAAAATTTTTGTTTTCCTTGGCATGAGATTAACTCATTGAAGTCGTTCCAGCCATATATGTCCGGAATTAATAGATAGCTGTCAATTTGATGCATTTGCTGCAAGGGAAACAAATCTGTGTGCACACCATACCTTGGTCACTTCTAAATTCGCTTCGCTCCCTTAGACCACAATTTTGCCTCTGACTTTGCTTTTGTAGTGGTTTGTTGTGGGGAACCAATCAGTGTAGTTTTTCTATATAAACTAATAAAGTCATATAAGAAAGTCTGATCTACCACTTCCCTATGTCTAAACCTGAAGTAAAAACCTCTAATCTTCTTTCATTTCTCCTTTTGGCTATGTATGTTTTGTTTGTGTGTATGGCTGGAGTGATTTGTGAGGTTTTTAATAATTCAAAATCGTTGCGATGCGACACACACACACACATCCTTACCTCCAGGAAAGCAAAGTTCTTATCCAAATTAATGTGGACAGCAATGACAGGATCTCCCTCCGCTTGTGCAAGCCCAGTGATCTTCATCTGGTGGTTGAAGAAATCCATCATAGTGTCCTGCAATCAAACATCCATCACTGTGTAGCCTAACGTCTCTTGTTGATCAATGGGAACAATAAGGTCTCTTGTTGATCAATGGGAACACTAACGTGGATAAGCTGACTGTAAAGCTACAAAGTCAGAAATAAAGACCCTATCCCACTCCCACCCCACCCCAAAAACCAGTCATAGGTGCTTCACGATATGGACTTGATCTTGCTCAATCTCAGTCACATGGCAGTCACTGGTACTGTAGAGTGTTTAATCCTTCTTTAGGAAGGACAGAAATAGAAATGGTGGGGGTGTTTTGATAGCTGTTGTTGATAGCCTGACCAGCCACGAAGTTCCCGAGTTGGCAGTGCCAGAGTGTGAACTCACTTGGGTTAAGATCAGACTCCAGGGCGTCAAGCAGCTACTCGTGGCGTCGTACTATCGTCCACATGAAGAGAGCCAGAAAAAATTTCATCTGTCTACTCAGCGAGCTGTCGCTAATGGTGCCCACGTTGTCGTAGGCAGGTGACTTCAACTTCCCTGCATTTGACTGGTCCAGTGTCCGAGTTAAGTCGACCTCGACCTACCCAGTCCTGCACCACATGTTTCTGGACACTATCCAAGATCTTGGCCAGGAGCAGATGGTGACCGTTCCCACTGGAGGAGAAAACACCCTGGATCTGTTCCTGGTCAACAACCCATCACTGGTGCCCAGAACAGAGGTCATGCCAGGACTGTCAGACCATGACATTGTTTATTTAGAGTACCAAATCCATCATGTACTGGCAGCAACGGCAGACACCACGCACTGTACCCCAGTACGCCAAAGCCGACTGGCCCAAACTATGACATGCCGCACAACAGCTGTCTGACACCATCACCTCCATCTACAGTGATGACAGCAACACAGAAGACATCTGGAAGACACTGAAGGAAGGACTCCACTCTGCAGTCAAGGATTTCATCCCACATACCACTCTCTGGCCGAAGAACAGCAAACCATGGGTCGACTATGAGACGAAGAAGCTGATGCAGCGGAGAGACAGACTCTACAAGAGATGGAAGAAGAGTGGTGATGAGAGTGTGAAACACCAAGTAAGAGTCCTGAAGCGACACATTCAAAGGATGCTGGAGCTTCACAGAAAACCTTATCACGGACAACTCCAGCAGTGACAGTGACACCAACTCCAGCACTGCCCCCAAGATCAAGAAGTCCTTCTGGACATTCATCAAATCCAAAATAACAGAAGCGGCCAGTGTCTCTCCCCTCAAAGTGGATGGCAAGCTAGTCACGGACCCAAAGCAGAAAGCTGAATGCCCAATTCAAGTCAGCATTCAGTAGCAAAATGGAATGCTCCGCTGAGGATTTCAAGTCCTGGACAGGTCTAAACCCTGACCCTGTGGGTCCCACCTGCCACACTGTGAACATCTCAGTGGCAGGAGTTAGAAAGTTGCTGAAAGAACTGGACCCCAGCAAAGCACCAGGTCCAGATGGACTCAGCCCCAGGCTCCTAAGGGACCTAGCTGAAGATATCGCCCCGGCAGTGGCGATATCAGTCATCAGTCAACACTGGCTGTGTTCCCCTGGACTGCTGGACTGCGAACGTGGCACCGATCTTCAAAAAGGGCGAGAGATATCGTGCTGAAAACTACCGCCCCATCTCCTTGATGAGTGTGCTGTGTAAAACACTTGAACACATTTTGGTCAGTACCATCATGGGCTTCGCGGAAACCAACCATATCCTGAAAGAAGAACAACATGGATTCAGGAAGGGCCGATCGTGTGAGAGCCAGCTCCTCAGTCTTGTGGACGAGTTATCGCACTCCATGGAGTGGGCAGACCCTCCGACGTCTTGGTGATGGATTTCTCCAAAGCCTTTGACAAAGTCTGCCACTCCCTCCTGATCCACAAGCTCCGCCACTATGGGATCACCGGGCACATCAACACCAGGATCCAAAACTTCCTGAAGGACAGGCAGCAAGCTGTTGTGGTGGAGGGCGCCAAGTCAGAGGCTGTTGGTGTAGAGTCGGGAGTACCCCAAGGATCAGTCCTGGGCCCAGCCTTGTTTCTTTTCTACATCAATGACATGCCTGACAAACTGTCCTCCACATCTCGGCTCTTTGCAGATGATACCCTCTGCCACAGAAGTATCGCATCTCAGAAAGACCAAGAGGCGCTTCAGCAAAATCTTGACAACATGGCAGACTGGGAAAATAAATGGAAAATGGAGTTCCACCCAGGAAAGTGTCAGACCCTGCACACGCCCAGAAAAAAGAACCCACAACCTGGCTCCTACCACCTTCATGGCCAGAAGTTGCAGGCAGTAAAAGAGGCAAAATACCTTGGTGTCACTATCCAACAAGACCTGTCGTGGGATGGCCACATAAACAACACAGTAAACAAGGCCAATAAAACCCTTGGATTCCTACGAAGGAATCTCAAAGTAGGCTCCATCGCTGTGAAAGAGACAGCCTACAAGGCCCTAGTACGACCCACACTCGAGTACGCAGCGCCTGTCTGGGACCCTTACACTGCCAAGAACATCGGCAAGTTGGAAAAGGTCCAACGCCGTGCAGCCCGATGGGTCGTCAACCGCCACAGTCAAACATCAAGTGTGGACAACATGTTGACGGATCTGCACTGGCCTCTGCTAAAGGACAGACGAAGAACGGCAAGGCTGGCCACCTTCTTCAAGTACCACCATGGAGAGGTGGCCATCAATACTCAGCATAGGCCAGTCCCTCACCCACCACCCAGACAGATGAGACAGTCGCACACGGCAGCGCACCTGCTTCCTGCTACCAAGACCAACTACAGGAAGTTCTCTTTCTTTCCAAGAGCTGTGTGCGAATGGAACAGTCTTCCACCTGAGGCAATTTCATCAGCCTCGGTGGAGGTCTTCAAAACCCAGATCTTAACCCCCCCCCCCCTTCCCCCCCTCCCCTTCCCCTGAGCTCCGGCTGACCCCCCCCCCCCCCACCTCCCCGCTGGCCCCCTGGACCTCTCTTTACACCCTATACCCTACATACTCCCCCCCCCCCCCCCCTTGAGCTGATCATCTGGGCAGCTGTTCTTTTCCCACAGTACAAGTGTGTTTATAGAGAATACCGGAAACCCCATGCATCATAGTCGTCAACAAGCTGACGGAGGATGTAAATGCGAAGAAGAAGAAAAAGAAGATCATGCCTAGGATTACGCCGTGGTGAAATTCTGACAGTTCATTTGTTGAAAAGAACAACTATTTGCACACTTCACATTGGATCTTAATTTATACTGATATAACTGGCATCATTCTCAAAACATTGAGGACAAATCTGCTAATTATCATTATGATTGGTTCAAAAGATAAGGCTGTAGAGCTCAAACAAAAATCGTCATGCACACCCACACAAACAGAGAGAGCCACAGACCCTCTTTCAAATTCAATGCACAACCATTCTTATAAAACTTTGAACACAAAAATGCTTGACAAACAATGCGATAAACATTTTCACTCCCTGTGACAGCAAACAAACCAGGAAGAGTTTTGTTACCTCCGTGACCCCAAAGGGGATGTTGCCGACATACAGTCGGCGAGCTTGGCGACTCATGGCACTGCCTGGAAGAGTGACAGTGGCTGTGGGGTTGATGGTGGAAGAAACTGGCATTGTTTCAGGGATTTGTCCAGCCGCTGCACACGCAAACTAACTGTTATTTACCTCTTTTTGCCTGCGCACTGAGGACACAATTGATAAATTCAAGAGCTCAATATATAGAATTCGAAGAAAACGATGGATGATTTACAAAATTAAGCAGACAATTCACTTGAAACACAAACTCATGATTTTCAAACGACCTGAACAAAATTAAACTGCTGTGCAGCTAAATTATTTCTTTAATAGAATTTCTCAAGGGTCAATCAATCAATCAATCAAAATTTAGTGTCTTTAAAAAGATAAAGAAAATCTTTGTCTGGCATGCACATAAAACATAAACATAATAAGAAACATATCATTTACAAACTTTCATCCAAAATCAAACTTTCCACACATTTTTCCGTATATAAATGAATAAAAATAAATATATATAGTATTAAATTACAATGCAAAATAAACAATAGGAAACACATTTTTCCGTATATAAATGAATAAAAATAAATATATATAGTATTAAATTACAATGCAAAATAAACAATAGGAAGTACACACACACACATACTTTTTTTTATACTTTTTAAAAATTTCCGTTCACTAAGACAACGAAAAAAATAAAAAATAAAAATTCAAATATTTTATTTAAAATCTAAAGTCTCTTTGAACAGATTGTACCATAAATATGATCTCTAAATTTAACAATGAATTAATAATAGCCTACAATTAAAAAAACTGAAACAGACTGCAACGCCACTGGAACATGCAACAAACAAACAAGTGTAAAGTGACATTATTTTATTTACAAGAGACAACAAAACATCTGGATATTTTGGGGAATGCGCCTTTATCAATATAGACACACAAGCAAACAGCAAAGATAACTAAACTGCTGTGCAGTTACATTATTTCACACACACACCCTACCCCCCTCCCTCTCCCCCCCCCCAGCTTTGCTGCGAGAGAGTCAGAGAGAGTGAAAGAAAGAGCGAGCGAGAGAGAGAGAGAGAGAGAGAGAGAGAGAGAGAGAGAGAGAGAGAGAGAGAGAGAGAGAGAGAGAGAGAGAGAGAGAGAGAGAGAGAGAGAGAGAGAGAGAGAGAGTGTTGATGCTTTATTCAACTGATTGTATTAATATTATGTATTGTGTTCTTCACTTCTTGGGTGGGGTGAGTGGTGGTGATGGTAATGGTGTGTGTGTGTGCGTGCCTGCGTGGGTGGGGGGGTGATGTGTGTATGTGTATGCCTATTTGCATGTGTGTGAGCGATTATTTGTTTTTGTTGTTGAATTTCTTGCTTTTCATTTTTGTTGTTAAGCGCATAGAGCTCCACATTTGGTGGAGGAGTGCGCTATATAAATGATTCACTATTATTATTATTATTATTATTTCGGAGGAGTTCAAAAGAGAAAATATCAGGAAGATATTATTTTTTTGTTAAAGGCAGAATGGGCCAACAGGTCAGAAAGATAGTAGATGACAGAAAGTAAAGGGAAAAGACAGTCAAAGAGAGTGACATTAGAGGAAGTTACAACTACAAGCACAGAACTAAGTTCCAGAAGGTGGGGGAACTATTTGTACGGAAGACACACACACACACACACACACATACACAGAGGATCCCCATGGGAGGGACAAGGACTAACCTTGCATGGCTTTATACTGCATTGGAGAAACATGTTCGTAGCCTTGCGCTGGCACATCCCAGTACTTGTATGGCTTCTTTTTTCGTGGCTTTTTTTCTTTTGAACGACTGGACGAGATAAACAGAGAACAAAATAGTGATGGTAAATGTACAAAATAACTAATTATAAGAAAAGGCAATATCATTGTTATTATTTTATTTATGATACATGTATGTTCTTAATTTGCTCTTCTTTTTTTAAATTCATTTCAATAATTTTTATTCATTCTCTTCATTCATTCCACAATTCCTGCTTTCACTCACTCTTTTGTCCCATCAACATACATATATATATTATATTATACATATACATAAAGTCAGCGCAAAATCAAAATGGGGCAAATACAAAAAAGCAACTCGTAATAGGTAATATAATGAAATAGGTAAAAAAAACAAGGTGAAGGGAAAAGTACCTGAGGGGGGGCTGTCTGCTAAGTAAGTAATATAATGAAAGAATAAGAAAGTCATCAGTTTCTCAAACTTAATAATCATATAGTAAAAAGGCAAGGTTGTGTCTGTCTGTGTGTGAAACACAAAACGGGCCTTATAACTCCGCCGTTTTTCGACCGAATCGCTTCAAATTTGCTATGAGCCCTAACGGGGCGATGGCAATGGCAACCGAAGCGGACGTGTCATTTGCGCGGTTTTGCAAATGCGCGAAACGCGTATCCGCCGGCCTGTCGGCACCCGTATCTCCGGTATTTCTGGACAGGTAGATGACCGGGGATGGTGACTATCTGTGTACCAAATTGGAAGCGAATCGATTCATAAATGCCCGCGATAAGTGCCGCTTCACCTTTTCACAAACCGCGGCATAACCACCGGACACTGACTCATAATTTGGAACGTGCATGCCCAGGGACAGTGACTATCTTGGTGGAAAATGCTTACACCATCCATTCATAAACGCGCGCGATATGAGCCAATTTCCATTTGCGCGGAGATAAAGGGGGTCCGGAAACCAGGAACCCCCCCCCCCCCCCTCCCTAGATCCACCCTGATATTCAAAGAGAATTGCCGATTTTGGAACGGACTGCCTGTTCCGCTGGTTTGACGATTGCCGGCTTCTTTCATGTCTGGGCCGGGTTGGGGATGGGTGGGGTGGGGGGTGCGGGTGCGGGGGGGAGTACAGCGCTATGAGAGAAGAAGATCAAAGGAAGGAGAGACACAAAAGTATTAGCGGATGGGTGGGGGTGGGGCGTAGGTGGGGTGGGGGTGGGAGGGTGGGGGATGGTGGGGGAGGGGGTGGGGGGGTGGGTAGAGCAGGATGAGAGAAGAAGATGGAAAGAAGGAGAGACACAAAAGTAATAATATAATATTTCGTGGACCCCAAAAAACTGCTGCTCAGCATTACCGGTACTTGGCATTACCGGTGCTCGGTATTTCCGGTACTAGGCGTTGCGCTAGTATATATCATTCATAGCTGTATTATTAATATTGCATATCAATACAAGTATTATCTAAAGAGAAGGTGTGTGTTTTTTATTACAAAACAAGTGACAATAACAACAACCACAGGTTGACCAAAACAAAAGTAAGTAATCAATCAAATATCAAAGAGAAAGGTATCATAGCACAATGAGTTTGAGGAAATGGGAGCAAGAATAAATATAACATCACAAAAAAGGGGGAAACACACACACACACAGAGGTATAGAGTTACAGGCTTGACTAAATCTCAACACTACATATTTAACCTTGCAAATGGTGTGGAGTGACACAGGATTAAGTACAATAAAAGTTATTTCCAAGTTCATCTTCCTTCAAGAGAAACATCAATTATCAACGTATTCTTATGGGAGCAAAAGAGAAATAACAATATATGATATACCATCCAAGTGTTATTAAATATCAAAAAACAGATTACATGACAATTGACACCAATCACTGCAGTGCTGTAGATTACTAAGTAACAGATTTCTAGACATTAATAATCACGAAAGTAATATCAAGGGTTTTTTGTTGTTGTTTTTTGTTTGCTTGTTTGTTTTTAATTAAGAAATTTGTGTTGAGTAAGGCAACCAATTGTCTTCAAATTCCCTTATAAAGGCATAGTTAAGAAAAGACATGTAATTTTCTAGTTCTAGTCTGTTTTTAAGTATGATTATGAAGACTTGCAAATTTGGCTGGACATTTTGTAATTTGCACTTATATTATATCAACTTTGGAGGACTAGTAGAAGCAGAATGTTTTGTTTTACTCCAAAGAAAACCAATTCTTTGTTAATTTGAAGGCAATCACAATGTTGACATTTTTCTTTGTGCAGATGTTCAAAACTAGTCCAAAATTTATTGGGAATCCGGAATAAGGTTGAAAGTACGGTTGCGCCTAAGGTCGAATGTACAGGTGTGCTTAAGGTCGAAAATAAGTAAATGCACACTTCAGCCTAATGTTGAATTGCAGAGCTGTGCCTAACGTCAAATATACGGTTGAGCCTAAGGTCGAATGCAAAGTTGAGCCTAACGTCGAATTGCAAAGTTGCGCCCAAGGTCGAATGTACGGTTCAGCCTAAGGTCGATTGCAAAGTTGAGCCTAAGGTCGAATGCAAAGTTGAGCCTAAGGTCGAATTGCAAAGATGTGCCTAAGGTCGAATTAACCGCTGAGCCAAAGGTCTCTCTCTCTCGCTCTCTCTCTCTCGCTCTCTTTATAAAAATAATAAGAAACATCCAATTTTATTATTATTAATTTGTAGTGCGGAATCAGAATATTAATTTCATTAAAAATTCACTATCTGTATACATGTACTCTGTTCTATGTTTTGTGCGAAACTTGTGATATTTGAGTGTGTGTGTGTCGGTACCCAAGCCCGTGTACCTGGGAACTGAATCAATGTAGGCTGTACTGTGCAATTCGACCTTAGGCACAACTCTGCAATTCGACGTTAGGCTCAACTATACATTCGACCTTAGGCACAACTTTGAAATTCGACGTTGGGCTCAACTGTGCATTCGACCTTAGGCTCTACGATGCATTCAACCTTAGGCTCAACCGTACATTCGACCTTAGGCACAACTTTGAAATTCGACATTGGGCTCAACTGTGCATTCAACCTTAGGCTCAAACGTAAAACTTACATGAAACTTTCGACATTAGGCACACTTGTCAGTCATGCCATTTTGTTTCGACCTTAGGCGCAACCGTACATTCGACGTTATTCCGGTCACCCAATTTATTAACAATAGCACAATCAAACAACATGTGTGAAATAGACTGCTCATCCATATTACAAAAATTGCATAGAGGAGAATCAACAACTTTGATCTTGAACACATATTTCTGAGTGGGGAGTAGTCTGTGCAATAGTCTGATCTGAAACCATCTGAGCAGAACATCTGTGGTTGTTTTGTATAAATGTGAAAAAATATGTTTCCAACTCAGGGTCTCAAACAGGCTATTCCATTTTATGACTGCTGTTGGAGTGGCATCATTTTCATTTAAAATGGTTTGCACAATTATTGCTTTTGTTAATGCAAGACCATGCTTTTGGGTCTAATATTTTATATCTATTGGTTAGGACCACATTTAATTTCTGACAGTATTTTCGGATAGCATTAACAATGCCTTCATACAATATAAAATTAGTTGTAATACCTGGGTATTTCAGCAAGAACTGGTTATATGTCATAAAAGTGCCATTATCATTTACTAAATTTTTTACAAAGTAAATATCAAAATCACACCATTCTCGCACATAAACTACCCTTCATCCCCTTAAAATATTAATATTGTAACGTATACATCCGACATGAATTCATGCACAGAGGATGGACAGCATTTCACACACATTTTTTTTATATGTTTCAGAACATCCTTCCAGAATGGGTTTTCAACATTTTCAATAACAGTAATTTGTTCTCTTTTTTTCCTCACAGTGAACATACAATGTCTGTATTGTTTGATGTGATGCTAAATTTCAACCAGTGGGGATATATATATTTTTCCTTCAAACCCACTTGAATATTGCACACACATGCAGGGCTGGCTAAACATTAAAACTGAAAAAGTTTACTCGTCCAAACACATTTGCACTAGCCGGAAGAAAATATTTTTAAAAAATACCTGAAACACACACACACACACAGGGCAGACTGAGGGAAGGACAGAGAGGAAGAGAAGAGAAAGGAGAGAGGAAGAGAAAGAGAAAAAACAGAGTGGAAAAGAAAGAAAGAGGAGAAGTAAAAAGATAAATGATAGGAGGGGATGAGGGGGGGGGGGGGGGGGGGGATTGAGGAGGCTGCCTTTCCTTACTTTTCGGTACCAGTGCTGGCATGTTGTTATCTTAGCAGACAGCTGAGCTTGCTTTGATAGTGGGTTGGATGGGAGAGATGGAGTGGGGAGATTCAGTGTTAAAAGAACAGGGCTGTGCAGTACTGAAATTTACAGTCGCCTATTGGTCTAGTGATTTTTAAAATGTTATACTAGCCTCGGGCTACCAGGCTAATACTAATAGTAGTTTTGGCCAGCCCTGCACATGTATGTTCTTTGTACTAAATGCTCTCAAAAGTAAAATATTCTTTAACCCCTTCACTGCCAGAGGAAAACATAGAAATTATCAATTTTTGTATTATAAAGTTTAAAACAAATCTGTTACTCAATCTGAGAAAATGGTCTAGAGAGATATATCCTTTCTGGCTTATCTAAGCCAAAAACCATCATCCCAGGCTTATGACACCATAAGTTATGACATCATCAATGACATCATTAAGTACGAGACTGTCTCGTAGCCCGGCAGGGAAGGGGTTAAATCTTTAAATTAAAATTATGTTATTTCCACAATATTTAGTGGGTTACAATAAGTAGCTGTGCGTCTGATATTTATTGCATTATCTTGGCATGCCAAAATTACAATTAACATAGAATTTGGCAAAACACTCAAATTATATCGTGATCACCTCACCTTCTAGATTTTTTTTTCCGTGAATCTTTCTCTCTTGAAGAACGCCTGCGGTCTCTATCTCTGCTGCGGCTTCTTTTTCTTGGTGATCGCTGCCTTTTTCTGTCTCTGTCATCCCGCTTTGAACGATCTTTTCCATTTCGATCTGCAATAGTACAAATGATTACACTAGATCTATAAAGTATAATGCTGCATTTGCCAGACATACATAGTTTATTCTTTCACTGTTTCAGTGCTGTGCACCTTGTTTATGTGTGTTTCCTAATTTGCATGAGCAATTTTGCCAGCATATAATCCATGAATTGCGCTGACGTATATCATGGGGTTAAAGCCAGGGGCTTCTGTCAGCCTTCTTTATTCCTTTTGCGATAGTACCCTCTGGCTTCTGTCCTTTTTACAGGCCCTTGTTCCAGCTGTGAAATATTTTGGTGCGCATGGAAGAGTTTTTAGCTTGTTTCTTTAAAACACAACTGAGAGTGCCAAAAGGACTTGTGAAAGAAAGGTGGAGTGTCGCAGTTTGTTAGAGCACCTATTTTAAATGAAAGGATTAATCTGCCCCAAAATGACTTATTTCCCTCTTTAACCCCTCTCCAATTAGAGATAAAATGGATGATTACTTGTTAAGACAATGCCTGCTAACAATTTGTTATACGTCGAAGCTTTTATGTCACTCCATCAGCAAGCAAACCCATTTAATAATATTAATTTCCTCCGAAGTCGGAGTGTGGCTGCCCTCGTGGCGGGGTAATCAAAAACGGTCTCACACGTAATGTTCTCATCCCTAGCTGGTGCATTTCAGATTTGTACCGTAGTGTTCAAGGGTTTCAGCTGTTGGGATGATCCCTGGAGTCGTTAAGCCAGTAAGACAACAACAATAATATTAGTGCGAGTCACAGAAAAGAGGGGAGGGAGGGGGTTTGGTCATTAACCAATGACCTGATTCCCATTTTGCAATTAAACTCAAAAGGTGATGCCTGTGGTTTGGTAGCACATCCACCGAGTCATGTGAGACAGAATCGAACAATTGTATTCAAACATTTGGCCAAGAAAAACGATAAATTTAGCAAGACATAAATATTCATTTATTCATATCATATACATGTCCTAAGCACTGACGGGTTAAGAAGCTTGGATTTCGTAACCAAGACGTAGCTCCTGATGGCTGTACATCTGTTTTCAATCTCTAAACTTAACAATCTTCTACTATCTTCTGTTGGTCACTTCCAGCTAAATTTAATCGAGCAATCCATTTATCCTGTTATTTGCTTCAGTAAAGACGAAATCAGTTTACGCTTTGGGCAAAAACAATACAGGACATATAATCAACCACATTTCAATTTATAACTCATTTGATATTATAAAATAAAACTGATAATCACAGCACAGCATACATTAAAAAAATTACACCCACCCACATCACTACCTCCGCCACTCCTACTGGAACTTCTTAAACAGCATCTTCACTGACCTGAATCCAACCAATCCGGCTGCAAAAGATAATAGGTTTTGGGCCTACATCAAGCACCAGAAGGCGTCAAACGTTTGTGTGGCTCCCCTAAAAAAAAGACGGTCGCCTAACTTCCAAGCCAGTGGAACAAGCCGAGGCTTTAAACCAACAGTTCTAGTCAGTCTTTGGCAAAGGAGAAACCTTCACAGACAACGAATTCACACAGAAAACAGGAATGCCAGACCTCAATATTCCATCAATGGACGAGATTGTGATCACAGTAGGTGGGGTGACTGCGCTCCTCCAAAATCTCAATCCCCACAAAGCATGTGGTCCAGACGGTATTACGCAACGCGTTCTTAAGGAATTAGCAGTGGAATTGGCGCCTGCACTAACTGTCATAATTTTCAAGTCTTCTCTGGCCTCAGGCTCTGTGAGAGCTGATTGGAGATCTGCGTTTGTCACACCAATGTTCAAGAAAGGGGAACAGTACGACCCGGCAAATTATCGACCAGTCTCCCTCACCAGCGTCATGTGCAAGCTCCTAGTCCTAGAGCATATCATCATCGGAGCAGTTATGAGGCACCTTGAAAAATACCACATCCTGAACGAAAACCAGCATGGATTCAGGAAAGGGCGGTCCTGCGAAACCCAACTCCTTGAGTTCATAGAGGAGCTGACAGCCAATTTGGAGAGCAGCAAGCAGATGGATGTCCTTATCATGGACTTCTCGAAGGCAGTCGATAAAGTGAACCACAGCTTGCTGCTTCACAAGCTCCAACGCTACGGTGTCAGGAATTCTACCCACGCATGGATCACCAGCTTTCTCAAGGATCGCTGCCAAGCTGTGCTGGTTGAGGGTGCAATGTTGTCTTTCTAGTTTCTATGTAACATCAGGAGTTCCCCAGGGGTCAGTGCTAGGACCATGTTTGTTCCTAGCATATATTAACAACCTTCCGGACAAGTTGACTGCAACCACGAGGCTGTTTGCTGACGACATGGCGGCATATAGGATGGTCTCCTCTATTCAAGATCAGGACCAGCTGCAAGAAGACCTCCATCACCTAGTGATTTGGGAGAAGAGCTGGAACATGGAGTTTAATCCTGCCAAGCGCCAAACCCCGACAGTCACCAGGAGTAGGAACCCCCTACAGTTTTCGTACGCCCTGCATGGACACACCCTTGAGGATGTTAGGTAGGTCAAATATCTCGGCGTGAACATCACCACTGAGATCACCTGGGACAACCACTGAGATCACCTGGGACAGCCACATAAACAATATCTGCGCCAAGGCAATGAAATAAGACCTTAGGATTCCTCAGGCGGAATTTAAAGATCGGCAGCACCAGCATCAAGGAACGAGCTTACAAAGCTTTTATACGTCCCTTGCTCAAGTATACGTGCTCCGTCTGGGATCCATACACGGAGGAGAACATTGGAAGGCCGGAAGCAGTCCAGTGCAGGGCAGCTCGTTTTGTGCTCAACCAGTTCAGGCCAACGTCCAGCATAAACACCATGCTGGAGAACCTGGGCTGGGACTCTTTGGAGAGCAGACGGCATAGAACCAGGCTCTCCATGCTGCACAGGATAAACACCGGCGCTGTACACTGCCCCAGCCTCCAATCCAAGCTGGAGTCTCTTCCTCCTCGGCAGCGACGTGGCCACAGCCTACAATTCAAAAGATTACAATGCCTCACTAAATACCGATCAAATGCATTCCTCCCAAGGACCATCAGGGAGTGGAATGAACTGCGGCAGGACGACCTCTGCTCCTTCACTGTTGTTAGTGTTACCCCCAGTGGGTCAGCAGTGCAAGGGAATCATCAATAAACCCATCAGCCTCCCCCCCCCCCCCCCCCACCCGCCATGCTACCCCACTTACTCAACCCCTCCACACCCTGTTTCCAGGACACAGCATCACGCTCAGACCCGAGCAGCGGGCACAAGCTGGCTGGGTCACTAAAACTCAAACACCCCTATGTCCATGCAGCAGCTTAGGCCCTGTATCAGATGGAACCGACCGCTCTTTTTTCAGTCTTTTTTTTCCTGAGGGTGCCAAAATGATCAATTTAATGACCGTGGGCCCCAAAGAGAAGAAGAAGAAATAGATCTGATTTTCATTAGGAGTCTAATATCATGTGGAACACTGTCGAAAGCTTTTCAGGTTTTCTGAAATCTAGATTAGTAGATAAATAATGTCTACTAAACCATAAAGCCTCTAGAATGCAGGTTGAGATTGAGAGGGAAAATCCCCTATTGGGCCTACCGTACCCACTGTACCCAGGTTCGAACTCGCCTTACTCTGAGATCTTATTGAAGCGCATAAGATATTTAATGGTCATGTCGGTCTATCATGGGATACATTCTTTTGTGCACCACAATTTGACTAGAAACCCTTATGGCAAGGTCTTTATTAAACATTTCAACACTAACATCAGAAAAAATTGCTTCAGCAATAGAGTTGCTAACATCTGGAATGATTTACCTAACAAACTAAAACGTGCACCCAATAAGTATACAACTAATTTATTCAAAAATCGTCTCAACAAATCTCCAAATTATTTAATGTAGCAAGGACGAAATCGGGTCAAACCGACTCAATAGTTTCCCCTAAAAATGTCGAACCCATGTTTTGGCTTCATGCCAAGTGGTCACTGTCTTTGCTTTGTTTTCATTGGTAGTTATTCTTGTTGCTGACCCATCCGGGCATTTTACTTGTGGAGTTGCTAGGGTTAGGGTTAGGGTTAGGTAAACGGTTCAAGTAACGAAAAAGTGAAATTTGTGGTTGTCGCAAATAGTAACTCTCATAGTAGCGAGCTAGGAATTTTAACGAGCTAGGAATGTTAACCCTACTTGACCTTTAGCTTTACCTATTATTTCTTTAGGATTTGACAAAAAATAAATAAAATAATGTTTTTTATAACCATCCTAATTTAATGCTATTTATATGCTTTGATGAGTAATTGTAGGAAAATTTGACCGCGAAACCTTGACCTTTAGGCTATATATTCACATTTATGCCCGTCAAGAACGATAATGTAACAGAAAAGAACATAGCGATTGCTTTTTCAATCAACAGATTATCGTTCTTGATGGGCATAAATGTGAATATAGCCGACCTTTATACTGTTATAACACTGTTTATACAGATGGGACTATCTAAAAAGCTTGACGGCTTGTTTTGTTCCTATCTACTACTACTACTATTAGAACTACTACTTTACTGTGCAGTGTCACAGTGTGCACGAGGCTACCGCGTTACCTCTCTCAATCTCTGCCACTCTACGACTAAGGAAGAAGAAGAAGAAATATTCCACTCTGTTATGATTCTTCAGCTGTAATTTTACCTCTCACGTCAGAATTTGGTTCAGTTTCAACGTCTTTGCCGTCCATATTCACTATTCAGCTCCAGAAGTTAGCAAACTTAATTCACAAAGGATGGCTGTTCACAGCTCTAGAAGTTCCGGAAGTGGAAATGAGTCTGTACTCCGTTCCAAGGGAGGCAACTTTGGCAAGTGACCGTAGAAAGGTTGGTTTCATTTGCTTACAGCGTGGCTAGATAAACAGTTAGGCCTAGGATGCGACATCCTGCTGATTAGATTATTTAAATCGAAAAGAACTCTGTATTCCCCAGTACACTCTTTTTGTGTGTGTGTGTGTCGTGAACTGGCCATTTAATTCATCTTTGAGTCAGTACAAAACCCTGAAAACAGGAATCTGGAATATTATGTTGATTTCCCCCCCCCCCCCCCCCCCCCCCCCCCCCGAATTATACTTTAATGCCGCTACGTTGCCGTGAATCAGTTTTGTTCTCCTCTCTATTTCTGTGTCTGTGTCTCTGAATCCTCTCTCTCTCTCTCTCTCTCTCTCTCTCTCTCTCTCTCTCTCTCTCTCTCTCTTTAAAGTTTCATTTATTTGTTTGTGTATGTTAACGGCAAGTAATAAGTATGAAAAATGCCTACTGTATGCCAATACTTTTACCGTTGTAAAATAAAGGTTCAATTCAATTCAATTATCTCTCTCTCTCTCTCTCTCTCTCTCTCTCTCTCTCTCTCTCTCTCTCTCTCTCTCTCTCTCTCTCACTCACAAAAGGCCCTTTCGACTAACCCACAGAAACAGAAGCTCTCTCTCTCTCTCTCTCTCTCTCTCTCTCTCTCTCTCTCTCTCTCTCTCTCTCTGAATCCTCTCTGTCTCTAGCTCTCTCTCTCATTGTTTTTCTCTATCTGTCAGGCTGGCTGGCTGGCTGTCTCTCTCTGTGACTTCTCACTCCCTTTTTTTCACTCGATAGATCTATGCTGGCTACTAGATAGTGGATATTTTATGTCCTCACAGCAATTGCTCTTAGGGACAAGTGGTACATGGTGCTGTAGACTACAACTAGTACAAGTACAACTGTACAAGTGTAGTCCTAGTTGATGATGTAGGTTCATCCACGTTGGTCTTAGGAAAGGGGCAGGTTGGGAGGCACTGTAGTAGAATCGGTAGGAGTCTTGGCGTAGACTCGTCTCGTAGTATTGGGAAGGCTAAGTCGTAGAGACGGTACTTGTTGTCATAAACATTTGCAGCAAGGGAGTCTTGGCGTAAACTCATCAGGTGTTGGTGTAGACACAGAGTATCACTGTAGTCCACATGTATATAATGTAGATCCCCCCTCTCTCTCTCTCTCTCTTCTCTCTCTCTCTCTCTCTCTCTCTCTGAGTCTCTCTGTGACTCTCACTGTTTGCTCTCTTTCTCTCTCTTTTCACTTTTTCTCTCCCCCTTTCTTTGGCTCTCTGTCTGAGTGTCTCTCCCTCTCTCTCTCTCTCTCTCTCTCTCTCTCTCTCTCTCTCTCTCTCTCTCTCTCTCTCTCTGTGTGACTCACTGTTTGCTCTCTCTCTCTCTCTTTTCACTTGTTCTCTTCCCCTTTCTTTGGCTCTCTCTCTCTCTCTCTCTCTCTCTCTCTCTCTCTCTCTCTCTCTCTCTCTCTCTCTCTCTCTCTCTCTCTCTCTCTCTCTCTCTCTCTCTCTCTCTGTTCTCACTGTCTCTGTCTGTCTTTCTCTCACTCTCAATCTCTGTTTCCCTCTGTCTGTCTCTCACTGATCGGCAAAATAGCCTGCAGGCTAAAATACCGTGACCGGCAAAATAGCCGGCAGGCTAAAATACTGTGACTGGCAAAATAGCCGGCAGGCTAAATTATCTCGACCGGCAACATAGCCATTGCCCTTCTTCTTCTTTTTTCCAACTTTATATACTAGAATAATTCAGTTCTAATTAATTCTGATCTATAGACCCTTATGATGAGAAAAAAAGTTACGGCCATTTCATTAATATGATTCTTGCTATTCAGTGGGCGTATCCAGTATATGTAAATGGCTCTTGCAACAATTGGTTTATTTGTGATTTCTTTTTATCTGATATAATTCAAATTAATTGTGTAATATGAGTGATATATACTGATATATAATTTGCAGTTATATTTGCAGAAAAACCCCACACCCAGAAAGTTAAAGCGAGACCAGCATCCTTCAATTCCTTGTCTCACGTGCAAGCTTTTGACTTAAAGAGAAATTAGAATGGATGAGCTAGAAATAAGAGAGCTGGAAGAAAAACTGCGTGAATCAGCAAGCATCGGTGATTTGGAAATGCTGAAAAGTTTTGTGGAAAGGGAAAATCCTGTCAATATAAATTCACAAAACAAAATGAATGGGCGGTAAGATGTGAAAGTGAAAGATTTATATTGTAAAAATCATTTGAGAATGCGATTTGAGTGTAATACTAAATAATAGTACTTTTTGATGGCTTAGAGCCAAAACGGACTCTCTTTAGATAGTCCATTGACTTAGTATTGATGTTATTGCAAAAACTGAGAACTTGTATTAAAAAAGACTGCAATTAATGTAAAATGGGGATTATGCTTTTTATATTTCTGCAGTCTCTTGTTGAAACAAGTTATTAGTTTTCACAATATGTTCAATAATGCGTCAAAACATTTTGACTCCAAGTCATCGTTTTGTTTGTTTGTAGTTATAGTAGCTGTTACTACATGTAGTGACATCCACATATGGCTTTTGCACTGTTGTCTCATTTTTGTACTCCCAGTTGGGTTGCCGTTGGGGACGAGAGCTGTGCGTTGTCCAGTCTGTATGTGTGTGTGTGTGTCCGTGCACAGAAATGTGTTCCAGTGCACCCAAACCACTGAACCGATTGTAACGAAACTTGGTACAATGGTTCTTTATAGTTATACCTTGAACTTGCTGCACGCGTTGTCAGATTCACAGAATGGCAAGCCATATTGACATAATCCTTGTGAGTAAGATTTGAATATTAAATAAACACAGATTATTTTGAAGATAATGAATAGATTAAACCAAAGAAGGTATAGTGAAAAGGTGTTGCCTAATAATATTTTGTTGTAAAATATCTAATTTCTAAGTAATGCTATGCCGATACAGGAAATTTCTTTATCACCAAAAACAATAATGACCACAGAGCCCAAAATCTAATCCCCTGAATTTCACCAGTACATCTTATATGATGAAATACAAAGGAGATAACGAGGTGTTGCTGGTACTGAGAGTACATTTGCATGGCGTTGCCATCTCGTTACTCATTAAATGAAAGAGCTCTCTAAAAGACTTATCAACCTTAAAAAATCTTCCTGATCACTTCTCGGCCTTTTGGCTAAGACAGTGATTCAGGAACATAAAAAAATTTTTATACCATGGTTGGTTTGTTCAGCCCGTCGTACATAGCGAAAGCCGATACGCGACGTTAAACTGAACTTCCATCCCCACTTATATGTCTAACTTTCTAAGCTGCCACATGTGGTGTTTTGTTCATTTCCTCAAGCTCTTTCCGTAGAATAAAACTAGTAACCTTGGCAATATTCAAGTGGAAATAAGTCACAGGATTTTATGCTAATAATGAAGAATTTAACTCAATCTGTCAATCATAATGGTACAAATTGGTATAATACAAAAATATGTGTGTGGGTGTATGTTTGTTCTTCAGTTTAACGTCCTTCCATGTGTGTGTGTGTGTTAAAAGAAGTAAATTTTACATGATAATTTCATTCATTTGTTTGCTAGAACTGCACTTCATTGGGGAGCGAAACGCAACCATAAGACTGTTGTACAATATCTCCTGTCCCATGGAGCCAAGAAAGACACAGTAGACAAGGATGGAAAGACAGCAGAACAGCTGACAACAGATACATCAATTCATTCCCTTCTTGGAGGTACACTTTGCATTTTGTTCATTTCTTCTGATCTAGTTTATTATTTAACAAACCTTTTGCCAAGAATCCAGTTCTGGCCCAAGGGTGCCATATTGGAAGGAAAGCTGTGGGGGCCAAAAGAAAAACTGTCTACTACAGCCCAGTTTATTATCACTAAAATATCATCGTCTTCTTCTTCTTCTGCGTTCCAAGGCCATATGGCCATAATGGGTAAGGTATGTATGTGTCCGGTTTTCAGTTTTCACTGGTCTCCCCACTGCGTACAGCTGACACATTCCAATTTCGGAGGAGCTCAAGGAAGAAAAATTATTTTGAAGAATGTATTTGAAAAAAGGCAGGAGAATTGGCCAATAAGTCAGAAAGATAGTAGATAATTGAAAGTAACTTAGGGAAAAGGCAGTCAAAGAGAGTGGCAGATTAGAGGAAGTTACAAGCACAGAACTTCAAAAAGGGGGGGAACTATTTTTACGAAAGACCCCGAAGTATGGGAAGATATCACCATCTGACTCATGTCCCAGGAACACAGAAGAAGAAGAAGTAAACAACCTTTTATTAGATAATAGATATTTTGAATCAATGTGTTTGGAAAATGAGAAAGGAAGAGGCCAGCATGAAAATATTCCATTTTTGCTTCTGGTAGAACTTTTTTTCCTTCTTCTTTGTTCCCTGTCATGCTGGATGCTCAATCCAGTTCGATGGATGATGGTCGCTGTCAGCTGCAGTGCTGCAGCAGGACCCCACAGCTCGTTCCGGAGTGCCACAGGCCAAGGCCATATTTCGTGTCTCAGGTTGCCCAAAGTAGGGCAGTCCTGCAAGATGTGGTTTGGGTCTGAAACCCGTGCCACAAGGACATAAAATTCCGTCCGTGTGGGAATTTTTTAGGCGGTACAAATGGGAGATGAGTTGACAATGCCCAGTTCTCAATCTGAAGATGATGACCTGCAGGGCACGGTCCAGCTGGTGGATGCTGTCCCTCTCCTGTGTCAACTTCCATTTCATTCTGAAGTGTCCACGAACAATTGCCTTTGCTTTTCCATATAACATGAGATGTGCAAACTGTTCTTGTGTGCTGCCCATTTTGGAGAGTCTATCTGTCTGTTCATTGCCACCTAGACCACAGTGAGAGGGAATCCACTGCTGGACCAGGGTTGATTTGCTGCCGAGTTCTTGCAGCTTCTTTCTGAAGTACTGTAAGATTTGGTCTCTGTCTCTTGACTGGAGTCTTTGGAGGACAGCATGACAGTCTGTCAGAAAATCTATGTTTTCTGGGATGCTGTTCCATTGGTTCAGTTAAATATCCAAGCTAAAACTGTAAAGGATCCCCCCTGTGGGGATACCGGGGGTCTTTCATACAAATAGTTCCTACTGTACACCTTCTGGAAGTGCTGTGCTTGTAACTTCCTCTAATCTGTCACTCTCTTTGACTCTGCCTTTTCCCTTTGCTCACTGTCATCTTCTAACTTTCTGCCTCACTGGTTCATTCTCCTGCCTTTTTTCAAGAAATTCTTACAAGATTTTTGCCAGCTGAAGACAGACATGCTGGGCCTAACTATTCCTTAGTTAGGCGCATAACGGCAACATGACACATCTTTGACAGGAAGCTGAGCGATCGAAGAAGAAGAAAAAGAAGAAACAGTACTGTAAAGGATTATTTTTTAATACTAAATTGTTTCAAGTGTCACAGAATGTTCCTTTTTGCTATTCTTTAGCTGTTTGATGAGACATAAGAGCTGAACTTTTATTCAGAAATATACTCAAGTACTGGAAGGAACTGAAAAACAGATATACGTGTTTAGATTTCTGTTGCATAAAATCTTGACTTGTGTTAGAAAATCTTGTCCTGATAAACTGAAAGTGTGTGCTATACCATTGTGTTGTAGGATGTTTGTTTGTTATCATGTCTGTATTATGTGTTTGCTTTATCAAGCAGGATGTGGTGATGTAGCAGATCAAGAAAGTCTTCCCATCACTCCTAGCTACCTGGCCCACCCTCCTTTCCCATACTCCAGCAAGAGTGAGCAGCAGACACCGTCTTTGAGTGCTGTACGCAGTGGTCCACTTTCCCAGCCAGGCAACATGAACAACCACAACAGTGTATCCTCTGATGATGGTGTGTGCTGGGGGTGCTTGTATCTGTTTGAGTGCGTTTGTGTCAGTGAAGCTCTCCTACTTTGATCTATACAATTTTCAAGGGGAATAATTTTGTATCGGTTCATGATCAGAGTGAGTGACTTCTCATAATTCCAGGAGAACAAACAAAATCTACACCTCATGGTGTTTGGGTTTTTTCTCTGAAAAATGTTATGAACATCTTTAAAAATGTATATTTGATGTGTATATACTGCTCAAAAATTGTTAAGGATATTATCTTAAGCATACAAAATTATCAAAGATAAACAAAGCCATTACTTTTTTTTCTTGTTCAGTTTAATTAACATGTCTTCATATTTTGATAGAAAACAAGGTTTGAGAATGATTTTATTGGCTTACCTCAAGGAACATTTGTGATACCCCTTCAAAATGCATAAAGCAACCGAATGGAGCAAATTTTCATTTTCAGATTTTTATTTGTTTGTGGCAAGAAAAGTCAGATAAGTATGTGCAATTCCAGCTTGGAAATGCTATTCTGTGTTCTGGAGGAGCTTTTGAAGCTCCTGCTGATCCAGGATGTTCCACTCCTCTTACAGGCACTGTTCTGGGTCATGTAGACTTCTGAGCTGCTATGAACGGCTTCTAATGGCTGCCTGGAGCATGTTTCAACATTTTTCTATCAGACTGAGGTCTCTGGATTGAGAAACCTACCTCATATGGACGATGATCTCCTGCTGCAGGTGCGCGTCAACAACCCATGCTCGATGAAAAGGTGCATTATCATCCATGAAGATGACGTTATCTCGGATCATGCCAGCAGAAGATTTTACATGGACATCGGTGACCTCATCCCTGTACACAGGGAACAGCTATCAGGGATTCCTTTTGAAGGCCCAAACCATCAAAGACCTACCTCGAGATTTGTAATGCTCTCCTGAGAATCTCCACACCCTAACAAGACCATGCATGAAATTATATTGATCCTGAAGTGGGTGGTGGTGAAGAGAATTCATGTCCAGTTTCATGTCTAAATGGCGTGGTTCTGGGCTCTCAAAATACAGCACTGCTCATGAGCTGGAATGAGCAGGATGCCCAAACATGCCCATGGGGAGCAAAGGCAGCATCATGGAGTCCATTCCTCACTGTTTGGATGGAAATGTTCCGCACTGAGGCATTCAGCAAATCAAAATGCTGCCAGAGAATGTGTGTGAAATGATTTTGGCATGCCTGAAAAAAGCAGAAAACATCCATTTTTATTACAAGTCTCCCAAATTCTGCCACCTTCACGACGTCTAACAGCAGTACCAACCTCATGACTGTGAATCCAAACTCTAGAAGCGACACATTGCGATATTCCAAACATGAATAACATGAGCCTATGAACAGCTGTTCTCCAGCATGCCAACACAGAAAGACAACTCTTTGCGTGTCAAATGACGTCATTATCTCACTTTGGCCATGAAACTTTGTCTCTTGTTTATGATGTGAGCAAGAAATGTCGTTGATTCTGACAATTTTACTCACTTTTATATTTTCACCCCATTTCAGCGAAATGACACTTTGTGATGCACATGAACAGGAAGTTGGATAAAACAAGTTTGAGTGAGCTTGTGTTCACGGATAACTGCTCTTTCCGGTCATATAATTTTTATTGCTTTCAATTACACCACCTTTTAGCAATCAAGGTTATAAAAGTCTATCCTTAGCAAATTTGGACCAGTGTATGTGTGCATGCAAGCGCATGTGGATGTGCATACTGTATTACTGTATGTGGAAGGACAGTCATGTATGTATTTGAGTGGGTGTTTTGGCCATGAAGGTAATCTGAATCAAGTTTTATGACTTAGTTTATACAGTAGTTTGTATTTGACTTATGTTCTGCTTAATTTTTTATATATATATAGGTCAGTCCCTTTATTCAAGTGCCAAGAAAATTCTCATTCCGTAATAATTCACTTTCTTTTTTTTTCACGTCCAGTTTCAGATTAAGTAGTATAATATAAACATCCACATATAAAGTTGCAAGCATGATGTTTGATATGGCGATGATAAAGACTAAAGCTGGTGACTATGCTTTTTGTAAACTTCTGGGTTACCAGTGGCGGGATGGTTCAACAGCCCAGTCTTGCACAATGCAAGTGTCCTCTACAGTTGTGTGAATCTATGTTCATGGTTTTTGTAATCATTGTTTATTTTGAAGACATTTCTGTCTTGATATTCTGGTTATTTGTGATCAAGTATTTTCACATTAATAAAATCCTGAAATTATTATTTTCAGGATGCATCCTTGGATGCACATGTTTGAGTTAAAGAAGGTTTTTTTCTTGTGTTTTTTGTTGATTTATTGGTGTTCTCATACACTGTTTATGTAGGACACATTTGTGGTATGAAACGGCCATCATCTAAAGTATTCTTGTCTATCACTTTAGTATTTAGACAAGGGAACCAGTAAAAGAACTAAAAACATAACTATCATATTGTTTACATAATTGTTAAGCATGTATTTTTGTTATGTTAACCAACTGATACTTTTATTTCCTCTTCCATTCCACAGAACTTGTCCTGAAGATCCGTGTGGCACACACCGAGGACCCGGATTTCATCGAAGTGGAGCTACCCCGAGATCACCTGCGCTACGAGGCACTGCTGAACCTGATGTGCGCGGAACTGGGCGTGGACAAACAGCTGGTGGCCCGCATACGGAAGCTGCCCAACACTGTCGTCCGGAAAGACAAGGACGTGGGGCGTCTGCAGGATTTCCAGGAGTTGGAGTTGCTGCTGACCAACAGAGCAACAAGCGCTTCCTCGCGCGGCTACAGGGGAATAGTCACCAGCCCTGTCTTGGCCAATGAACAAATTTTGTACTGATTTGGATGGGTTTCTTCTTTTTTTTTCTTTTACTGTGGGGCAATTTTGTTTATTAATGGAGGGAAGAAAAAAAAGGTATTAATATGATTGTGTGGGGGAACTTTTGGTAAAGGTAAAGATGCGCCCCTACCCCCCCCCCCCCCCCCCCCCCCCCCCTCCATTTCTCAGTTCTTTCCATTTTTTCAGTCTTGCCTTTCTTACTGGAGATTGAGTACTTCATCCTCTATCGTTTGCTATATTTAACACTAATTTTCATCCATTTACATAATTAAACGCATGCATTCAATAATAGTAGAAGATAAAGGCAAGACGGAAAAAACCACAATGAACCAGGACTGTGACAAATGCTCCGCAGCTGTTGTGTGTACTGCACTACATGGGGGCCCCGACAGGGGGGGGTAATGGCCTTTATCATGACTGCAATTAATTATTCAACAAAGATAATTAGCTCAAAAAGTTGATAAGATACAGCTTAATGTTTGGTAAGAAATGCAGGTGTGAAAATGTGGGGAGAGCTGAGAAATGTAAGAGGGGGAGGGGGGCACATCTTTACCTTTACCGAACTTTTAAAGGGATATTTAGTCAAACTTTGTTATTATGTCAATACAAGCAGCTTTGTAATGATCTGGACAGTTTGATTGGTACTGTTTGATACTTGTATTTCCTTGTTTTATATTGTATGGTTTGGTACTTGTGTTTTATGCTTTATACTGTGTGTGTTCTTTTGGTGGTGTTCTTGTCGTTGGCTTTTTGTTCTGGTTACATAGGGACGGGAGTACACTAATGTGGAACAAGGCCCTGGGAGTTTCCCCTACCTGTCACCAGCAACAGTTGTGTCGCTTAGTCTGCACATTTTTTCTCTCTCTTTCTTTCTCTGCCTCTTTCTTTTTGTTTCTCTGTCTGTCTTGTCTTAAAAACTTGGAGTGTGTTCATATAGCTTGCCATATTGTTTGATTATTGCTTTTTACGACATAAATCCATATTTTACATTCATTTAATTTGATTGTAGATATTTGGGTGTAAATCCAGGACAGTACTTAGCTTTGCTGCTTTTGTTTTCTTCTGTCTGGTCCCCAGATACACAGTGCATGGCAGGGGCCTAAAGCCTCCTTCATCATTTTCTTCTGTCTGGTCCCCAGATACACAGTGCATGGCAGGGGCCTAAAGCCTCCTTCATCATTTTCTTCTGTCTGGTCCCCAGATACACAGTGCATGGCAGGGGCCTAAAGCCTCCTTCATCATTTTCTTCTGTCTGGTCCCCAGATACACAGTGCATGGCAGGGGCCTAAAGCCTCCTTCATCATTTTCTTCTGTCTGGTCCCCAGATACACAGTGCATGGCAGGGGCCTAAAGCCTCCTTCATCATTTTCTTCTGTCTGGTCCCCAGATACACAGTGCATGGCAGGGGCCTAAAGCCTCCTTCATCATTTTCTTCTGTCTGGTCCCCAGATACACAGTGCATGGCAGGGGCCTAAAGCCTCCTTCATCATTTTCTTCTGTCTGGTCCCCAGATACACAGTGCATGGCAGGGGCCTAAAGCCTCCTTCATCATTTTCTTCTGTCTGGTCCCCAGATACACAGTGCATGGCAGGGGCCTAAAGCCTCCTTCATCATTTTCTTCTGTCTGGTCCCCAGATACACAGTGCATGGCAGGGGCCTAAAGCCTCCTTCATCATTTTCTTCTGTCTGGTCCCCAGATACACAGTGCATGGCAGGGGCCTAAAGCCTCCTTCATCATTTTCTTCTGTCTGGTCCCCAGATACACAGTGCATGGCAGGGGCCTAAAGCCTCCTTCATCATTTTCTTCTGTCTGGTCCCCAGATACACAGTGCATGGCAGGGGCCTAAAGCCTCCTTCATCATTTTCTTCTGTCTGGTCCCCAGATACACAGTGCATGGCAGGGGCCTAAAGCCTCCATCATTTTCTTCTGTCTGCTTTTTTATTTATTGCATAGTTTTTGCTGAAACATGTTACCCAGATGAATTGTAATGCTGTTGGAAAATGTAATGTATTGATACTTGATTGTTCTAAGTCATAAGATTATTGGGTCAGTTGCTTAGTTTAAGATTGATTAAAGAAACAAAAACAAACAAACAAAAAAGAAACATTTTAAGGACCCCATTTGTTATATTTCAAACTGCGTTGACTTTTTGAAAAGTAACCATAACACTGTTGGCAGTTACATGCATGTATGCATGCATATTTCAACTACATTTACATTAATCTTCTTTCTCCTCAGTATTTTTAAATTATAAATGACTAAAAAATATTAAAGTTCCTGAATGAATGTGCATTTATGGATTGAATCAAGGAACAAAAATATTTCATAATTACCATTACAGTAAACAGTATTACTGTTTTTGTTGTTGACATGAAGTGCAACTAGTTGATACCCATCAATCAAGTTATTGCTTAGCCGTATAAACTAAAGCATTATGCAGTTGACAAATAATTAATTTTTAAAAAAATTGATTATCCTACGTGATTAGATTTTTGGAGAAGCAATAATCACTCTACATTTTCCCCCGAAGACGGAGTGTGGCTGCCTATGTGGCGGGGTAATAAAAAACGGTCACACACGTAATGTTCTCATCTATAGCTGATGCACTTGTACCATAGTGTTCAAATGTTTCAGCTGTTGGGATGATCCCTACAGTCTTTTAGCCAGGGTAAGCCAAACAAAAACCAAAAACTACATTGTATTTTTGTTCATGAATTTCTATTAAGAAAATGTCATTTAAATATTGTTACTGTGTGGGTTGCTTACAAAAGAATGTTTGTATATATTTCAATGGAATGCTCTAGATGACTTGTGTATTTGGTAATGTGTTTTCAAAGGAAATGTTATTATTCAAATGTATGTGTTTTTCTTCATATCTCATGTCAGTATAGTGTGCATACCTTGTCATGTGTAGACTGCATCCAGAAGTAGGGGGGAAGATACATATAAGTTGAGATATTCAGGCACTGCCTTTTGTGATCCTTTTTGTTTATTCCCATGTTCCCAAAATAGCGTAAGAGCAGTTTTCTTAATGACAAAGTGACAATGTTGGGAGGTTGTTTATTATCTGGGAACACAAATTGTAGGTTACTATAAATTATAATAATATGGCTTTGTGATAACCTTTATGGATATATGGTCCTGAAAGATCATATTCTTTTTTTTTAAAAAGGCATACGCTGTGAAAGTGAATTATTTTTGTTATCCTTTTTATCTATTCTTATATACATGTAGGTATTTAGATCAAAGCTAAAACTACTATAGCAAATAATAGACAAATTATCGTGTGACAAAGGAATTTTTTTTTTTTTAAACTAAGAAAGGTGTAGTGAAACATGTCATAAATATTTTGCAGATCATTTGAGGTTTAACGCATTCGCATCGCAACGATTTTGAATTATTTAAAAAAAACTCACAAATCACTCCAGCCACACACACAAACAAAACATACATAAACAAAAGGAGAAAGAAAGAAGATTACGGGTTTTTACTTCAGGTTTAGACATAGGGAAGTGGTAGATTAGACTTTTTTATATATAGACTTTATATAGAAAAACTACACCGATTGGTTTTCCCCACAACAAACCACTACTAAGGCAAAGTCAGAGGGAAAATTGTGGTCTAAGGGAGCGAAGCGAGTTTAGAAGTGACCAAGGTACTCACAGATTTTCTTCCCTTGAAGCAAATGCATCAGATTGACAGCCCCCTCCCCTCCCTCCCTCCCTCCCTCCCTCCCTCCCTCTCTCTCTCTCTCTCTCTCTCTCTCTCTCTCTCTCAATCTTGAATAACTTGAATAAGAGGAAGATTGAATAAGAGGTTTGTGCTGTGTTTTGTGGTGTGTGTGTGTGTGTGTGTGCGTGCGTGCGTGCACACACACACACACTTGAATAAGAGGAAGATTGAATAAGAGGTTTGTGCTGTGTTTTGTGATGTCTCTCTCTCTCTCTCTCTCTCTCTCTCTCTCTCTTGAATAACTTGAATAAGAGGAAGATTGAATAAGAGGTTTGTGCTGTGTTTTGTGGTGTGTGTGTCTGTGTGTGCAACGCATAATTTTGTCTACATTCACACACAAACACATACACACACACACACACACACACACACACACACACACACGCGTGCACACACACACGCGTGCGCACGCACGCACGCAAACAGACACACACACACACACACACATGTGTGCACACACAACCAGCAAAACCAAATGTCTCTCTCTCTCTGTCTCAAGGTCAGACACCACACAAAACACAGCACAAACCTCTTATTCAATCTTCCTCTTATTCAAGTTATTCAAGATTGAGAAAGAAAGAGAGAGTGTGTAATTTTGTGTGCATAATTTTGTCTACATTCACGCACGCACACATAATTTTGTCTACATTCACGCACGCACACACACATACACACGTGCTCATGCACGCACGCACACACACACTACAAGTAAGAAGTGTCTGTGTGCAAGTAAAAATATGAAGGAAAGAGTTATAAACTTCAAGGGAGATCACTCTTACCAACGCCAAATAAGCCAGGAAGAGTTAATTTCCGAATATGGCCTATTCTGGACATATTATGGCCGGAACGATTTGAATGAGTTAAAGATCCTTTAACATCATGCTTCACTCAATAATTTTGAACAAAATGATGTTTAGTCTGGTCTCATAAAACCTGATCTCATGTAATATAGCTTGCACTGTAAACACTTGAAATTTAAGAGTTAATTCTGTCATTTTCCCCTTTAGCAATACAAGGTTATTTATTGATTGTGTAATGTACCTTCAATTTTTAGTCATTAATTTTTGTTTATTTGCTACAAAATCTTAAAACTGTTCATTCTATTTCTATCCTTTTTCCCTTTTAGCCACAGAACAAGATAATGCGAAATATGAAACTATAAAAATGGAACACTGGAGATAACAAGGTAGTACTGTGAATAATCTATTGAAGAAAAAGGAGAAAGAAAAGAAACATTGTGTAGAGCTGTTACGTTTGAGTGCTGCTGAGTGATATAAAACCAGTCAGAATGTGAGAAAGAAAAGGATTGAAGCAAAAATATTAACTTTTGTGCCACTTATTTTTTTACTTTTTTCTGTGCTTTTCTTTTAGTTTACATATGCCATGCATGCCAAGTTTATAAATTATTGATGCATGCACAGAACTTGCCCAAGTTACAGGGATGTGAGAGTAACGCGTAAATGCGCTTTTTCTATTTAAAAAAATGTAGAGATTGTTGAGTTTGGTAGACTTTCTTCTTACTCGTGCACACAGTGAAAGTGAAAGTAGTTTGTAGCGCGAGTACATTTCCTTCCCTGAATTTTGCAAGTTTTATGATTAATCAGTTACGTCCAATAGCAATGCGCCATTTTCATTAATGGCAATGTGCCATTTTCATATGTGTGGTTAATTCGGTGTCATTTTGAAGGTGGATTTGGATGTTTTCAAAGCTATTGATTGAATGTTTCATCTTCAACCATAAAATATGCCTCGCATCATAGATGTGAAGAAAGAGGAGATTGTCAAAGGATGCCGACACAAATTTAACAGGGTTTGGCTGGATGAAACTATATCGGACAGTAAGATCCGTGAAGGCGATCGCGGTTTAATCCATGCATTTACCGAAAATGTGATGTCGCAGGCAAGGTTTTGTATGAGTACTTTGACGATACCATTGGCTGCGCTTTTTTGTTTTAGGCCCTCTCACATCCCTGAAGTTAAAATGGGTATTTTTTAAAATTTGTACAGTTGATTTCATTTGTTTGAAATGAAAAATAAGCCATTGATGCTAAATGCATGTTTATATAGTAGTTTTTGCGTGTAAGCAATTATGTGGTGTTTTTACAAAAATAAATAAATTTAAAATAAAACATTTTTCTTTGTTATTCATTATGATTTGCAGTTTTCATTTATGAATACAAGTGAGGCATTAAAGTATGGAGCCTATACAATCAGCATACATAGTTATTGTGGATTGAAACTTATCAGATATAAAAATAAAATAAATTCAGTTTTGACTCAATTGGGGTTTTATAAACTTTTTTTACATACATTAACAGACTATTTTTTACAGGGTGTGTGAACATGTGACTGCACCACACACCCACACACCACATGAACACTCACATGCACACATACACACGCACACACAGAGTTATAATTATGTACACCTGATGCTCATGTCTAAAAAATGTTTTAAGAGAGTTCTGAGTACAGCATACATCCTCCACTGTCCAGCAATGGTTTTAACTTACAGTGGAAACCACCGTACTCAAAAATGGGTATTACAAAAAATATGAAGCAAATCAGATCAGAAATAATCAGATAAGTAGAATGCAAAAACAGAGATCTTTTGAAATGGTACATGAAACGTTCAAATGAGATGCTCTTGCACACTGTTTTGGGTTCGCAGTATTCAGACATCAACAGTGAATAAAAACACACACTGAAAAGTCTACCTATCCATTTTATTTATAAGGGTATTCATTTTCCGGAAATCCGTTCTTTGGTGTACCGAAACTTGTGGCTTTCAGTTTTTGAAGTGCCAAAACTTGTGACTTCTGGTTTTGGATCATTAATACACACACTGTAGCAATAAAAAAACAAAGAGGTGACTTCTGGTTTTGGAAATTAATGCACACACTGTAGCGAGAAAAAAAAAGGGGGGGGGGGCACAAATTCCCAGGATGAGAGACTTCAGGAAAACACATTGCAAGTTTCGTAAGCAATGATGTAATTTTGTGCGAAACTTGAATAGTTTTGATGTAGAAAGTACCCCCACCCCCATGGCTTTCACAATCTTTCATTTCAGGTTTTGGGGGTTTCTGGAATTGTAGTTTCAGGTTTTGGAAAGTCCTCCAACTTGACATCACAGAGGTTGGAATTGCAACTATAAAACCTGTTAATTTCACCATAATAATAAAATGCATGTAATAATAATAATAGGCATACATTGCGCTCTTTCTCACTGGAGCTCAGTGTGCTTTACATTGAGAATAAGAAGAGAGAAAAATGTGTTAATTAAAGCAAACATACTCGATCTCTATCAAGTTATGGGTTCACTGGGTGTTGCAGCTGATTAGCTAGAATCAGTCGGTTAGGCCTCTGTCAGCAAAGAGGCCAAACCACCGTACTGGGCATTCACATGACCTGTGACAGATCTGGTTGCAGCTGTGTAGCTGTCTCAGTGAAGAACCTCCCACATGAACACGTCATCACAAATTGTGCCCACCGATACTTTCAAAGAAATAAAAGTTGATTGATTGATAGTATGACTTTTGAAACTAATATTTTACCATACTATAAGGGGAAACATTCTGCTGATTTGTTTTTGTTAAAACAAAAGGATCCAGGATCCATTCAGTTTAGACTATTTTTAAGCAGCCATCCTCCTTGTTTGTTTATTAATTTTAACACAAAAAAACTTTGTAGGTTTGGTCACAATAATATAAGCTTTTGGTTTGGTGGAAAAGGGAGGAGGGAGAGGAGGGGTTGTCATGATTTCTGCGGTCCTACAGTAAAACAAACATGGCATCCGGCGAAATTGTTCTTGTTTCACACTGAGCCACGTTGGCACAGTACACAAACACATGATTTTATTCCATTCCTTGGAGATGAATGAGTCCTCATGAGTTTACCCGTGGAAGAGGACGATATAAGCATGCTGTCGTCAACGTATCCGCCATCTGTAAATGACTGGATGAAAGCGATCCGTCGTCCAACGCAATACCGTGTCGGCAACGCCCGAGTGCAGTTGAAACCACGGATTGTGTTCTATGGCGTCACCCTTTCTGTTGCTATCCTTATTCTTTTGATCATGGTTATACCAAGACCATCTCGACCGTTATGCCGGACTGGAACAGTGGAAACTTACGATCAGACGTATCCTCTTTCAAGACCCAGATCTTCACGGGCAGGGACTGTGTACAAGATTGCGCTTATCACAGACTTGGATACTAATTCTAAAAAGGAGAACTCGAATACCTGGTACAGCTACTTTAGAACTGGCAATTTGACTTTGTCCGATGATTTTAAATCTGTTAATGTGAGATTGAGTAACCCTGCTCTGTTGGAATCAACTCTCGCTCAAGGAGGAAGGGGCATGGAATTGTCAGAGCTTGTTGTTTTTAATGGCAAACTGTACACAGTTGACGACAGGACTGGGGTTATTTACGAAATATCTGGCAACAAAGTTATTCCTTGGGTTCTGCTACCAGATGGAAATGGAAGAACAAATAAAGGTACTAGTAACATCTATTGATTTCTGTATTTATACGGTGAACTGGGGCAGTGGGTGGATGCCTCATGCCTCCATACGGGGAGCTGGGTGACCCCGCCCCCTCCACGAGTCTCTCCCCGTGGGTATACCGGGGGTCTTTCATACAAATAGTTCCCCCACCTTCTGGAAGTTATGTGCTTGCAGCTTCGTTCTAATCTGTCACTCACTTTGACTCTGCCTTTTCCTTAAGTTGCTTTCTGTCATTTACTATCTTTCTGACTTATTGGCCCATTCTCCTGCCTTTTTCTCGACAAAATCTACCAGATTATTTTCTCCTTTGAGCTCCTCCTAAATCGGAATGTGTCGGCTGTACGCAGCGAGGAGACCAGTGAAAACTGAAAACCGGACACATATGATATAGTACCTTACCCATTATGGCCTGGGAACACAGAAGAGGAAGATAAGGTGAACATCAGTCATTTAGTGTCAGTTATCCCTGCTTATAATGGCCTAACCTTTTGATTTGAAAAAAACACCCGATTGTTGCATAACATAGCATACAACTTACAAGCACAATAGTTTTCAGTGAATTATCTGTTGAAAACCACATGTCAGAGTCAGAGGGGGTTTACTTTTAAAACTTGAGGAGGTGCCCTTTTAACATTTTGAACAAACAGTTGTAATTTGTATTATTATGTTCATCTTCAAGAGAAATTGCGCTATGATCACCATGAACAGGGCTCCCATTTTAATACGTGCCTCTGTGTATCAAATGTGCATCAGTGACACATTAAAACATAGTACTGTGGGTGAAATGATGCACTGTCTGAAATCACCTTTGCAACCTTATGTTAAACTTTGTCGTGAATTTTCAGGTTTCAAATGCGAGTGGGCCACGGTGAAGGACAAGCGGTTGTACGTGGGTGGGCTGGGCAAGGAGTGGACCACCACCACAGGGGAAGTGGTCAACCTGAACCCCCAGTGGGTGAAAGCGATCACCCCGTTTGGTGAAGTGGAGCACATTGACTGGCATGAGAACTACAATGCCATGAGGAGAATTGTGGGAATGGAACTGCCAGGTAGGACCACAAAGCAATTTGCTTGCCTTTGTACTTTTGTTTAAACAGTAAACAAACAGGGATACACGACACAAAAGAGGATTATATATTCACCTGCATGGTGATTTCCACTTTGCAAGCTTTTTGTTCTTGATCATTTTCTTGAAGAAGCTGACGTTGTTTGTGATGTACTTGTGCTTGTTTGCTTGTGTGTGTCCATGCATGCACACATTCGAGCAAAAACATGTTTCAGTCTTCACAGCCAAAAGCACCCTACTCAACCAATTATACTGAAAATGTGCAGTGTTCTCAGGATCCTGATGATGGTGACTGTGGTGCCACCGCCAGTTTACCCAAAGATGCAGCATTGATTAACCTTTACCGGATGTTGCTTGTGATTATACTTCTCCAGATGATTCGGGTCTCCTTGTACCCACAGATTTTTACATGCATTTTAACAGTATTTATCCCTCTCCAGATGATGCAGGTTCTCCAGGACCCATACTTGTCAAAGAGTCACCATGTGTTTATACTTCTCCAGATGGCGCGGGTCTCCCACGACCCATACTCAATGCACTGCAGTGACATATTTCTGCTCTTTAAAGTATGGGTCCTCCATGACCCGCGTCATCGTGTCAATGTAGTTAAAGTGACGCGGCATATTACATCATTTGTATTTTATGCAAATTGATGAAATTTAACACACTTAAAGCCATTTACGTTTTTGACAAAGTCATGAAATTTCATGAAGATTGCTTAAATAGTTTTAGAGATATAACATTTTTTGTGTGTCAATGGGTCATGGGCGACCCGGGAAGTCTGGTAAAGGTTAAGAAAATCAATCACTCCCCATCCCACTCCAAAAATCTTAATTTTTTTCTTGGTGCAAGGATGGCAGTATTGGCACTTTGGTGAGCATCTATGCCTATTACATGGTTGGCAGTTGACTTGCCTGACTTAATGCAAGAGTGTGCAACATACGGTAGGTACTGGTTAACGAAAAAGTCAGAGTGTAGTCTTGCAAAATCACAAAAATTCTTTCAGACTTGTTAAATGTTTTTTGTTAATTTCTCATAAATGGTAATACAGTAGCTAAATCATACTGTTATTAGATGTAGACATTGAGTATGTACAACTTCTTTGAGTACATTTGGTATTTTAGTCACAGAGATTTATCTCTGTGAAATTCGGGCTGCTCTCCCCCGGAGAGCGTGTAGCAGCAAGTGCAGCGCCTACCCAATATGTTGGTGTGGGGTGGTTGTTGTTTTTGGGGGGGCACAGGGTTAGGAGGACACACTTTGAAAACCTAGCTATCAATACCAGGCAGCAGGATTTCTCCCTGCTCTTACCGATTTTCAACTGCCGTGGAATTTTTACGGGCGTAAAGCGCACAGGTCAGACTAGCTTTAAGTTCCCATCTGAAGGACTGGACATTCAGTTCATTACATTTGGCAGTTGAACGTCTTAACTACTCTGCCACCTTATCATGTATACAACTCCCAAAAATGAAAAAAAATGAAAGGCAGGGGCCGCCCAGGGCCTCGGCGGGGTACAGGGGCAGGATTTGTGGGGGCAGCGCAAGAGAGAGAAATAATGAGATAGACAGACAGTTAAAATGATGGACAGGGAGACAGTTTGAGTCCGATAAGCCTTGTAACATGATTACATCGTCAAAAAAAAAAAAGATTTTTTTTTCCAGTTCAGTTCTGGTAAAAGTAAAAAAAACTGAAATCAGTGTGAAACTGAGAGTTGCACCCATGTATAGATTTCCTTCTTCTTTTTTGTGTGTGCTGTTATGCCAGTGATCAGAACTTAAACAAGAGTTGTACCAAATTGTTTCAGGCTACATCATTCATGAATCAGCCATGTGGAGCGACATACACAAAAAATGGTTCTTTCTCCCCCGCCGAGCCAGCACTGAGAAGTACGATGAGACATTGGATGAAAGACGGGCCACCAACCTGCTTTTCACCGCAGATGAAGACTTCAACAACGTGGAAGTGAAACGTGTTGGAACAGTCCATGCTACTCACGGATTTTCTTCTTTCAAGTTTGTGCCTGGGACCGAGGACAGCATAATTGTGGCCTTGAAGAGCGAAGAAGACAATGGGAAAATTGGCTCTTATATTTTAGCCTTCGATATTCATGGTTCCATGCTAATGCCTGAACAGAAGATTGGGGAGGTGAAATATGAAGGGATTGAATTTATATGAATGTGTGCTTTTGTGGGTGTGTTGAACTTGAATTTGCATGACTATAAAGATGTGTGTTTGTGTGGTGCTGTGAACATGTCTGTATGCCAATCATCATCTTTTTATATACTGTTATGTGCGACAATTTATATAGAAGAATTACTTAATCTTGGGTACAATTATGTGCATGTGTATGTGAGGGGGAGAGAGTGAAATGTATGTTGTTTATTAAATGTTTTGCCCAATGACCCAAGATGATGCAAGATCAGAGTGATGTAATGTATTCTCTGAGTAAACAATTTGTTTTTGTGGGTTTTTTGTTGTTGCTTTTGATGGGATGGTGGTGGTGTAGGGGTGGAGCTTTATTACAATATGATGTGCTAAGTGTGTTCAATAGCTCTGAGCTGCGTGTGTGTGTGTGTTTAACTGAAACATTAAACAAGAAGAATATTTTCCCTCTCATGCTGGGATTGAATTGTTTGGGATCCAAGCACAGCATGTTTCAATTTGGAATGAATTGATATGTTCTTAAATACCTTTTTACCCTAAAATATCATTGATGCTTTTGATATGTACAAAATAATTATACATTTCAGATTTTCATGTAACAGAAAACTGATTCAAATAAATTAGGTAATTTTGTGTTGTCTTATAAACATGATTTATTTGACATACTCTGGTTGTCTAGACTAATTTTATGCAGGCACACATGTTCTGAAACTGTGAAAGGAATTATTGTTATGAATTTGACAGCATTCTAATAATATCTATAATGTGTCAGTAAAAATACTTCTGAAGAAATGTTAACCTTTACCTCATGAGAAAATAACATTGAAATCTTAGGATTAAAGTGTGTGTTGTTTTTAAATGATTGTATTGTTTGTCTGTCTGTCTGTGGTTCATAGTGGTTGTTGCTTGGATGTAATAAACATTCCAATCAAGATGAGCAGTTGAATATTGAAACAAAAATTTAGTTGCCTTTTGACAATTATGTTTGTTTAAATGTGATCTGACAGGATTTATGTGCCTTGATACACAATTTTTACCATTGGTAAAAATATCTAATTTAGAATATTTTAAATTTGAAATCCATGATGATTAGAGAGAAAAAAATGGGGCGCATGAAAAGTTGTCAGTGCTTTAAACACTGACGTAGGAATGGGGAGGAGGCAGCTGCCCCCCCCCCCCCCGCCCCCCCCCTGGCTTCAAGGAGGGGGGCAGATGTATCTCTCTGCCCCCCCCCCCCCCCCCCCCCCCCCCAAATTTATAACAGCAAAAACCCCCACCCAAAAAACAAAACAGAAAGGACACAAGGAAACGAAAGAGTTAATAGTCTCAGCCCATTCACTATTTGCTGTCATGGTTACCCTAGGGGAGAGAACTTAACTTTCATCGAGTTTGCTTTCCCTGTCATGGCAGACCTTAGCAGAGTCGATTCAAATTCAGTGCTACTGAATTGGCATCATGGAAACCCTTTTCAAGGTATAATGTTCATTTGTTTCCTTGTTTTACAATGACAAAAGCCTGTAAACTATGTGAAATTTATGATTCTGAACAATATTTCTTTAATTTAAAATCTGGTCGCTAGCTACACGATTCGTACATAACTATAACATTAGTTTCATTATTAGATATATTAAAATTATCTGTTTTGATTTTTTAACGATTATTAATAGTTAATTTCGTTTTCTGATAACCTGTAGGGCAATTATGTATACAGCGTACAAACGTTTTTAAAACTTCTACACACATTGCCTCTGTTTTGTAAGTTAGATCCGTCCCTACCACCCCTTCCCCATCGCCCTTGCTGGCTAGAAATCCTACCCCCCCCCCCCCCCCCCCCCCCCCCCGGGCTTGAAAACGTTCCTACGCCGCTGTTAAACATTTTGTTCAGTTCCGTTCCATTAGACTAGGTTATCAGTTTGAAATCCATGTGTGAGTTAGGTAATCATATCATCATCTTTTTTTGTGTGACATTTATTATCCTTTGGCTTAGTACAATAGTAGCAGATAATTAGTGTATTGAGTCCTTAGAAAAAACCTGTATGTTTTGTTGTAGTGTTATTTAGCATATTAGCTATCAAGTTCTGCATAGTTCTGCCAAACCTCAATATTGCGACTAAAGATTTCAGATTATAATTGTCTGTAATTGCAAGGTGGTTGTTATACCAGATACTCTTTATTTTTAAATGATTAGAGATGGAGTAAAACTGTCCTGATTAACACGGTGTCTGCGATATCAGGGTGCCTGTTAGCAGGGTTTGACTGTAGAAAGTAACACACAGGGCATGTATGTTTTGTACTTTTTGTTTCTTCTGTAGTAACACTTGTAGTAGTTGTTTTAAGCTTTTCCATATTTGTCAAAGCAGAGGGTTGATATGGAGATTTTTTTAAATTCTGTGTGACATTTGAATAGCAGCAATGAGATTAAAAATTGTACTAAAATTCTTTATTTTTCTCATTTGATTTTGCTGCAGTTAAAGGGTTCGCTGCTTTCTGTGAAAAGCAGTGTTCAACAAGTTGTTTACATGTGTACATAGTTTCTTTGCCCCCCCAAGCCCTCTCCTCCCTTCCCCCCTCAACCTACTGCCATATTATTACATTTGTACATGGTGTTTCGCAAATGTTTTTAGGTTTTACAGTGTATACTTCCAAATAAGCCTTTCATAAGTTTTTCTTACGTGATTTGAATCGTTCAGGACTCTTTGCTACCCCTTCTTACCGTTCTTGTACTTGTGTTCTCGACTACAGGTATGTTTTAAAGGCTCAATTGTTTTTCTTATTTTGATACTACAGTCAAACCTCTGTTTTAAGACCCTCCATTAAAAGACCCTCTCTGATTTTTTTGGGCACGGATGTATCTTACTATAATTATGTATAAAACTGACCTGTTATAAGACTCCTCCAATTTAAGACAGATTTTTCCTGATATTTCGGAAATCTTAAAATAGAGGTTTGACTGTATTATGGAAGTGAAGATTTGTATACAGTTGTAACTTATTTGTGATCTTCCTATTGTTTGCAGTCATTGAATTTGTACGAGTAGATGCCAACAGATGTTTGCTGTTCTTTTGGGAGTCGCAATATTCCTAGCCCAAGTTATTATATTGATGATGGTGGTGGTATATGTGAACTGTTAAAAAAAAGTTAAGGGACATTTTCATTTGTGTCTTAGAAAATGGTCCTTAACAATTTTTTAAAACTGTATATATAGGTTAATCAAAGAATGAAATAGTGAGGCCAAGAGAGGAGATAACGAAATGAAACAAAGGGGGAAAACTCTAATTAACTCCCCTCCACCATAGGTACTATCATCTGCAAGTCTTTGAGCAAATGTTGTTTTTTAATTACTGGTATATTTTGCTTCGTGATCTTATAGGCTTGGGCATGTATTTGTTGCTTATAAGAGCCCTTTGTTGCTGTTAAAAAACTTACATACCTTCTGACCGTTTGCTTTAGGCGTTTATTTGGCGGTTTGTTGCTATTACTGTATTAGCAGTATGTTGTTGATGCATCTGAGCAAATTTGTGTTTGTCAGAACAGGGCTTTAATAAGTGATGCGTGTATTAACCAAAATGCTACCAGTAAACACTGCTTGATAAGTGACATAACTACACTGCCTGTATTGGTGCGATGTTTAGTATGATAGGCTGCCCCACATTGTAATATATGATTATCTTTCATCCCCCATGGGGATATTGGGGATGCTTTCAGTACAACTAGTTCCCCTGCCTTCTAGAAGTTCTGTGCTAGCAACTTCCTTTTAACCCTTTCGCCGCCAACCACATTTCAGCCAAAAATGTCCATTAAATTTACTTGCGTAGAGAACAAAATCTGTCTGCAGTATTGGGGATTCTTATATGGCATATATAAAATAAGGTCTATCCTTGCTTCCCAAAACTGACACAATAGGGTCTTTGGATAATAGACCCCGATTTGATGCCTTTTAGTGACATAGGTGCTAAATCACTGTGGTACTAAAATGCGACTTTGGTGGTGAAAGAGTTAAACTATTACTTACTTTTTCTCTGCCTTTTCCTTTACTTGCTGTCTGCTATTATTTTTCTGCCTTGTGGCCCTTTCTTTTGACTTTTTTTTCTAGAAAGTCTTTGAAACCAATGTTTCTTCTTTTGAACTTCTCCAAAATTGGAAAGTGTTGGCTGAAGAAATCGAGGAGACCGGAAAGCTGAAGACTACACATACATACCTTTCTTGTATATTATAGCAATGGGAACACAGAGAAAGAAGATAGCTCTTCTGTGGAGTTGTGTGGTGGGAATGGAATGATCCATTAGGAAGGTGGCATCATTAGTGAATGATGGTTTTGTCCCGCATGTGCTCTTTATAGCCGAGCCAACGTTAAACCTAACTCTCATTCAAAAGGCGGCACAGGGGATGGGACAGTAGGGTCAAGAATGTAATGCTGAGAATATCAGGGGAAAAGGGGGATCATACATGGTAAATGCTGGTAATTCAGTGTGGCCTTAACATTTTTATTTATTAGATTTTGATTCAACATTAAGAAAAACTTCCTAAAACTAGTACCGTAAAAGGATTCAGTGTTGTAGGTCTGGTCATTTGTGGGCAATTCCTTTAAAATTGTTAAGCATGCTTGATTGAAAGATTTTTGTTCCTTGATAAAAACAAACTTTCTCAGTATGGGTTGGTAAAATGATTGTGTAAACCTAATTGTAAGCAGGATATAATCATACTGATTATCAATCATATTGATTATATATTTGTTTGTTAAAAGGTTTCCCCCCGTTTGTCTTCGTTGCCCTACTCATCCCTCACCCCTGTATTCATCTGCTAATTTATACAGTGGAACCTCCCTTATAAAACCTTCAAAAATCATTAAAATGAGGTCTTATAAGGCAAGGGTCTTATAAGGAAGGTAACTTTAATACTTACAAAGAAGGGCAATGTGTCTGAGTAGGTCTTATGTGTGAGGGAGTCTTATAATGGGAAGTCTTATAAGGGAGGTTCCACTGTATGAGTGAAAGAATATTCTGGCTATGAACTAATGAAGTGTAACATTTGTGCGATATGTGTATATATACACAAAGAAGAAAGTTAAGCACCCCACCACTTTTTTGCTGTAGACGAGATGAATTCGAGATTTATTGCAAATAATCAATAAAGAATGAAACAACATTGATTGGTAAATGAACGTTTGACTATCTGACTATAAGAAAACGCATAATTTAATGTATGGCTTTACAAATGCATTCTGATATTCTGAAACAAAAAGGGTTGTCATTTTCAATTTAAAAAATACCATGTTTAAGTATCAATGTAACAATTTCATATGGCTATCTGAAAAGTTAATTATTGTGGGAAAACGTCATGAGGAGTGTCCAAAACTCATTTGGCAAATCAACGTTCAGTAGCGTGTGTTTCCTCCCTGTGCCTGGATGACTGCTTCAACCCTGCTTATAACGGAATAATGGTGGCCTTGTAATAGCTAAGGGGTGCTTAACTTTTTTCTTGGTGTATAGATTTTGCTTATTCATAAATGAGAGGGTGTTGTAAAAAGACATGTGGGCAAGTATCTTTGTACAGCAGGCGACATTTTTAAATTTTGCAGGGTTGATTTCTTGGCATTTTACTTTGCTTCCGACTTCTGCTTTTTTGTAATAGCACAGTTTGCTCTTTTTTATGATCTCACTCTTGTGTTTAGCATTTTTCTTAGGATTTAGCCTCCCGTATTCACCTTTTTTTCTCCCCCCCTCATGACAATGCATCAAAGGTAAATAAGAAAACATGCATTTATCTGTGCATTCAGTCAACATGCTTTTTGCTGCTACCTAATGATTGCCATACAGATTTGTTGATAAGACGAGGTACAAGCACAAGGCAAATATCGCTTCCACAGATGCAGCATGTTAAAAAGACTAATTGTCTTTAACAAGACTACCACATTCTTTTTTTGAAAACCATACACCCCCCCCCAAAAAAGGTCTGGCTTTATCTTAGAGCTTAGCAACGCTAAAAAAATGTGCAAGATGGAAAAAGCAACTGTTTTTTGTTGTTGATGATGTACCCTGGCTAAAAGACTCCAGGGATCATCCCAACAGCTGAAGCACTAGAACACTATGGTGCAAATGCATCAGCTAGGGATGAGAACATTATGTGTGTGACCACATGGGCAGCCACACTCCGTCTTCGGGGAAGCAGCTGTGTTTAATCACAATAATGCTGAAAGTTTGTAGCACACGCACACTTCCATTTACCAGATTTGATTTTTTATTTTCCTGAGTCTTTTTTCGGAAATTACAAAAAAATAAATGTACAGTTTGGAAAATGCTAATCAGTCTAATCGCATGGAAATTTATCAAAGTGGTGTGTTCAGACTGATCAGAAAAGTATGTGCTGGGAGTATTTTGCTTTGTTTGGATACATCTTGATCTTGGTTCTTTTTTTCCAGAAATCAGGTCAGTTGCGTGTCTGTGATTTCAATGGCATAAGTGAAGTAAGCTGTGATCTGCAGTATCTGCATAGTGTCAGCGAATTGTTCTTATGGAAGCACAAAGTAATCATTGTAATTATTTGTAGATATGGAATGTTCAGAATTATTTCAGGTCTATTGAAAATGTTTTGCTTCGATGTACATTTATTTATTTGCACATCACTTTGCCTCGCTGGGTTAAAAATGTCGTTTTGTTTTTATTTATAATGTTCATCCATTTGGAGATAGTAAGGTGGCAGAAGTATGTATGAATGGCTAGTATTGAACTTTTTAATGTCAAAAAGAAAAAAAAAGTTTGATTGAGCAGTGGCCAATGCCACACACCTCAAATACTTACAGGTAAATATTTTTATCTGTGGGTGGATGGAAGTTTTTTTAAATGTAAATAAAGACCAGCGATGTAAATAAAATATAAAGTATTTAAAGTTTAAACAGATATTGCTTGGTGAAATGTTTCTCACTTTTTCCGACTTGTGTTGCTGTGAGGCAAGGAATATGTGTTGAGTGAGAACCAGATGCATGGAAAGGGTTAATCAATGTGTGTGTACACCCGATGATATAGGAAATTGTTTTCCCTTCCTTCCCACCATGCAAGAACAAAATAAACAAACATACAACATGTTGGTTGTTTGGGGTTTTCAGCGGTTTGTTCAAGAACTTATTTGAAATTGCAACAAAACTTCAAACTGATTTATTTTGCATCATCTGGGGGGGGGGGGGGGGGGGGGGGGGGGTATTAGTTGTCACAGATGTTGTGGTTGTTTGTATACTACGTTGTGGTTGTTTGTATACTACGTGATAAAAGAAAAGAAAAAAAAAGAAATGTGCCACAATCTTACTTCTCATTTGAAAAAGTCTTTAGTCTATGGTGTGGCTTACTTCTTTACATGGAGGGAAAATGCGATATAATTTCTTCATGAACACTGTTAATGTAACTGTTATGCCGTTTGCATTTTGCTTGCAATAAATTTTATGCTTGTATTGCCAGTAGAATCAGGGTACTACCAAGCTCGATAGTACAAAAGAATAAATGAATGAGCCACAAAGTATATGAAACATACATGTCTTAATGTTGGCCTTCCATTGAATATGATTTGTGAATGAAAAGCAGTCCTGTGTTGGTTTAGGTTAAGATGCTTACAGCTCGATTTTACTAATTCCCAACATGTACTTCTTAGCAGGGTTCGTACAGATCTGTGTAAAAAAAATTCCAGGACCAGTTTACTAAATTTCAAGGACTCAATCTGGCATACCAGTCTGCCGGTTTCGTTCCCGCCTGAGCTCTGCCTGTGTTGCTTGTACTTCTGGCTTTGACAATGGCTTTTTACAGCACTCTCGCCCATGCTGGCGATGTCAAAGTAATTTTTGCATACTGTGCAATTAGCTTTCAGTTTTGAACCATGCGTTGACGGAGCTAACCAACTCTGATATTGTTTTTTGCAAACAAACATCGTTGAAAATGCAGTCTCCTTTATCGGAGAACGGAGGTACAGTAAAGGGAAGTAACTTCAGCGGCAGACAACTCGCGCAAATGTCGTCTGCTATGATCGCGATATCGGTATGACCATGAAAGTTTTTTCATTTGAATTTAGTTTTAACCTTCAATATTTTATGTGGGGAACAGATTTTGACTTTGATGGATTGAGATTAAGGACGTGGTCAGATGATACTGAAAATTCCATGACTTTTCCAGGAGTTTTTTGGCCTTTGCTGTTTTTCAAGCCCTGGAAAAGGCCATGTCAATTTTCCAGGACTTTTCAATGTTTCAAGGACCCTGTACGAACCCTGTTTTACTCTTAGACAGATAATCGACTTCTTCTTAATGTGGAATATACCCTGCAAGCATTCTATTATTATTGTGTGTGTGATGAGCATATGAAATGGATGTTTGTGAATGCACCCCTTGCCTTGAAACAAATTATAAGACCACAAAAAAGATAACACAAATAACTGTATTATGTCAAGTTTACTAAGCTTAATTGCACAAGCTGAAGGAATTATTAAATAAGTTTGAGATCTTTACCATGCTTTCACAGTGTTCTTTGTTCAGTGGAGAGATTTTGTGCTCCAGGTTCTTTCAGTACTCAGAACATGCAAAATGAATTCTAATCATTACACTGCTAAGCTGGTTGTCATTAGATATGTCAGAATATGCTAGGTACCATTTTTAGTTTTGGAGAAAGTTACAAAAGTTAAGGTGTTTTTTTTATCAAGAGCACCCACCGGTTTGCACAGTTTCTAGTTAATAGAAATCAATCACTGGAATGGTCTGCAAAGTTTGCTTGTGCAATCGTTTGTAGGTCTAGTTTCTGAGAAAATTACTACGTCAAAGTTTTTGACCACCACCCAAGTATGATCACAAAATACTCAAAATCCCCCAAAATTGATACCTGCACGAAACTGATAGCCGCTAAACTGGAGTCCCCCAGTTTCTACCACAACAGAACCATCAACAAGATGGCGGTTGTTTTGTGAAAGATGTTCTACACACGATCAGACTGACTGAGAACAGGCAACAACAGCACTCGGCTCCCGCAAAACTCAAGTCGTTAGTTGGCATCATTGCGATCACTCGCCACCCTATTTCTTGTGGAAAAGTCCAAAGTTCTCACATCATTGTAGTCTCCAGCAACCATGTCCTCTAAATTGACTCGTTTAAAACCCAAATCACAATCACTGTCATAAAAAAAAAGCCTCTGAAAGTCTCTCAAAACTAGGGAGGGGGGGGGGGGGGGGGGGCCTGGTCGCAAATTGCGCAGTTTGCAATGAAGGCGCAATATGAAAAACTGTTTAAGAATACCATTTGAGAATAAGATTGCGCTGTCTCATAAACTAAAAACTGCGTCCGCCACCGCAAAAACCGAGGTCGGAAGCATCCCAATCCGCATAAATTTGTGGATAATTCTGATGCCTGAACATTACCATTAATCCTCTAGTTTGTCTCTTTCTCTTAGAACTATTAGAATAAGTTCCAATTCCTATATCTTGCATTCTTACATGCAATATCTTTTTCTGGCCTCTGGGAGGACATTTGTGCGCTTTGCACCGTATTCTTTACTGATGATGCTGATCACACACATACACACACAGAGCCCCTTTCTTTGAAATTATCAATGGAGATGTCTAAATCATAATTTATTCATCTGCAGACTCCAGCAGTAACAGAGTGACTATCAATCCATCATTCCATATTTCAACAACAGCCAAGAAAACATGCAATGGTACCTACCAATACTGTTGTTTGTTTTTTTAATGAAAATGTACATCACCAAACCTCCTTTATACCCTAATAGTGGTGACAGTTCTTATTTTAAATACAAGGAAATTTGTGGAAGTTTTGGAATTCCAATTATGAACAAATAATTATGAGTTTATTCTTTTTTTTCTTTACTTTTCTGAGAAAAAAAATCCTGGGCTTTATATTCATATAACATCCATGAAATGAATACAAATGACGAGAAACTAAAAAATCCCACTTTTTTTCTATAAAAAATCTTCTACTACACAAAATCACCAGTATGAAGATGAATTCTTAAGATCAATCCATAAGTAAAACGGTGATTTCTTTTAACCAAAGTCAGTTCACTTATACCCTTCACATAAAATACATTATAGATAGGTAGATGGATGTATTGTCATTCAATTCAATTATTCTCAAAATTCTCTCTGATTGCTAATAGTAATAATATGACTCCTTGACAAAGGGCAGTCTGGCCCAAAATATTGGAAGAAAACCACAAACTTGTTTGTATATTTTTGTATGTATGTGTAGATACATAGGTAGACAGACAGATGGATCTATATAGAAGAACAAAATCAGAGAGAGATAGTGGTTAACCTCAATCTCAGACCAGGCTCTAGCCACAGTTAAAATGTTAAGTCACTCTCAGCCTCAATAAAGGAAGAAGCCAACACACATTGAGAGGCCACTCAATAGACAGCAAACAATTAGAAATGAAGGCTTTCATCGCTGCACTGTGGGTCCTCACTGAACACTTCTGCGCTGATGACATCTACTTGGTCTCTGCCTCCTCTGCAAAAATGATCAGAAAAATAAAATAAGTCTCACTGCATGTCGCTTTTACTTTACAAGTTAAATATACAATTTACCTAAACAACAAACTTTGTAAGAAAAAACAATCCTCACAATTTAATTACAATTCAGTTTCACTAATGACGTATTCGTTCCTGAAATAACGCTACATTAAAATTGAAAAAAAACACCTTTACATTGTCACGTTATATTTTTAAACATGCAAAATTGCAACACTAATGGACTTTGTGTAAAACAATTAAATATATGTCATACCAGTAAGAATGTTTCTTTTTAAGAATTCATGTACAGATTAACATACATTTCTTCTGAAATATTCAATTTTCTGACATTTGTTTCTACACCCGAAAAGATATCCTTTAAATACACCCATCACCCCCATGTAATCATAAAAAAATGGAGATATCATACCTAATCACTCGCCAAAATCTACAACTTTATTCCGAATGCTGGCTAATTTAGAATAAACACCTCTCACTACATACCCTCTGACTCAGACTCTTCTTCATCTTCGCTTGAAGACTCGTCATCATCATCTGACTCAAAGGTGTGATCAGGAATATCGTAGATGCGAACCATCGGCTGCAAAATGAAACACACACACGACAAAAAGTCAATAGAAATTGCCTCTGTGCACACAACACAGTAGTATCAATGAAAATTATATATGTTACACATGGTCTTTTTGTATCATAGGAAATGTTTATTATTGAAAATGCATTTAAAATACCATACTAATGATAGACGATTTGAAAATGAAATATGCTTTTAAATATTTTTTCTTAAAATCCATGAACTTATCTATATATTCTACCAATTCAAGCAGTGTGAGTGTATGTATTGTGTCTGTCTTTGTATGTGTGTGTGTGCGTGCGCGCGTGTATGTGTTTCCTGAAATGATATTTTCCCTGACTTTCCCCTTCTTTCCTTCCCCCTATAGTCAGCAATTTGGCTGAAAAATGGGAGGATCCCTGACGAAAAAACAGAAGCACTGACTGTGCATACTGTCCTCTTCAGGTGAGAACTTCATTTTCAATTTATCTTCCTAATGTGAACAAGAACAGGCAGTGAGCACCTTGTTGAACTCCCCCTGTGCAGTGTAGTGACTGACCTTGTTTGGGTCCTTCATGATGAGGTACTTGCCCTCCTTGAGCTTCATGCAGGTGTCCACCACGCAGCGCAGGATGCCCCAGGCGTTGTCCATGTTCAGGTTGATCTGGGCCGCAAACTCCGTCGGCTTGAACTGCTGCGTGCCCAGGATCACGTGCTTGGCCGTGTCCTTCACATGCTGACGGGACACGTATCTGTCAGAAAAGATCATCAGACAAATTGAGTAACTTGGAATAACTAATGTTTTTGTCCTTGACAAAGTTGATAATAGATGAGAGTTTGGAACAGCTCTGCTTTATTTGTTTGTTTGTGTGTATGTCAGCTCCCCCATCTCTCCTAGAAACTTCTGAGTGGAAACAGAGATAATAAATTCATTGCATTCAACCAGAACCAAACAGGGTTCATAAAGATTTATTCATATCAAAATTCACAAGCTTTCAAGAACCTTTTCAAAGACCCTTTATCCTATTTTCAAAGACCTCTCACGACATGCAATGATGATGATTGCTTCGATCATGATCATTCAAGTTGCACCAGGTGTAACTCGACAAATCGAGGATGTCTGCTATATGGAAAATTAATGAAATTAAATTGCTTCTTTATCAGTTCTGGAAGCAAACAACAACAAATGACTTTTTAAGGCATCAATGACTTTTTCACAAATCATTTCACTATTTTCACAGACCAAAGCCAATTTTTAGGGACTTTCAAAGACTTGAAAATGGCACTCCGTTTCTCAAAGACTTTCAAAGACCGTGCGAACCCTGAACAAACCAAAATCAGAACAGTTGTGTCTTCTTGTGATTAGTGATTACCAATCCTCTAAGCATCAGTCAGTGAATGACTTGTCAATAATGAAATATATTCAAATTGAAATGGCAGGTAATATATTCATCTAAGCAAAATTGTTACACCACAACTAATCTTGTATTTCTGGAAAACAAAATAGCAGAAATGCATGAACAGACTAAGAGAACAAACTGGTTGGTCAATTCAAACACTTTAAATGATTTTAAAATTGCTAGCTTTTGTGTGGGTTTTTTTCTAAACAAGGTTAAAACATGACCTATCAAGAAAACAAAACCAGTCCATTTCCAACTGCTCCTTTTCAGTCTTTGACAATTATTCTGTATATAAAAAAAAATTGACAAGCGCACACTCTGGGATCTGATGACATGCCGTCACACGATTATAATTACATCCCAGTGAACCTTCCTAATATCTGTTGGCTAAAAAAAAGAAGAGAAAAACAATGGTTGCTCCATTGGTGCCTGTGCGTCTTCAAAGAACAATAATAAGCCTGGAGAAACTCCAGAGAAAGGCAAAGAACAATAACTGTGGCGATGGCGTCCCATCCCATTACAGCACAGTAGCTAGAGCTGACCCAAACTTGATCTGGTTGGACCCAGCCAGGATGGCGGACACGGTCCACTTGGCCAGCTTGCAGCTGTTGTTCTTCAGCTCCGTGGCCAGCACTGCACCGCGCTGACTATCCAGACGACTGCGCCAGTCCACGCCGCCAGAGAACTGCCCGGGAGAAACAAGCACACAATACAAAAATATCAATTCACAGAAGACATTTCAGATTACTACTTCGCCAAACAAAACCAAAATAAGAAACCCCATGGAAACTATTTTTTCTTCATATTAAAATTTAACTTTCCTAATTTTTCGTATCCAAGCTTTTTTTCTCTACAGATAGATTTCATGGGTTTTTGATAACTTATTCCCGCTATATAGTAAAATAAACATTCCCTATGGAATGTCAAACAAATTAAATCAAGAAAAGCCTCTTCTCCATTCCTTTACACTAGAGCCAAGAAGATTATGAACTAGTTCAGAGCAATGGGGGAAAAAAATCAAAAGTGAATCATATCCCTTAGAAAATTGACCATAGTGAGATTGTTTTCACATTTTGCTTTCCATTAAACATTTAAAGGTCATGAATTGATGAAAGGTTTCATTTTCCAGTTCCAATCCAACTGGGAAGAAGTTTGCCTAGTGCTCAACTTACCCTGGAGTCCCACTCGTTGAGAGACTTGACGTTGATGAACTGCATGTCATTGTTGGGCCCGTACATGACGGCGTCATGCTCACAGCGAGCAATCAGCACGATGTCATTCCCAAGGTCCCACTTGCGGTACCTGTAATACAAGGCAACTTTTTTTCCATGCTGTTAAGAAGTCAACCGTTTTGTTTTTTCAAGCTGTTAAGAAGTCAACCACAGGATTTAAACCTTACTTCTATAAACAATTATCTCTCCTGTTTCTCATCACCTAACAGAAAACATTCACACTATATTTTTTACACAAATATGCTTCAATCACTATTAATACTGACTTCAGCTGCCTGGTTCTCATGCTATGCAATCCCCCCCCCCCCCCCCCCCCCCCCTGAACCTTTTATCAATTTACTGAATTATTGTAATGAGAGAGATGAAATCAATCATTTATTGATGTTTAAACCATAGTGAGCAAAACAGTTCAAGAAAGATTAAATCAATTATTTATTGATGTTTAAATCACAGTGACCAAAATACTTCAAGAAAGATGAAATCAATCATTCACTGATGTTTAAACCATAGTGAACAAAATGCTTCCAGAAAGGTGAAATCAATCATTCACTGATCAATGTTAAACCACACTGAACAAAATACTTTGAGGAAGATGAAATCAATCATTCACTGACGTTTAAACCCCACTGAACAAAATCATACGTTACCTGTATCCCACAGAAGCCACTTCCGTCTCCTCTTCTGCCTGAACAAACGGATTCTTGTTCTCAAACTGGTACTTGTCCTCACCCTGCAATAAAAATGAATAACACAACTATCAATGAAATTCAAATAGCACAGCATCTCCGTAACTCTCTGTAACATGCAAAACAACAAGGCTATTTGCAATTCCAGACAACCTTTTAAAACGTGAACCCCCTGTGGGGATACCGGGGGGTCTTCCATACAAATAGTTCCCCAACCTTCTGGAAGATCTGTGCTTGTAGCACCTCAGGTCCTGCTTGTAACTTCTGGAAGTTCTGTGCTCCCTCTAATCTGCCTCTCTCTTTGACTCTGCCTTTTTCCTTGCTTTGTGTCATCTGCTATCTTTCTGACTTCTGGCCCATTCCCCTGCCTTTTTCCCAAAAAAAAATCTTCCATATAGTTTTCTCCTTTGAGTTCCTCCGAAATCAGAATGTGTCGGCTGAATGCAGCGAGGACACCAGTGAAAGCTGGAAAACGGACACATACGTACTCATTGTGGCCTTATGGCCCAGGAATGCAGAAGAAGAAAAACATGAACTCTTAGTCCACAATCATTCAAGCACAAACTCATACAATAAGGGGGTGGGGTGGTGGTGCAAGTAAATAAAACTATACTAAATCCAAAACAATAACTTTACACATGTAAGACCTAGTTATGAACATCAGATTTTCTAAGCTGCCAATGAAAAAAAGAAGAGAATTTACACTTTTTTAAAATGCAAACCGTTTCCTGCAACTATATTTAACACTATTATTTAACCTTTAGCACACTGCATTTTTTCTGACGTTCCGTTCTCTGCCACTGCATTCTTTTTGAGGCGGTGAAAAATGCTAACACCCACTTGATTAAAAATGCTATAATTTTCTCTGTGTGTTGTGTGCAGACTTGATTATTGGAATAATAATAAAGAGATGATTGAGGAAAGTTTTGATATGATGTATTTTGCTGTCCGTGTATGTTTTGTTGTTTAAAAAAAAAAGAAGAAACGAAATCAACAAAGCGAAAGTGTTGACTTACTGTTTCGGCACGGTCGGAATGAGTGCCGTCTGCTTCAAAGTTCGCCCACTGACTAACTAACTCATGTCTAAGATCCCTTTAACGAAATAACTCACGGAAATATCATTAAGAATATTATGAAAGGCATCATTTTCTTTGAATTCAACCTAGTAGTCAAAATCGGAACCGAATCACAATCGCGGCTCGAATCGATATTGGATCGTCTTCATCGAGTCACACTGACATCGGCTACCCCCCCTTCTACTGCATAACGATCTTCTATTACCCTTTCACTGTCGATATCCGACCTAACAAAGCCTAAGAATTCATGATTTAAACAAATATCGACGTTAATTTCCAGTAGGAAGCTTCGCCAACACGGAAAATCCGCCATATTTGATAGTGAACTTTACTTTCTGACCGATTGAAACTTTGAAAAATTCATACAACTACTAAAAAAGCAAATGGCGGCTTGCTGGAAGAGAAGCAAGGAGCCGAGCCTCATTCTGAAGCTATGGTGAGGTAGTTTCTATTATTAGTAACAAAAATAAGGTCCGCGAAGCATTGGTTTGGGGGTACCCTCTCAGGGCGACACAGTTCGCCTGCAGTTACAGGGGAGATTATCGGCTCGGCGACAGTGCGCCTGCAGTGTGCTAAAGGTTAACACTATTATTTAACCTTTAGCACACTGCATTTTTGCTTACGTTCCGTACTCTGCCACTGCATTCTTTTTGAGGCAGTGGAAAAACGCTTACACCCACTTGATTAAAAATGCTCTAATTTTCTGTGTGTTGTGTGCAGATTTGATTATTGGAATACTAATAAAGAGATGATTGAGGAAAGTTTTGATATGATGTATTTTGTTGTCCGTGTATGTTTTGTTGTTCAAAAAAAAAAAAAGAAGCAAAATCAACAAAGCGAAAGAGTTGACTTACTCAAGTTACTGTTTCGGCATGGTTGGAACGAGTGCCGTCTGCTTCAAAGTTCACCCACTGACTAATTAACTCATGTCTAAGATCCCTTTAACGAAATAACTCACGGAAATATCATTAAGAATATAATGAAAGGCAACATTTTCTTTGAATTCAACCTAGTAGTCAAAATCAGTACCGAATCACAATCGCGGCTCAAATCGATATCGGATCGTCTTCATCGAGTCACACTGACATCGGCTACCCCCCCTTCTACTGCATTACGATCTTCTATCACCCTTTCACTGTCGATATCCGACCTAACAAAGCCTAAGAATTCATGATTTAAAAAAACATCGACGCTAATTTCCAGTAGGAAGCTTCGCTAACACGAAAGTCCGCCATATTTGATAGTGAACTTTACTTTCTGACCGATTGAAACTTTGAAAAATTCAATACAACTAAAAAAGCAAATGGCGGCTTGCCGGTAGAGAAGCAAGGAGCAGAGCCTCGTTCTGAAACTAAAGTGAGGTAGTTTCTATTATTAGTAACAGAAATAAGGTCCGCGAAGCATTGGTTTGGGGGTACCCCTCTCTGGACGACACAGTGCGCCTGCAGTTACAGGGGAGAGAATCTGCTCGGCGACACAGTGTGCTAAAGGTTAATCTCTTCAGTGCCAATGACGTATATTATGCTTCAGTACTTGCCACCAACATATATAGACTTTGGCGCTAAGTAGAGATTTTGCTGCATTAAAACATTTGTGGCAAAATGGCGGCGCATGCGCAACTAGTTAACACTAATTTAGTAATTAGGAATATCACTGTCATCAGTTTGTAAACTACAAAAAGAAAACAAAGAACAGAGTGAAGAAAACCACACACACACTCCTTTTCGGATGCAAAATTTATACCCTAATTGTGAACACAAGATAGTAAACTTAAAACCTTGACATTCAACTGAACAGGCATGGGAATTGTCAGAGACAAAAAACTCTGAAAAGCCCCCCCCCCCCCCCCCCCCCCCCCTCATTTTTACAGCGCTAAAATATAATATCATAAAAATTGAAGTATTTAGTAACTAAAGCTTTACCCTAAAAAATTTATAACATCACTCTCTGTGCACTGACCGGTTTGAGGACTTGCTGGGAGAAGTTGTGGTTGATGAAGGTTGCCTCCAGTGCCAGGTTGCGCGGAGAGTTGATGCTGTTGCCTTCGTCCTGCGGGGGCTCCGTGGCCGTCTCGCTGACCGTCAGCAGGTCAAAGTCGGAGTCGTCCCTCTTGTCGAAGAAGAGCTTGTTGCCCACGCGCTGGATCACGATGTCCCAGGAGTAGGAGGAGCGCGTGCAGCACATGATGGTGGCCAGGATGGCGTCCGTGGCGAACACGTTCCCCTGGGTTTTGGCCAGCTGCGGAGACAAAATGGCATGCGGTTCTCATTCAGTCATTTTGGGAGCAAATGTGAAATATTTTGCGATATGAACTCATATGAATGTTTTAATAGACCATATGTGTAGTCGTTGGTGCCAAATGAATGTCCTTTTGCAAGTCATAAATTTTATTCAACACAGAAGGAAAAAGTAGTCAATACTGGAAGGGTGTAAAAACAGAAAAAGAAAAGAGAGTGAGGCACACACTGGGAAAAAAATAAAAATAAAAATAAACTTGCATTAGAAACAAAGAAAGGAATAGGGGGAAGGTAGGGATGAGTAAAAAACATTCACTATTCTGTGTATGCACACAGCAAATCGCCAACTGTTAAGCAATAGCAAAATGGAAAATGTCAATCACACAAAACTGAAATGAATATAATTATATAAAAATAAAGGAAAATCTTCATCTCAGAAGACAAAATGTCAAGGCGTTACTTTTCTGTACCCCTCCAAATCCTCACACTTGAAACAAACTTCAGAAACAAAAGTCTAATGGGTACTCACACGACGGATGACAGGATCGTCGGTGGTGGTGACCTTATGGAAGACGCGGTTGATGCGCTTCAGGGTTCTCTCGTTCTTCGTGGTCACACGGTCGTAGGTTTTGTCATACACCTCCATGCCACCGCAGCGCATCCTGCATGATCACATACATTTACAAATAATACTTCTCATTCACTCACAGGTTCTGTGATCTTTATGGCACCAGAATGCATCCTGCATTATGGTACACAACATTAATTTTCTAACACAGGTTTGATGACCGATAGTCTCAGAAGTGAAAATAACATCTGGACATAAGGGGGAAGACAACAAAAAAGATTCTTTTCTTACACACACACACACACACGCACAGAGGATAATGCAAAGAAATAACTCACAGGTCTTCAGCTTCCTTGATGTCAGGCAGGTTCAGCTTGGTGAGGCGAGGGAAGTCCATCTCTTCCACAACAGGCCAGTCGTCTTTGATTTGAACAGAAGCGTCACGGTGCTTCATCGGGGCCTGAAAAAACATTGATGTGCAATGCAACAGAATGTGCATGTGTATTTAATTACACATGTAATTGATATCAGCACGTCAAACTTTACACAAATGTGTCTAAAGTAACATTGTTCATGAAATCTGAAACCTACCTGATCAAACATTTCAATAGTTACAAATCAGCCAACCATAAAAGACCTCATCTTATTTCAGGCTAGTTAGTGGATCACATTCATTACAGTACCATGTATGTCAATTCTATAAAAATGAAAATCCTGATATACTCAAATAGACAGGAAAGTCCATATGGGCACATAAAAGCTGCAGAATGGACAATAAGAATCCACTCTGAAGTCTGAACAATGTTCTTGCCTAGTCACTAGATTGCAACAACAACAAAGCATGCCATAAATAATTCTGATCAGAAAACAAAGTTCAAGAGTTTCAAGAAGAATGAGAAGGAAACTAAGCCACAAAAACTTTTTTCTAGTATGTACGAAAGTGGGATCCTACCTGCAATCAATGCAAATGAAGTATCAGTTAATCTAAATTTAAAAACGAAGAAAATAGCTTGTTTCTTACTTTATTCCTGTTTTCTTGCATCTGCTTTCCAAACTGCTTTTGCCATTTCTTTAGCATCCTCTGGCGATCCCTGAACGTACACACACACATACATAAATCAAATCAAACAATGTGTAGAAAACTGAAGTGTCTAAGCAATTAAAAAAAAATGAAAAGCTGAAATTAGCTTTACCAGCTATCTTGTAAGAAATGTTATGAAAAGTAACACAGCACATTTCTTTTCCAGTATGGGGTCTGTTTTAATTAAAAACTGAAAAATGTCATACAAACTATATTTTGTTCTCATTTTCCCACTTTTGAGAACCAAAAATAAGTTTTTAGTCTTGCATTTTTTTTTAATTGGCCTACTTTTCTTGAGTGACAAAACTGTTATACACCCCTCAAGAACAATCACTTCCTTTTTTGTTGAGACACTAAAATGGAAGCACCAAACTACTTCTGGAAGTAAATACATTTTACAAACAATTATATTTCAGAAGAGATATGCCAGATATGCCAAATGCCAAATTGAAAGTCTGGTCAAGGAATTACCCAAACTTAGTCAAGAAGAAAAAGATAGTCTTGAAGGGGAAATAACTTTAGAGGAAGCTGGGGACGCATTAAAAAACATGAGTAACAACAAAAGCCCTGGTAGCGATGGCTTCACAGCGGAGTTTTTTAAAGTTTTTTGGTTGCAATTGGGCCCATTTGTAGTTAGATCACTAAATGGTGGATTTTGATTAATCCTACTATCTATTTAATTTAATACTTACCAACACTCAAAACAACTGCATTAGCCTAAAACAACCTGGAACCTTACCCTAGCACATAGCTAAAACGAAAGTGGCCCCAAGGGACTGCACCCATACCGCAGGGAGTAGCGGGAGTGACTCCCCTTACTTCCGGGTATGACGCGCACCCTTGGGGCACCGGATATGTCATTCATGTAATTTTACAGCCCCGCATCAGGAGGGAGGCTGGGAGGGAACATTTTTTGTTTTGAGTGTTGGTAAGTATTAAATTAAATAGATAGTAGGATTAATCAAAATCCACCAATCTAATTTAATCATACTATACCAACACTCAAAACAACTGCAGATTACCACCGTGGTGGAGGGTGATGCGTGCCAACTGACACACCAACAACCCCAAAAGCATATCAGTAAAAGAGGGGAAACACACCTAAGAGAATCTCCCGAAAGATGTACAACATCCCTGAAAATATGCAAATAAATACCCCCAAACAGTCATGTCAATGATATACCAAAGAACACAGAGAAAAAACAGAGGCACAAAAAACACCGGAACTCACACTACAAGGAGACCGGGACCTGCGAAACGACCACAGATGGAAAAGGAGTTGTCTTCGCCCTGAGCAGAGATATCCCTCAGGTAAAACTGAAGAAAGGTGTTCTGCGACTACCAGAACGCTGAGGCCATAACCTTCACAAGAGGGACACCCTTGACTACCGCCAGGGAAGAGCTGATGGCCCGCAACTCGTGGGCGCGAATGGGGTTATCAGGTAACCTAACCAGCGAGCGGGCATAGGCCAACTTAATGAGGTCGAGGAACCAACGGGACACAGTACCCTTAGCCACATCGCTGCAGTACTTGGGATTAAAGGAGACGAACAGGCGACGTTTTAGCCCTTCTGAAGGACTTGGTACGAGCCAGAAGAACGAAGAGCCCTAACGGGGCAGAGGAAGATATCACGATCATCAGGACCCAGAACGGAGCGAAGACTCGAAAAAGAGGCCAAGGGAGAGGAAACATAACCAGACTGGTTCTTGCACGGAACTCCGGGAGAAAAGAAAGGGAGACAGACGAGAAGTCCTCCTCGAACTGACATCCTTGGTGAGACCTCTCAGAGCATGAAAACCACTGAGGCGACGGGAGTGGCGAAAGAAATGAGAAAAAACTGTCTTGAGAGTCAGAAGCTTAAGAGACAACGACTCCAGGGGTTCAAATTTGACCCAGAGAAAAACTGAGGCGACGGGACAGTGGCAGAAATAAAACCAGAACCAAAAACACTGATGTCCCACTGAGGACACTGGACCGTTCTGGACGGGGCTTGGAGGCGCACAGCGTCCAGGAAGTGAGAAACTGGCAAAGCCGAGAGATTCCCCGTAAACTTGGAACCTAAAGACAACGAGATCGTGCTAATCAAGACCGCCCTATAACCTGACAAGGTTTGAGAGGAAGAGTTCCTAGTTCTAAGCAAGTGAGAGATGAACTCCACGAACTGAACCGTTGAGGGGATTAGACGAAAACTTCTTGAGAAGATTAAGTGAACCTGCCCAAAGGGTCCCTAGTGAGAGAAGAAGAGTCAACTGACTTGGAAAACAGAAAAACAACCGAAGAGAAACTGCTTTCAAAGTGGAAACCGAGGGGTGAAAGAAGCCATAATGGCTGACGCCACCCCGAAAACTTGAACGTAATTTTTCAAGAAAACGAACACCAAGAAATGACAATCTTCGATAGGATGACTAACAGCCTTCCCAAGAAACTGAATAGAAGCTAAACACGGAACGAACCCACCAATAGACAAGAGTCAGAAAAGGCGGAGCAGGGTAGGCCCTGGTGTGGTTGAGCTGGAAAATTTAAGCTTGACATATCCGGTGTTTGCGCGTCATACCCGGAAGTAAGGGGAGTCACTTACTCCCTGCGGTTGGGTGCAATCCCTGGGCCCATTTGTTTTAGTTAGGGTAAGGTTCCAGGTTGTTTTAGGCTAATGCAGTTGTTTTGATTTAGAAAAACAGAATTATCCACAACAACACAGAAAGAGGGAATTATTATTTGCATACCCAAAGGGGATAAACCTAGAGATCAGATTACTAACTGGAGACCTATATCTCTCTTAAATGTAGTATATAAAATTGGTTCAAGCTGCATTGCTAATAGATTGAAGTGGGTTCTAAAATTTATTGTTAGTGAAGACCAAACTGGTTTTATACCTGGTCGATTCCTAGGGGACAATGTTCGTTTAATTTATGACCTTATGGATTACCTTATTAAAAGGAACAAACCTGGGTTGTTACTTTGCCTAGATTTTGAAAAGGCCTTTGATAGCGTAAACTTAGACTACATGCTTAATGTTATTAATGTGTTCGGTGCTGGACCTGATTTTTGTCGATGGATAAAAACATTTTACAAAAATGTAAATGGAAAATTAAGTACTTGGTTCCCTATTGAAAGAGGTTGTAGACAGGGTGATCCCATCTCTCCGTATTTGTTCGTAATGTGTGTTGAAATATTAGCATTAATGATTAAAGAAAACAAAAATATACAAGGTATTAAAACTGAAGATACTGAAAAGAAGATAGCTCAGTATGCAGATGACACTGAATTAATGTTGAAAGGGGACAAAATATCTTTCGAAGCCTCATTCAGCACCATCGACAAATTTAGTAAAATATCTGGACTTAAATTAAACACTGAAAAAACTCAAGCTATATGGTTGGGAAGTATGCGAAACTCACGTGTTAAATTTTTACCACATTTAAAAATGGAATGGAATCCTGAGCGTTTTAAGATTTTGGGAATTTGGTTAACAAATGATTTGAAAGAGTGTGTAGATCTGAATTTTCGAGAAAAATTCCTAGAAATTAAATCATTGTATAAAGTTTGGATGAAAAGACAAATTACACCGCTCGGTAGAGTGGCGATCCTTAAATCTCTCATCCTATCTAAAATTACACACCTGTGGATTTTACTGCCTAACCCTCCAGACTATATATGTAGGGACATTCAAAATATGGTGTTCACATTTGTGTGGAATAAGAACAAAGACAAAATCAATAGAAAAACATCAATCAAAAACATTTTACTTGGAGGCATGGGCATACCTGATATTAAAAAACAACTGACGGCATTAAAATTAACATGGATTCGTAAAGTGTACTCCAGTAAACATAAATGGAAAGAATTGTTATGCCTTCAGTGCCCAAAACTTAATAATATTGAAAAAATAGGATCTGATATTTCTAACATAGATCATGCCAACGATTTTTGGAAAGATGTATTTAAATCATATAAAGTTTTGGGAGAAGCGCTTCATGTTAAAACTGTTGATGAATTTTGCTCAGAACCTTTGTTTTGCAACCCACATATTAGGATAGGTGGAAAAAGTGTTTTCCATCAAAGCTGGGTTGAGAAAGATGTGGTTTTTGTTGGAAATTTATTAGACGAAAATAGCAATTTTTTATCGTTTCCTTCCTTTATGGAGAAATATTGTGTGTTATGTGATTTTGTTTCTTACCATGGACTTAAAAGTGCTGTAAGAATGTATGCAAGAAAGCTTGGAATTGTTATTTCACATAAAGCTGATAATTATGTTAATATGTTGAAAAAAGTTATTTGCTCGGCTCCAAAAGGAGCCAAGTATTACTATGATATTCTTGCTCAAGATGCACAAGAACCTAAATGTTGTAATAAATGGAGAGAAAGACTCAGAGTGGAAGTGCGCTGGAAACTAGTATTCAAAAAGATAAAAACCATAAAAGATGTTAAATTAAAATGGTTCCAAATGCGATTAGTTCACAGAATTTTGGGCACTAATGTGATTTTGCAAAAAATGAACATTACTGATTCAGATAAATGTACTTTTTGTCATAATGAAAAAGAAAACATTCAACATATTTTTTGGGCCTGCACACATGTAAAGAATTTTTGGAAAGCATTTGAAAACATGGTGAATTTGAAATGTGAACATGTAAACTTATTTCTAACAGAAAGCATAGTGTTATTTGGATGCGGTGATCGCTTCAAATCAGTTTGACCTTATTTTGCTGTTGGCAAAATTTTTTTATATATAAATGCAGATGTGAAGGAAAACTCCCACAGTGTGAACAATTTATCTCATATTTAAAAAAGAGATATGAAATTGAAAAATGTATTTTTGGTTTTGAAATGTCACAAGAAGTTTTTTTCACACGATGGCATCCATATTTATCTCTTTTGCGTTAATTTGAATGTATGACTGTACTTTCTGGTTGAAAGTGACGTAAAATTTGAATTGTTGTGGATATGACCACAGGTATAAGAATGTGTGTGTGTGTGTGTGTGTGTGTGTGTGTGTGTGTGTGTGTGTGTGTGTGTGTAAGTATGTGGGCGTGCGTTAATGTTTTGTTACGTGTTGTGACTACTTGACTTGTAAAATGCAAAAAAAAGGAATAAAAAAAAGAAATTTGTAACAAAGCTAACTTAAAAATGAATGTTGTGTGCATGCGTACAAGTTTTGAAATAATATCACTTAATTTACAAATTTGGGGGATGGCATATCAATACACAGACAAATTTAATACAAGTCACTCACCTCTCCCGGTTCTTCTGGGTCTTGGTGAGCACCTGCATGTTAGCCTGCGCCTGCTGCTGACGCCGCTCTCTCTCTCGACGCTGTTTGGTCTGAAAATTAACATTAAAATCTAAAGAAAAACAGACAAGGTGTGGATGCGAACGTAACAAATACACGTCTAAATTATGGCCTAGAAAATAAATGAACGACAGCTTAAAGCAAAAATAAAATGATTCCAGTGATACAACAACTTTCACATATAGCGGGGCACACTATTCCCAAAATGTGATGGTTATGGAATGTGCTGGACAAAAGTGCCAAACTTCCTGTGGTCATTCTTTACAACCCACTGATACAATCTAGGGTTGGCCCCAACAAATCTGAGGTCATTATCAGGGTCACATGACCCTATGGTCATTTATATGGTAATTATAGTGCAATACACCAAATAGAGAATATATCAGTAAGACTAACAATTTTAACCACTCATAAAATAAGTTTTTATATAAGAATCGCAACACACAGTCCATGGTGGTAGATGGGGTGGATTTTAAATGGTAGTTTTGTGCTGGCAAAGCCTTCTATTACTCTCTTTGACTCTGCCTTTCCCTTTCTTACTGTCACCTAATATCTTTTGCCTTTTTGTCTCTTTCTCTTGTATTTTATTCTAGATAATCTTCAAATACAAATAGTCCCCATGCCTTCTGGAAACTCTGTGCTACCAAATTCCTCTATAATTCTATTTGACAGCTTTCGGTAAAGGTAAAGATGTGCCACCCCCCCCCATGCATTTCTCGGTTAATTGTATTTTTCCGTTTTTGCCTTTCTTACCATACATAAAGCTGTATTTTAGGAACATTTTTAGCTAATTACCTTTTTGGAATACTAACCCTAACCCTACCCCTACCCCTAAACCTAACCCTACCCCCCACTATGTACTGCAGTACACCGCGATTTGTCACAGTTGTGGTTCGTTGCGTTTTTCCGTCTTATACGGTGGGGGGTAGGGTTAGGGTTAGGGCTAGGGTTAGTATTCCAAAAAGGTTATTAGCTAAAAATGTTCCTAAAATACAGCTTTATGTATGGTAAGAAAGGCAATAACGGAAAAATACAATTAACCGAGATAGGTAGGGGGAGTGGCACATCTTGACCTTTACCCTGCTTTCTTCCCTTTACTGTCATCTAGTATTTCTTGCCCCTTTGTTGGCCCTGTACAGTCTTTTAATAGCTTTATTCAAGAAAATCTTCTAATTTTCTTCTTTCAGCTCCTTTTAAATTGAGATATGTTGTTAGAATAATAGAAAGCAGTAAGAAGAATAGGAAACTGAAGACCAGACATTTCCTTCTTCATGGAGGGGAAGGAGGGTGGGGTGGGGTTCTGCCATGAGTCCAGGGCTAAGGGGCAGTGTCTTTATGGGGGCCCAGGGGACAAACCCCCAAGAAATGTTGCAAGTTACTGATTATTAAGGGACATTTATTTCATTGTCTCTGTCTATGATCCCTGGCCATGTCCATGAAGAAGGAAATGTCTGGTCATCACTTCAGTTTCATATTGTTCTCACTTATTTCTACCAGCACATTTCCATTTGAAAAGAGATTAAAAGAGAAAATTTGAAAAGAGATTAAAAGAGAAAATGGTAAGATTTTCTTGAATAAAAGCATGTATAGGACCAAAAAAGGCAAAACACACTAAAAGACTGCAATGAAAGGAAGACATGAGAGTCAAAGAGAGTGATAAAGGACTTTGCTATCACAGAGTTTCCAGAAGACGAGGGAATTATTTGTATTTAAAAGAGTATCTAGAAAAAAGACAAGAGAAGGGGAAAGAAGGCAGAAAATACTAGACGACAGTAAGAAAAGGAAAGGCAGAATCAAAGAGTGATAGAGCGCTTTGCAGCACAAAACTACCAGAAGGCAGGGAACTAATGTAAAACCCATCCCAACTACCCCCATGGAAGGTATGTTGTGATTCTTAGATAAAAACATAAGTTATGAGTGGTCAAAATCATTACAAGTCTTATTGACAAGGTCTCTACTTGGTGCGTTGCACTATAAAAGTATAATTACTATATAAATGATCAAAGGGTCATGTCACCCTGATTATGGCCACAGATTTGTTGGGGCTGACCCTAGATTTTATCAGTGGGTTGTAAAGAATCACCACAGAAAGTTTGGTACTTTTGTCCAGCAGGCTCCATCCCAATGACTAACAGCCCTAGCTAATAGGCTTTAAATAGGAAATACTCATTGATAGAACTTACTTTAAGACATGTCCTCAGGGACATGATCTTATTGTTCATTCCAGAATATTATGTAGCATTAAAATTAGGGCAAAAGATGTAACACAGCAACAGCTTCAGCAAAACATATATATTAAAAACAAAGCTTAGCAAATATGACTGATTACATAAATATGGCTCACAGCACCAGCAAATATACAGCATTGCTAGTAATATACAGAAAATATTAGAAAATATAAAACAAACAAAAAGACGGACTATGTGATTGACTATGAAAAAAGCTTTGTCCACAGCACCTGCTGAAACATGCGGCGACCCCGCTGGTACAGAGGGCGCTGCACTCGTGCCGTGTCCACCAGCTGGAAGGAACTCTCGTCCTCTTCGTGGTAGTATGCATACTGGCTGCCCCCAAAGGCCGAGCTGTACTTCCCTGTTCACAAGACCAACCACACTGATCACACAAGGAAATTAAAGTACACTTAACACAAAACTGGATAACATGAAATATTGGTTAAAAAACTAAAATCTGTTTGAACCGACAAAACCCCTCTTTATTATTACTTAATATTTAACACAAATAACGGTTAACGCATAAAACTTCCCTGAATTTCGTGCGAGCACTCCACTGTATGAAAAATCACTGGATCAACTATCAATCACTCATTCTTTTACTCATGGTAACATTTTAAATCCAACAGCTTCTTTTTTAATGGCTTATCAGAGGATCATTTTTTTCCTAAGAAATATGGCTGCATGATGTGTTAGGGTGCTAAAATTATGTATAACAAGTGTCACAAATGGCATGGGTTTAAAGTACAGACTACAAAGCTAGTTAAAAACACACTCAAGATACAAGCACACAATCAGTTTGCTATTCATTTGCTATTCAGACAATAATGAACAAGGTTCACTCTTACCTAGATATCTTTTGTCCTGATATGTTGCACCTGTCCAGTCTGAAACCTAAACAGAGTAAACAAACATGAAAATGATCTTCAGTTGAGTACATAACATCTTATTCTTATGAATGAAACCCACATCTTTTCCAATATAAAAGTGTGATCTGTCCATGTGTGTGTGTGTGTGTGTGTGCGTGTGCGTGTGTGTGTGTATGTCAGACCTGCCTACTTCCTAGACTCTAATCTAAAGGGCCAGCCACATGTCCACTCAAATTGCACAACTGTATGATACAATTTGATCATGTGGTCTTGAATCACGAATCACATTTGTTCTTCAAGACCACATGATCGAATCTCTAGAAGCAGTGGCGATTTTTATGGTCTGTTCCAGAAAAGGGATCAAGGCCTAAGCATGTGTTTGGCGCAGTAGTCTGTAGCACCTCTGCTCAGTACAGTAGAGGCATTGGGACTTCTAAAGTCTGATTCAGCATTTAGACTCAGATACAGTTTTGAGCAGACTTCGTTTTGCATACGTTTTATGCGTAAGTGCCGTGAAAATGCGTCAGCAATTTTTTAAACGCGTCAAATACACAAAAACATGCGTAAATGCAACCCCTGGAGAAAGAGAGAGATAGAAATAAAGAGACATAGAGAAAGAGAGACAGATGTAGGGACAGAGAAAGAGACAGACAGACAGAGAAAGATAGACAGATGTAGAGAGAGATCTATGTAGGAGACAGACACAGAGAGAGATGTAGTGAGAGAGAGAGAGAGAGAGAGAGAGAGAGAGAGAGAGAGAGAGAGAGAGAGAGAGAGAGAGAGAGAGAGAGAGAGAGAGAGAGAGAGAGAGAGAGAGATCCACAGAGAGAGCAGTGGTGATGTTAATCTCAGAACGGAAGGTAAAGTCAGAACAATTTCAACATGTTGAGATTACCGTCTAAAGTCATGTGATAAATTAGCATAAGCGCAGGAAACTTGAGAACAAATTCAATGCGAGAACATTACAGTTATTTACACGGAAAGGAAAAACTGGCGGAACTATAGCCTGCATTCTATAGAGCCACTGGCGGCACTATAGCTACTGCCTTAGCAATTTAGGTTGCTGGGACATGGCATTATTCTGGTTGCATGCTGCCATGATTCTGGTTGCATGCTGAATGTGTGCTGGCTGGCCAGGTCATAAACCTAGATTAGAGTGTGCTCAGATTATTATTATTCCAGTAATCAATGTCCATCTGCCGTTTATCTGTAATTATTGACATATACAGGGGTTAAAAGATGAAGATGCGCAGCACGGGATATGATAGGATTTGAGAAAGATATTACTATTAAATAATAGGAAAGTGTTTGTTGTTTACAATGATATTTTAAAAATATGAAGAGTAATTTGGCTTGGTATTTTAAAAAATCAGATAGATATTAAAGGACCATAGTCATCTCCATTAGGACCTAAAAACGTTCTGGAAAACGTTTCAGCATTATTTCCTACTACACATAGACACAGTATACAAACTGTATCTATGTAACCTACCTTTTATGTCACATTCGTCAAGATAAAGTGAGCGCACACACTTTTATTTCGCAAAAATCGGTCTCCTGGGGCAGATTTGCCAGCTGCCATTGAATCTCACCAAAAATGGGATTTATGCGATAATCCATTTGGCGTGACGTAGATTAGGGGAAATCAATACGGCACCTGTGACTGGTGTTGAAGTATTTGAAGACAAATTAATTTGCCTGTTTGTGGCCCGTTTTTAATAATAGAACTTGTTGGGATACTTTCAGACCTAGCTTATGACGTAACGCTGTCAGAGGATACGTATTATTATTATGACGCCAAGTTGTACACCTTCAAGTTCCTCTCTTCTTGTTCTAGTCCAGGCGAAATTATAAAGTTTACCTTGTTTTGTGATATATTAGGTTTCTATGTTGATCTAACATGATTTGAGGGTGCTGAATCAAAATCCGTCGGAGGCTAAGTTATAAATGTTGGGCATTTTGAGTTATGACGTAATATTCAAAATGGCCACCATGGGACTCTAGAGAACTGTAAAGACATGCACTTAACGTAATTATTTTGTATCTAATGCTTTTTTGGGTAAGAAAAATAGAATAATTTATTCAAACTATGTGAACTATATCCTATTTTAGTACTTATTAGCCCCCAGCCACTGCGGAAAGGGCTATCACGATATTTCGTGTCCTTTCATTTGCCTGGCAATTATCTTAAGAGCCATGTCACAGGATCACTTCGAATGTGTGTGCTACTATTTTAATGAAGCTGATGTGCCGCTAAGTATGCCTTGTTGACCTTGACCTTTGGCCTTGAGCATGTGATTTTATTGTATCAACTATACTTTTTCAACTTTTGCACTGCTGTCGTAAAATGTTTCTAAGCTAAGGTTTATGGAGGATGTTGAATAACTGATGCCTGTTTTATGCCTAAACCTTTCATCTTAAATGCTTGACCTTGAATTAGCATTGCATATTTCAACTTTTTGCTTTAATATTATATATTTTAAATCATTGCAGTAACTGTCTCATAATTGGTACATGAGCCTATGGTTATATAGATGCTAACCTAAGTACCGATGACATCTCTAGCCTTCATTTTAACGCTTGACCTTTGTTGTTAGGCGCCAAGCAGAACAACACGGCGATCAGTGTCGATATTTTATTTTATTTTATAGGTGGGTAAATGACCAACATTCCATTGCACGTTGGCACTTTTACCCACCTATAAATTGGCTAATGCACCAATTATGAGACCATTACTGCAAAGATTTAAAACATATAAAAGCAAAAAGTTAAAATATTCAATGCAAATTCAAGGTCAAGCATTTAAGATGAAAGGTTTAATAAAATAGGTATCAGTAATTCAACAGTCTCTATACACTTTAGCTTGGGGAAAAAAACAACATAGCTTATTTTACCACAGCAGTGCAAAAGTTGAAAAAGTATAGTTGATACATTCAAATCACATACTCAAGGTCAAATGTCAAGGTCAATAAGGGGCACATCAGCTTCATTAAAATAGTAGCACACAAATTTGAAGTGATCCTCTGACATTGTTCTTAAGATAATTGCCATGCAAATGAAAGGACACAAAATCGTGATAGCCCTCTCCGCAGAGTGACTGGGGGCTAATAAGTACAAAAATAGGATATAGTTCACATAGTTTGAATCAATTCAGCAAATTATACTATTTTTCTTACAAATACTGAAATAGAAGCATTAGATACAACATAATTACGGTAAGTGCATGTTTTAACAGTTCTTTAGAGTCCCATAGTGGCCATTTTGAATATTCGTCATAGCTCAAAATGCCCAACATTTGCAACTTGGCCTCCAACGGATTTAGATTCAGCACCCTCAAATCATGTTAGATCGACATAAAAACCTAATATATATCACAAAACAAGGTCAATCTTAATTTCGCCTGGACTACTACTAAACTAGGCCTACTGACTACCCGTAACTGCGTCATTTGAGCTAATTACACCTAGACGAGATTTCAAGATAGCAGAGTACACAGAAGAAAAAAGATCAGCGCATTTCAGCTAACTTTGAGCTAACAGTATGATTGCGTTCAATTTTATGCTTGCCTGTGACTTTGAATTATGTCAGAGTTTACAATCCAGATCGATTTTGCATCATTCTGCACGTTATTTACGAGAAGCGTATGGGCCTTTAAATATTAGATTAATCGTTTGTTCTTTTGTTGTTTAGATGATTTTTAAAAGATGTGAAAAGATGAACTTGGCTGAGTATTTTGTAGGCTTGAAATGGGTAGGGGAGGGGTTGAGTAAATGTTAGTAAGATGCAAGATAGGAGTAAGTCATGCACGACGCTCGGGCCTCACATGATGCATGCAGAAAAAGATATCTGTTTGAGTCATGCACGACCGTTAAGCATACCCGGTTCAGCCAGGAACACCTAGGCCCCACACGATGCATGCAGAGGGGAATATGTATACGAGTCATGCATGACCGCCAAGCAGGCCCCACATGATGCATGCGCGCGCGAGAGAGAGAGGGGGGAGCGAAGCATGATTTTAGGCATGTTTTTTCAGCACCCTGGAGGTGAAGGTACTGAGTGTGGGTGACTGGATTGTGAACTGCAGGCAGATCATTCCAATCACAGATTGTACGGGGAAAATAAGAATATTTGCGGTTGTTTGTCCTTGAGACGATGCGTTGAAACTGTTGGTTGTGGCTGCGTCTCCTGTTTGAGGAGGGGCATGGGCTTCAAAGCGCTACAGTCCATGCAGGCTAGTCCATTCTGGATCTGATACTAGAACATGGACAGCCTGGAGGCGTGGCGGCGTTCTTCTACAGTGCTAGCCTAGAGATAGCCACTGTAGCTGCTGCAGCATGTCGCCAACACTTGACGTGTTCCTGTGCCTGTTGAGAACGAACCTTGCTGCTCTGCGCTGGACTTTCTCAAGGTCTGTGATGAGTCTGCTGGTGTGTGGATCCCAAACAGGGCTGGCATACTCTACAACAGGTCTCACCATGGCCTTGTATGCAAGCTCCTTGGTTGCTGTAGAGCACACCTTCAGGTTCCGTCTCAAGAAGCCCTGGGTTCTGTTGGCCCTCGCAGACAGCCTCAATGTGGGCTCCCCAGGAGAGGTCGATCTGCAGGGTGACCCCAAGGTATTTCGCCGAGGACACTCTTTCAAGGCTTTGGCCATGTAGACTGTAGCTGGAGTTGGCGCTGAGTGGCTTTTTGCTATGCCTAAGAGTAAGATGCAGCTGGCTACATTTGGCGGGGTGGAATGCCACGTCCCACTCCTTCCCAATCTTCTAATCTACGGAGGTCTTCTTGAAGCTTGGTCGGGTCGTCATTGGAGGTGATGAAACGGTATACAGCAGTGTTATCTGAGAATAAGCGAGATGAGGATGAGATTCTAGAAGGCAGATCGTTGATGTAAGTAAGGAAGAGGCACGGTCCTAGGACATTCCCCTGGGACACAACGGATTTCACCTGCACGTAGCTCGACTGGGCACCATTGACCACTATGGCCTACTTTCGGTCGCTGAGGAAGTTTGCTATCCAGCTGTTGGTGTTTCCTCGGATTCCATAGTGGTCAAGCTTGTGGGTCAGCAGACTGTGGTTTACGCGGTCGAAGGCTTTCTATGATAACATTGGTCGCTGTACCGCTCTCCATTGCTGCAGAGACTTCTTCGGTAAACCAGAGTAGCTGGGTCTCGCAGGAGCGGAACTTGAAAAAGCCATGTTGCTTGCTGGATAGGATGCTGTTCGATTCTAGGTGAGACATGCAGGGCTCCCCATTCTGTGCGTCAAATGTGCGTGACAGAGGCATTAAAACTTCGTACTGGGGGTGAAACGACGCACTATAATTACTACTCGAGGGTTATGAGACGCACTATAAATCTGCAAAGTGCGTGAGCCCGTCTCCCATTTCACCCAGCGTCTCCCATTTCACCCAGCGCGAAAAGCCGGTCTACTGCAGACCCATGAGACCAATTAGGCATGTCAGCCCAAAGTTTACGAGTCTGGTACCACTGCTGTCTGTTTAGGTTAGAAGATAAAAACCCTTCCTCTTCCACCTCTCTACTCACTAAGTCCAATGGAGCCCTCAACTTACTTCCTTTCTTTCTTCCTTCCTTCGGTGACTGCGTTGACTATTTTGTCACTTTACAAATTAGGGATCTGAGGAATTGTGCGCTAACATAGGGTGAGGGGTCAGGAGAGGAGGGGGATGGGGAGAAAGGAGGTGGGGGAGGGGGAGGGGGGCTTAATTCTGGCTGTGTGTGACTGTGTTGGTAACATTTGTGTCGGAAATGCCAGGCATGTAATGCTTCATACTGCCTGTGCATACAATACTTTACATTTTTTTGACAGTACCCACATGTCTTTATGCTTATTTTGTTTTGATTTTTCACCCTCTATAAGTTCAGCCTGGGGGTGAAGAGACCCTCTATAGCTGCTTCCTGGGGGTGAAAATACCCTCTATGGTCAAACAAAATGGGGAGCCCTGACATGATGTTGCTGACAAGGATGTGCTCAAGGACTTTTGCAGGGACGCTGATGAGGAAGATGGGCCTGTAACTGGAGGCTTTGTAGTGCTCTCCCTTTTTGTAGACAGGGGTCACCAGCGCTTCTCTCCAGTTGCCAGGAACCTCTCCAGTGTTGAGTGATGACTGGTAGATGGTTGAGAGGATGGGTGTGACCTCCTTCGACAGTTCTTTCAGCATGCGAAGAAAAATTCTGTCCGGTCCGGCTGCTTTGGTGAGGGTTCAGGCTGGACAAGATCTTTTCTACTCCAGCAATGCTCTAACCTAGTTTTCGTCGATATGCCACAATGTGGCTCTTTCAACAACTATCAAGATCAAGAAGAGGACGGGGGTAGCAGGCATGGTTACTCGCAGACTGTCAACATGAACATGATTCACTGTGTGTAGGCTAAATAGGCCAACACCCGTGAGGTTTAAACTGAGGATTAATCCTCTTTTTGTTTTTGCATACGTTTTGGCAGTGTGACTGTTTTTATTCTGTCCAACTGATATATCTGGGCATCAATTTTTGGATTATGGTCCCGCTTACAACATTAGTTGATTGACTTCGCCTCACTCTCAAGATTCCACGCTCTGATCATATAACACCTCATCTTCGTAACTTGCACTGGCTTCCAGTAGAGGCTAGAATCAAGTATAAAATAGCTTGCCTTTGTTTCGGTGCTGTTCACTCCTCTGGTCCCGTCTATCTCTCCGAACTAGTAACTGTCTACACACCTGCTCGCTCCCTACGTTCTTCCTCTGACTGCTGCACACTCAAGGTTCCTCAGGTCCACACGAAATCGTTTGGTGAACGATCCTTCTACTATTTAGCACCTCACTTATGGAATTCCCTCCCACAACATGTCCGCTCATCTGACTCTATCTCCGCCTTTCGCTCTGCCCTTAAAACTCACTTGTTTCAGACATATTATGATTGATTAGTGTTTGTGTGTGAGGTGTGTGTGTGTGTGTGTGTGTGCGTAGTGTGGGGGGGGGGGGGGGGTCCGTTTTATTGCAGAAATCTTGTAAAAAATGTATTTACAATTATTTTATGATTCGTATTTTGCATGTAGAATGTCTACGTCTTGTAAACTTTAAATGCTTGTAAATGAGGTAGAAGGGTATTTTTGTTTTTGCAAAATTTGTCTATTTTTTTATTTGTATAATTAGTCATGTAATTGGTATGTTGATACATTAAAATCACATACTCAAGGTCAAATGTCAAGGTCAATAAGGTATACTGAGTGGCACATCAGCTTCATTAAAATAGTAGCACACAAATTTGAAGTGATCCTGTAACATTGTTCTTAAGATAATTGCCAGGCAAATGAAAGGACATAAAATCGTGATAGCCCTCTCCGCAGAGTGGCTGGGGGCTAATAAGTACAAACATAGGAAATATATTTAACATAGTTTGAATCATTTCAGCAAACTATACTATTTTTCTTACAAATAAAAGCATTAGATACAACATAATTACAGTAAGTGCATGTTTTAACAGTTCTTTAGGTGTACAGCTCCGGTACTGGGTACAACTGACAGTGGGTTAATAAATTGTTTTATTTCTGGCAGTACTTAATGTTGAAAAATATTTCAGTTTGATCATTCTGTGGATGAAATATTTAAGAATCTAGCAAGATCAAGCCAAAGGCTTTAAACCTTTTCACTTGACTTTTAGTTTTTAAAAACTCGCCAAAAACAGGCAGAAAATGATGTCCATTTTGTTGCATCTCTGACTAGCCCACTTTGGGGGCATAATACACGGTTTGGGATGCCTTTGTAAAAATAATTCATGGGTAGATTAAAAGAATCAGGACAAAAAAACTACCCTATGTTACTGTGTATGATCAAGAACGATCGATAAAGAAGATTTGTGGTGACAAAGTTTGTCTTGCGCTCATAACACGTCGCGTCACGGCCTAGCTCTCAAAGCAGACGATGCTTCTTTCAAGCCAGCACAACATAATACGTCAATCCAACGTTCCAACAATCTAGCCGCCTATAGAGAGCAAAACGGAACAGTGAAATCACTTCAAAAATGAGTGCAGACAAACTTGTATGCCCAATTTTTAATCAGTTGAGTCTTGTGTCACGGTCGTTATGAGCGCAAGACTCAACTTTTGCTGAAAGCTGAATCAACTTGTGGCCGATTTTTTGCTAACATCGTGAATTTGGGTACACAAATATGTGACATCACTATTTTTTGCCATGTTGACTACGTCAACGGAAACAGGGAACCGTTTTGAATTGTGGTGTCACACACTTCCATGCTTGGTTATGAGCACAAGACTATCAAATTTTTCGCAGAAATCTTATCAATCCTCAGCAGCAGAATAAAATTGTTTATACCAAGTTTTGAATATTTTGCTCAGAGCCATCAATAGCCTGTTACCTAACATAAAACTTGATATAATAACCTTGAAACACTCAAACAATCTGATACCAATCTCTGTCTTCACTGTGCGTGTATGTGGTGTCCCAGTTATGAGTGGAAGATAAATCATTAAAACATATTGTCCTGTAAATCAGTATTTGTTGGAAGCTAAGCCAACACATACATTTCAAATATAAATTTCAATAATGATAATGAATAAAAGCAATATGATAACAATCTCTCTCTTAAATGCATTGTTCAAATGTGGTGTCCCAGTTATGAGCAACGTGGTGTCCCAGTTATGAGCAACGTGGTGTCCCAGTTATGAGCGGAAGATAAATCATTGAAACTTGTCCTGTAAATCAACTATTAGTTGGAAGCTAAGCCAACACATGCATTTCAAATATAAATTTCAATAATGATATGAATAAAAGCAATATGAAATAAATCTCTGTCTTCAATGTATTGTTCAAACATGGTGTCCCAGTTATGAGCAATGTGGTGTCCCAGTTATGAGCGGAAGATAAATCATTGAAACACATTATCCTGTAATATTTGGAACCTAAAGCCAACACATGCACTTCAAACATGAATTTCAATAATGATACTGAAGAAAAGCAATATGATACCAATCTCTGTCTTCAATATGTGTTTGCTTGAATCTGGTGTCCCAGTTATAAGCAATGTGGTGTCCCAGTTATGAGCAGAAGATAAATCAATTAAATCATTGAAACACATTGTCCTGTAAATCAGATATTAGTTGGAAGTTAAGCCAACATGTGCATTTCAAATATAAATTTCAATAATGACACTGAATAAAAGCAATATGACACCAATCTGTCTTCACAGTGTGTTTGTTCGAATCTGGTGTCCCAGTGGCGTTATGAGCAGAAGATAAATCATTGAAACACATTGTCCCGTAAATCAGCTATAAGTTGGAAGCTAAGCCAACACATGCATTTCAAATATAAATTTGAACAATGATAACTCAGATACTGAATAAAAGCAATCTGATACCAATTTGGTGTTTGTTTGTATGTGGCGTCCCAGTTATGAGCGGAAGATAAATCATTGAAACTCATTATCCTGTAAAGTAGCTAGCACTAAAAAACAAAACTAACACACACATTTCTTTATATTTTAGTAAATTTTATTCTGCAAAGTCAGTTTTTGGACTACAGTCATTTCACATGCATGAAGTGAAAAGTAGTTACTTGAATCTTCTGCTCATAACGGTGTCCCAATTTTCATATGTTCAGATATTTAAGTTAACAAATTCTTCATAATAATGTTTGTCAATTTGGGATGTTTTTCATATCCTTAACATGCAAAACATTCATTTTGATCTGTGCACTTCAAAACTTGGCCATATTATGCATCATTAGGACACCAAGTTATGAGCAGAAGTTTTGTGACATCTGAATTTCAATTCGTCATAACAGTAAAACCACAAATGTTCTTGCTCATAAAATCACTGAAAACAACAGAAGATAAGCCAGTCTTCAAACCAACATAAATTTAGCCATGTATTTTGATTTTTAAATTTCAGTCTTACTGTCACACTATTTGTACCAGTATCAGAGCTGTACACTTAGAGTCCCATAGTGGCCATTTTGAATATTTCGTCATAGCTCAAAATGCCCAACTTTTACAACTTGGCCTCCAAAGGATTTAGATTCAGCACCCTCAAATCATGTTAGATCGACATAAAACCTTAATATATATGATTATATCACAAAACAAGGTCAATCTTAATTTCGCCTGGACTACTACTAAACTAGGCCTACTGACTACCCTTAACTGCGTCATTTGAGCTAATTACCCCTAGAGGAGATTTCAAGATAGCAGAGTACACAGAAGAAAAAAGGTCAGTGCATTTTTGCTAACTTTGAGCTAACAGTATGATTGCGTTCAGTTTTATGCTTGTCGGTGACTTTGAATTATAGTAGTAGTAGTAGTAGTAGTAGGGACAGGCTCTCAAGCCTAGGCCTCGCGGCCTATATAACGTCCCCTCTTTGGCAATGACGTTGCAAAAATTATTTTGGGTCTGAGCAAGTTTTTGAAAGACAATCAGTCAAAATCATTAAAAAGACTCTGAAATTTCTGACTGGAATCCAGAAGATTTTTAAAGGTGTTAATATTAGTTGCAAACTTGATGTTAGTACTTAGTTCATTCCAATGAACAGCAACTCTATAAGAAAATGAAAATTTTCTTCTATTACTTTGACAATATCTAATAAAGATTTTGCCTTCTGACTTTCTCGTGATGTTAAATTGTGGAACAGAAAAGAAAGTTTCAAAATTGATGTCATCAATACCATGGAAGATCTTATAAGTTTGTATAAGGCTGCCTCTCAACCTCCTACCCTTAAGAGAGTGTAAGTTTAGGTGTCTTAGCCTTTCAATATATGACATGTTTTTACATTCTTTTAGCAGTTTTGTGGCCCGTCTTTGAACTTTTTCTATTTGATTAGACTGCCTTTTCAAAAAAGGACACCATATAGCATTAGCATATTCCAGATGTGGCCTTACAAAAGATTTATATTTTAGAAAAGTGTCTTTATCAAGATAAGTGAAACTTCTTTTAATAATTCCCAACATCTGGTTTGCCTTGCCCACCACTCTCTGTATATGAGGATCAAATGATAATTTGTTATCAAAGGTAACACCCAAATCTTTCTCTTCTGTGACAGTATTTATCTGCTGAATTCCATCATTGAGTCTCATTTCATATTCAACATTCTGATTGTTTTTACCAATATGTAACACACCACATTTTGATACATTAAAATATAAATTCCAGGTATCGGACCAATCCTGCAAACAGTAAATGTCATTTTGTAAAGTGGTACTGCAAGATGAGCTATTATAGATTTTTGTGTCATCTGCAAAAATTTTACAAGCACTAATAACATTATCTGGTAGATCATTAATAAATATAGTAAATAGAATAGGACCAAGTATACTTCCCTGGGGAATTCCACTGAGGACACTACTCTCTACTGATTTATCTACTCCTACTCTAATTATGTCAGAGTTTACAATCCAGATCGATTTTGCATCATTCTGCCCGTGTTTTACGAGAAGCTCATAGATCCCATGGAGATGACTATGGTCCTTTAAATTAAAGGTTTAATGAGCAGATTGCATTCATGTTAACGGCCTGCGAGTAGCCAGGCGTGGGGGTAGCAAAACTAGCATAGTTACAAAATTTATAGTTTCTATTAAGAACAAAACATGAAGACTATAATACAGCCCATTAAGCTGATAAACACAAGACTAAAACGCAAGGGAAGGCGATGTTGAAGGCCGGAAGGTTTGGGCAGCTGTTTTGCCATCTGCCTGATCTCAGATCTGGGCCTCTCTCTGAATCTGAGTCTCCGGTCACTCTGTCCAGTCACCAGTGATAACTAAGTTACTAAAGCCTTGTATGATCTCATGTCTCACCTTCCCAAGACGAACATCTTTGGAGAATGGTTGATAGGGAAGATCCTTGTACATTTCAGGCATAACACAAGGTCCCCATCCATCAGGGTTGTCTTGAATCAGGGGTGGGTCGAACCGTGCCATGTTGCAGCTGTCAGACTTGCACCGGAAAATGGCGGACCAGATTTCGTCTTATTACAGGATCTGCCTAAAAGAACTACAAAAGTGACGAAATCAAGGTCAGCAAGAGGGCAGACGCGTTGTGCGCTTGCATGTGTGTGCGTATGCGGCTCCCGTATTCTGTATGCGTGTTTTGCGCGCGCGCGCGTGTGTGTGTACAATAGAGAGAGAGAGAGAGAGAGAGAGAGAGAGAGAGAGAGAGAGAGAGAGAGAGAGAGAGAGAGAGAGAGAGAGAGAGAGAGAGAGAGAGAGAGAGAGAGAGAGAGAGAGAGAGAGAGAGAGAGAGAGAGAGAGAGAGAGAGAGAGAGAGAAGAAATAATGTTTTACGCCCTCTTTGGCCTTTCGGCCATGTGGGGCTGAGAGAGAGAGAGATCGCGAGTTGAAAACCTAAATAGCTTGTATTTTATAGGGACATAGTTGCATTGTATTGAAATTGTTTTATTTGCCCTCTACTTCATTCCAAAATTGGGAGGTATTGTGATGTTTGTAGCTTCTTTGTTGTTGCTTTGTTTCTGTCCTCACAGTACTCTGAAAACCGCTGCAGAAAATCTCCTAAAAAAGTTGCACGCAAAACACCGGCCAGGCCCCCTTCTCCAGGCCCATATAATAAGAGGGGTGGGGCAGACATGCCCCCCCCCCCCCCCCCCCCCCCAATGAAGCTGGGAGAATACGAATACGAATACGAATGTTTTTATTGAGGGTAAAACAGATAAGCTGGGTAGCTTTTTTACACTATTGCCCTCAAGCAAATAAACAACAATTAATGAAGAAAATTATTAACAGAAACGTAAAAATAAGAACAACAAAACCGGCAACAATAGTGACAAAAATATACAAGTAATATAATACAACATGGCCAAAAAAACCCACCTCCCAGTCTCTACCCTCCCCCCGCACTCACACCCACAAGCACCCCCCACATACCCCACCCCCACAAACCTATGCACACATACATACATACACATTCTTATATTATGTACATGTACATGTATATCAATTCACATAAATCTTAAATGTTCTACACCTTGTAATATCATTTGAATGTATATATAAACACGATTAAACGTGTATTGTGAACATATGTATTGTTATTCGAAAGTTAAAATAAGACAAAACAGACTTAAAATTGGTCCATCAAGTACTGATTTATGATAATGCCTTTAAGATGACAAGCTCTGTTTTTGTTTTATGTGGTTAGGCATATCAAAGATACTATCTTTGGGCATATCGTTCCACAATTTTGCTCCTGAGTGGACTAATGAGGACATGAATAGATTTGTTCTAGGTCTAGGGGTACGAATAATCGACTTCCCACGAATGTTATTTACTGGGAATTTTTTTGGCAGATAATATGGTAATTTATTCATAATTTTATGCATAAACACAGCTTTGCTATGTTTACATCACATAATAAAAAGGCGTGTGTGTGTGTGTGTGTGTGTGTGTGTGTGAAACACAAAACGGGCCTTATAACTCCGCCGTTTTTCGACCGAATCGCTTCAAATTTGCTATGAGCCCTAACGGGGCGATGGCAACGGCAACCGCCAGGCGGCCGTGTCATTTGCGCGGTTCGGCAAATGGTGTGGGGTGTGGTGGGGGCTGTTCAGGGGTGGGGCGATGGTTGGGGGGGTGGGGGGTGTTCACGGAGAAGAATGAATGCATTTTTTCTTTTAGTTGTGGGTCCCCAGATTTATTAAAACGGACCTACAATGGTTGAACCACAGATTAAGAACCTCTCTGGTTGAACTAAGTAGGCTTTCAGTTCGTTTTTGTTTTTAGTCCTTTGCCGATCTACGATCGCAAAGGAGTATGTTTTCGTTCGGGTTTGTTTCCTTTGTTTGTTTGTTGTTCTTTTCTGTCTGTCCCATGGATCTCCCGAACCGCTTGACCGAATCGCTTCAAATTTTGTGTGGTGGTGTGTCCCCATGAGAGGAAGGCATCCGCGCAAAACTTTTCGCCGCCCTGACCTTGACCTTGGCGTATGACCTTGAAAACAGAAAATCGTTAAGGGGCCATAACTTCCACACCGCAGGTCCTAGAGTCTTGAAACTTGGCAAGTAGGTACTTTCGCTTATGGCCGTTCTGATGATGGCGTACCAATGCAGGTCAAGGTCAAGGTCAGGGAGATCGGTATGCCTTGAAAGTGGTAGGGGTCTAATAATTGGATTTTTCTGTCCCACGCATATCTCCCGAATTGCTTCACCGAATCGTTTCCAATTTTGTGTGGTGGCGTATCAGCATCCGCGCATAAAGTATCGCCTTCATGACCTTCACCTTGGCGTATGACCTTGAAAACCGAAAATATTTAAGGGGCTATAACGTCCACACCGTTGGTCTTAGGGACTTCAAACTTGGCATGTAGGTACTTTGGCTTATGGTTGTTCTGATGATTGCATACCGATCAAGGTCAAGGTCAAGGTCATGGAGATCGGTAGGCCTTGAAAGTGGTAGGGGTCTAAAAATTGGGTTTTCAGCCACAAAACTAACAATATAATATTTCGCGGACCCGGCGAAACTGGTACTCAGCGTTACCGGTACTTGGCGTTACCTGTACTAGGCGTTACCGGTACTAGGCGTTACCAGTACGGGGCGTTGCGCTAGTTTGAGATGAAAAGGCAGAATATCTAATTTCTTATAGTCACATGAATCAAGGGAGAATGATTTTAATAGAATAAGTTTAAGGGATCACGATACTGTGAAGTGGTTTTAAACAATTTTCACTTGCTAAGTCCCAACATGTTGACACATATAGTCCATGTCTGTTTGAATATATGCATGAAAAAAGAGAGTCCGGGAATGCTGGTCTAGAAAGTGCTTAATTCGATTCAATTGAAATGTTTTTTGTGATAGTTTCTCAGTTGGACAGAAGTGAAACATGCTTTGACCACGAGAGATTATTATTAATAGTAAGACCTAACAGCTTATATAGAAATTTACTTATTCCAATTCCTTATTTAATATATTTAGCTTACATAAATTAGTCTTTATATTTTGGCGATTTTGCCTAGTTGTAACCAGCATAAATTTGGATTTCTGTGGATGAATGGCCATATGATTCAACTCCGTACGTCCAAGAAACCAATTTATCAATAGCTTGTTGTAAGGAAGCACATAAAACGTCATTATTTTTATTGTTGTTGTGTATACTTGTGTCGTCTGCGAAACGTTCGCAGGAGGACTTAACATGCAGCGGTAGGTCGTTAATATATATTGAAAACAATATTGGGCTTAAAACAGAGCCTTGAGGCTCGGAGACAGATCGGAGACAGAGAAGATCGGAGACAGAGAAGACTACGATGAATCTTGAGTAACTGCCTGTCTTCTGTCGCTAAGGAAAGACGTTATTAGCTTTATACCTTTATTACTTAAGCCATACATAAAAAGTTTTCTGGTGAGAAGTTTATGGTCTATAGTATCAAATGCTTTAGCAAAATCGATAAAAAAAATTACGCCAGTAAACAAATCATTATTTATGTTAGAATGCCATTTCTTAGTGAGATTACTTAACATAGTATGACAAGAATGGTTTTGTCTAAGACCGTTTTGATTTGGGTGAAATAAATCATACTGACTAAAGTGGGATTGAATATTATTTTTAATGTATTTTTCTAGCGGCTTTGATAATATAGATAGAATGGATATTGGGCGATAGTTTGAGGGATCAGATGTATCCCCTGACTTAAAAATTGGAATAACTTTAGAGTTCGTTAATGCTTGTGGGAAAGTACATTTATCAATACAAATTAAGGTTAAGGATTCGGAAATAATTGGAGCAGCTATTTTTAAGAGTTTAACAGTTCCATCTAATCCTCGGCAAGTCGACTGCTTTAATGTACTGAGTTCTGTGAAAACCTCATGAACACTCATAAATGGGATGTTAAAGGAGTTGTTTATTTGCTTTGAGTCACAGAAGCATTTAAGTTTGTTTAAATCATTTAAATGTGTTTTATCAGTTACTATTGTCCTTTCAGCAACAGTTCTAAAATGTTGATTTAGGTTTTCAGCGGGTATTTTAGAACCCTGATTAGTATAAGATGACACTATTTTCCCCGACAATTGGTTAATAGCCTTCCAAATGCTTTTTGAATTTTGTTTAGAGGAAATAAGTCACTGAAATATTTTTTCTTGGCCTTTCTTTTCATTGTTATTTTATTCCGTTTTTGTCTAAACTGATCATCTTTCCCTGTCGTTAGTAACACATTTTCACGATTTTTTAATTCTGCGCCTATCTCTTCTTTTAACCAAGGAGGCTTTTCAGTTAATTTAACACGTTTAGTTGTGAGTGGTGCATGCTTATTTAAAACCGGAAGAAAGATATTGTACCACTCCATAAGAGCATCATCAGGGTCAGTGAATTGATATATACTTGAAAAAATAATATTGCATAAGTCCCTAACAAAATCTCCTTCAACAAATTTATTATAATTACGATAGTGTATGGTTTTATGAAATAACCGGGGTATCTTGACACCCTTTGCGGACCATGTTAGACAGACTGGATAGTGGTCACTGAGACCATAGCATATGTACTGATATTTATAATGCATTAGTAGGATTGGTTATATAAATGTGATCAATTAACGTTTGTGACTGTGATAATACCCTTGTTGGTGTCTTTATAAGTTGAGTTAGATTGCATAATTCATAGGTTTGTTTCCATCTATTGTTTGTTTTTTGTAAATCAATGTTAAAGTCCCCCAGAAGAACGACTTCCAAGGAATGATTATAAACATCTTCCATCATCAGTTCGAAACGATCGAACCATTCAACACGTTCCTCTGGGTTCCTATATAAGAAAGCAACAAAAAATGGTTTACTACTTTTGAACTGAATCTGTAACCATATACACTCAATCTTATACTTATCAAATAAATGAACCTGTTTATAATTAATTGAGTTATGTACATATGTTATAATTCCTGTTTCTATTTTTTCTGAAGCATCACGTCTAACGATACTGTAACCTGGAATTGATATGATATTATCTGATACATCACTTGATAAACGTGATTCAGATAAACCAAACTATAAATGAAAATAATTATTTGGGTTGGATAGTATACTAGGTAAATCCGATATTTTGTTTATCAAATGAGACGTATTTACATATCCTATTTTTAAACCATTCTTACTCAACCATTGCTGAGAACCACAATGTTTGTCCATAGTACGAAAACAAACAAACTTATAATATTATGAACTTATATCAACAGAAAAATATTTAATTTGGGTCATGCACTTGCACTCACACAGTTATACTAGTTATTTACAGAAAAAAAGCAGAAGCGTCACAATATGAATTTCTGCTACAAACGTTCGTTCAACAAAACAAACCCCAAAGCAGATATGAAGGATCAGAGCAGACAAACCATAAATAATTTCCAGGGACAAGCAAGAGCAACAATGCCTTTACATCAATCAATGTCCCTGTCCGAGCTTTGGCTCACAACACAAACTGCATCATTTCACTCACACAATTCAATAAACATAAAAAACATGATGCAAGGCAAACAGACAGGTAGCATATGTTGGAAAGATTACATTTTATATACTTTTATGCAACCTTTCAATTTTTCACACACAAAAATCATTTCACTCACACATTTCAATAAACACCAAAAACATGCAAGGCAAGCAGACAGGTAGCATATCTTGGAAACATTACATTTGATATACTTTTATGCAACCTTTCAATTTTTCACACAATCATCTATCTATCTCAAACACGCAAGATTAAAAAAGGCTAATATTTATGAATAACGATTATAATTTATTTAACCATTCAATGTTGACCAGAGTGATAGGCCAGCTGAAATGCTAAGTTTATTAGCTGTTGAGCGTACTGGCCCACGTTTGGTGCCCATCTAGCATTATCATGAGCAGGGCCTACCAATGGCATTGTGACTGGAACACCTGGCCCCTGGAATAACCCTTGAAAAAGCTGTCTTCTGCGAGGGTCAAGAGGAGGGTAAGGGTTTGGGTCTTGATACACTGGGTAAGGCCAGGGGCATAGGAATTTCTGGGCCCCCAAATAGGAAATGGGTGTTGGATATTAGGAAAGCAGGAAAACATATCAGCAGGAGGAATCTGACCTTCATTTTGACAGGACTGGCTGACTTGAGGGGGAAAACTAGATTCTCTCTGTCTGGCAGGAGAGAGAGAGAGAGAGAGAGAGAGAGAGAGAGAGAGAGAGAGAGAGAGAGAGAGAGAGAGAGAGAGAGAGAGAGAGAGAGAGAGATTGAGAGAGAGAGAGAGAGAGAGAGAGAGAGAGAGAGAGAGATTGATTGATTGATTGATTGAATTTTATTTATAGAGGGTAATAGAGTAAGCAATAACATGCTTTTTTTTTTACATCCAGCCCTCTGGACAAAATACATATATAAAAGTAGAAAATGAAAAACGAAAATAAACACATACAAGAGAGAGAGAGAGAGAGAGAGAGAGAGAGAGAGAGAGAGAGAGAGAGAGAGAGAGAGAGAGAGAGAGAGAGAGAGAGAGAGAGAGAGAGAGAGAGAGAGAGAGAGAGAGAGAGAGAGAGAGAGAGAAACGGAGACAGAGAGAGAGAGAGAGAGAGAGAGAGAGAGAGAGAGAGAGAGAGAGAGAGAGAGAGAGAGAGAGAGAGAGAGAGAGAGAGAGAGAAGGTTGTGGAAGTGGCGGGATGGTAGCAGAATTGGGGAGCAACTGATTTTTTTAAATTTTACAAATGTCACAGGGAGCACGTGGGGAAGGGGGCAGAAGATATGGATAAGATACCGATGTTACACGTTTTTAAATGTTACATAATTGGTAGAACTTGTTTGGTATGCTGATTAGAGGAAGTTACAAGCACATAACTTCCAGAAGGTGGGGGAAGTATTTTTTACAAAAGACCCCCCGGTATCCCCACTGGGAGAGTTCATACAATGTTTAATACGCTTTCGGCAGAGCTAATATGTGCTAATTCATGCAAACTAATCTAAGCCAATATGTAAGCCAATATCATATATTTGACTAAAGAATTCCAATAAATAGGAAATATTTCAAGTTCGCCATACACAAGGTCATTGGGTGTACGTCTATCAACATTTACGAACTTTTTCATTGCAAGTAATGGCACCTTTTCAATTTCATGCCAATAAACAAATCCCCAAATTCCAGCTCCATATTGGACTATATATTGGTTGAACCTGTGCATCAAATATAACTTAAACAACAATTTAACAGAATTATTATCAAATGTATACAGAACTTTTAATATGTCCCAAACAGCTCTTTTTCCTTTACTAACATTGCAAGTTCTCGACAAGCAAAAGTAAAACTAAGCGGTTTTGTAGAAAACTGCAAACCGAAATATTTGTAAGCGTTAACAATTTATTTCAGAGTTTCCATAAAACCACCTTTCCCACCTAGCTAGATACCCACCTTTCCGAAATACTATAATATTTGTCTTATCCATGTTTACTTTTAATTCTAATCTGTTTGCAGCCTTAGTATAAATTATTTAACTGTGTTTGTAAGCCAATTATAGCTTTTGATAACAGCACGTACAATATCATCAGCAAATAATAAGATGAATATTTTTATTAAATCAAAACTTATACCATGTTTTACCATTTTGATTAATTTCTAAGGCTAATTCATTGATAAATAAAGAAAAAGTACTGGACTACAAACGTCCCCCTGTTTAACCCCCTTTGCACAGTTAATATATATATATAATCACTAAATTTAGCCCCACATCTTATTTTAGCTTTAACATCTTCATACATACTCTTCAGACACTTATACAACTTACCTTTAATACAATACCATTTTAAAGCAAAACAGGCCATACAACTTTCTAGATTTTGAATCAAAAGCCTTTTCAAAATCAATCTTAGTTCTTACAAATTGAGAGAGAGAGAGAGAGAGAGAGAGAGAGAGAGAGAGAGAGAGAGAGAGAGAGAGAGAGAGAGAGAGAGAGAGAGAATTTAAAACTTCTTCTTCTTCCGATTGGGGATGCTTATCCTGCCCCACGCCCAAAGTCTTCGTTTAGACGGCTATTGGCGCACTGGATGCATATGCTATGTAAGTTCGTGTCATCCATTCCACTGGCAAACTTGCAAGCTTGGAGGCATTTTCAGATTGCTTTATATATTAGCCATCTACTTCATACCAGAATGGCGAGGTTTTGTGGTGGTTTTTTAATTTTTACCTTCTTTGCTGTTGTTTTGCTTCTGTCCTCACAATATCACGGGAACTGCAGCAGAGAATCTCTCCGTTTTCTATTTGTATTTTTACAGTTGCTGTGTGTATAGCTGCACATTCCGGAAACGTTTTGCCATAAGATGTCTGCTACAAAACGAAGTAGGCATAGGCAAAAGAGTAGTCAAAAAAGTTTACTGTGTGGATCATGGCTTTCCGCGGAAAGCAGGACGATCCAGAACACCCTCTATGCCAACATGTATGTATACAGTATGGTGTCTCATAGTTTGTGTTAGTTTTTGGTGGAAGTAATAAACTTTAATCGATGTTTCATTTGTTTGTACACTAAACTCTAAACTGACTAAAGTAAAGTTCAGCGTTTTCAAGTCTATTTTTGGGATCATTTGTAATCAGTATAATATTATGCTCCTAATGGGCAAAGTGCAGCATAAACACCTTTTTGTTTGTTAACATCCACCCCTGAATTTGTTTAGTGGGCTGTTATGTGAATATTACCCTGAACTTGTTACATTGTTACTATATCATATGTTAGGCCACTAGTAACTTGTGCATGAAGCCTTCATAGTGTGTGTGTGAGTGTGAGTGTGTGTGTGTGTGTGTGTGTGTGTGTGTGTGTGTGTGAGAGAGAGAGAGAGACTGACTGACTCTTCTTGCACATGTGCAGTGTGTGTGTGTGTGTGTGTGAGCAAAGGCGGAGACAGAAGTTTAGTGGGTAAAATAGAACAAAGTTTTGTTCACGGTAAGTAATGTACAGTGGAACCTCCCTTATAAGACCATAAAAGAAATCACCCCAAATACTTACAAATAAGGGCAATGTCTCAGAGAAGTAGGAGGGAATCTTATATTATAATGGGGGGGGGGGGGGGGGGGGGGGGGGGGGGGGGGGGGGGGGGGGGGGGGGGGGGGTCTTATTGGCCACTGCAGCAACCATGTTTGGTAGAGTGAATGCCCTTGGTAGAACAGAAAGCTACAGGTCTGCATTATCGACGCCAGCTAGTTGCGATTTCATTGGATAACGGCAAGCGACCATTTTGTCTTGACTTTTTAATTTCTAATTCTAACCCTAACCCAAACCCTAATCCTAACCCTATCCCTTTCCCTGGCGTTCTTTCCCAACCCTATCCCTATCTAACCCTATCCCGAGATGGAGACAGGGATAGGAGTAGCAGTGAGTTCACAACTTGAACAAAATAATCATTGGCGTCGATACTGCAGATAGCTTGCTCTCTTGGTAGATGCTTGAGCTCCCTTCAAACAATGGCATAACTGTCACCAATAATAATAATAATGATATAATAATTAATATTAATAATAATTAACATTTATAGCACCTAATCTTAAAAAAGCCCCAAGCACTTACAATAATCATTGAATAAACCAGCAAGCAATATAAATAAATAAACGACAAAAATATATTATACACACACGCACACACACACGCACTAATCACAGACACACGCACGCACTAAACAGACACACACACACACGCACATGCACACACACACACACACGAACGCACCACACGCGCACACACACGCACACACACACACACGCAACACGCACCATGCACGCACAAACAACACGCATGCACACAAACACATGCGGATGGAAGGGGCACAGTACTTTGAAAAGAAATATAGCAGGCTATGATTTGAAAAGAGTAGTTTTGAGAGAAGACTTAAATGAAGAAAGGGAGTTGGCAGAACGGAGAGGTAAAGGGAGTCTATTCCAAGTGGAGGGGGCCTGGAAATAGAGCGTTCGCCAAGGGTCTTGGTGCGGTAACGAGGGATCTGGAGGAGAGAAGTGTCAGAAGAGGAGCGTAACTGTCTAAGAGGTGTGTAAAGGTTCAGAAGATCAGTGAGATAAGAAGGAGCCAGACCATTCAGGGATTTGTAACAGAGCAGAGAGAGCTTGTATTTGATACACCTTCCGACAGGAAGCCAGTGAAGAGATTCAAGCATTGGGGTAGAGTGAGAGAATTTGGAACACCTCAGTACAAGGCGAGGTGTATGCACTAACCTTATTTGAGGCCACTAAATGGCTGCCTTTGGAAAGATTGAATGCCCTTTTCAGTACTGACCAACAAGGGCTTCACTCTCACTGTCAAGGGTGTTAATAACCCTAGTTGCAGTGGCCAATAAGGGAGATCCCACTGTAATAATAATTAATATGTCAATTAAAAAAACACTAAAGCTAGCACAATTTTATTTTAAAAAAACTTTTATATTATTTTTTCTGTTCCAACAGGACTACGTGGAAACAACCTTTGCAGCAGTAGGATCCTTTTCTCCCGTGACTGCTACAGTACATGTTGGTAAGTAGATCTATCTTTGTTGTAAATTCAACCTTTTTAATATGTATCATCTGGGTGTCCAAGGAAATTATTACTGTGTACAGATATCTTTTCTACATGACCGAAGTCCCCAGTTATTACACACAACAGAACCATCAAAAAGATGATGGTGGTTGTCTACTGCAAGAAGAAGAAAACCACTGAATTCAGTCTATGTTTTACAAGTTTATGGTTTAATGAGAATTTGAAGTTTTATTAAACATCAGCTCCATCAATAGGACAAAGAGACCAATGACAAAGGTCTCTGATTTTTGTTACGATTGATTAATTAGTACATGGTGTTGCTGATATTTTTCCTGAAAGTATTGCTCCCTAACTCTTCATGACTTATTTTTCATTATTTGTTTTCAAAACCTAATTGAATGGCCTGTTCTGGAGTGTTGTAATGGAAAGCAACTGGTCATTGCCATGTGAGTTAATGAGTATTGAGAAAGATGATTGAATTTGAAGCTGACACTAATAAATTATAGTTTAATTACCCTGAGTCTTTGTGTGGCAGATGAACCACAGATTGCGTTCAATCCTGCAAGGGCCTCCTCATTTTCTCATGTTGAAACTGGAGACTCTGGGGTATGTAAATGTGTGTGTGTGTGTGTCCATACATGTGAGAAATGGGTGGGTCGATTGTGTGTGTGTGTGCGTGAGTTTGTGAACTGTTTAGTTTATTGTAAGTAAACCAAGACAGTGTGTACTATGCATAAATACACTTACAACTGTTTACCATCATGTGTGCATACAGTGTATTTATGAATGTGCAATGCATGAATAGTCACATGGTTTTGGATAGACTATAGACAAGATGGATAAGAATGTGTGTCTTTCTGAAGATAAAATGTAAACTAACATGCTATAATATGCTCTGATATTTAATATGCTCAACTCCAGTCTTTTGTTTAGTTTTAACAGTCTAAATGGTACATAATAATGTGCTATAAATACTAACATTTCTTAATTTCGCACTTCCTTAAATACATATTTTGCATACCAAAATATTCACAAATTTCTAATCAAGGAAATTGACATTGACAAGGGAATTATCTCTTCTTGTTGATAGGTTGTTATACTTTTGAAACTGACACATGTACGAAAAGTAATTATGCTTTGGTTGAAAAAAAAAGCCTAGAGAACAAATATAAAAACAACCATGAAAACAGTGTTAGATAAGAAACGTTATCAGTTGTTTCAACAATGCAATGATAACAGTACCAATGCAGTCAAAAGGACATGGTTTAGACCGAGAATTGTTAATGTTCATTTGCCGCTGTTTATTGTGTGGAAGCATCTTTGAAATGACTAATGTCACCATTAAGAAAATACATCAAAATTTCAGTTGGCACTAGTAGAAAAGATACAAAACAAAAGAAGATAGACATTATAACTACCACTATCTATCACTATCTTCAAGCTGCTTATTGAAGAAGGCAATGTACCATTAACTCTTAGTAACTGACTAAATAAATAGTAATGAAAGGCTTTTGCAGGCAATGTTGATGTGTCAGAGAAAGTGGCTTGTGTGTACCAGGAACTGTGCTGGCTGGCATAATATTCTGCAAGGTCATTTACATACTGACAGGGCATGATACACACTCACTGCTAATCATGGCCAACTTGAGTCATTGAAAAGAGGGGGGGTACTAGATATACTGATGTCATGCTGACAAGAGGCATAAATGCACCTGAATTTCTCGCTGAGTTGCTGACTTAGACAGTCATGTACCGAGGATCAAAAAGTGATAGGACAAACTGTCCTGAGACGAGAGAAATCCATAGGACAATGTCCTGGCTATTTGTCCTGACAGGGGAGAACACAATAGGGCATTTTCAATTTTAATAGCTCTACACACATACAATATACAGTCAGTCATGACCAATGTGGTTCTTTAGATGGATTATTAGCTACAGATGAGATGTGGAGGAGTACACATGGCACAATAATGAATAATTTGCTGATGGAGTTGGCTGTGTAGGTATCCAGCATGAGTTCTCTGCAAGTGCCAAGGAGCCCGTCTCACCACAGGACAGGCTCCAATCTGTCCAGTAACTCCCTGTACATTGAGGAGGAAGAGGAGGCAAGCTGCACTTATTTCTCTCTGATTGTCGGGTGAAAGTCAGAAGGTACTATCACACATGGAACAAAGATAGCTTCTGGCTTTCACCCAACAAATTTTGTTTTTTGTACTTACTGGCATCTAATTTTTAGCTGGTTTAGGGAAATATTTTTACGCAGTTTGCTTTTTGCCAAGGTAAGAGAATGTGTGCCATATATTGCTTTGTAACTTGATGTAACTTGTTATGTTTGAAGTTTGGCTGATATGTTTCAGACAGTTTTATCAATTGTTAATGAACATTTAAAAACATAAATTATCAGTAAAACTGAGAGCAACTCAGTAAGCTGAGAAATGTAGATTTTTAAAAAAACTATTCAGTACTCAGTTATGTTGAAATGATAGTTTGAACAAGATTTGATTGTTTTTGAAACTGTGAAGTTCTCAATATTTTGTTCTCCATAAGTCTTCTTCCACTCACTCCCTATCTTTCTTTTACTAATATAATTATAATTTAGGTATTTATATAGATGGTTTGTAATTTTTTTTTCTCAAAATGTTATAGTTCATTAAATATAAATTAACAAACAAACTAACTCTTTACTGTTTTCTGTTCTGCAGAAAAAAAAGCCAGTTTCAAACACGACTTGAGTTTTTCAGAGAATACTTTTGTACAATATCATTACTGACTGTGCAATATGTACTGCTGTATGTATTGTGTATATGGATATATAAAAAAAGGCACATGACTAATGCTAATATCTTTGGTTTAATATTTCAACCCTAACATTAACCTTGGTTTGGTGTTTATGTGTGTGTGTGCATGCATGTGTGTGCGTGTGTGTGTGTGTGTGTGCGTGTGCGTGTGCGTGTGCGTGTGTGCATATATACGTGTGTGAGTGAGTGCGCTTGTGCACTCATGCTGGTGTGCGTGCGTGCTTGGATGCATGTATGTGTATGTTGTGTGAGTGTGTGTAAAGTCAAGTCAAAGGCTAAGTCAAAAATACTTTATTAACTTGTTAGGAAAAATTACAGTGTTGTCTCGTACAAGCATATTGCAAACAAGAAAACACATTTGCATGCATTAAAAATGGAAACAAAAACGAAGGAAAAATGAACAACAAATAATGCTTCGCAAGAAGTTGGGGACATATTTAGAGTTGATATAAGTGACTATCAAAACATTAAGAACTGCCCTCTTTCCCACCACTTCTATCCTCATATTCATTTATTCACCCCCACCCCCACCCTCTCCAATTCACCCCAAAACAAGGGTCGGTATGACAGAAATCTCATTTAGTACATGGGATGCAAAGCATGCGACCCAAAAATCAAAGTATACAATGGAAGCTTGTAACAAGGAGTAGCTAATACTATCAGAGATACTTCACATACCCTTCAATCAGTTGCAGTCTACACTTCTCTAGCTACATCTATCCACACCCAAGAGTTAAGGTGACAAGCTCTTGGTTTATTTTGACTGCATATACTTCTCCCCTCTCCCAACATCCCATAAATTTCCTTACCCCTAGGCCTACTTTCACCTATTTTGAGTCCCTTCCCGTTCCCAACATTTCATGTGCCTCCCTCCTCCTCCCTCTCTCTCTCTCTCTCTCTCTCTCTCTCTCTCTCTCTCTCTCTCTCTCTCTCTCTCTCCTCTCTCTCTCTCTCTCTCTCTCTCTCTCTCTCTCTCTCTCTCTCCTCTCTCCTCTCTCTCCTCCTGCGCACACTCTCATCACGCACCACACACACAGACATACAAACAGACACACGCACGCACACACGCACGCACATGCACACACACACACACACACACACACACACACACACACACACACTACCGTGCAGGGTTTTGACATGACCAGATAGGCCAACCAGGCCTAAGCTAATGTATAACTTCTCATTATTTGGTCTCAGCAAAGATCTTGTTCAGAAGTTCGACTGACTTAGGGACAAAACTCACTTAATTTCTAATTGACGAATAATGCAGAACCGTCTGTCAGATGGTAATAGTTCATAGCAATGCGATAGAACATGACTTTGATCATTAGCGATCTCCCTGGCTTTTTGAACTACATGTTTTTTATGCAACAAACACAAACTGTCTTGTTTTATACCCACGATTGTGTGTGTGTGTGTGTACTTGTGTACACGTGCAAGTATCTATGCACATGCACATATAATTTTTTGTATATTATAATGCAAATGTGCAGCATCCAACAAAAAGAAGAAAAAGAGATACTCTTATTAGCCTTAAACATTTGGTTGTAGTGTTAAGCACTATCTATATCACATCCATATGCTTTTCTGATATAGCATAAACATTCATATAGTTTATTGATTATATTTAAAAAAAGTTGCAGTTGAATTTTGGAGTATTGAATCAGCTGTGTGATTGATTTTGTGGTGATGACTTTTCAGATTCAGGTGTTTGTGGAGCCACCCAACAAAAAGCTGTTTTGTCGTCTGTGTGACCGGGTGTTCACCAACCCCGTCATTGTGGAGTGTGGGGTGAGAACATGCATGGAAGAAAGAGAGGGGGAGAGAGAGAGAGGGAGAGAGATGGAGGAGGGGGGGGGAGGAGAGAAGTGGGAGGGTGGAGTGGAGCTGTTTTGTCATCTGTGTGACCGGGTGTTCACCAACCCCGTCATTGTGGAGTGTGGGGTGGGAACACGCATGGATGAAAGAGAGAGAGAGAGGGGTGGAGAGAGAGAGAGATGGAGGAGGGGGGAGGAGAGAAGTGGGAGAGGGGAGTTGAGCTGTTCTGTTGTCTGTGTGACAGAGTTTTCACCAACCCCGTCATTGTGGAGTGTGGGGTGAGAACATGCATGGAAGAAAGAGAGAGGGGGGGAGAGAGATGGAGGGAGGGGGGGGGAGGAGAGAAGTGGGAGAGGGTGGAGCTGTTCTGTTGTCTGTGTGACAGAGTTTTCACCAACCCCCATTATTGTAGAGTGTGGGTTGAGTACTTCTGTTGGAGAGAGAAGGAGGACGAACGAACGAAGAAAAATGTTTTTATTTATATGACAAGCATAAATACATTTTTTACACTCAGCCCTGGAGAGAGAGAGGAAAGGAGGGAGAGAGAGATTGGGGGTTTAGGATAGGATGTGTTTGAATGAAAGAGAACAAGACAAGTTGGGGAGTGAGTGGAAAGGAAAATATGACGCTGTGAAAGGATTGAAAAACTTTGAAACGAGAAAGTAGACGAGTAGGGAGAGGCAGATGGGGTGAGGGATTGAAGGAGGTATGAGAAGTGGAGAGAGTGAGAAGCTTGAAACTTGTTTATTGAAGGAAAAGAATAAGCACACAACGGGCTTGTTTACATCTTGCCCTCGAACAAAAGAAGAAAAACATAACTAAAACTTCCAACAATTAAAAGGAAAAAACAAATCATCATACACATTCACGCACCAATTCACTGCACCGCCCCCCCCCCCCCCCCCTTCCAACCTCGCACACAACCACAGTATTTACATGAAACTAAATAGAATTGCAACAATCAAGAGACACATGGGGGAAAAAATCAGTCTAAACAAAATACATTACGAGTATAACAGCAACATCAAAACACAAGAAATTACCCTCTTTCCGCCATCTTCTCTCTTTCTCTCTCCCCCCAAAAAACCCCCAACACAACAAAAAAAACAAAACAAAAACACAGAGCAAGAAAGACAGAGAGACAGAAGAGAGAGAGAGAGAGAGAGAGAGAGAGAGAGAGGAGAGAAGAGAGAGAGAGAGAGAGAGAGGAGAGAGAGAGAGAGAGAGAGACCGATGAGAGAGAGAGAGAGAGAGAGAGAGAGAGAGAGAGAGAGAGAGAGAGAGAGAGAGAGAGAGAGTAGAGAGAGAGAGAGAGAGAGAGAGAGAGAGAAGAGAGAGGAGAGAGAGAGAGAGAGAGAGAGAGAGAGAGAGAGAGAGAGAGAGAGAGAGAGAGAAAGGAGAGAGAGAGAGAGAGAGAGAGAGAGAGAGAGAGAGAGAGAGAGAGAGAGAGAGGAGAGAGAGAGAGAGAGAGAGAGAGAGAGAGAAAGAGAGAAGAGAGAGAGAGAGAGAGAGAGAGAGAGAGAGAGAGAGAGAGAGAGAGAGAGAGAGAGAGAGAGAGAGAGAGAGAGAGAGAGAGAGAGAGAGAGAGAGAGAGAGAGAGAGAGAGAGAGAGAGAAGAGAGAGAGAGAGAGAGAGAGAGAGAGAGAGAGAGAGAGAGAGAGAGAGAGAGAGAGAGAGAGAGAGAGAGAGAGAGAGAGAGATTAAATTACTTGTTAAATCAACTGAAACATGTGCGCTTTTGTCTTACAGCATACATACTGCAAGCGATGTGTACAGAATAGTAATGGTGAGTAAATAACTTTTGAATGTTAAATTTGTAGGTTGTGTGTGTGTTTGTGTGTGCATGCATGCATGTGTGTGTGTGTGTGTGTGTGTGTGTGTGTGTGTGTGTGTGTGTGTGTGTGTGTGTGTGTGTGTGTGTGTGTGTGTGCCTTAAGAAGGATTACATTGGAACTTAAAGTATATTATTATGTAATACCCGATTATCTGATTTCAGGTCAAAGTCAAAGTAAAAAATTCTTTATGATCTCGTTAAGAGAAATGACAGTGTGGTCTCATACTAGCACATACAAACAAGGAAACACACATTCATGCATTAAAAATGAAAACAAAACTAAGAAAAAGAAAGGACAGCCAATCATGATTTTAAAAAAGTTCGACATAATTTGAAGTCGATGCAAGCATCCTTCCCAACATATTGAAAACCACCTTCTACCCCCCACCATTTCTTTCCTTGCATTCTTTTGTCCTTCCCTCCCTACTTCACTCAAATATAAGAGTCAGTACAGCAGAGTTCTCATTTGAATGGAAAAATTGAAACATAGTAGTTCATACTTGGAGGAGAGAAAAATCTAATAAAATAATGCAAATCATGCTACACAAACATCAGTGTATACAATGGAAACATGTGTGTGTGTGTGTGTGTGTTTGACCTTAAGTTCGTGTGAGTGTTTTGTGTGTTGTCCAGCTTTTCATTTTGTTAGTATTGTTTTTATCATGATTGTAAGCGCTTAGGGCTTTTGTTAAGATTAAGCGCCCTAAATATTCATTATTATTATTATTATGTTTTCCAGTCCCCTTCTCAACATTTCATGCACTTCCCTACGCATATGCTCTCACTCCTCCCTCTCTCTCTCATACACACACACCAATACAAGTGTGTGTGTGTGTTTGCACTAGCCATTTTGGAATTGTGTGATTTGAACATTACAGTTGAATCCAGCCTAATGGGCATCTCGTTACCACAAACACCTCGTTGATCAAGACAATTTTATTCAGTCTCTTCTCTACTTATTTACTACGAAAAGAGTCTCCAATAAAATGACCACCTCACAGCTGCGGGCCGTTTCGGCCAGTCAGTTGGGAGTTGGGTGGTCAGAATTCTGAGGTTTCGACTGTACAGTACTGTGTTGATGCTGTCAGGCATGTGCCCAGTGGACGACCAGAAGCTGACGGTGGTGGTGGCCAACATTGCCGTGTCGGAGCAGATCGGAGAGATGCTCATCCACTGCCGCTACGGCTGCCAGCTGGACCCTGCCACCAACGCTTACGTCGTGGACCCCACACGCTGCCAGACCACCGTCAAACTCAGCGCGCGCAAGTATGTGAAAGGATATGATGAAGGAAGGTGGCAGAGTGGTTAAACCTTCGCCTGCCAAATTCAATGCGTGACTGTAGTGTGAGTGACCCGGTTTCGAATCCTGGCCTCCCCCTTTCTTTCTAGTTTGACAGGACAAACGAACTGAGTGTCGAGTCCTTCGGATGGGGACTTAAAGCTAGTCTGACCTGTACACCTAAAAATCCCATGGCAGTTAAAAGTCGGTAAGAGCAGGGAGAAATCCTGCGGCCTGTTATGACTAAATTGATAGCTAGTTTTGCCAGTCTGCCCCCCCCCCTCCTCACCCTGTCCCCTCCGCCCCCCAAAAAAAATGGATAGGCGTTGCGCTTCGCTCTCTCCAGGGGAGAGCAGCCTGAATTTCTCAGAGATATGTGTCTGTGACCAGAATATACTAGAGTATGCAAAAAGATGTTTTTTTGTACACTTGCCTCTTACTTAATATACTTTAGCCCATCGCACCCAGTGGATCGTAAGCTTTCAATGACACTCCGCCATTTCAGGCTGTTGTGGGCAACTCCCTCAATGCCACTCCAGCTGGTTCCCTGCCTCTCCAGTTCTCCCAGGGTTTCCCACCCCCAGCTGTCCTGTGGTTGGCCTATATTTCATTTACTTGCCTCTTGACATTGGGTTATTATTATTTGTGGCACTCGGTGAAGTTTGCTCTTTCCATCCAGCAATGGATCAACTGCCAAGCTTCGCATTTTAATTGTTGTTGTAATACCACTGTCTTTACTATGAGAAGAACTGAGTAGTTTAGGTTATTTTAGGAGTAAAAACGCATGAATGCTTTTCTCTGTGTCCATTTTTTGTATGCCTTGTGTGTTAAGAAAAGTTGTGGTCTGATCACCACTACCTAAATTGCTGAAATAATTATAATACAAATTGACAATGGTTCTCAATGCATCAAGATTGACACATGTTATCAGATCACCTAACAATAGAATATTAATGACATTTTTTTATATCTTGTGTGTGAACAAAAGCTGTGGTCTGATCATCACTACCCACATTGCTGAAATGATTGTGATGAAAACTGACAATGTTTTAATGATTGTGATGTCATCTGACAATGCGCAAAGATTGACACCTGTTGTCTTAGCTAAAATTAACAATAAAACATTAACTTCAACAACCCGGAACTTGTTGGAAAAAGAACAACAATAAAATTCATTAACATTTAAAAATATTTGATCATACTGTGAAATAAATGTCAGGATTGATTTTGTTTCCTTTCTCATGGTTTGCTCTTCTACTGTGTGTTCACTGATTCATGATATCTTGTGCCTATGCTTCACATAAACAATATGCTATGGATATATAGACACAGGTTTGTTGTTGTCATACCCTGGCTTAAAGATTGCAGGGGTCATCACAACAGCCGAAACACTTGAACACTATGGTACAAATGCACCAGCTAGGGATGAGAACATTACGTGTGTGACCGTTTTTGACTACCCCGCCACATGGGCAGCCACACTCTGACTTCGGAGGATAGACAAAGATTGACTGGGCAGGAAAATGTGTCACTGGTGAATTTTTGATTGGTTCTATGACAGGGAACATGAGGAGACCTGTGACTTCATGACTCTGCAGTGTCCCAATAACAACAACTGCCCACCTATTCTCAGAAAGGTAAGCTGCGTTGTTTCTATATCTCGCAATTTATCACCTTCCTTACCTCCATTCCCAATGATCTATCCTCAGCAGTCTCTACCATTCCTCTTTGGTTTCCCATCCATTAAAAAAGTACAGTGTATCATTACTTTTTGTTCACACATACATTTTCTGATGTGATGCTGAATTTCAGTTTTGACTCTCAAGGCTTACAAGATGTGTGCCTGTCCATTCTTTGTCACATCTAGAAGAAAGCTTTGTGATTGTAATATTGTTCAGAGAGATGGAGAAAAACAATGTCATGATCTACTATGTTTCCACAAGTCTTTTTGCCTTTAAATATTTAATATTTGAATTGTAGTTACATTTTTACTCAATAAGTTACATTTTTACTCAATAAGTTACATTTTTACTCAATAAGTTACATTTTTACTCAATAAGTTACATTGTACTTTAAATGATGATTTATTCTTTATTTATTTCCTTTAATATTTGAATAACATAATTGTAAAATAAGCTTATAATTGTTTTTGGTTCTAATATTTGTAAGTTAATTGTGTGTTAAGTTTACCTTATGATTTCTTATGTTCTCTTTTTTTCTCGTTGTCCCTATCTCTTTGTCTCTGTCTCTCCTCTCTCTCTCTCTCTCTTGCTGCTTTTGTCTGTTTGTTTGTCTATTCTCCCTCTCTTTTCTCTCTCTCTCCCTATGTTTCTCTCCTCTCTCTCTCGCACGCGCGTACAGGCTGTTTTTCTTTTGTCTGTTTGTTTGTCTATTCTCCCTCTCTTTTCTCTCTCTCTCGCTATGTCTCTCTCCTCTCTCTCTCGCACACGCGTACGGGCTGTTTTTCTTTTGTCTGTTTGTTTGTCTATTCCCCCTCTCTTTTCTCTCTCTCTCTCGCTATGTCTCTCTCCTCTCTCTCTCGCACACGCGTACGGGCTGTTTTTCTTTTGTCTGTTTGTTTGTCTATTCCCCCTCTCTTTTCTCTCTCTCTCCCTATGTCTCTCTCCTCTCTCTCTCGCACACGCGTACGGGCTGTTTTTCTTTTGTCTGTTTGTTTGTCTATTCCCCCTCTCTTTTCTCTCTCTCTCGCTATGTCTCTCTCCTCTCTCTCTCGCACACGCGTACGGGCTGTTTTTCTTTTGTCTGTTTGTTTGTCTATTCTCCCTCTCTTTTCTCTCTCTCTCGCTATGTCTCTCTCCTCTCTCTCTCGCACACGCGTACGGGCTGTTTTTCTTTTGTCTGTTTGTTTGTCTATTCCCCCTCTCTTTTCTCTCTCTCTCGCTATGTCTCTCTCCTCTCTCTCTCGCACACGCGTACGGGCTGTTTTTCTTTTGTCTGTTTGTTTGTCTATTCCCCCTCTCTTTTCTCTCTCTCTCCCTATGTCTCTCTCCTCTCTCTCTCGCACACGCGTACGGGCTGTTTTTCTTTTGTCTGTTTGTTTGTCTATTCCCCCTCTCTTCTCTGTCTCTTTCTGATATACATCTGCCCTTTGTTTGCTTGTCAGGACTTTGAGGACCACTTGAGAGTGTGCAACAACGTCAGATGTCCGTATCAAAAGTACAGGTATGGAGGAATCCATCAGTGCTGTTGAGTTTTGCCACATACATTTTCCCCACTTCTAATCTAGTGAAATGTATCATAATGGAATGTTTCGATGATGATGATGTATGTGTGTGTGTGTGTTTGCTTGCTCTTTTGTGTGTGTGTCTGAGCATATGCGTTTGTGTATGCATGCATGTGAGCGTGTGTGTGTGTATGTATTTGTGTGTGCATGCATGTGTGTGTGTGTGTGTGTGCTGTGGCTGTGTGTGTGTGGCTGTGTTTATGTTGCATGTGAGTGCGTGTATGTCTTTCGGTGTGTGTGTGTGTGTGTGCGTGTGCGTGTGCACGCATGTTTGTGCGTGTGTGTATGAGTGTGTGTGTGTGTGCGTGTATGCTTATGTGCTTAGTCATGCGTGTGTGTGTATGTGTGTGTGTGTGTGAGAGAGAGAGAGAGAGAGAGAGAGAGAGAGAGAGAGTTTTGTTGGTTTGTTTATGGCAACAGACTTTGAAGTGACTGACCTTTGTAATCATTAAAAATCAAAGCAAATTAAAATGACCAATTAAAATTGTGCTGTCTCTCTTGTCAGAAGTATATACTGTCACAGCTTTCTTTTTTTATACTCCCAGTTCTACAGTAGAGGTGTACATTGTTTCTGTGTGTTTTTCTGTCTGTAAGCTTTTGACAAATGTTTATGCAGCTTATCATTTCTCTGGTTTTCTTGTATTTAATTGCATGGGTGCTTCTCATCAGGCTAGGTGCCTCAATTCAGGTATTTTGTAGTGGCCTTTGCCTGAATTTCAGAGTGTAAAAAAACAATGAAGAGCATCCTCTCAAACTCACCTTACCATATTTTGTTTTTACCATCACTTGTTAATGTGCTTAACTTTATTCTTTGCCCCAAGAAAAGCCTGTCAAACCCCTTTAAAATAGTATTTTCCCTTCAGCTTCAGGGGGGCATATGCTCTTGACTCCCTAACAGAGATGCTGCCCTTGTACTTGCCAGAATTAAGGGACTGTGCAGCCCCTGGATTCCTGCTTTTCAGGTTTTCCAGTATTTTGTAGAAGCACCCTTGTAAATTGGCATTGACCCGTTTTCAGCTGCGATTTTGTGGGCACGCAAGAGGATTTGGAGGAGCACCTGCGGGTGTGCCGGTTCGAGGGCATGAAGGACTTTCTGCAGCGGGTGGACGAGAAGATGGGCGACCTGCAGCTGACCCTCAACCAGAAGGACCAGGAGATCGAGTTCCTGCGCTCCATGCTGGGCAAACTCTCCGAGAGGCTGGAGAGCCTGGAGAAGAGCGTGGACATGAAGCTGGGTGAGAGGGGCTGAGGGCAGTGTGGAGGCAGCCCAGTAGAGAAGGCAGAACGCTTAGTAATTTACCTGATATTATTGGAATATGTGGTATTTAAAGAAGGAGGCGTGTGCGTGGAAGATAATGCATTGAACAACATTGGAAAAATAGAATAGAGAGACTTAAACAAAACACAAAGAAAGTAAAGGTTAATTGAATTTAAGAAATTAGTACAGTCGAACCTCAGTACTGCAGCCACTCTACAGACTGACCAGAACTGTCCTTAATTGTGAGGTGGTCGCTGTATTGGAGACTCTTTTAGCAATAAATAAAAAGAGAAGAGACTGAGTAAAACTGTCAGGATTGCCGGGGTGTCCGCGATACTGAGGTGCCCGTTAGGCGAGGTTCAACTGTATTTTTTAACCATCAACGATATTCAAAAGGTATTGAAAATTGAAGCAGGTTAGTTTAATAACAAACACAGTCTTGTCTTTATGTTCTGTATCATGTATCAGCACTGTTTGTGATTGTTTTTGTGGATAGGCCTATCTGTGACTGTGCTTTAATGTGTGAAGATGGGTAAGATATTGTTAATTGCCTGACGAGGCAAGTGAGAAAAAGGTTAATGTTTACTTCTGGAATGGTCTTTCGATGACAGTGGAAATGGAAGTGAACCAGGGCAAGCTGATGAACGAAGTCATTGAAAACAGGAGGGAGTTTGGAGTGGTCAATGTGAGTTTTTTGTCGTCTTTTTCTTTTATTCTTTTTAAGTCTGCTCCTTAAGATTTTGATGCTTTGTTTTCTCGAAGCATTGTTGTGGAAACGAAAGCTTTGTTGAAGTAACACAGATGGAAAACGTGTGCCCTTTGGATAATGAAATTGTGATAAATCAGACACGAAAATACAGTGATCTCTTGATTGATGTAGAAAAGTGTGTGTATATGTGTGTGTGTGTGTGTGTGTGTGTATGTATGAGTGTGTACATGTCAGTGTTGTATGTACACCAGGAAATGTGTTTAAATTCTAAGATATATTCTGTTTTTTGCATTGGCTCAGCTTATGTGAATCTTTTATCAGTGCAGTACCATACATGAATTTGTTTTTGTATATTCAGCAATAAACCAGTCCTGTTTCGCCTATTCCTGATGAAAGACAATAAACCAGTCCTGTTTCGCCTAATCCTGATGAAAGACAAGTGTGTATTTATAAAAGGTGAACTTGGTAAGCTGTACAACCTAAAGTCAGCCTTTGTCAGGCATCCAATATTTTGTTATTGATGTTTTGAAGTTGGAGTTCAGCTTTTCTATGTTCACAGGAAGAGCTGACAAGCATCAACAACAGGATCAACCTTGGAGCCACCGCAGGAGGTTAGTATCAGCATCAACAAATGCAGCCTGACTATACATACTCCCGTGGATGGTAGGATGATGACTCAGAGGTAATACGTTCCCCTTGTAGCCAACAGGCCTGGATTGGTTTCCCAGCTGCAGCAGTTTTTATTCTGCTAGACTTTATGGTCTGTATGCTAAAGCTTTCGGATGAGATGACAGAAACCAAAGTCCCACATGCTCATGCAGTTTGTTCATGTTAAAGAACCCAATGGCAACAGAGAAGTTGTCAATTGGTCAAAAAGTATCCATTCCCACCTCCTCCCCATTCGGTCATGCATAGTCATAGGTATAAAAAAAAGACGTGAAAAAAAGATGGTGCTGCACTAGCGGTGATGTGCTCTCCAAGCTAGAGCTACCCCAAAAGTAATTCAATACAATGTAATACAATATAAATATAATACAATGCAATACAAAACAATACAATGCAATTCAAGCTTGCAGCCTAGCGGCTATAGTGCAGTTCTTTAGAACCATAGATGGAAGATTTTCCCTTTCCTTTCTAGTTGGAAATGTGTGCGTTCAGTTTTACTGGACTGAGTGTTATTCTTTTAAACTCTTGGTTGAAGTTTACTGAAAATTGATCAAATACATTTGTTTTCTGTATGTTTGTGAATATGTTTAGTATGCCAATAACAAATAACAGAAAGCATTGATGACCATACTGATGCTGTTTTGGTGATCAATGAGCTCTAACTGTTACACTAGTTCATTTTCGGTTGTTTTTATGTTTGTTTGTTTTTGCACTTTGTGTTGTGTGTGTGTGTGCATGCGTATGTGTGAGCGAGTGTTTGCTTACTTACTGGTGAATTTTCTCTATTTCAAATTTATTTTTTCAGCTTATGATCCCATCTCCATGTTCAAGTGCAAGGGCACATTTGTTGGACATCAGGTGAGAGAGAGAGAGAGAGAGAGAGAGAGAGAGAGAGAGAGAGAGAGAGAGAGAGAGAGAGAGAGAGAGAGAGAGAGAGAGACAGACAGACAGACAGACAGACAGACAGACAGACAGACAGACATAGACAGACAGACAGACAGAGATAGGGAGGTTCAGAGAGGGATGGGATAGGCATTGGGGGAAGGTGAAGGGAGTAAGATGAATATTTCTTACACACATGTTCAACTGTAGATGGTATTGTTCTTGGTGTTATTATTATTGTTTTATATTGTACATTTCATTTAGTTTATTCCTCTTTCTGCAGGGGCCTGTGTGGTGCCTCTGTGCCATGGGAGACTACTTGTTCAGCGGCTCTTCAGACAAAACTATCAAAGTGAGCTACCTTCTTTTCTTGTTACCACATAAGCTTCCTACCTCAGGGTTTATAGTGCTTTTTCTCATCTAAATTCTTGTTTAATTTTGTCTTTGTCTTGTTGTGCTACCCTTCCACTGCCATTCATCTCACCCCTTTTCTTCCGCAACATTTTTATCTGTGCTCTTTTAGCTTCAGCTGCTAATATCTGTAATTTAGCATAACAAGGTTCAGCTGCTAATATCTGTAATTTAGCATAACAAGGTTCAGCTGCTAATATATGTAATTTAGCACAACAAGGTTCAGCTGCTAATATCTGTAATTTAGCATAACAAGCTTCAGCTGCTAATATCTGTAATTTAGCATAACAAGCTTCAGCTGCTAATATCTGTAATTTAGCATAACAAGCTTCAGCTGCTAATATCTGTAATTTAGCATAACAAGGTTCAGCTGCTAATATCTGTAATTTAGCATAACAAGGTTCAGCTGCTAATATCTGTAATTTAGCATAACAAGGTTCAGCTGCTAATATCTGTAATTTAGCATAACAAGGTTCAGCTGCTGATATCAGTAACTGAATAAGTTTACCCAAACTAGTGATGCAGACATTTGTAGAGTTCATTGTAAAGAGCTTTTTTGTTCTGCAGCAGCTTTGCACAGTGGCGGTACCATAGCCGATGAGGTTTTTAACGAGACATGGTCATTGCTAGTTCAAAACTAGGATATTGTTTCAAGTCATCTTTATTATTATAGGTGTAACCTTTTAACGAATGAAGAAAAAAGACCGTTAGCTTGCAGAGAGAAAAATAAGAGTGCAAAAAGGGAAATCTTTTTGTTTCAGAGTCTTTTTTTTTTTTTTTTTTTTTTTTTAATTTTTTTATTAATGGGAATAGCAGTTGTAGCTTTTGAAGTGAAGGGCTACAGTGACAGGTGTTTTCTTTCAGGTGTGGGACATGGGTGCCTCGTACAAATGTGAGCGGACGCTGGAGGGTCACACGGGCATCGTGCTGGCCCTGTGCACCTACGGGAACAAGCTGTTCAGCGGCTCCCAGGACTGCAACATCATTGTCAGTGCTGCTTCGCTTTGCTACACACAGTTCATAGTGACATTCTTTATGTGCAAGCAAACCGTCACTTGTTTTGACCATCACCCAGCTTCCCCCTCACTTACATTGAGACCAAGTTTTTATGCTTTTTTGCAATCACTAACTTGCGCCAAAAGGATGTTATGTTTTGTTCCCACGTCTGTTGATTTGTACAAGTCTCTTCTCAGCCAGTAGTATAATGCGGACAGCTGTGCGATTTCCAAACTTCTGCCAAGTGACATTAGTCACCTCTAATTTGTCACTGACATACAGATATCTGTATTTAGAAATTGACTTTTATAAACAAACAAACAAACACACACAAAACTGGGTTGACTTTTATAAACAAACAAACACACACAAAACTGGGTTGAGTTTTGCTAAGGAGACCATTGTAAAGGTCTTGGCCTCTTCAGCTATCTTGGGCAGCTATCCTGGTGGGTGTGTCAGACTCATTCCAGCTTATCAAAGTCCATGGTTAGTGAACCCTGTTTGCTGTTTGTTTCCAGGTGTGGAATGTGGACAACTATGAGACAGTGCAGATGTTTAAGGCTCATGATAACCCTGTCTGTACGCTGGTGGCAGCCAAAAACATGGTGTTCAGCGGATCACTGAAAGTGGTCAGGGTACGTGGACCACCCTTATTTTGTAGTCGCAGCTGTATGAGAACATGAGTACCTTGAGATTGGAATAAGGGTTCTGTGTGTGTCTGTGTCTTTTCTTTTCTTTTTCTAATTCCATTGTTTTCCTTTCTATATGAGACTGTGTTTTTGTTTGGTTTAACCTCAGAATTTAAATTCAAAATTTATCAGCAGCTAAAAAGAAAAACCTAGCATTATCTTTTCTTTTTAATGTGCAAAATGTTGCATTTTAGACAAACACCAAGACTTAAAAAAAACATAGACCAATGATGGTTCTGTGTGCTTGCATTGAAGGATCCAAACATTCCCCTATAAGTACTGGTGTGTTGGCAGGTGTGGGATGTGTACACGTACGAACTGAAGAAAGAGCTGACCGGTCTGAACCACTGGGTGAGAGCGCTGGCCGCCACACAAGACCACCTGCTGAGCGGCTCCTACCAGACCATCAAGGTAAAAGCGGCCTCTTGTCTGCAGGGCTAAATGTTTGTACAGTTGTCACAAGTAGCTATGGCTCACTTTATCAACTGATGATAGTTTGCTATTTGCTGCCTTGTATTTTAGCCAATTATACTTGATAACTTCTTCAGACATAATTAGGCCTCAGCAAATTCACTTGTTGTTGTTCTTGTTGTCATACCCTGGCTTAAAAAAGACTCCAGGGATCATCCCAACAGCCGAAGCACTTGAACACTATGGTACAAATGCACCAGCTGTGTGTGACCGTGTGTGACCGTTTTTGATTACCCCACCACATGGGCAGCCACACTCTGACTTTGGAGGATTTTGGACTGATGATGTTATGCTAGGAGCTTGCCATGGCTAAAGACAATCCCCGCATAACTATGCAGAACATAGCAACATTTTGATGTAGCCTTGCTTGTTCTAGCTTATGTCGATTGGTCTGACACAGCCTTATGCCAAGGTGAAGCAAATTCAGTAAAATTAGGCATTATAAGCTATTTCTATTACTGAAGCTCAAGAAGCTGTTATACCTTTCTTCTTCGTTGTCAATTTTTGATAGTCATTTTTTATCTTTTATGAAAAGCTTTCAGTGTTGCTGTTATTTATTCTTGTTTGTATTGATCTGTAATCCTACATCGATCCTTGCTGTTGTACATTGTCCAGATGTGGGACCTCAACAGCCTGGAGTGTGTTTGTATTGATCTGTAATCCTACATCGATCCTTGCTGTTATACATTGTCCAGATGTGGGACCTCAACAGCCTGGAGTGTGTTTGTATTGATCTGTAATCCTACATCGATCCTTGCTGTTGTACATTGTCCAGATGTGGGACCTCAACAGCCTGGAGTGTGTTTGTATTGATCTGTAATCCTACATCGATCCTTGCTGTTATACATTGTCCAGATGTGGGACCTCAACAGCCTGGAGTGTGTTTGTATTGATCTGTAATCCTACATCGATCCTTGCTGTTGTACATTGTCCAGATGTGGGACCTCAACAGCCTGGAGTGTGTTTGTATTGATCTGTAATCCTACATCGATCCTTGCTGTTGTACATTGTCCAGATGTGGGACCTCAACAGCCTGGAGTGTGTTTGTATTGATCTGTAATCCTACATCGATCCTTGCTGTTATACATTGTCCAGATGTGGGACCTCAACAGCCTGGAGTGTGTTTGTATTGATCTGTAATCCTACATCGATCCTTGCTGTTGTACATTGTCCAGATGTGGGACCTCAACAGCCTGGAGTGTGTTTGTATTGATCTGTAATCCTACATCGATCCTTGCTGTTATACATTGTCCAGATGTGGGACCTCAACAGCCTGGAGTGTGTTTGTATTGATCTGTAATCCTACATCGATCCTTGCTGTTATACATTGTCCAGATGTGGGACCTCAACAGCCTGGAGTGTGTTTGTATTGATCTGTAATCCTACATCGATCCTTGCTGTTATACATTGTCCAGATGTGGGACCTCAACAGCCTGGAGTGTGTTTGTATTGATCTGTAATCCTACATCGATCCTTGCTGTTGTACATTGTCCAGATGTGGGACCTCAACAGCCTGGAGTGTGTTTGTATTGATCTGTAATCCTACATCGATCCTTGCTGTTATACATTGTCCAGATGTGGGACCTCAACAGCCTGGAGTGTGTTTGTATTGATCTGTAATCCTACATCGATCCTTGCTGTTATACATTGTCCAGATGTGGGACCTCAACAGCCTGGAGTGTGTTTGTATTGATCTGTAATCCTACATCGATCCTTGCTGTTGTACATTGTCCAGATGTGGGACCTCAACAGCCTGGAGTGTGTTTGTATTGATCTGTAATCCTACATCGATCCTTGCTGTTGTACATTGTCCAGATGTGGGACCTCAACAGCCTGGAGTGTGTTTGTATTGATCTGTAATCCTACATCGATCCTTGCTGTTGTACATTGTCCAGATGTGGGACCTCAACAGCCTGGAGTGTGTTTGTATTGATCTGTAATCCTACATCGATCCTTGCTGCTATACATTGTCCAGATGTGGGACCTCAACAGCCTGGAGTGTGTTTGTATTGATCTGTAATCCTACATCGATCCTTGCTGTTGTACATTGTCCAGATGTGGGACCTCAACAGCCTGGAGTGTGTGCGGAACCTGGAGACTTCAGGGGGAAGTGTGTACAGCATCACCATCACATCGCACCACATCCTGTGCGGAACCTACGAAAACTGCATCCATGTGAGTCACTGCACCGTATTAATGTCATTCTTTATTCTTGTTAGTGGTATTATTGTTATTAATCTGGAGACTTCAGGCATAGTTGTGTACGCTATCACACCATGTCACATGCTGTGTGGAACCTGTATGTGTGTATCTCTTTCGTGTTTGTATCTGTTTCAATTTATTATTAACATTAGAAATAATGTGTGAAAAATAAAGTTCACAAAGCGAGTTCTCTCAGCCCAAACTGCTGTATTTCTTTTAGAGATAGACTGTGTTGATGAGCAGCCCTTAAAATGAAGCCTAGCGGTTGTATCAGTTATGCGCTTTGTTGTTGCTTCACTTTATTCTGAATGCTAAAGGCATTATGTTATTCAGATTGCTCATTATGTTTTGTGCTTTATGCTGTTTGGTTGACTTTATTATATAAACTGACTATAAGGCACCATATATCACAAGGTGCACCCGCCACATTTTAACAAAAGTCTGATTTTGTATTGACAGTTAACTCAATATATTATTAGGCAAAATCTTCCATATGGAAACCCATCCGTAATTCGCTCCCCCCCCAAAAAAAAATGCTCAAAAAAATCTTGAAGTAAGAAATATGAAGGAGTGTGCACATTACATGCAGAAACCCGGCTGCATATCCCATCCGCATATTTTTTTAACTTTCTTTTACTTTATTGGCGAATTGCGGATGGGTTTTGTGTGGAAGATTTTGTAAATGTGCAAACAGCCTGAGTCATATTATTAGGTGCAACAGTCTAAGAAAAAAGAAGTATCACCTAGTAGTGACGCTACTGACTTTGAACCTGTGTGTCCTTACATGTGTCTGACTTTGAGTTTGTGTGTCCTGCCAGGTGTTTGAGTTTGTGTGTCCTGCCAGGTGTCTGACTTTGAGTTTGTGTGTCCTGCCAGGTGTTTGAGTTTGTGTGTCCTGCCAGGTGTCTGACTTTGAGTTTGTGTGTCCTGCCAGGTGTTTGAGTTTGTGTGTCCTGCCAGGTGTCTGACTTTGAGTTTGTGTGTCCTGCCAGGTGTCTGACTTTGAGTTTGTGTGTCCTTACAGGTGTCTGACTTTGAGTTTGTGTGTCCTGCCAGGTGTCTGACTTTGAGTTTGTGTGTCCTTACAGGTGTCTGACTTTGAGTTTGTGTGTCCTGCCAGGTGTCTGACTTTGAGTTTGTGTGTCCTGCCAGGTGTCTGACTTTGAGTTTGTGTGTCCTGCCAGGTGTCTGACTTTGAGTTTGTGTGTCCTTACAGGTGTCTGACTTTGAGTTTGTGTGTCCTTACAGGTGTCTGACTTTGAGTTTGTGTGTCCTGCCAGGTGTCTGACTTTGAGTTTGTGTGTCCTTACAGGTGTCTGACTTTGAGTTTGTGTGTCCTGCCAGGTGTCTGACTTTGAGTTTGTGTGTCCTGCCAGGTGTCTGACTTTGAGTTTGTGTGTCCTGCCAGGTGTCTGACTTTGAGTTTGTGTGTCCTGCCAGGTGTCTGACTTTGAGTTTGTGTGTCCTGCCAGGTGTCTGACTTTGAGTTTGTGTGTCCTTACAGGTGTCTGACTTTGAGTTTGTGTGTCCTGCCAGGTGTCTGACTTTGAGTTTGTGTGTCCTGCCAGGTGTCTGACTTTGAGTTTGTGTGTCCTGCCAGGTGTCTGACTTTGAGTTTGTGTGTCCTTACAGGTGTCTGACTTTGAGTTTGTGTGTCCTTACAGGTGTCTGACTTTGAGTTTGTGTGTCCTTACAGGTGTCTGACTTTGAGTTTGTGTGTCCTGCCAGGTGTGGGAGCTGGGCACGTACAAGCAGCTGTCCACCCTGATGGGTCACTCGGGCACGGTGTACGCCCTGGCCGCCCTGCAGACCGCCTCTGGCACCAAGGTGTTCAGCGCCTCCTACGACCGCTCCCTCAGGGTCAGTACTGCATACGCATTCTTTCCCTTCTCCTGCAGTGCCTGGTCACTGATAGTGTTAGCATTGCACACTGCTTTGACCTCTGCTACACTTCACCTCTGCTGTCCTTCATTGCTGTTGTTCTTTGTCCTTCATTGCTGTTGTCCTTCAGTGCTGTTGTCCTTTGTCTGCCATTGTCCTTCATTGCTGTTCTTTGTCCTTCATTGCTGTTGTCCTTTGTCCTTCATTGCTGTTGTCCTTTGTCCTTCATTGCTGTTGTCCTTCAGTGCTGTTGTCCTTTGTCTGCCATTGTCCTTCATTGCTGTTCTTTGTCCTTCATTGCTGTTGTCCTTTGTCCTTCATTGCTGTTGTCCTTTGTCCTTCATTGCTGTTGTCCTTCATTGCTGTTGTCCTTTGTCCTTCATTGCTGTTGTCCTTTGTCCTTCATTGCTGTTGTTCTTTGTCCTTCATTGCTGTTGTCCTTCAGTGCTTTTGTCCTTCATTGCTGTTGTTCTTTGTCCTTCATTGCTGTTGTCCTTCAGTGCTGTTGTCCTTTGTCTGCCATTGTCCATTGCTGTTCTTTGTCCTTCATTGCTGTTGTCCTTTGTCCTTCATTGCTGTTGTCCTTTGTTCTTCATTGCTGTTGTCCTTCATTGCTGTTGTCCTTTGTCCTTCATTGCTGTTGTCCTTTGTCCTTCATTGCTGTTGTCCTTCAGTGCTGTTGTCCTTTGTCCTTCATTGCTGTTGTCCTTCATTGCTGTTGTCCTTCATTGCTGTTGTCCTTTGTCCTTCATTGCTGTTGTCTTTGTCCTTCATTGCTGTTGTCCTTTGTCCTTCATTGCTGTTGTCCTTTGTCCTTCATTGCTGTTGTTCTTTGTCCTTCATTGCTGTTGTCCTTCAGTGCTGTTGTCCTTTGTCTGCCATTGTCCATTGCTGTTCTTTGTCCTTCATTGCTGTTGTCCTTTGTCCTTCATTGCTGTTGTCCTTTGTTCTTCATTGCTGTTGTCCTTCATTGCTGTTGTCCTTTGTCCTTCATTGCTGTTGTCCTTTGTCCTTCATTGCTGTTGTCCTTCATTGCTGTTGTCCTTTGTCCTTCATTGCTGTTGTCCTTCAGTGCTGTTGTCCTTTGTCCTTCATTGCTGTTGTCCTTCATTGCTGTTGTCCTTTGTCCTTCATTGCTGTTGTCCTTTGTCCTTCATTGCTGTTGTTCTTTGTCCTTCATTGCTGTTGTCCTTCAGTGCTGTTGTCCTTTGTCTGCCATTGTCCTTCATTGCTGTTCTTTGTCCTTCATTGCTGTTGTCCTTTGTCCTTCATTGCTGTTGTTCTTTGTCCTTCATTGCTGTTGTCCTTCATTGCTGTTGTCCTTTGTCCTTCATTGCTGTTGTCCTTTGTCCTTCATTGCTGTTGTCCTTTGTCCTTCATTGCTGTTGTCCTTTGTCCTTCATTGCTGTTGTCCTTTGTCCTTCATTGCTGTTGTCCTTTGTCCTTCATTGCTGTTGTCCTTTGTCCTTCATTGCTGTTGTCTTTGTCCTTCATTGCTGTTGTCCTTTGTCCTTCATTGCTGTTGTCCTTTGTCCTTCAGTGCTGTTGTCCTTCAGTGCTGTTGTCCTTCAATGCTCTTGTCCATTGTCCTTCATTGCTGTTCTTTGTCCTTCATTGCTGTTGTCCTTTGTCCTTCATTGCTGTTGTCCTTCATTGCTGTTGTCCTTTGTCCTTCATTGCTGTTGTCCTTTGTCCTTCATTGCTGTTGTCCTTCATTGCTGTTGTCCTTTGTCCTTCATTGCTGTTGTCCTTTGTCCTTCATTGCTGTTGTC
>CM065680.1:57692731-57697731 GCA_017654935.2 Phymorhynchus buccinoides
CAATGGTTTTGAAACTATGACCACTTGTTTTCGGAGCCCCCTCAGCTCACACTCTCATTGTGCTATTGGCCCCTTCAAAATGTCTTCCACTGGGTTTCTGCTGTGATGCTGGATGTTATATGGGTTTAACGCCAACAGTTTTAATATTATGGGCACTTTTATCCGGACAGACCGTCATCATGTAACAACTTCAAGGTCAAATGTAAAGGTCAAGGTCAAGTGGCTTTTAAATATCTCCAACTACATTCCTCAGATCATGGTGATCAAAACTATATATGGTTTTGTGGGTGTAAACCCAATGGTGTCCAAACTACAGCCAAAGGTAAAAAAGAGAAGTTCAAAAGTCAAGGTCAAGGTCATTAGGATAATCAATACTTTGCACCACACATGACCTTGAGGCAGTCTGCCAATCTGCCAACTTTGAAGCCTGTAGCTGAAAAAATGTGAAAGATATGGCCCAAACACCATGTTGACACCTCCAAGGTCTATGTCCTTGACCTTTACCTTGACCTTCATCAGTACCCACTATTCCAAATCATCATTAGTCAATCCACACCTGTCCCAAGTTTGAACATTGTAAGTCCAACAATATGAAAGATGTCTTTAAAAACGCCAACAGTTTTGATCTAACGCCGACAGTTTAGAAATATGGGTTTCAAGGTCAAACTTCAAGGTCAATTTCAGCACGTTTATAGGTTTTTTTTTATGGGACCATTCCTACGTTGTGATACACAACCACACAAAATTTAAAGCCATTCTGTTCACTGGTTCTTGATATACAGCTCTGGCATGAAATATATATAACAAAGAAGGGAATTTCGGTTTTGTGAGTCTTCCTTGGCGGAGGTTTGCACTGGCGGTTCAAAATTCAGGTTCTAAATAGGTTGTAATATGCTGATCAAAAATATATATGGTTATTTATAGGGGTCTATGGTTATAGAGGTCCATGGCCAACGGTTTGAGCACAATCGCCTGGGCAGACAGACACACGGACACACATTTGAGCCGATATCTATCGTAGTCATTCTTTTTGGCCCCTTTAAAGTGTCTCCCACTGCATTCCCCTGTTAATGCTGATCACGAAAATATATAGTTTTAGTGGACTAATAGTAACACTGTTAAAAGTGTGAACACATGTTTTTGGATTCCACTCAGCTCTCACTCTCACTGTGCTATTGGCCCTTCAAAATGTCTTCCACTGCATTCCCCTCTTAATGCTGATCACGAATATATATGGTTATAGTGGTGTAACACCAACAGTTTTGAAACTATGACCACTTGTTTTCAGAGCCCTCTCAGCTCTCACTCTCACTGTTGGGCCCTTCAAAATGTCTTCCACTGCATTCCCTGTTAATGCTGATCATGAATATATATGGTTATGGTTATAGTGGTGTAACGCCAACGGTTTTGAAACTATGGGCACTTTTATTTGGACAGACAGACGCACGCATGCGCACGCACGCACACGCACACGCACGCACACGCACGCACACGCACGCACACGCACACACACGCACACGCACGCACACACACACACACACACACACACACACACACACACACACACACACACACACACACACACACACACACACACAATGTTATTATATAGATTTTGTTTCTCATGGCATGTATGCGTAATACTATCACACTAAAGACATTTATGTCAAAATACAAATACTGTACAGTTTGTTTTGTACCTTGTCAATGCGTTATTTGTCACTAAATGAGTGCCACTGTTGTGTATTTGGTTATAATTTGTATGATTTTTTTCATTAATATAAACTTGCACGAGTACTGATTCTTCATTTTGTGTGTGAATTTTATGCAAGTATTAATACACAAGTGTGTTTAAGTGCTCACACACTTTCCAGACAGGACTGATTTCCATCCACTACTGACCCAGTTCCTCTTGTCTTTTATTCTTTGGGCTTGCCTCTTTTCCCCCTTTCTTTTTCTACTTAATCAAGTTGTGTAACTAAAGTAAAGTAATGTCTGGTCATCAAAGAACGAAGAAGGGAGTAGGAGGCAGACAGGTAACCTTATCTCTCTTTCTTATCTTCAATCTGACTTGATTAGTTTCCTGTGACCCCGCCCCCCCTCTCTCTCTCTCTCTCTCTCTCTCTCTCTCTCTCTCTCTCTCTCTCTCTCTCTCTCTCTCTCTCTCTCTCTCTCTCTCTCTCTCTCTCTCTCTCTCTCTCTCTCGTCTCTCTCTCTCTCTGTGCGAGAGAGAGAGAGAGAGAGAGAGAGAGAGAGAGAGAGAGAGAGAGAGAGAGAGAGAGAGAGAGAGAGAGCTCTGCTTGTTGTTGCTTCAGTTATGTCATAGTTGTTGTTCATGTTGATTTGGAAAATAAAACATTTAAACCTGAGAAAGAGAGACACAGAGAGAGAGAGAGAGAGAGAGAGAGAGAGAGAGAGAGAGAGAGAGAGAGAGAGAGAGAGAGAGAGAGAGACTATAAATTGTTCTTTCATTTTTGAATGTAGATAATGTATAATGCTGTATTTGTTGCCACTTTTTTGCATGTTTATGATTTTTTTCCTTGTCATGTTTTGCCTGAGAGCATGGTGTAAAAAAACCTGTCTCAGCTTATCCAATTTCCTTCATTAAAAAAGTTCGTATTCGTATTCTCTCTCTCTCTCTCTCTCTCTCTCTCTCTCTCTCTCTCTCTCTGAGAAATGGTTTTACTGAAGTATGGCAACAACAGAGTGTAGGGGAAATTGGACAATTTTGAACTCTTCTTAAAGCAAGGCTTATTGAACGATTTAAAGAGAACTGGTTCAATGTAATTTGCTCGAAAGAGAGGTTCGAAATATATGCCAGCTTTAAAAGAGTATTTATTATAAATGAGAATTATTTCAACTGTGAGCAGCTGCGTTGTTTCAAAATAACCTTGGTACAGTTTAGATTTTGAATGTCTCCTATCAGGATACATAAGCTTCGGCATAGATCAGATGTGTTACCTAGATATTTATTGTGTCCTCTTTGTAAGGCAGACATTGAAGATGAAAGGCATGTTTTGTTTGTGTGCAATGCATATCATGATCTTAGACTAAATTGTAGAATTCTCGAAAGTGACGATATTTCTGTTGTTATGAATGTTAATAATAATAATAATAATAATAATGATAATGACATTACATTTATATAGCGCTTTACCTCATATGAGCCCAAAGCGCTTTACAAGTGTTCAACAATAAGCAGACAACAAAAATAGTATTCAAGAATGACACATGCACATAGCAGCATACACAGACTGACACAGACACATACACACATACACACAGTGACACACACACACACCAGACCAAGACCCAAAGACGTTTGTGATGTCTTTTATGTTTTTATATTTGTCTCTTTGTACTCCCATTGTCTTGTGCTGGTTGAGAACTGTTGAGTCACTAGTATAGAGGCAGCTAAAGGAATATAGGGGAAGGTAGATTGATAGGGGCCGCATCGGGGTGGGTGGGGGTGGAAATGGGGGTGGGGTTTGTACTCCCAGCTACTCAGTTAAGGCTAGTCTTTGAAAGGGCCAATAATAAAGTGAGAGAAATAAAGGACAGACTGAACTGGGAGTACGTTTATAAGGCGTCTGCCTTCTTGTTTTGTATTCCCATTACTGTAAGAAAGGGGTAAGAAAGGGGTGTCTTGTCTCTCTCTCTCTCTCCGGAAAGTAGAGTTGTCTCTCTCTCTCTCTCTCTCTCTCTCTCTCTCTCTCTCTCTCTCTCTCTCTCTCTCTCTCTCTCTCTCTCTCTCTCTCTCTCTCTCTCTCTCTCTCTCTCTCTCTCTCTCTCTCTCTCTCTCTCTCTCTCTCTCTCTCTCTCTCTCTCTCTCTCTCTCTCTCTCTCTCTCTCTCTCTCTCTCTCTCTCTCTCTCTCTCTCTCTCTCTCTCTCTCTCTCTCAAATCTCTCTCGTCTCTCTCTCTCTCTCTCTCTCGCTCTCTCTCTCTCTCTCTCTCTCTCTCTCTCTCTCTCTCTCTCTCTCTCTCTCTCTCTCTCTCTCTCTCTCTCTCTCTCTCTCTCTCTAATCTTCTAGGTTATCAAAGCTCTCCTGTTCATCATGAAAAGAACAACCATGTTATGAAAAGCGCTCCCTGTTCATCATGAAAAGAACGACCATGTTATGAATACATAAATTAAGAATGAATTCAGCAAAATTGATTGATTGGAAATTACCATAATCTTTGGGTTTCAAAACTATGATTGCGTCACGATGAGAATGATAGTACCTTCTGGCTTTCACCTGAGGAGAATGATATCTTCTGGCTTTCACCCGAGGAGAATGATAGTACCCCCTGGCTTTCACCCGAGGAGAATAGTTAGTACCTTCTGGCTTTTACCCGAGGAGAATGATATCTTCTGGCTTTCACCCGAGGAGAATGATAGTACCCCCTGGCTTTCACCCGAGGAGAATGATAGTACCTTCTGGCTTTCACCTGAGGAGAATAGTTAGTACCTTCTGGCTTTTACCCGAGGAGAATGATAGTACCTTCTGGTACAACCCTTGAAATTATATCAACAGTCAAATTGTACCTAATATAAACAAAATACAGAGGGTTAAATGCCGGAAGGTACTATCATTCTTCCCGGGTAAAAGCCACAAGGTGCTATTAGCCTTCTTGATTCTTTTGGTGATAGAACATTCTGGCTTTGATCTGAGAAGTATGATTGTACCTTGTGGCATGGAATAATCGATATCAAGCGTCTTGTTGGCTTGCAAACACAAACTGCAGAGTAACGATGCAACTGCCACTATCTTGCGATTGTGAACATCAACCGTTACCTAGGTCCTGTCCTGCCCCCTGAAGACACGTGCAAACAAGACGCCAGTACAAAGTGGGCTCTCTTTCATTCCAACCCTTCCCGCCTGCCCCCATCTTTCAAATCAGTTTTATTTTCTTAAAGACAAACACAAAAAAACATCTTTGTAGTGGCCCAAAATATTCTTAATCGACATCTTTTATCTTTTAAAGGACAGTGTGTTCAATTAATTCATTATACTT
>CM065680.1:57707731-57820231 GCA_017654935.2 Phymorhynchus buccinoides
CTCTTTGATTTTTTTGACAGTTGCCTTTTAATATAATGATTCTCACTTATATGTAACAACCCGACCAAGGGATCGACTGTTACGAAAGTAACTACCTTTCTGGCGGTGTTGTGAAAGGAACAGGGTAGACCGATTCAGCTGATGTACTGTTTAAATAGGGCTTAACCCTTTCACCGCCAAAGTCGCATTTTAGCACCACAGTGATTATAACACCTATGTCACTAAAAGGCATCAAATTGGGGTCTATTATCCAAAGACCCTATTGTCTTAGCTTTGGGAAGTAAGGATAGACCTTGTTTTATATATGTCACAGAAGAATCCCCAATACTGCAGATGGGTTTTGTTCTCTACCCAGGTAAATTTAATGGAAATTTTTGGCTTCAATATGTCTGGCGGTGAAAGGGTTAAATCACTGCCGTGGTTGTTTAACGGGTCTTTCCTGATACTGCTGTACCTCCAGGATCGACCCATTATCTGTATCAATATAAATGTACTTGTCCCAGGTTGGAGGACGTTAAACACGTTTTGCTGTGGTTGCATTTTGGAAAACAAAACAGCAGTGTCTGTTAAAATGACACTGACCTCACAAACCAATTGTTTGCTCAATATTTGGGGATATAAAAGAAAATCACAACACTCCCCCAATATGTCATATACACACTTCGACCACCGAGCAGAGAGGGTCACCTTTGAGAGAGACTTATGCAGAGGACGATTTTTCAACTCTAATCTCTTACCACAGTACGGCGGCCGTCTGAGCAGAAGAGAGGACATCTCAACATTCTTGGACCCCTTCTGCCAGCACCGCCGCACGACAACGATAGCTTTTCCCAGCGTGACGTCACATTCCATGCGGCTGTCCAACGTTGGATCACCAATTCGTTGAGCTTGCTCCGAACACAGGTCTCTGAGGAGGATCAGGACCACTTTCTTCGAGGACTGTCTTCCACCTCTGCCTCCACCAACGACGTCTTTTCCTGTCACCTCTTCACGTCGTTGGATTTGATTCTCTCGTAAGCATAAATAGGGCACTAAGGTTTTGTTTTTTTCATTTGTTTTTGCAGTTCGATGTTTTATTCGTCTGCATAGATGTTAGGGTTGTAGGACGTGCCACAAAAGTGGTATCCCTGGGAGGACTGCGCTGGCCACCCGAGCCCTTGCACAGCAGCTCTCCCAGGTAGTAGGGACTAGGACTCTAGCTAGCTAGTTTTTCACTGATTTTTACATTTACCTCTTTCCTCACTATCTTTTTTTTCGGCTTTCAAGTCGTTCTTGCCGGTCTGTCAGAGCCCCCCACTCGTAGGCTTTTTGCCGGTGGGTACGGTCTTCATAGAATAGCTTCTGTAGGGTAGTTCCATCTTCTTTAGGTTGTTTTGTTTTTGCCAGCCTCCTAAATTGTTGGAGGAGCTTGTGTGCAAGCCTAACAACTAAAATAGTTCAGAGTAAGTCTTTCTAAAAAACATAGGAATCTAGGTGCTTCTATCTTTAAATCAATCTACCCTTCCTCCTCAAAAGAGATAGAAACAATGTAAAATGTAATAATATAAAGTATAAATTTGATAAAAGAAAGTAAAAACCTGTTAAAGCAAAGTATAACCTTTAAACTAAGTTTAAAAAGATTAAGAAATAATAGTAGAAACAAATAGAAAAACTTCATAAAAAACGTCTGTTTTACAAAAAATTTCATAACATTTAAAATCCAAATTAATCTGGTAAAAGTCGAAGTAATATTGAGCCCTTGGGAGCTCTATAGGCTTAAAATATTATAAAACTAATAATTGGAATAGATATTTTCTCTATATCAAAGTTAAAATTATAAACTAGACTAATTACGGTGGTGGCCATTTGCTTACTCCCGGAGCTCTCATTAGTGTGCCGGGAGTGGTTTTTTGTCATAACCAGAACATTGTTATGACATTAGTCAGTTGAAAGCCAGTGGACATTTGATTGGTTCTCGCGGGAGACAAAACATTTTGATTGGTTCCCGCGGGAGACAGAATTTAACTCTTCTGGCTTTTATACAGCCAGAGAAGCAATCTTTGTCTTTGGGCCAAGAGGAGGGATTTACACTCTTTTTTTTCTCTAGTCCATATAGGATAAAAGTCCCACCATGACGTGTAGCATGGAAGATATTGAAAAGCTACTAAATATGTCGGACATAAGCTCCGAAGACTCCATCTTTTGTGCAAATAAGGTGTTTCACACTGCTCCAACCTCAAAAGAGGATGTAATCACGAGCGTTTCGGACACCCCAAACAAAAAAAGAAAAAAGAGAAAATCAAGAAAATCAAAAGAGATCGAAAATGAAAGTCTCAGTTCAGAGGAAAACCAACCTCAAGAAAAGAAAAACAGAGAAGAATTCAGAACGATGGAGGGAGTGAGGAACTTAGTTCCCCTTCCCCTAACTCCAAACATCACTATTTTGGACTCTGTAAACCAAGAAAAGGAGACCTCTAAGGCACCCTCCCCTAGTCAAATAGAAAAATCCCCAATCGAGGTTGAATCCATCAGGGACACCACTGAAAAACAAAACAATAACGTTGAAAAGACTGTCTCTCAGAAGACAAGTGAAAAGGACAACACAGATCTTGATTCAGAGGAAACAGATGATGAGGGGGACTTCGTCCAAGTCAAAAATCGACGAAGACGCCCCCCCTCTCATCTCACAAACCAAGCTCCCCCAGTATATTTGGAGTTCCCAGTGATCCTGGAGGATGTGGGCACTGGCACTGCCTCCTTCAGGTCGCTGGGACCCACAACAAATCTTAAACTTTTCCGTAGTAACGTGGGGGACATTCTTAGTCAGAGGCCTCTATCAGGAAACAGATGGCTGATTGGCTGCACATCAGCCAAACAACAACAAAAACTGGCCAACATGACGACTATAGCAGCTATCAACATTAAATGCTCAATACCTGAGGCTACCACTGAGGGAGTTGTGAGACCAATCCCCTTAGAGGAAGACCTTGATGCTCTCCTCAGATATATTCCAGAAGCCAAAGCAATACTTAGACTAAAGAACAGAGACAGCACGGAATCCCGAGCTATCAAAATTACTTTTCGAAAACCCATTTTGCCTGCGCTGGTCAGGATCGATGCCCAGGAGTTCCCTGTGGCCCCATACGTCGCACCAGTGCGACGGTGCCGCAGGTGTGCACGATATGGGCACGGTCCAGGCCAGTGCAGAACAAAAATCGAAATTTGTACCAGGTGCTCCGCCCCTGGACACTCATCAAAAGATTGTAACAATAACCCAAACTGTATCAACTGTGGCGGCGGACATTCCGCTGCCTACCAAGGCTGCCCTCAGTACCAGTTGAGACTGAGGGCAAACAGAATAAGGGGAGAGGCGTTCCTTCCCTACAGTGAAGCCATCAGACGAGCAAAACATGACATCCAAACAGAAAAAGAAGAAGAAGAAAACAAGCCAAAGCCACATCCACCCATTGTAGATCACTCCTGGAGAATCCAAACTACCCCAAGCCATAAACCCCTTGTTTCGTATGCCGATAAACTGAAAGGAAAAAAACAGACAGTCTCTGTGAAAGAAAATACAAACACTGAGCTTCCAATTTCGGAAGAACAATTCATGGAAGAATCTTCTTCCCCCACAATAAAGGAAAAAACAAAGAAAAAAAGGATCAGAAAAAGATCTCACAGAAAACATTCTGAAAAAAACTCGGAAAGAATTACAGAAGAAAAAGTGGAACAGATGATTTCACAACAACTGGAAAAAATGACCAAAACAATCATGACGACAATAACTAAACATATGGACGACACACTGACAAAACAAACTTATACAACAACCTCTCAACTTGTTAATCTTAATATCCCTAAAGAAGAAAATAAATCTCTAACTGAATCCTTCATAACCCGTATCCTACGAAGTCTGGCACAAGCCAGAACTTCTAACCAACCAAAATCTCTGATCGAGGACTTGTCCTCTCTAATAACTGAATCAGAGAATTTTCCTACTGACCCTAAAAATGCAATGAATATCATGCAACTTGCCGAGATTGCCTGTGGTGCCTCCCCAGCTCCACAGGGTGTAAGACACAGACTGGGTTCGCAGAGAGCGAAACCCAAAGCTCTTCCTTAATATTCATATTAAACTAGTCAGGCTTAAATACTAATTTTACTCTCAGATTTCATCATGACATCAGGGGCGGGGGAGTCTTTGTTGCTACCCCCCCCTGGGATCAGATGGAACACATATTATTTATAACATTGGTGGCCTCTGACGGTATGTTCCCCTATTCATAAATAACTTTATATAAAATACTGATTTTTCACTAGATTTCACCTAGTTAAATAACTAAATATCACATATGGTCAGATTAGACCAAAATATACATATAACAAACTAGATTTTAATAGTAACTTTTAATATAACTATGGAACCTCAACAGTTATAAACTTGTCCTTTTTATCAAATTTTAACTTATTTCACTTACTAAACCATTTTAAAGACATAGATTTTAATAAAACAATCTTAAAGCTATGGGGTTGAGTCCCATAGCTTGACTAGAGTAGTACATAAAATTTTAACATAAGTTTTATAAATTCACACATGTGAAAATAATATTATACTTTGTCCTATGGACAAGATTAAAACCAATTAAATACTTGTTAAAACTTTCACATAGATTAAAAAACGCAACTTAGTTATAAATTAAATCTTAAAAACAATAATGTTACTTGTAAAAAGTTTAAACATTTTGTTTGTAAAAGTTGTGTACATAATAACAATGTACATACTAATAGCCTTGTGGCCAAGTAAATTTTTGATAGTTTGCCTTTGTATCAAATAAATTTATAATTGAAAACCTTCAGGTAACTATTAGTTGTATTTGGTCCCAAGGGACCAAAACCTAATAGGATAACCTTATATAAAATAAATGTACATATAGAAAAAAGAAATAAAAGAATATCTTTTATCTATTTTTTAACTGTATATTATCTTGAAAACAGGCTTTTGCCTGACAGGAATTTTAATATTAAAAGCTCTTGCCGAGCATAAACACGGATTGTTTTTATCCAATTGCTCAGTTGAGCCTAAAATGCATGAATTTTAACTGTAGCCCTGGGGTTTTTTAATCAGACCTCCTCCAATCTGTCAGATTTAAAAAAAGCAAACAGCTAAATATCTTTTAAAAATTAAATATTTTATCACAAACTTAAATTTTATATTCTTCAGCTTGCGCTATTAAAATAAATAAAAAATTCTTTATAAACTTTGATAAAATAAAATAAATAACTTCTTCTTTTTTAAATTTCATCTCATAAAACTTAAAATCCATCTTTTTTTCTAGGATCTTTATAAATTAAAATGCCTCAAATAGTCTGTTGACTCAGAGGGCGTAAAATCTCTATTTTTCTCTCTCCCCCAATATGTGCCAGGAGACGCTAATCATTTCCCTAACATTTAACGAAGCTGTTTTAAGAAACATGAAGGTTTTCCCCCCACGATGAATGACAAGGATCACCTTGTTTTCGTGAAGGAACGAACGGGAGTAAAGAAGAAGAAAAACTCTCGGGATTGACGAACTCCTGTATAGAGTGGATTTGTCTCTATTTCGATACAGGTGTCAATATTTTTTTTAAATATTATTATCAAAATCCGTTTATGTTGGTTTGTCTGTAAATATAATCGCATGGAACTGGTTTCGGCGAAAATGGTTCAAGGGTCAGATATTTCATTCTAAATGACTCAACCTGAATGTAGGCTTTCATTTGGACACAGGATTCAAACATTTCTATGTTGTATGTGTTATTTAGCAGGATGATTGACATGTTATAAGCGCGTTGGTATGAAATTTTGTGGATATGTAAGACTGCATGTTATATAACGCCCATTACATATTAAAATTTGAAATTAACCGAGACCATTATTATAAAGAGACCATTGAATCATACTTCTCACTATCTCAGTCCGCCTACATTTCCCACTCTGGATGTTGTACCCCCTCTCCCCCTCCATATCTGTACACCCCCTCTACTCCTTCAACCCTATCCTCCGTTCTTTCAAAACACACGCACGCATGCACGACCGACCCGACCCCCCCCCCCCCCCCACACACACACACACACACTACCTGTCATGTTTTCTGAAATGGTTTTGACATTAATCCAGAATAGAAAATACCACGACAAAACATAGTTATTTTGCCTGCGTGTCAGGCTCCCCTTTATTCTTTTCACTCCCAGTTTCTTGTTGCAATGTGTGCGCACGCGTATGTGTGTGTATGTGTGCGTGCATGTGTGTGTGTGGGGAGGGGGGGAGGGCAGGTAGGGAGTGGGGCAAGAGGGTTGAATAAAAGAAAAGGCACAACATTGCTGCAACTTTTGAAACAATCATTACGGAAAATTACACGCAGCAAGAAAAACCAAGGCGACCCTCCCACAATGCCATTCATACATTCGCTAATGTAAACAAATATTATCGTGGACCCACTTTGATGTTTTAGGATTGTGATGAATTCGATTCATGAAAGATTACAATAGCGTGTTTTGACCCCAAACGTTTTGGACATCGGCACGGTTTTTTAAAGCTACTCATTTGGAGACGATCCTTCTTTGAGGTGCTCAAACGTGTCACAGTTTCATTGTTATTACTCATTGGTAACTGGACAAAACATCTCATTTACAAGTGGGTTCAGAATTTCAGAGAACACGGGGAAGCGACAAGTGTTTTTTGGTCTGTTTACCAATAATCATATAGTAAAAAGCCAAGTGTCCGTCCGTGTGTGTGTTTGTGTGTGTGTGTGTATGTGTCTGTCTGTCTGAAACACAAAACGGGCCTTATAACTCCGCCAGTTTTCGACCGAATCGCTTCAAATTTGCTGTGAGCCCTAACGGGGCGATGGCAACGGCAACCGAGGTGGCCGTGTCATTTGCGCGGTTTTGCAAATGCGCAAAACGCGCATCCGCCGGCCTTTCGGCGCCCGTATCTCCGGTATTTCTTGACCGATTGCCTTCAAATTTGGCAGATATATGACCGTGGACGGTGACTATCAATGTGCCAAACCGGAAGCGAATCGATTACTTAGGCGCATAACAGCAGCATGATGCAAAACGGGCCTTATAACTCCGCCGTTTTGCAACTGAATCGCGTCAAATTTGCTGTCAGGCTTGCTGTGGCCGGGGCAAAGCCTGGCAGCAAATTTGAAGAAAATCGGGAGAGCGCGTCACTCTCACAGCAGCGCCAACGGGAAACGGGGCCTTATAACTCTGCCGTTTCTTAACGAAATCGCTTCAAATTTGCTGTACTCAGCGTTACCAGTACTTGGCGTTACCGTTACTAGGCGTTACCGTTACTAGAGACAGCGCATCACTCTCAGAGCAGCGCCAGCGCGAAACGGGGCCTTATAACTCCGCCTTTTCTTATCCGAATCGTTTTAAATTTGCTGTACTCAGCATTACCAGTACTTGGCGTTACCGTTTCTAGACGTTACCGTTGCTAGGGAGAGCGCATCACTCTCAGAGCAGTATCAATGGGAAACGGGGCCTTATAACTCCACCGTTTCTTAACCAAATCGCTTCAAATTTGCTGTACTCAGCATTACCAGTACTTGGCATTACCGTTACTAGGCGTTACCGTTACTAGGCGTTACTGGTACTCGGCGTTGCGCTAGTCATACATAAATTATATGTATATTATATTATAAATCATACACAGATGAACAAGAAATAAACGAAATCATGAACGAATGACAATGACATTGTCAAAAAATAATGTAAATTTTGAGTCATATTAAAATGCTCAGCCCTCCCTAAATTTAGGGAAGGGAAACGAGTCAATATCGACAACCGCATTCATAATATTCGTAATTTGCACATGCAGCAGCGATGGGGGAAAAACCCCAAACAACCCACATTCTGAATGTTTCTGTACCAGTGCGCGGTATTCTCTCCAGTCTCCCTGGCGCTATTCATTTTACACCGTCAGTCCAACCAGGGATTCTGCGGCTGTCAACACTCGTGAAACGTGAGAACTAGGCATTATATGCAACCAGGGAAGTTAAAATGGGAGTTAACTCACTCTAAAGTAACGTGCCATGAACGTCGATGATAGTACCCGGCATTTTCTTTCTCTCCCACAGGGAGTTGAGAAAGTACATATATGCACTTGCACTTCTTTACAGGCCATTTACACTTGCCTATTTTACCGGTCTCAGACATGTTTGAAAGCGGTTCTGCGCATTTACATTACACAGCGGTTTCGGACCTGCTAGCCATGGCCATGTCTGAGACCGGTTTCGGTCTGTTTGGATGCCAGACATCTCTGGAATGTGCCTCCTCCCTTACCGTTTCGCGGGAAATTTCTCAGAGCAGTGCAGGCCTATATTGTTTTCCCTTTTCTTTTCTTTCACGATAATGGACAACGAAACTTTCAGGGCCAGGCCTAGCTAGCATTATTGGCTTGTAAGTTGATAACTAGGAGGCTATACAATGGTGGACAGAAAGAAGACAAAAGTAACAAGGGCGTCGCCGAGCGGCAGACATGTCCGTCATCAGCAATGCCACGCACTTGCGACACCCCGTAGAGTGTCACATTCTGACACAAAGTTGGAAGGGATTCTGTCTTCTAGTTCACGAGATACAGCTTGAAGAAGAAACATATAGCGCAAAGAAGGAAATTTCGGTTTTCAAGGTCACACGTCAAGGTCAAGGTCAGCATGGTGATAATTTATGCTCAGATGTTTTCTTCTCTAGGGTATACAGTACCACACACAATCTGAAGCGCTTCTGTCAAGTACAAATGTGGAAAATATGACTTAAAACCCAATGTGTAGACCCCTACCACTTTCAAGGCTTACCGATCGCCCGGACCGTGACCTTGACCTTGATCGGTATGCCACCATCAGAACGGGCATAAGCCAAAGTACCTTCATGCCAAATTTGAAGACTCTAACACTAACGGTGTGGGAGTTATGGCCCCTGAAATATTTTCGGTTTTCAAGGTCGTACGCCAAGGTCAAGGTCACGACGGCAAAATGGTTTGCGCGGATGCCTTCCTCTCATGGTGACACACCAGCACACAAAATTTGACGTGATTCGGTCAACCCGTTCGAAAGATATCCTTGGGACAGACAGAAGGAGAAAAAATGACCCGATTTTCAGGCTCCAGCGATCTTTTTGACCTTGACCTTGACCTTGATCGGCATGCCATCATCAAAACGGGCATAAGCCAAACCACCTTCATACCAGTTTCAACATCCTATGTTGATCGGTGCCCGATATATGGCTAAAAATAGATTTTCGGTTTTCAAGGTCGTACGTCAAGGTCAAGGTCACGACGGCAAAATGGTTTGCGCGGATCTCTTCCTATTAAGGTGGCACACCTTCACACAAAATTTGACGCGATTCGGTCAAGCGGTTCGGGAGATATTCTTGGGTACAGACAGAAAACAAAACAAAAAAACAAACAAACAAAAAACAAACAGACAAACCAGCCCATCGCAAAGTCCGATCACCTTCGGTGACGGACAACTATTCAACGTTATAAGTAACACTAATAGCTCAAGAGGAAAGCACAGCAAAACAATCTGTTAATTTACCCCTTCCTTTCCTCCCCTCATCTTTAAAATATAAAGACAGAAAATGAAGAAAAAACAACAACTCATCAATTAATTAAAAGCAAAACAAATAAAACAAAAATAAATCCGGGCATTATGAAAAGCTTGTGGAATTTTGATGCAATCTACAATTCGTAGGTCTGACGAAAGACTGAGGCTGCTCATAACAATTATCTCATAGTTAGGCATTGCTTTACTGCCAGTGCCCATCGACAGTAAGAAAGCTTTAGTGAAAATCAATGCTAAGCCTATCCAAAGGATCAATGCCTGGTCAAAGGATCTCAACCCGTTTGCGTGTTTAGCATAACTCAAGTCATGTCAGCAAGCGATTTTTTAACGAGTAAAAAATGAGTTTACATGGTACGAGATACAGAAATAAGCGTAAGCCATATTGAAGAAAATAGGACCAGCCCATAAGCGTGAAAACACATGCATGGTACCCATGGCACTATAAGGGAACATTCCTTTCATCAGCGATAAGATTAGGCCTAAAAAGAAACAGCCGTGACGTTCTAAAAAAAAAATGGCTGTGATTCAGGCGCACAAGCTGACCTTTGGTTTGACCAAAAAAATTTCATATTTTTTCTTGCATGCTTAAACATTCTTCCGTTGCATTCACAACTTAAGAGTGTTGCATCCTTTGTTAAAGACTAAGGTATGTGACAAAGGGTGCTTTTTACATAAACTAGCAATCGCCCCGTGGCAGTTAACTCCCGTGGCAGTTTTAACCCCATGGCAGTTTTAACCCTGTGGCAGCTATCTCCTCCCTACACCTACACCTACCCCCTCCCCACATTTACTTGCTCCGGGACTTATCTGCCACTCGGAGACACACTTGTTTGCTATTGTGGCTTTCAACAGACAGCCAGTCTCAAACACACGAAAGTGAAACTTTCGGTTTTACATTTCCTGGCGACACACTTGTTTGCTATTGTGACTTTCAACAGACAGCCAGTCTCAAACACACGAAAGTGAAACTTTCGGTTTTACATTTCCAAGAAGAAGGCAGCATTTCACCTTCCAAGAAAATGTGTAAGGTCTTTCATTTCAGGGGGGGGGAGGGGGCACATCTTGACCAATCGCAGAAAGAGTGTTTCATAATCATTTTCACTTTGACCTCGCGCACGCAGAGAGAGAGAGAGAGAGAGAGAGAGAGAGTGTGTGTGTAGTACTTCTTCTTCTTCTTCGTCTTCTAAGTTCTTGTTCTTCGGTCGTTCAGGCATGTTTCTGTCAATTACGAACGTAGATGCATCATGCTGCTGTTATGCGCCTAAGTAAGAATAATTAGGCCCAGCATGTCTGACTTTGGGTAGAGGAAATCTTTTTGAAAGTATTTCTTGACAAAAGGCAGGAGAATTTCTGTCAATTACGAACGTAGATGCATCATGCTGCTGTTATGCACCTAAGTAAGAATAATTAGGCCCAGCATATCTGACTTTGGCTAGAGGAAATCTTTTTGAAAGTATTTCTTGAAAAAAGGCAGGAGAATGGACCGGAAAGGCAGAACGATAGTAGATAACAGCATGCAAAGGGAAAGGCAGAATGAAAGAGACTGACAGATTAGAGGTAGTTATAAAGCACATAACTTCCAGAAGGTGGGGGAACTATTTGTACGGAAGACCCTCCCCCCTCCCAGTATCCCTAGGGGAGGGAAGCTTGCTGCGTTCTACTCCCACCCCCAGCGCGTGTTTATGAACGGATGGTGTTGAAATTTTGCACGACGATAGTCACTATCCCTGGTCACGCATGTTCCAAATCTCGAGTCAATGTCGGGTCTGGTTACGCCGCGGTTTGTAAAAACGTGAAGCGGCCTGTCGGCGCCCGTATTTCCGGCATTTCTGAATCGATTCGCTTCCGGTTTGGCACACGGATAGTCCCCGGCCCCTGTCATCTTCCTGCCAAATTCGAAGGCAATCGGCCCAGAAATGCCGGAGACACGGGCCCCGAGAGGGTGGCGGATGCGCGTTTCGCGCATTTGCGAAACCGCGCAAATGATACGGCCGCCACGGTTGCCGTTGCCATCGCCCCGTTAGGGCTCACAGCAAATTTGAAGCGATTCGGTCGAAAAACGGCGGAGTTATAAGGCCCGTTTCGTGTTTCAGACACACAGACACACACACACACACACACACACACACACACACACACACACTTGGCTTATTACTATATGATGATGTTCTACGATATTTTTTATTATGTCACAAACTGGATTATGTTCTCAACAAATTTGACCAAAGAGTTGCTTGGCCTTTATTTCTTGCATTCAAGAAAACTTAGGCCTTATTTGTGAGTTTCTATTTATTGCGGATGTATCATTGCTGAAAATTGGCCAAATGTACCAGACTACACCACAGATTTGGTAGAATCTACAACAAACCTCATCTTACCAGACGATACAAGATTCGTTTGTTTTATACAATTAATTCATATCAGGTGTTCATGACCAAGATATGAATACCCACAACGATGTTTATTGCTCCTGTAAAACTGTGCTTTTTCTAATGATTAAAGCGAAACGTCTGCAAAACTAGAGCCTTTTGTTATCCGTAGAAATGCTGTCTACAAAATTGTGCCTGTTTTCTATTCATAGTAGTTTCGCCATTGCAGCATTGTGGGGTGCGTTTTTTCATGGCTTTTCGTTTGCGGACTCTGCAAAATTGTGTCTTTTTTTGCTGTTTGTTTAATCGTGTGTGAGATAATAAGAGATCCGCCTCTGCTGTGAAGATTCAAAGTGGATGTCGTTGCAGTGTGATCTGTGCACCGGTCAGTTTGCCTTCTCCCCACTCCACGCCACCCTCTGCATTTCAGACTACTTGCTAACTTTTCAAAATGCTGTAAAAAAAATCTTGTTTGCGTATTGAGGTCTTTGCTTGTTTGTCTTTTGTTTTGTCTCTTCTTCTGTTGTATCGAGGACCCTCCAATATTTCATCTTTCGTTCGGTCCCTCTGTCAGTCTCTGGCGGTTGCTTCTCTCTCTCTCTCTCTCTCTCTCTCTCTCTCTCTCTCTCTCTCTCTCTCTCTCTCTCTCTCTCTCTCTCTCTCTCTCTCTCTCTCTCTCTCTCTCTCTCTCTCTCTCTCTCTCTCTCTCTCTCTCTCTCTCTCTCTCTCTCTCTCTCTCTCTCTCTCTCTCTCTCTCTCTCTCTCTCTCTCTCTCTCTCTCTCTCTCTCTCTCTCTCTCTCTCTCTCTCTCTCTCTCTCTCTCTCTCTCTCTCTCTCTCTCTCTCTCTCTCTCTCTCTCTCTCTCTCTCTCTCTCTCTCTCTCTCTCTCTCTCTCTCTCTCTCTCTCTCTCTCTCTCTCTCTCTCTCTCTCTCTCTCTCTCTCTCTCTCTCTCTCTCTCTCTCTCTCTCTCCTCTCTCTCTCTCTCTCTCTCTCTTTTAATGTCATTTTCCGTTCAGGGTCATATCCTCGAGAATGGTCGAAGGCCATCATCATTCCTATACATAAGAAGGGTGACAAAGAAAATGTAGACAATTATAGAGGAATATCTTTATTAAGCATTATATCAAAATGTTATACGTCCATTTTAAATACTAGATTGTACAAATGGTTAGAAGATAATGACATGATTTCTGACAATCAAGCAGGTTTTCGCAGAGGGTATTCGACAGTTGACCAGATATTTAATTTATATGCAATTGTTCAAAAGTGTTTACAGAGAAAAGGTAGAAAATTATATGTAGCTTTCGTTGATTTTAAAAAAGCGTTCGATTCTGTACGTCATAATAAACTGCTGGAATGTTTACAAAATCATGGTGTTAAATGAAATTTTTTAGTATCTCTGAAATCAATGTACCAGTCTCTTCTTTCATGTGTACGTGCAAATTATAAGATGTCAGATTTATTCGAATGTCCAATAGGAGTAAGACAAGGCTGTGTTATGAGCTCTACATTGTTTTCAGTCTTCATAGTAGCCCATATGAATATAGGTGGTAAGCATGGTTTTCAGATGTTACCGGGCATTATGGAATTGTTTATTTTGTTGTTTGCTGATGACGTTGCTTTGTTGTCTACAACCCCAAATGGCCTACAGAACCAGTTAAATATTTTACACAAATGTTGTACTGATATGAAATTAAATGTTAATGTAGATAAAACTAAAATAATGGTTTTCAGAAAAGGTGGTTTTTTGGGTCGAAATGAGCAATGGTTCTTTGATGGTAAAAAACTGGATGTTGTTAATAGTTACTGTTATCTTGGATTTAACTTCACTACAATGCTTAGCAACAAAAGGGGTACAGAACATTTGGTAGCAAAAGGTAAGAAAGCAGTGATTCAATTAAATAAAGCTTTTCAAAGGTACAAGGAAATGTCTGCAGCTATATATTTTAAAATATTTGATGTTAAAATACAGCCCATACTACTGTACTCATCTGAAATTTGGGGCCTTAATAAATTAGATCATTTAGAAAAAATTCACATGTTAGCTTGCAAACGATTTTTATGTGTTCCATTAAGAACTCCGAACAAGATGATCTATGGTGATTTAGGAAGATACCCTTTGTATGTAAATTCTTATATATCTGCTATCAGATACTGGTGTAGACTTTTGCATATGAATAATGACAGATTAACCTATAAAGCTTACCGCATGCTTCTGCAGCTTGATGAATCTGGAAGACAGTATTGGGTATCTAATGTAAGGGAAATTTTATGTTTAACAGGTTATAATTTTGTATGGCTACAACAAGATGTTGGTAATGTAAAATTGTTCCTTTGTGATCTTAAACAAAGACTTGTTGATATTTATATACAGGAATGGACAGGTACTATTAGGGACAGGGAAAGGTTTGAAAATTATAGAAAATTTAAGTTAATTTTTGAGAAAGAAAGGTATATTTTGAATATGGATGCATACTGTTTCCGTGTGGCTATTACTCAAGCACGATTGAATGTATTACCTATAAACAATAACGTACATCGTTACAGCAGCCGTGATCAAGATAGAAACTGCCCTTTCTGCAAGACAAACGTTGAGAATGAATTTCACGTTTTGTTTGAATGTGTAAAATATACTGATCTTAGGGTTAAGTTTTTGCAAGGTTGTAAAAGTGCATCTGTTTTTAAGTTATTGGAAGCATCCAATAATAACAATATGTACAAGCTATCCAGGTATATCTTTCATGCTATGAAAAGAAGGAAGAAGTTAATGTAATTTGATCTTTGTTATATGGTAAGTTGCATGACTTAGAAATATTATTCATCACGTAGCTAAAAACATAACTGTGGACAAGTTAATATTTGTTTTCAAGTAATGGTTGTGGTTTCTTCAATACAATATTTTGTATGTGAACCTTTGTAAGAAGTAAGCTTCGAAACTATGATATTGCAATTTTGAAGGAAACAAAAGAAAAAAAAAGAAAGTAATATTGCACTGCTCATACTTAAAATAGCATTACTGATGTGCATTTTCTTTTCTTTTCTCTTTAAATATTGCGCTACACATACTTAGATAGTATTAGCGATGTGCGATTGTTTTTGTTTTTTGTTGTTGTGTTTTTTCCCTTTACCCTGCCGGTTGTATTGTGGTCTATGGCCAAAGTGCAATAAACCAGTTCAGTGTTCAGTGTTCTCTCTCTCTCTCTCTCTCTCTCTCTCTCTCTCTCTCTCTCTCTCTCTCTCTCTCTCTCTCTCTCTCTCTCTCTCTCTCTCTCTTATCTCGTTTTAGTTGATCAAAACGTAGTAAATACCGCATTCTGAGCATATTCTGAGCATATTCCTTGTAGGTTATCATCCTTTCTGTACATATCTTTGAATGACAATTTGCTCAATTCTAACCCTCTATGGTACAGTGCTGTGTATGTTGATTCAAGTTGAGTTATCGCTATAGTTTGTGTTGAGTCATTAATGCTCTTTGGCATTACCTACCTTTACAACTTTGAGTGTCTATGCATAGTGTCACCTTGTATCTCTAATCAGATGCTTGCTTATGACCGTTTGGTTGATAGAATCATTGACCACTCTGCTGATGGTTTATCTGGTAAATTGGTTCATTAATGATGGTTTGTTGAATTAGTTTGGTGCATTTATTATCAGTGGCTGATTGATGTGGGACTGCTTACTTGTTCTGATTATTTATTAATTAATAATGGATGATTGGTTGTTTGATAGTTTAATAGTTTGGTGTATTTGTAATCGACTTGTTCTGGCTAACTGATTGTTTAGCCATCTGTTTCATCGACTCAATATCATATTGGATTATTTGTTGTTGTTTTTCTCTTTAATTTACCTATTTATTTATATCTGTTTATTTATTTACTTACTAATTTGTTTATTTTTGCTTAAATGTTTAAATCCACAAGAATTTGTGTTATTTTCTAGTTTTTGATGCAAATGTTATGTGTCTTTATAACCCCCTCCCCCAGCCTCCCTATGATACGGGCAGAAGGCCTAGTCATTAAAATTGTTTGAATTAAAATTGTTTGAATTAAAATTGTTTGAAATGAAATGAATCTCTCTCTCTCTCTCTCTCTCTCTCTCTCTCTCTCTCTCTCTCTCTCTCTCTCTCTCTCTCTCTCTCTCTCTCTCGGCTGCAACATACCTCTCTCTCTCTCTCTCTCTCTCTCTCTCTCTCTCTCTCTCTCTCTCTCTCTCTCTCTCTCTCTCTCTCTCTCTCTCTCTCGGCTGCAACATACCTTTGGTATCTCCGATAAAGCTCTTTCATGGTTCCGTTCATACCTTTGTGGTCGTACTCAGGTTGTCTCTGTTAATGGCTTATCTTCTCACTCAGCTGATCTGGAGTATGGAGTTCCCCAGGGTTCTGTTCTGGGCCCCATTCTCTTCGTTCTTTACACATAACCTATTTCTAACATTGCTACTCACCATGGCATCTCCCACCACTGCTTTTCTGATGACAACCAGGTTTACAAGTCTGACGATATCTCTCAGCTTCCTTTTATCATTGAACGAACTCAATCATGCATTTCTGACATCAAGGCTTGGATGACTGACAAGAAACTCCAACTTAACAACGACAAGACTGAAATTATTTTCATTGTCCCTAAGAGACTTTTGTCTACAAACTCGCTCCCTAGTTTTATCCAACTAGAGAACTCTCTCATTCAGACTTCTGTAAGCGTTCGCAATCTTGGCTTCACACTGGACCAAACATTATCTTTTCAAACTCAAATTTCCTCTGTCTGTCGTGCTTGCTATCCGGAACTCCGTCGCATTGCTTCTGTTCGTCATCTTCTCTCTGAAGACGCCACCAAAATCTGCCTTTGTTCTCTCTCGCTTAGACTACTGCAATTCCCTTCTTGCTGTTTGCCCATAAAATCTCCTCGCTAAATTGCAGAAAATTCAGAACAATGCTGCTCGCCTTGTACTGAGGTGTTCCAAATTCTCTCACTCTACCCCAATGCTTGAATCTCTTCACTGGCTTCCTGTCGGAAGGTGTATCGAATACAAGCTCTCTCTGCTCTGTTACAAATCCCTGAATGGTCTGGCTACTTCTTATCTCGCTGATCTTCTGAACCTTTACACACCTCTTAGACAGTTACGCTCCTCTTCTGACACTTCTCTCCTCCAGATCCCTCGTTACCGCACCAAGACCCTTGGCGAACTCTCCTTCTCTTTCCAGGCCCCCTCCACTTGGAATAAACTCCCTTTACCTCTCCGTTCTGTCAACTCCCTTTTTTCATTTAAGTCTTCTCTCAAAACTACTCTTTTCAAATCATAGCCTGCTATATTTCTTTTCAAAGTACTGTACCCCTTCCATCCGCGCGCGTGTGTGTGTGTCTGTTTAGTGCGTGCGTGTGTCTGTGTTTAGTGCGTGCGTGTGTGTGTGCGCGCGCGCGCGTGTGTGTGCGTGCGCGTGCGTGTGTGTATATGTTTGTCGTCTATTTATATTGCTTGCTGTTTTTTTCATTTATTATTGTAAGTGCTTAGGGCTTTTTTAAGATTAGGCGCTATAAATGTTAATTATTATTATTATTATTATTATTATTATTATTATTATTTTCCCTTCTCTCGCCTCATTCTCAGTGTGTCTCTGTGTGTGTGTGTGTGTCTCTCTCTCTCTCATCTCTCTCTCTCTCTCTCTCTCTCTCTCTCTCTCTCTCTCTCTCTCTCTCTCTCTCTCTCTCACACACACACACACACACACACACACACACACACACACACACACACACACACACACACACACACACACACACACACACACACACACACACACACTCGCGCGCTAAATGAATGGGTACACATATAAGACAGTTCCACACCTCTCCCACATTACATTTTCTTCTGAATATCGTGTGTGTGTTCGTATGTATGTGCGTCCGCGTCCGTGTAAAAACAAAAATATTGGCGTGTGTGTGTGTGTAAGGGTGGGGGTGAGCGTGTGGCTATGGTAAGGATGAGCTGCGAGATAAGCCTGTGCCTGCTGAAAGTCAATTCTAAAAGAAAGCGAAACCTTTAAAGATGGTTAAAGATGTCATTAGCTTATTAACCTTGGTGTGGCTTCTTAGGGAACCTAAAAAGGTGCTTCTAATAGGCCTACCTTTCCTTGATATATTTGCCCCCCCCCCCCCCCCCCCCCCCCCCCCCCCCCCCCCCCCCCCCCCCCCCCCCCCCCCCCCCCCCCCCCCCCCCCCACCCCCCCCCCCCCCCCACCCCCCCCACCCCCCCACCCCCCCCCCCCCCCCTCCCGTTATTTTGATTTAATGATGTTACATAACATTTTTTACATAACATTCTCACATAACATGAGAACATACCATTTTCCGAAATCTGTTCTTTTCTTTATCATGATGTATCTAGCCCTGTTCCTATTGTTCAACTTGCTTTTTTCTAATAACTTTTTTTTTAATGTGTGTGCGTACGCGTGTCTATGCGTGAGCATGCAGGTTTTATTTAAATCCTTCCCCCCCCCTCCACCTTTAAATTTTTTTAAGAATCCTCTCCCATTCCTGTCTTTGTTCTTCTTTCTCGTTGTTGTATCATATGGACATTTCATTTATTTTGAAATTTTGGCTTACAAATAACCTAGAACTCAAAACAAAAAGTTCTATTAGATTTTGTCTTTGTTTCTGATTGTCACTACAGGCATACATTGAAGTCAAAATGTTGTCGTCGTACCCTGGCTAAAAGACTCCAGGGATCATCCCAACAGCCGATGCACTGAACACTATGGTACACATGCACCAGCTAGGGGTGAGAACATTACGTGTGTGACCGTTTTTGATTACCCCGCCACGTGGCCAGCCACACTCCGACTTGGAGGATAAGGTCAAAATGTTAATATCTTAACATATAATTTCTTGTTATTTATTGATTTATTTTTGAATTACGGTGCTTATGATTTGAACATGTTCCATAAAGATGGGTCATGCACTAATTTACATTTGTGTGTATTGTTTTCGGAAGATTTGCGGTCCATGCAATCTTCCAGCCCATGCAGTCTTCCAGTTATAAATTGAAATGCAGCTTGAATTTAAACTGCCCAAAAAAACAACACCCACAAAGAAAGAAAGAAAGAAAGAACCATTGAAAACATTCAGCGGGTTTACTATTTTGGGGATTTCGGTTTGGTGTTCTTATAACCCCAGAAGCCCACTAGAATTTTCTTTTTAAAAAGGGCATGCAGTGGAGAAATATTAGGCCACACAGCACATAAACTAGAGGGAAGCTATTAGCCTAATGTTTGTTTCTGACAAAAGTTCCATTTTTAATCATTGGCCATCAATAACGTAATTTGGCATCGCTGCTTTATGAACAGGCAGACTGCAATCTTAGAAACAAACAACCAAGAACAACAACCAGCTTCCCAAAGTCGTTTTTTACACAAAGACAAAACGAAAAGATCACAAAAGAGAGAGACTTTGCGGGGGTTTTAATGGGTACCCCCCCCCCCCCACACACACACACACACAAACCGAACGCCCCCCCCCCCCCCCAATAAAAAAGGAAAGAAAGACAGAACGAAGAAAGAAGAAAGAAAACTAATCAAAGACCAGACAGTCTTTTTTTTGGGGGGGTCTGATTTTTGATATTGAGCTTTAGTGCTCTAACTTTTTTCCCCCCAAATCTTTTTCTCCTTTGTTTTTCTTGCAAGTAATAATGGCTTCATTAATTCTATCATTCCATCCTATCGACTCCCCACCCCCATTTCCCTTTTTTAAACGTTGCAATATTAAGCTGTATTATTTTAATATATTTTAGAAAGCGATTTTAAAAAGAACTAAGTGAAAAACATGGCCGCGGCAAGGCAATACTTATTTTTCAAATTTGTCGTTCTTTCTTTTTGCCCTTCTTCAACGGACACCACTCTATCCCCCGCCCTCAGTCTCTAGCTGTTTACTATTTGTTTGTTTGCTTGCTTTTTGTTCAAACTTTTCTTGTTCTTTTCACTTTGTATTCACTTGAGTATTGTCCTCGAACAGTTCTTATTTCTTTCGTGTCTTTCCCAAGTCTTACGTTTACTAACTGTTGCTCCCTTTGAATACTCCTCCCTCCTTAATCAAAATTCAAACTTCGAATACTTTATTAATTTTTACTAGGATAAGAATTTAGGCTGGGCCTAGTCTTCCATTCTGTCCTTGGTTAATAATGACGAGAGAGAGAGAGAGAGGGGGAGAGAGAGGGAGAGAGAGAGAGAGAGAGAGAGAGATGGAGAGAGAGAGAGAAAGAGAGAGAGAGAGAGAGAGAAAGAAAGAGAGAGAGAGTCAGGAGTCAAGAAATGTTTAATTGTAAGGCCATACAATGGAGTGAGTGTGACAACTAACAAAAAATTGACATTACATTATTAACTTGACATTACAAAACACTACGTAAATCTGGCCTAATTTTCAAAGCTTTAAAGATAAAAACAGCCACTTTTCTTGCAACACTTTTGTTTGTACAAGAAAGTAATAACACAAATGTAAACATAAAAGAGAGAGAGAGAGAGAGAGAGAGAGAGAGAGAGAGAGAGAGAGAGAGAGAGAGAGAGAGAGAGAGAGAGAGAGTGAGTGTACGAATACAAATGTTTTATTGAAGGTAAAAAGGATAAGCTATAATAGCTTCTTTGCACCTTGCCCTCTCACCCACACACTCACACCATGCATACTAAAGGGAAAAAAACTGACATAAAAACAACCATGTTAAGAAAATGAAACAAAAATGACAAAAAGTGGCATATGAAATGGTTGAAAAAGAATCAAAATGGGAATTAAGGTAAACATGTTTTTTCAGAATAATAGTATTTTTCAAGAAGAAAAATATTACATGTATAAGTTAAGATGGGAATATGAGAGGATATATATAGAGAGGGGGGGGGGGGAGACAGAGAGAGGGGGGGGGGGGAGAAGAGAAAGGAGACATACATACATACATACATACATACATACATACATACATACATACATACATACATACATACATACATACATACATACATACATACAGGGAGACATAAGTACATAACTGTATTCTATTACAAACAAACTGTGTGCAAGGGTTAAACCTACCAAACTTCCGATTGTTTACCCGCCACCATCATTGCCATGTGTGTTTTCTGATTTCTTTCATTCCAAAATTGAGAACATTAGGAAAGAGCTTGACTTGCAGCCCACTGTTTCACACCCCCTAGGCAAAGATTTTGTAGGCTCCCCTCTTGTTGCTTTTTCGCCTGTGTCTGAGAAAGATGTCTGATGTTTTGAAAAGATCTGCCCCCAAGACGTGTGACCTTGACCCTTTACCAACCCCTTTGTTGTATGAATGTCTTGATGTTGTTGTGCCTGTCATGACTCAGATCATAAACGACTCTTTACTGAGTGGTGTTTTCCCTGACCTGTACAAAACTGCTCTTGTTAAACCCTTGATAAAGAAGCCTACCATGGATCATAATGACTTGAAAAGTTATCGGCCTGTGTCCAACTTAGCGTTTGTCTCCAAAATAATCGAGAAAATTGTCCTTGCACAATTGTCTAACCATCTGTCAGCAAACAATTTGTTCAACCCCCTCCAGTCTGCCTATCGACCTGCTCACAGCACTGAAACGGCTCTGACTAAAGTTCTTAACGATCTCCTCTTAGCTCTTGACAATGGAAAAGTGTCAGTCTTGACTCTCCTAGATCTGTCGGCAGCATTTGATACAATAGATCACACCATTCTTCTATCCCGGCTGGAACGTGTTTTTGGAATCCATTCTACAGTTCTACAGTGGTTCTCCTCATATCTAACAAATCGCTTTCAGACTGTCTTGATCAACAACTGCAGTTCAGATCCGAAGTTAATTTCTTGTGGTGTACCTCAGGGATCTGTATTGGGGCCAGTTCTCTTTGTCCTGTACACTGCTCCTCTCTCTGATGTTTTTGCTAGTCACTCTGTTATTGACCATTCCTTTGCTGATGATACCCAGCTTCAAAAATCGGCGGAACCTACCCAACTTGACAGCGCTATTCAGTCTATGGAATCCTGCCTTCATGATGTCAAATCCTGGATGACATGCAACAAATTAAAACTTAATGATGACAAAACGGAAGCTCTGATTGTTTCCTCTCAGCGTATGTCTGCAACTATATCTCTTCCAGAAACTCTTACAGTTGGCAATGCTTGTGTTCAGTTTTCTAAGTCAGCAAAGAATCTTGGAGTTACCCTCGATTCAAATCTTACAATGCATAAACAGGTTATTAATCTCATACGTTCCATCAATTATGAGCTCAGACGAATCAGTGCTGTTCGACACTTTCTGTCTGTTGCAGCCACGAAAACTCTTATTTCTGCCTTTATTCTTTCCCGCATTGACTATTGCAACTCTCTTCTCTGTGGCTGTCCTAAGTATCTCCTGCAACGTGTTCAAAAACTGCAAAACAGTGCAGCACGCCTCACTCTCAAGATTCCACGTTCTGATCATATAACACCTCATCTTCGTAACTTGCACTGGCTTCCAGTAGAGGCTAGAATCAAGTATAAAATAGCTTGCCTTTGTTTCGGTGCTGTTCACTCCTCTGGTCCCGTCTATCTCTCCGAACTAGTAACTGTCTACACACCTGCTCGCTCCCTACGTTCTTCCTCTGACTGCTGCACACTCAAGGTTCCTCGGGTCCACACGAAATCGTTTGGTGAACGATCTTTCTACTATTTAGCACCTCACTTATGGAATTCCCTCCCACAACATGTCCGCTCATCTGACTCTATTTCCGCCTTTCGCTCTGCCCTTAAAACTCACTTGTTTCGGACATATTATGATTGATTAGTGTTTGTGTGTGTGTGGGGGGGGGGGGGGGGGGGGGGGGGGGGGGGGGGGGGGGGGGGGGGGGGGGGGGTTATTGCAGGGGGGGGGGGGGGGGGGGCTTGTAAGAAATCTTGTAAAAAATGTATTTACAATTATTTTATTATTCGTATTTTGTATGTAGAATGTCTACGTCTTGTAAACTTTAAATGCTTGTAAATGAGGTAGAAGGGTATTTTTGTTTTTGCAAAATTTGTCTATTATAATTAGTCATGTAATTGGTATGTCGATGGCAGTATGATTTTATTTCAAGTTGCAGTATTGTATTCAAACTTGATTGGGAATGTGAATGTGGTCTCTATGTTTCTTAGAATGTTCATGTTGTAACTATTCTACTCTTGTATAATTAATTGTGTGTGAGTGTGTGTGCGCGCATGCATGTGTGTGTGTGTGTGTGCGTGTGTGTGTGTGTGTGTGTGTGTGTGTGTGTGTGTGTGTGTGTGTGTGTGTGAGTAAGGAAGTAAGAGAACGTTGTGTGTAAGCATCGTGCTTATTTTACTTTCTAATGATTAATTATTTGTTTGCCTTTAATGTTCTTGTTATCAATGTAAAGCGCACTGAGCTCATGTGAGAAAGAGCGCTATATAAATTCCCATTATTATTATTATTATAAGAGATTTAGAAGAATATTGGCATAAGTTGATGGCATTGATAATGCCTGTAGTAAAACTCATTAGCATTACTGATGAACAAGATTGTACATTATGTACTTGTGATAAGATTTGCGAAAGGAAAACTATGCTAGTTTTATTTTTTAGATCAATTCAGGGATGTCGCTCCACAATTTACACCTGAGAATATAAGGGATGACTTATATAGATCTGTTCTGGGGCGGGACATTATTAATTTGGTTTTGCTTCAAATTGCATAGACTTTATATTTAGTAATGAGATATTTTGGTACTAATTTATGATCTTGTACATAAGGGTACCTTTGTTTAGTAGACATATCAAATCAAATGGCAGAATGTTGAGTTCTTTATAGTCATTGGTTTCAAGAGAGGACGATTTAATGAGTTTAAGAGAGTGTTTATATAATCTTTCAACATGTCTTAGTGTGTTTTAATAGTTGAATCCCAACATGTTGGTGCATTATCAATGTCAGGTTGAATATAGGCATGGGGAAAAAGTTTACGGGTATGTTGATCCAAAAAGTGCTTTATTCTATTGAGCTGAAATACTTTTGTTGAAAACAAATTTCGACAGTATTTCTATGTGTTTTGACCAGGATAAGTTGTCAATGTATAAGCCGAGTACTTTCTTGGGCTGTCATTGATTAATAGTGAGAATAAGATAGGACTGGTTATTTTCCCTTGTCAACATTTCAATGCTTCTGATACCTTGTTACGCGTATGCGGGCTTTAACTTTTCCCCATTAATCCCTTCTTTATGTAATATATGCCAAAGTTTAGAATGCGAGATAAGATCAAAGGCTTTTCGAAAATCCTTTCAGAAAGAGAGATAGAGAGAGGGGTGGGGGTCGGGGGGTGCTGACAGACAGACAGACAAATAGACAGACAGAGATTGAGACAGACCGACAGCATAATTGACAGATAGACGCACAGAAACACTGATGGACAAAGGAAACAATATTAATAGTGACAATGGGACAATTAAAAAAAAGGCAAGAAGAATAATCTAGCACACAAGCATACAAACAAAGAAGTAAAGAATTAGTCAATCCCACAACTCAACGTTTTTTGCTGCACGCTGAAAATCAGCCTTTTGAAGTTAGCTCTTCCGATAAATCAGTATCAATTCAATGAAGACACAAAGCGAGAGATTAGGACAGGCGCAATTTGGGCCTGTTAGCACCACACTTTGGCTGCATTATATTTATTGAAAGAGCAAGAGAAAAACATCAACATTATAACAACAGTAAAACCGATCAACGCAACATTTTTATCACCCGCGGAGTTTACGGAGCGAAGGTGATATTGTTTTTGTTGTGTATGTGGCTGTGTGTGTGTGTGAGAGGGGGGGGGGGGGGTTGTTAACAGCATATCACCATGAAAGAATAAAGATAGGAAGATGAAACTTGATGTGCATGTAGGCTAGGTACTGTAGATGTGCCTTTTGGTGTCAAGGTCATGACCTTGACGCATGACCTTGAAAACTGAAAATCTATTTTTAGCCATACCTCAGGCACCAGTCAACATATGATGTTGAAACTTGGTATGAAGATGGTTTGGCTTATGCTCCTTCCGAATATTGTTGACCAATCAAGGTCAAGGTCAAGGAGATCGCTGGACACTGAAAATCGGGGGTTTGGAAAAATGGAGTTCCCAAGATAACAGCATATCACCATGAAGGAATAAGGATAGGAAGATGAAACTGGATGTGCATGTAGGCTAGGTACTGTAGATGTGCCTTTTGGGGTCAAGGTCAAGGTCATGACCTTGACGTATGACCTTGAAAACTGAAAATCTATTTTTAGCCATATCTCGGGCATCAATCGACATAGGATGTTGAAACTTGGTATGAAGGTGGTTTGGCTTATGCTCCTTCCGAATATTGTTGAAATCAGGTGGGAATGTTGGCTGACATTGTAAATGTGCCTTTTTGTGGTCAAGGTCAAGGTCATGACCTTGACATGTGACCTTGAAAACTAGCAACGCGGGTGATTCTCGGATGCTTTTATGGGAAATGTACTCATCAAGATAGGGACAGTCAGCAGCAGAAACAGTAAGATAGTGACAGTATGCAGCAGCAGCAAGATAATCACAGTCATCCTCCGAAGTCGGGGTGTGGCTGCGTAACTCCGCGGATGATTCTCGAATGCTACATTCGATAACTTTTTAATCTAGTATAAGAACATTTCTGGCGGTACTCTTCAACTGTCCTCAAGAATGTCATTAAAAAGCGAAGCAAAACCATACGCTTACAATTTTACAGAAAATTTGCTTAGTTAAAAAGTAAATTATGGAAATAAACGACCTGTGTTTTAAATGACATATAATAAAAAGCCGCTGTTTTTCGACCGAATCGCTTCAAATTTGCTATTAGCCCTAACGTGGCGATGGCAACAGCAACCAAGGTGGCCGTGTCATTTGCGCGGTTTGGCAAATGCGCGAAACGCGTATCCACCGGCCTCTCGGCGCCCGTATCTCCGGTATTTCTGGACGGATTGCCTTCAAATTTGGAAGGTAGATGACCGGGGACAGTGACTATCTGTGTGCCAAACTGGAAGCGAATCGATTTATAAACGCGCGTGATATGCGCCGCTTGACCTTTTCACAAACCGCGGCGAAACGAGACAAGACATTGACTCGAAATTTGGAACGCGCATGACAAGGGATAGTGACTATCTTGGTGCAAAATTGCGCGCGCGATATGAGCCAATATACATTTGCGCGCACCCGGCATTTCAAGCCGTCCTTATAACTCCACCGTTTTTCGACCGAATCGCTTCAAATTTGCTATCAGCCCTAACGTGGCGATGGCAACGGCAACCAAGGCGGCTGTGTCATTTGCGCGGTTTGGCAAATGCGCAAAATGCGTATCCACTGGCCTCTCGGCGCCCGTATCCCGTATAATTTGGAAGGTAGATGACCGGGGACAGTGACTATCTGTGTGCCAAACTGGAAGCGAATCGATTTATAAACGCGCGCGATATGCGCCGCTTCACCTTTTCACAAACCGCGGCGAAACCAGACCCGACATTGACTCGAAATTTGGAACGTGGATGACCAGGGACTATCTTGGTGCAAAATTTCGACACCATCCATTCATAAAAGCGCGCGATATGAGCCAATTTACATTTGCGCGGACCCAAAATGGACGTAAATTTCAACACTATACACAGAAACAACTGCGCCCAATGAAGCCCAATGAGTAAAACTGAAGTTATTGGTTATAAATGAATGCAAAATGAACTAAATATATCAGTCCTATCTCTAACACTGTTTTTAAGGCTTAGAATATTAACAGGAGAAGCTTCATTTTCTGGGGGTTGTATCCCATCACACACGATTTTCAGTGGGGTTTTTTATTCTTTGTTTCTATGCCTGCTTCCAGACCCCAATTTTCAGTCTTTTTTGTCTTCTCTAATTCCCATGCCTGGTATATGCTGATTTGGGGGGTGGGGGGCCGGGGGGGGGGTTTGGGGGGGGGGGGGTGGAACGGGATGAGAGAAGAAGATGGAAGGAGGGAGAGAGACAAAAGTAATAATATAATATTTCGTGGACCCGGCGAAACCGCTACTCAGTGTTGCCGGTACTTGGCATTACCGGTACTAGGCGTTACCAGTACTAGGCGTTGCGCTAGTTCCAGATAAAAAACAACAACAACGACAACAAATTCTAGCGGAACGGTCTTTTGGAAATGAAATAAACAGCCCTTGCGCCAAATTCTGTTGAAATCTCTTCACATGTTTTTGGACAAACAGAAAGACAAAACAAAAGAAAAAAAATCAGCGGTGGAAGTTTTTAAAAAAAGAAGGAGAGATTTAGCAAATGAACGACTACTGGGTGATTAAGTTTAACTTAAGTGTTAGAGCGCAGAACAAGCTAAAGGTGGAACTAGTGATAGTTCAACTTATCTTCAAGGTACATGTACTTGAAAATGGTGACTGTTCCATATTATGAACATGTCATGTTATCTGATGTTGCCCTTTATGTATTAATTCTGTGCATTCCATAACCTCATTCGTTGTTTTTCTCTCTTGTGTGTGAGAGGAATTGTGGTAGGGAAGGGTGTTTTGGAGGAAGTCGCATACACATCAGTTTAGTAAACCATAAAACTATAATTAATGAACTGTGATAACAGTAAGAGAGGGAGTCACATAGGCCTAAACACGCGCGGGTGCGCGCGCGCACACGCACACACACATACACGCACGCACGCACCCCTCCCCCATACACACACACACACACGCGCGCGCGATACATACAACAGCAAACAAGGGAGTTAAAATAACGAAAATCATTACTTTGAAACAATCAAAAACAAATTAAGGTCGACAACTTACCCTCTGAAGCACAGAGTGTGATAATGACGGCGACGAGAAGGCCAACGAACAAAGACTTCATGGCAACTGACTGACTGAAGACGACGACGACGATGATGACAACGATGGCTCTGCAGAGAACACAAGCAGGGGATCTTCAAATGTTTATCTCATTATTACAGTAATGAAATTAATTTTAAAAAATACCTCAACCAACAACAACTACCTGCCACCACCTTTCTTTCAAGAAGAATCCACACGTTCCTTATTTTATTCTTTTAAGATACAAGAACTCTCAAAAAAGTAATGCTTTTAAAAACAAGATCATTCTTTCTTGCAAATTTAAAAATCAAAGAAGCTGAAAGATGTAAACAGAAAAAAGTCCAGATTTAGGCATATTTATTTGTCTTGTTTATTTGTTTATTTCTTGCTTCGTTTTCCCCTCTCTCCCTCCCTCCTCTTTCTTGCCCCCTGCCCCCCCCCCCCCCCCCCCCTCAATTTTCCCAACGGCACCAGAAAGTTATCATCAGAAGGTGTGTTCATATGAGAGGAGGGGCTTGTTGGAGTGCATTGCAAGCAGCGATGACAGGTTTCCAAAGACAACAAGAAACGTTATTGGGTAACAAAATAATCGTAAACATTGCCAACAATATAACCAATCCTTTTTTTTGCATGTAAGAAGTACTTAGTTTTGTCATCGTTTGTTATATCAGTCGCTATTGCTTTTAATTGTGGAAACAATCGCAAGCAATATTTCGCATCTGTTTCTTTAGTTTTAGTGCCCAGACTTCATTTGAAAAAAACCCACCCAACTAATTGTACAGCATTTGTGGATTCAATATGCCTTACAAATACGATCGTAGCACACGTACATTGCTGTGCTATATGAGTAAGTGGTAACACGTGGCGGTTCTGGAGGTGGACTGTTGAAAGGAGGAGGGGTCTAACACTGCTATGCTTCAGCTGGCTGCCTCACAATGTTAGCCAGTCACTCTCTCTCTCTGTCAGTTCTCTGGCATTACGTGTGCTGTGGCTGGACCCTTTATACTGGCTTTTTGGTCTTGACCCCCGTTTCACTCCTCTCTCTCTCTCTCTCTCTCTCTCTCTCTCTCTCTCTCTCTCTCTCTCTCCCTCTCTCTCTCTCTCTCTCTCTCTCTCTCTCTCTCTCTCTCTCTCTCTCTCTCTCTCTCTCTCTCTCTCCTCTATATCTCTCTCAATCTCTGTCTCTCTTATCTGTCTGAGTATATCACTCTTCTTTCTCTATCTCTCTCTGTCTCTCTGCGCACGCACTCACGCACACACGCACACTCACTCACACACTCTCTCTCTCTATTCTCTCTCTCTCTCTCTCTCTCTCTTTCCTCTATATCTCTTCTCCCTCTCTCTCTCAATCTCTGTCTCTGTACTTATCTGTCTGAGTATATCACTCAGTTCTTTCTCTATCTTAGCATACTCTGTCTCTCCCCCACACACACACGCACGTGCGCACGCACGCACGCACACACGCACACACACACGCACACTCACACACTCACACACTCTCTCTATCTCTCTATTCTCTCAGTCTCTCTCTCTCTCTCTCTCTCTCTCTCTCTCTCTCTCTCTCTCTCTCTCTCTCTCTCTCTCTCTCTCTCTCTCTCTCTCTCTCTCTCTCTCTGTCCATATTGTAAAAAATGTAAGGAGAATAAACGACACTTTTTGTATCATTGCCCTTTGTATTCATAACTGAGAAGTAGGTATTTTGCTAATGGAATCAATGTGCCACTGGAAAGATTGTTGGATGGAGAATGTAAAACTGTCTATTTTAGTTTCCAAGTTTATCTTTCAAGATGAGACAAAGGCAAAGATTTTTGGAAGGGTCAATAATAACTTGGAGGAGAGTTGTCAGATCATAGGGTTGTCAGCCCCAGTTGGCTAATGGGACTAAGTAAAGTTAAGTAAAATAATAACTTAACTAATGCAAGAGTAAGAAACTATGTACTATGATTATTTGGGATTTTCTGAGTATGGGATCGGTTTAATGTTTATTCTATTTATGTGTTAAGGTTATGGCGTTATACCGTTTACCTTAGATTTTCTGATTCTTTGATTTAGTTATTTTCCTTTTTATATTATTTGTTTGTGTTTTCCCCTCCCCTTTCCCCAGTGTTCATGTGCCCATGGCCTAAAGAACAAACAAATATTTCATTTCATTTCTCTTCCCTGTCTCTGTATGACTCTTTCTCTCGCTTTCTTACACGCCTGCGCGCGTGTGTGTGATCTATTTGTCTATTTGCGGTAGAGTATCTTGCATTATGCGTGTGAGGAACACTTTTTGCTTGAAGAGAATGGATGAGTGGCTAGGGGGGGGGGGGAGAGAGAGAGAGAGAGAGAGAGAGAGAGAGAGAGAGAGAGAGAGAGAGAGAGAGAGAGAGAGAGAGAGAGCGTGTGTGTTGTACGTATGTGTGTGTGTGAGAGAGAGAGAGAGAGAGACAGAGAGACACACGCATGCAGAGAGAGAGAGAGAGAGAGAGAGAGAGAGAGAGAGAGAGAGAGAGAGAGAGAGAGAGAGAGAGAGAGAGAGAGAGAGAACGAAGAGAGAGAGAGAGAGAGAGAGAGAGAGAGAGAACGAACGAACGAACGAACGAACGAATCTTTTTTAATGTTGAAAAAGAATAAGCACAGTACAGGCTTGTTTACATCTCGTCAATAACAAAAAAGAAAATATTAAAAAGGAAAGGAGAGAGAGAGAGAGAGAGAGAGAGAGAGAGAGGAGACAGAGAGAGAGAGAGAGAGAGAGAGAGAGAGAGAGAGAGAGAGAGAGAGAGAGAGAGAGAGAGAGAGAGAGACAGAGAGAGAGAGAGAGAGAGAGAGAGAGAGAGAGAGAGAGAGAGAGAGAGAGAGAGAGAACGAACGAACGAACGAACAAATCTTTTTTAATGTTGGAAAATAATAAGCACAGTACAGGCTTGTTTACATCTCGTCAATAACAAAAAAGAAAATATTAAAAAGGAAAGGAGAGAGAGAGAGAGAGAGAGAGAGAGAGAGAGAGAGAGAGAGAGAGAGAGAGAGAGAGAGAGAGAGAGAGAGAGAGAGACAGAGAGAGACAGAGAGAGAGAGAGACACGCATGCAGAGAGAGAGAGAGAGAGAGAGAGAGAGAGAGAGAGAGAGAGAGAGAGAGAGAGAGAGAGAGAGAGAGAGAGAGAGCGACGAACGAACGAACGAACGAACGAATCTTTTTTAATGTTGGAAAATAATAAGCACAGTACAGGCTTGTTTACCACTCGTCAATAACAAAAATGAAAATATTAAAAAGGAAAGGAGAGAGAGAAAGAGAGAGAGAGAGAGAGAGAGAGAGGAGTGAGGGGGAGAGAGAGAGATGCAAATTGTAGAAAAGGGGGGAGATACTCTTGGTTCCTGACTTCATTTATCTTCCCTAATCTCTTTGCGCGAGTGTTTATTTCGTTTTCAATGATGTCTTCCGATACTTCAATTTACTTTGTTTTTCCCCTCGTGGTTATTGTTGTTGTTGTTTTCCACGTCCTAATTCTTCCCGATTCCTCTTCAACTTCAACGTCTTCCTTGTTGTATCTGTACCTTGGTCATTGACTTTCCCACTTCTCTTTCCTCTTTCCCCTCTGCCTGCTCCCTATTATTGGCATCGTATCTTGTATCTTTTGTTTCACCCCTTCGCTTTATCGTTATTTTCATCTTTTCCCCTAAGTATGCCTGCTATCCTTCTCTGTTCACATTTCTGTTTTTTTTGTTTTTTTTCCCTTTCAAGACCCCCCACGTCACGTGTCACATTCCCTCTTATGCTAGGAAGATTTCTTAAGATTTCTTGCCAGCTAGTAGAGGGAAAACGCGTGAACACCGTACTTTTGACACGCGACGTGGTGGGTCTTTAAAACCCAAATTCAACACCAAAAAATCGCTTCTGTTCCTTAAAGACACACTGACCCACCACGATTAAGTACTTGGTTTTTTTTGGGTAGCTTTGACCCACATACAAATTCCCCCAACTTCAAATTGAGGCTGCTCTTTAAAATGATGTTTCGTTTTGAATTTGGGGAGAGAGTCAAACCTGGTCAAAACAAGATTTCTTAACAGCTATAAGAGGAAAAACACGTGAAACGCGTGATTTTGACACGTGATCTGGTGGGTCTTTAAGCCATCTCAGCCCACACCCATGCTTCGCCTGTAGACCCTTGTTTTGACTCCATTTGTGTGATGTCGTTTTTCATTCTATTTTACGATCTGATTTAAGAAAGAAAGAAACGAGAGAGAGAGAGAGAGAGAGAGAGAGAGAGAGAGAGAGAGAGAGAGAGAGAGAGAGAGAGAGACAGACAGACAGACAGACAGACAGACAGAGAGAAACAGAGAGATAGAGAGATAGAGAGAGAGAGAGAGAGACAGACAGACAGACAGACAGACAGACAGACAGAGAGAGACAGAGAGAGAGAGACAGACAGACAGAGAGACAGAATCTTTTATTTCTACCTTCTGCTACACCCCCTCCATCCCCCCTTTCACGCAGACATACCCACACTACCCACACGCCAATGCGCGCTCACACACGCACATCTATTCCCTTTCCGTCTTTGGCTTTTCTATTTTCTGAATCGGTGTCAAAACAAATAATGTCGATGGGGGTGAATCTTTTTCTTCACGTGTTTTCATGGATGTGCCACTAATTGGGATCATGGATCCTAGATTAATGCAGGGTCCATGTTGGGATGAAAGGCGGTAGGGAGGCTAAATTAATGAATATGGGTTTTTAATTTTGTTAAACCACATTTAGCTCAGCAGGCGCATCTTTGCACATCTCAGCGCATTTTGCATGATATATATACAGTCGAACCCGCTTATAAGAAAACCCGCTTATAAGAAAGGAATTTTTTTCCCCGGCCGAATTCCATCTTATGTATTATCAAAACTCGGATATAAGAAAACCGCTTATAAGAAAACTCGGTTATAGTGAAGCAAATTCGTTCTCCCATCCGCGATGTAAACTCGGATATAAGAAAATGATTTCATGCAAGGGAGTTGGTTTGCAGTTCATTTTCTTATAAGCGAGTTTGTTTTTCTTATAAGCGATTTTTAAAAAATTAGGGCATGAACTGAAAGGATGTTCCAAAAAATGCAGTCGTTCCAACAAAACAAGCAAAAAAAGAGGAAAATGTACTCAGAGCAGCTACGTCACAGACACTCTAACCTTAATATAGAAAGATACAGCCGAATCCGCTTATAAGAAACTCGCTTATAAGAAAACTTGCTTATAATGAAGCAAAACAATTTTCCTGCGAACTTCTTCTTTCTTATCTATGATCAAAACTCGCTTATAAGAAAACTTGGTTACAAGCAAGCAAATTCCTTCTCCCATCCGCAATGGAAACTTGGACATAAGAAAAGTATGTCATACAAGAGAGTTGGTTTGCAGTTCATGTTTTTTTTTATAAGCGAGCTCTATTTTCTTATAAGCGAATTACCATTGACAACATTTTCTTAAAGACCCACCAGATCACATGTCAAAATCACGAGTTCCACATGTTTTCCCTCTTATAGCTGGTACGAAATCTTGTTTTGACCAGGTTTGAATCCCATGCAAATGCCCCCAAATTGAAAACGAAACATTTTAAAGAGCAGCCTCAATTATAAGTTGGGGGAATTTGTATGTGGGTCACAGCTACCCAGAAAAAACAAGGGACTTAATCGTGTTGGGTCAGTGTGTCTTTAAAAGTGAGTTAGACCTGAACTGAAAGTATGTTCCGAGAAAATTGAAGTAGTTCCAAAAAGGGAAAGTTTACCTCATACCAGTTGCGTCACAGACAGTCTAAACAGTACAGGCACTTGATTGCAAGACTAATTGAGTTGTTTTTGTTCCTTTATTCTATGCTTTCCTTCAGTATTCTGTGCAAAATAAATGTTGAGAAGAAGAAAAAAACATGAGTGCCTGTACTTTCGTGTTGGTGGTAGAGAGACTGTCCATCCTTTTATTTTCAGCAGCAATGGCAGAGAGGAAAAGGCAATCCATTTCTTTAAGAAGATAAATACAAATAACTGAATATGTGGACGAAAATCCACATAAACAAAAGCAAACGATTGATAAAAAGCTGCATGGGTGGACAGTAAATGGTAATAGTTCAGTACAAGAAAGGTGAAGGGGTAGGTATTTGATAACAGTGAAAAGGAAAAAACCCTTTGTTGTTTGAGTGGTTAAATCTTCTTCTTAGCAGACGATTTTGATTTTATGATGTAATAAATGCATCAAATTAGGAAAAAGAATGTTCTCTTCATTTTGTTTCGGATATAAGAAAACTCGAATATGGTAATAAGCAAAAAATGATCTCCCTTCGATTTTCTTATAACCGAGTTTTGCTGTATTTTGATTTTATGATGTAAAACGTGAGTGATAGGTCGCAAGTTTCTTTATAGTCCATTGGCATTGTACAAACGCAAATACAAAATTGTCTTCCACTGTGTAAAATGAGTTATACATCCAAATTAGAATATTGATTAAAAACAAGAAACTGAAATTTACATTTAAGCAAATATGTTACTCTCACACCACACCCACTCATTCATGTGGTCTCCGCTGTCTTGCTTACTCATCATGCAACTCACACCACGTCTGCCTTCGTTTTTTGTTTTTAATTTTCTGTTCCATTCTTTCTTTTTTTCCTCCTTTGTTTTGCATTTTCCCCCTTTTTTCATGCACCAAATTAGGTAAAAGCATTTTCTCTTCGTTTTATGTTTCTGTTTGTCTTTTATTTTTTTTTTTCTCTTTTTCTCTTTTATTTTTTCCCTTTTTCCCATTCAAATTGGTTATAAGAAAACAAATTCAAATTTGTTTTCTTATATCCGAGTATCGTATAAGAAAACCCGGATATAAGAAAACAAAAAATTATCTCCCTTCGATTTTCTTATAACCGGGTTTTGCTGTAAAAAAAAGGTGTTTTTTTTAGCGAGCTTCAGAATTAATTGTGTTTGGTCTCATGTTTTGTTTGTGAGTCCTTTTAAGATGTGGTGTTCTTTAAGGACCGGATCGAGTACGCCCCCCTCCCCACCCCCTTCTCATCGCTCTATCTCTCTCTGTCTTACTCTCTAGTCGTGTGTGTGTGTGTGTGTGTGTGCGTGCGCGTGCGTGTGTGTGTGTGTGTTCGCGCGCGCGCGTGCGCGTGTGTAGTATAGACTTCGTGGAGTATTCAGTTGAATTTTAGTGTGTGTGTGTGCGTGCGTGCGCGCGCCCATATGCATGCTTGTGTGTATGTATGCTGAACGTGCGTGTGTCTGTGTGCTAGGTGTGGAGCATGGACAACATGATCTGCACGCAGACGTTGGTGCGACACCAGGGCTCCGTGGCCTCCCTGGCTGTGTCCAGGGGTCGAATCTTCTCTGGGGCCGTCGACAACACTGTTAAGGTACTTCCGTTTCTTCTTCACTCCCTCTCTCTCTCCTCCTCCCTCTCTCATCTTCTTTTCTCTTTCTTCTTCTTTGTCTGTCTGTCTGTCTGTCTGTCTGTCTGTCTCTCTCTCTCTCTCTCTCTCTCTCTCTCTCTCTCTCTCTCTCTCTCTCTCTCTCTCTCTCTCTCTCTCTCTCTCTCTCTCTCTCTCTCTCTCTCTGTAATTTACGTGTGAACCATTACATGATTTGTTTTTGCTTAGTAGTTGATTATTGATTCATATTTTTGTTCATTTATTTTTAATTTTTAGAGGACCTGATGAAAAGAAGTATTGCTACTTATTCAGTTATCCTCATTAAACATTTCGAGTTCGAGTTCGAGTTCTCTCTCTCTCTCTCTCTGTGATTAGTAGGTGATCTTCTACTAATACTACTGCTACTATATCTCTCTCTGTATAAGAGACAGAGAGGAGGGAGGGGGACGCTACAGCCGGGAGACCCTGGTTGTTTCTCTTTCTCTCAGTCTCTGTCCATCTCTCTCTACCTGTCTCCGCCTTTATGATTATCTCTCTATCCTTGTCTGTCTGTCTGTCTGTCTTTTTATCTGCTTCTTTCTCTACTCTATTTCTTTCCTGCATTGTTTCCGTGATCTTCCCCTGTTATCCTTTCACTTCCTGCTTTTCCCACGGGTTTTGCTGTCTTTTACAGGTTTGGCAGTAAAGAAGAAAAGCCTACTCCTTCGATGCTACATTATATTGATGGGCAGTGGATGGTTCAGTTCCATGGAGTGACGTCACAGGCCTGACCCAACTGAAGTGTGTATAACAATTGTAGATTGTGACAAAAAACACCATCTCATGCAAAGCAATGCCCAACTATATAACTTATGATCTTTTTATTGAAACTGGATACCTTAGAAAGTATTGGTTAAGTAGTCAAGCTTGGTAAAATCTCTGTGACAGACTTGCACTTCTGATGACAAATGCTGAGTTGTAATAATTTTTAGCATGTGTGATCTCCAGTTATTTCAGGCTAAGGATACATACTCGTTATACCATTATAGATTCCTTGCTTTGTAGTTCTGTTTGCCTTTGTCAGAAGTACAGGGTGACTCATAAAACATGCAACCCACAAAATTGGTAATAAAAAGTTTAATGATCATTTTGATTTTTCTGATTTATAAAGAAGATTCCATGCATGTAAGATGACACCAATTTGTTTTTTTTCTAAGATTTGTGTGTGCTCCAAAGTACCCCATTTTCAGAAAATGCCTTATTGGCAATTTTGATATGCAACATCAATTTCTGCGGTATCCGGACCAAATGTTTTTATTCCTATCAGAGCTCAAAAAGTCGGGATATCTTGCACAGTATTGCATTCCAATTTTCAGGGCAAAAAAAGACAGTCATTTTCGAAAAATAGAGAGTTTTCAGACAATTGACATTTTCTGCAAGTGTGTTTCTACCCATCAAAATGGGACTTTTCTAACAACGGATTACCACGATTCCCATGTTCCTTTCTGGAGCTCTCCGAGGCATCTTGAAAAAACAAACTGTTGCAAGCTTCCAAGCATTGGATCTTCTTTCCAACATCTAACAAACTCAAAGCGATAGCTTTAATATTGAACATTTTAGTGACGAATTTGTGGGTTGCCATTTTTTTTTAGTCACCCTATAATTTAAAGATGTGACCAAGCATGGCCACAAGCCTTCGGTCGCAATAACTGCTCAATAAGACACACTAGCTTCAGTTAATATACCACCATGCTAACTATGAAGTGAGTCGTTCAGAAAAGATTACACACACACGTGCGCACGCACGCAAGCACACACGCACACGCGCACACGCACACACACACGCACACGCACACACACACATACACACACACACACACACACACACACACACACGCACACACACGCACGCACACACACGCACACGCACACACGCACGCACACACACACACACACACACACACACACACACACACACACACACACAGGGACATAATTACAGTACTCCTCCAGTCTGAAAGGAGACAGACGGCTAATAAATCTCGCAGCTTTCCTGTCACTTGGGATAGATAAACTGTCCCTTTACCATTTCTGATTGAAAAAAAGGAGATAGAAAGGCTCACAAGATTCTTCAGCTATTTCAATCACCGCCTTCTCCAGATAAGTCCCATATGTGCCTTCCCAGGTCGAGAGGACGTAAAGCCCTAAATTTCGTTCGTTCGTTACATAAGAAGGAATGAGTAGTTGGAGAAATTCACTTTTTAAAACTATCTTTTGTTTAGTTTTTCTTGCCTTTCAACTTGCGACAATAAATGTTAATGTTGTACTTAGACTGGTACACATAATTTTGCTATGGATGCCTTGTTAAATTTGTTAATGATGCTAACTGTTGATATATTTTTTAAAGGTTTTTGTTTGTTGTTTTATGCATTAAAAATAAAGCTATGTGATCTTTTCTAATTGAAATTGTTCAGACACGGGATGCAATTTCATTTTAATTCAACAAGAAGTTATTATTGCTGCAAATTGTTTGTATTGCTATTTCGTGCACCTTCATTTCTTTGTTTCTTGAGATTATGGTAGTATTCAATTTGATTTGTATTTTATATGCATTTGTAAAATTTAAGTAACTGCTGAAATTAAGAGTGATGAAGGACATTTTATGTGGACACATTTGGTTCATTGTTGATATTTCTTCAAAAGTTAGTGATAGTGAGTCATGATTAAAATTGTCTGTGGTTTTCTTATGAAGTTGTGATTTCAAGTTGTGCGTGATGTACTTAAACAGATAAATGAGAGAGAGAGAGAGAGAGAGAGAGAGAGAGAGAGAGAGAGAGAGAGAGAGAGAGAGAGAGAGAGAGAGAGAGAGAGAGAGAGAGATTGATTGATTGATTGATTGATTGATTGATTGATTGTGTGTTGAAAGAAAGATATATATACATGTATAATACATATATGTATTGTGTGTGTGTGTGTGTGTGTGTGTGTGTGTGTGTGTGTGTGTGTGTGTGTGTGTGTTGAAACAGCCTTGTGGAGGGTGTGGGTTATCGCCTCGGCTATATGTATTGTTGCTTTTTTGTGCACATTGAGTAAACTATAAAACCAGCAAGTGCATTGTATTATAAAATGCATAGCACAAAAGTTCCATCTTTCATGGATGTATTTTCATTCAGCTAACCGGAAAAGATGTAGAATTAATAGATATTCAAATGAAAAAATGCACATCATAGTAAACCTTTCCCTAACCCCAACTTAAAGTTACACAATTGATTTGTTTGTATTAAAATATTTCAGTATACCAAGCGCCTGAATTGTATTAATAAAGCTGCTTAAGTTTTTAAGCATGTCTTTAATTATGTGGAAGAGCTGCTTTGGATGCTAGACTAATCTACACATTTTGATATTATCACGTTTCTATGCAAGAATTAAAAAAGAAAATGGTATATGAAATAATTTTCCACAGTCTCTCGCTGAATGCTTTTAAAGGAGCAGAAAGAGACAGTTTTGATTTTTGCAGTTTGTGATACAAAATGGACTTGAAGAAAATTGATGCGCTCTCTTGTTGAGGGTTTTAAAGATATGTCACGAGATATTTTTTATTGTTAAAGTGTGTGATGCAAAGTTCTCTTGAAGGAAATGGGTTTTAATTCCTTTAAAAAGTATCACAATGTGTTTAATAATTATATGCTTTAAATGTTTTGATATCAACATATATGTTTGATATGTTTGACATGATATTTTGAAAACAAACACCTGTGTGTGTGTGTGTGTGTTTGAGAGCGAGAGAGAGAGAGAGAGAGAGAGGGGGTGGGGGGGTGGGGGTGGGACGGACGGACGCCTTGTTGGTTTAAATGAAGCATGCATTACTGATGTAATAAAGAATTAAATCGCCTTTGTCAATCAATTATTTATTTGGTTTAGACTGCTGTGTGATTCCTTCCACTTTCTTCTCTTCTCTCTCTCTCTCTCTCTCTCTCTCTCTCTCTCTCTCTCTCTCTCTCTCTCTCTCTCTCTCTCTCTCTCTCTCTCTCTCTCTCTCTCTCTCTCTCTCTGTCTGTCTGTCTGTCTGTCTGTCTATCTATATATATATTTCCGTTCTATGTCTCAGTCTGTCTGTCTCTTCCTTCCCCCATCCTTTCTCTGTCCGTGTTCCCCCTTTCTATACACCCTGGCTGCACAGTTGTGTCCTTGCTGCTTTCAACAATCCATCGTTGTGTCAGGGTGCCGCAGTCACTGCATCGTGACGCAAGTCGTGTGTGGCCTGCACATCAATGGACAATTCTGACACATCAACGGCCGAATGCGGATGACAGATAAGCAGTTTTTGAGCAGGTGCATTCCCCTCTGAGGATACCAGGGGATCTTTCAGTACAAATAGTACCCCCGCCTGGAGGAAGTTATGTGATAGCAACTTCCTCTAATCTATCACTCTCTTTGACTGTGTTTCCCCCTTTCTTAGAGTCATCTACTATTTTTCTGCTTTATTAGCTCATTTTTTTGCCTTTTAAAAAAGAAAATGTTCCAAATAAATTTCTCATTTGAGTTCATCCAAAATAGGAATGTGTTGTCTGCTGACTGAATGCAGCGAGAAGACCAGTGAAAACTGGACACATACCTGTTTCACTTATTAGTCATATGGCCATATGGCATGGAAACGCAGGTGGCAAACTTTTCCAAATCAAACTGTCTCTCATTGGGTATAATTTTACTGTCTTAAGGTCTCAATACACGTGAACATTTTTCACTCTTTCCCCCATGGCAGCACAGTGATACACCAGTCATGAGATTACTTTCATATCACTGTAATGGTAAAAGAGTGAAAAAGGCAACGTGTATTGAGGAACTTAGGAATGTCAGGACATTAAAAAAAGCTATTATAACAGCATCTTAACGCACTCAACGCACCGATGGAACAGGGTGGAAATCGTGTTCCAGCGAATCCATAAACACGCTGAACTGTCTCGTCTAAAATGACAAACGAACTGTTACGGGTCAGACATACGAATCGCATCAGAATGCGATGCGATTTTGACGATGTGAGTCATGATTCATGTGGAATTATTAATGTATTGGGTCTACTTCAGTAGAGTGAGCGAAAATGGCAAAATTATTCTGGACGGAAGTATTCCACGTGAATTATGACTCACGTGACACAATCGCATCGCATCCCATACTATTTTACATGCCGTGTGGCGCCGGCTTTACTGTTTTTACCAAGTCACGCGCAGTAGGTTTAACGTTAAACGTTTATACAGGAATATTTTGTAAATGACGACATTGTTTGTTTGTTTTTAAATAACAAAGACAGAACAATATTTCATGGGGTATATAGATTTTTTTAAAATGTTTTTTATTTTTATTTTTTTATATCTTACAGTCATTATATATTGCTTCAAAAATAGTTCAGTCTGTTTCATAACGGTTCACAATATTTCATATCCTGCCAGGTGAGAGCACTGTAATGGCGGTCATACTATCTGAGTTCCGCTCTTAAAATTTCTTATTTTGTTATTTTATCTTGTGTTGAATCCTTCCAAAGCCGTTCTATGGTGAAATAAATCTGCATCTGCATACGTTCAAATTCGTCAAATAGCTTTGAAAAAGAACTTTAAATTAAAAAAAATTCCCGCATCAAATTCACAGCCCGAAAAGGAAAAAGAAATGACAGCTTGTTTATTTTCGTTCATAATTTTCTGAGTTATCCTGTTGAGCGATAAACTGGAACAAAAAGGGCCAGTCACACGTCAGATAAAATCGTACGACTGTTCGATACGATTCGATCTCGTGATCTCGAAGCGCGAATCGCATTTGTTCTTGGAGACCACGTGATCGACTCGTATCGTACAGTCGTACGATTTTAGTGGACGTGTGGCTGGCCCTTAACAGTTGAGATGTCTCGATGTCTGAAATACCGTGTTGTCAGCGTGTCAGTTGTGTAGCACGTGAATTTCGATTTCGTGATTACTTTGAAGCTGAGTTGTTTCCTGTACACAAATAAATCTGTTCATAAGAGGAGAACTTGTGTGTGTATGCTAGTCTGCCAATCTCCGACAACTGTGAACTTCAGATAGCAGAGGAGGAGAGAACTGCTAGTTTGGAAAGCTGGGCTTGAATTTAGTTTAAAGGAGACATGCCTTATTCAAGGGACAAGCCCACTCTCTTGGCAATGTGCACGCAGTTTGGAAGACCGGAAGAGATTTTTTCCTCCGTGTCTTGACGTTCGAACTTGAGGAAACTAAAAGGTAGGTGAAACGAGAGATTTGACTGGTGAAACTAAAGGAATTGTTTTAAAAGAAGACTTGTCAACTTATGAATTACCTTCTGCTTAAAGGCACAGCCAGACTATAAATGGAGGATCAGAACGATAAGGCAGCATAAAAGAGGATAATAAGGAAGAACGAGAGGAAAAGTTGGAAGAATAAAAAAGCAAAAGAGAAAATATACCCGTACATAAAAAATACATCTAAATGCATAAATATACATAATATGCATGCGTTGAAGCCTACATAGTTTTTGTACTTCAACATATTTTGTACTTCAACGTCTCTAAATGTAAAGTTGTACATGTGGGCAAGAATAATCCAAAAAATGAATATCATAATTATGCACATGAATAATATTGACCAAAAGATTGACTCCTGTAATTATAGTGAAAAGGGCTTGGGTGTTGCTGTTGATGGCTAGCTCTTTATCTTTTGGTACATTCATAACATCTATTACTAAATAAAGCCAACCAAATGATTGGAATTATCAAAAGAACTTTTCCTCCCTTAATAAATCTATATTATTATTATTATTCTTCGCTGTGCGTGGCCACAATCAACTCTTTGCTTATTTTCCCACGGAACCGGGAGGTTCTACCACTTATGCCGGAAGAAAAGGCTCAAAGCCTGAGAAGAAACTGAAAAGTTAGGCCTTAGGCAGAGGAGGGACTAGATAAAAAGATAAAGGATTAAGCGCTTAGACCATTAACCCCCCAGCCGGGAAGGAACAGGCCAGCAACAAGCAAAAGCAGAAGAGAAGGGAGGGGGGGGGGGGGGGGGGGGGAGGAGAAGAGAGTTTGGGTTGCTAGCCCAATGACCCCTGAGTGGGGCCATCAGGCATTATGGGTGCTGCAGGCGGGTGTCCATTCAGGTGCTTCTAGACTGGCTGCAAAACTCTCTGGAGTTCTGGCCTCCACTGCTGATGTAGACAGGTCGTTCCACTCCCTGATTGTCCGGGGAAAGAAGGAACTCTGGCGATACTGCGTCCGACACTGAGGGATGAGGAGCTGCTGCGAGTGACCTCTTCGTTGCCGCTCTGGCTGAGGTATGAGCTTGATCCTCTTAACACTCACCATGCCATTGGATATTTTGAAGACCATGGCGTGTGTATTTTTAAAACTGTAAGGCACTAGTGAGACCCCATGTTGAATATGCGAATATTATATGGCATCCTTTCCTAAAAAGACGATCTGTGGCCATAGGAGAGCAAGAATACTACTGAGAGAATGTAGAGAAATGAGCCCTTTCATCATTAACAGCCCTTTCATAATTAATATTGCTACTGTCATTGCACAATCCGAAGTTGTAAAGTTGGTTTGATGTCTTTTATTAATTTCAATAAGTTAATGGTATTTCATTTATCACTTGCGTTAATAATTGTTAGAGATTTCCTTTACTACTATTGGTTTTCTTTTCTTCACGGTCTAATATCATCAATGGTGAACAGACGTTAAATAAACCACTGAAGTGAACTAAATTAAAGAAATGAGTTGTGGTGAAAGACAAAGTACCTTAATTTACCTTCACTGAAAAGAAAGAGACTGAGGGGAGACTTAATTTAAACGTATAAAATACTTCATGGCCAGGATAATATTGAATTAACCAATATATTTTTTAGCTATCTAACTCCAATAAAACAAGAAATTCCGATTTGGATTTTGAAAGAACACAGTATTGTAGTACTAATATTAGGAACAAATGTTCTTGCTAACAAGAGTTGCACAGAATTGGAATAGTCTTCAAGTTTATTTAAAATTGTCACAAAATACTAATGTATTAATAAACCTGGACAGTGACCCAAATTACAAAGACCTGTTTTCTGAATCTGATGAATACACGTAGAAAAAAAAAGTGTGTGTGTGCGTGCGTGCGTACGCGCGTGTGTGCAACCGCAACCGCAACCGATGTTTTACAGGTGACGTCCCGTTTCGCCCTGTGCAATTTCGCCCTGGCCCGTTTCGCCCTATTCCCCTTTCGCCCTAATGATTACGGTAGTGTCTTTTCGCCCTGTTTCGTTTCGCCCTGTTCCCATTTCGCCCTGTTTCGTTTCGCCCTGTTCCCACTTAGCCCTGTCTCACTCAAAGATTCAACACAGTTCAATAGAGGTCATACACATTCAAATGTATTGATATTTAGGATGATTTATTGATAAACACACATCCACACACACACACACACACACACACACACACACACACACACACACACACACACACACATAAGTTATTGATAAAAAAAAGATGATCTAAAATACAGGATAATAAATTCACTCACAATCACTTCTTAGTCTTGCTCATTAGATTGTGAAAGGACAGAAAGAATCAATTTTAGCAGTTAACCTGAACCTGATTACCTTTTACAAGATTTATCCTCACGTCGTATATGTGAACATTTTCCAATCTTCCCCCATGGCAACATAGTGACACGCATGTAATCGTATGAGTGACATTTTGCTGTATATTTATGGGGGAAATGTGAAAAATATTAACGTGTATTCAGACTTTTATGAGTGGCTATCACTGTGTTGCCATGCGGAAAGAGTGACAAATGTTCAAATGTGTACATAAAAAAGTGACAAATGTTCAAATGTGTACATATTGTGTACATATTCCAATGACGCAAATCGTTTGTGAACAAGTTTCATGTTTCAAGTTTGGTTTATTCCAAATTATTATATGTGACAATTGCCATTTCGCATACTGCTTTTTGTATCTGTTGTCGATTTCTCTGTATGCCTGCCTGATCAAAGGATTATGCGAAAATATATCATCATGCGAACCGGTGGTCACCCAATCAAGGCAAAAGGGGAACAGGGCGAAACGAAACAGGGCGAAATGGGAACAGGACGAAAGGCGACAGGGCGAAACGACATGGGTAAACAGGGCGAAACGGCACTGCCACTGCCCGACTAATGGAGTTTCGTTTCGCCTTGACAGGGCGAAAAAAAACAGGGCGAAATGGTACCTCACCGTTTTACATGCAATGAATTGATGGGGACATTCGATAGGCCGAGTAGGTACAAGTGGTCTTCGCTCGTGTTTTCATTGATGACTGAAGGGCGTTGTTGCAGCATGTCTGAAGGGCGCTGTTTCAGCATGACTTCCATCACATGAGCGTTCAACAGGTCTGTGGCGACACTGGCAGACCCAGCGAGGAATAAAGGGTTGGTTTCGTCAGCACATCGGTCATTCCTTTGCCTGTGGCCTCACAATAGTCCAACAACACGGACAGCGTGAGTGTAAGCGTGATAGAACTACAGAGCCTGTAGTAAACCAGCACACACACATTATAGGGGAAGACGGGGTAAAAAGCGCATGGGCGGGTAAGAAGCCCACCCAAATTATCTTATGAAATAAAGCAAATTTCAGTCCATTTTGCCCATGAGACGAATGCTAGACATTAACGCTCGTCTCATGGGCAAAATGAGACTGAAATTTGCTTCATTTCATGAGATAATTGGGGTGGGCTTCTTACCCGCCCATGCGCTTTTTACCCCGTCTTCCCCTAATATGCTTAAAGGTATGGAATTATCTAAGCCTATAATATTATTACCAGTACTTAGACAAAACTCGATTCACTCGTTTCCAAGAGACACTTGAACTTGTCTTAATTTCTTAGAACACTTTGGTTTAAACAAGAATGTATTCAATTTTTTTACACAGTACGGTAGCAGCAACATAAACTGGAATTAGAGTACAACAAGCAAAACTTATACTCAACTCGGATCAAAAGTTACATGGCACTGGCTGCCAGACAAAGTAAACAGTTTAATGATGTCGTATGTCTCCTCAATTGTAGCGAAGAGCACATGGGAGGTTCGTCCTCTGGAATGGTTGTCCAGACCACTTTGTACTGTATCCGTAGAATTTCGATTAAAAACAAAACATTGAAACGGGTTTAAAGTCGTGCGCACACACGCGCCACATATATGTCATGCACTGATGCAAGCATGCTCGCACTCGCTCGGGAACATATTGCGAGAGCTAATAAGAGGCAGGGATTCATGTAATGGTAATGGGAATTTACTCCTTTTACGATAAATAACAAAAAATTGTATACATTAAAAATGCCCAAATCACAATTACAATGATTTCCCAAGATGTTTCTGTCAATCACTCCTATGTGATATCTATTTATACATAATGCTGTTTGACAAATCCAGTCCAAAGTTACACTGAAGATTTAATACAGGCTCCGTGAGGAAAAACATTTGAAAAATATATGATGAAGATGGTGGAGAGAGAGAAAAAGAGAGAGAGGGGGCGGGGGGGGGGGGGGGGATACGGCTCAGATAATGGAGATAATAGGTCATGGAACGAAGGGTGTGAAACCGTGCTCTAACGTTCGTTAATCTTGACATGGAAAGCCTTCTCTGGGGACTAACGGTCTGGAAAGGAAATCCCTCCTCCCGCCAAGCAATCCCTATTCTGCAGGACAGATTATAGCTGCAGAGGCGTCCAGAGAATTCCCCGGCAGATCGTGTGTATATCTTGTTACCCGTGTTAGCAGCGACCTTCTTTTTTTTTTTTAGGAGATGAGTTTTACCACTGCAGTAAAAATGGTGTGTTTTGTTTGTGAAAAGCAGTTTTAATGCAACGGAGATGATTTTTAAACCTTTTAACCAGGACCTGTTAAAAGTAAAATAAAAACAAACACAATTTGAGATGGGGGTTTTAACGTGACGTCGTGTGTGTGTGTGTTGAAAAGAGCTTAATCTGACTGTATTTGGTATTGTTTTAAGGCGGCGACAGACTATGTGGCTGCCTCATGTGACTCGATCAGGTCCTGACGTTTCACCTCATTTGCATACCATCTAACTCGATCAATCTGACTCAGTCGGCCCTGTCACCTAGGGCGGGTTCTAAATTTCACTGATCGAGTCAGGTGGCTTGTGAACTCTTCTGTGCTGGAAACAAAATTTGGTCTACGTCACGACCTGATCGAGTCATATGAGGCAGCCACATAGTCTGTCGCCGCCTTTACGGGGCAACAACTCCAAACGCTTCTCAACGGTCGACAGGGTTAGGGTTATATAAGCAACATGAATTGATTTAACTGCGGGGTTATAAGCAACACAAGTTGATTTGACTGCAGGCATGTAAGCAACACAAGTTGATTTGACTGCAGGCATGTAAGCAACACAAGTTGATTTGACTGCAGGCATGTAAGCAACACAAGTTGATTTGACTGCAGGCATGTAAGCAACAAGAGTTGATTTGACTGCAGGCATGTAAGCAACAGAAGTTGATTTGACTGCAGGCATGTAAGCAACAAGAGTTGATTTGACTGCAGGCATGTAAGCAACAAGAGTTGATTTGGCTGCAGGCATGTAAGCAACAAGAGTTGATTTGGCTGCAGGCATGTAAGCAACATCAGTTGATTCGATTGCGGGGAGCCCTACAAGCAACACGACTTGATTGTGGGGCTGTGATCAACACGACTTGATTGTGGGGCTGTGATCAACATGACTTGATTGTGGGGCTGTGATCAACACGACTTGATTGTGGGGCTATGATCAACATGATTTGATTGTGGGGCTGTGATCAACACGACTTGATTGTGGGGCTATGATCAACATGACTTGATTGTGGGGCTATGATCAACACGACTTGATTGTGGGGCTATGATCAACATATTGTGGGGCTGTGATCAACACGACTTGATTGTGGGGCTATGATCAACATATTGTGGGGCTATGCTCAGCATGATCGTCGGGCTATGATCAACATGATTTGATAGCGGGGCTGTGATCAACATGATGTGATTGTGGGGCTATGATCAGCATGATCGTTGGGCTATGATCAACATGATTTGATTGTGGGACTATGATCAACATAATTTGAATGTGGGGCTATGAGCAACATATTGTGGGGCTATGATCAGCATGATCGTCGGGCTATGATCAACATGATTTGATAGCGGGACTGTGATCAACATGATTTGATTGTGGGGCTATGATCAGCATGATCGTTGGGCTATGATCAACATGATTTGATTGTGGGTCTATGATCAACATGATTGTGGGTCTATGATCAACATGATTGTGGAGCTATGATCAACATGATTTGATTGTGGGGCTATGAGCAACATGATTGTGGGGCTATGATCAACATGATTGTGGAGCTATGATCAACATGATTTGATTGTGGGTCTATGGGCAACATGATTTGATTGTGGGACTATGAACAACATGATATGATTGTGGGGCTATGGGCAACATGATTTGATTGTGGGGCTATGATCAACATGATTGTGGAGCTATGATCAACATGATTTGATTGTGGGTCTATGGGCAACATGATTTGATTGTGGGACTATGAACAACATGATATGATTGTGGGGCTATGGGCAACATGATTTGATTGTGGGGCTATGGGCAACATGATTTGATTGTGGGGCTATGAACATGATTTCATTATGGAGCTATGGGCAACATGATTTCATTATGGAGCTATGGGCAACATGATATGATTGTGGGGCTATGGGCAACATGATTTGATTGTGGGGCTATGGGCAACATGATTTCATTATGGAGCTATGAACATGATTTCATTATGGAGCTATGGGCAACATGATTTCATTATGGAGCTATGGGCAACATGATTTCATTATGGAGCTATGGGCAACATGATTTCATTATGGAGCTATGGGCAACATGATTTCATTATGGAGCTATGAACATGATTTCATTATGGAGCTATGGGCAACATGATTTCATTATGGAGCTAACAACATGATTTCATTATGGAGCTATGGGCAACATGATTTCATTATGGAGCTATGAACATGATTTCATTATGGAGCTATGGGCAACATGATTTCATTATGGAGCTATCAACATGATTTCATTATGGAGCTATGAACATGATTTCATTATGGAGCTATGGGCAACATGATTTCATTATGGAGCTATGAACATGATTTCATTATGGAGCTATCAACATGATTTCATTATGGAGCTATGGGCAACATGATTTCATTATGGAGCTATGGGCAACATGATTTCATTATGGAGCTATCAACATGATTTCATTATGGAGCTATGGGCAACATGATTTCATTATGGAGCTATGAACATGATTTCATTATGGGGCTATGGGCAACATGATTTCATTATGGAGCTATGAACATGATTTCATTATGGAGCTATGGGCAACATGATTTCATTATGGGGCTATGAACATGATTTCATTATGGAGCTATGGGCAACATGATTTCATTATGGAGCTATGGGCAACATGATTTCATTATGGAGCTATGGGCAACATGATTTCATTATGGAGCTATGGGCAACATGATTTCATTATGGAGCTATGGGCAACATGATTTCATTATGGAGCTATGGGCAACATGATTTCATTATGGAGCTATGGGCAACATGATTTCATTATGGAGCTATGGGCAACATGATTTCATTATGGAGCTATGAACATGATTTCATTATGGAGCTATGGGCAACATGATTTCATTATGGGGCTATGAACATGATTTCATTATGGAGCTATGGGCAACATGATTTCATTATGGAGCTATGGGCAACATGATTTCATTATGGAGCTATGGGCAACATGATTTCATTATGGGACTATGAACATGATTTCATTATGGAGCTATGAACATGATTTCATTATGGAGCTATGAACATGATTTCATTATGGAGCTATGAACAACATGATTTCATTATGGAGCTATGGGCAACATGATTTCATTATGGAGCTATGATCAACATGATTTCATTATGGAGCTATGGGCAACATGATTTCATTATGGAGCTATGGGCAACATGATTTCATTATGGGGCTATGAACATGATTTCATTATGGAGCTATGGGCAACATGATTTCATTATGGAGCTATGGGCAACATGATTTCATTATGGAGCTACGGGCAACATGATTTCATTATGGAGCTATGAACATGATTTCATTATGGAGCTATGGGCAACATGATTTCATTATGGAGCTATGGGCAACATGATTTCATTATGGAGCTATGGGCAACATGATTTCATTATGGAGCTATGGGCAACATGATTTCATTATGGAGCTATGGGCAACATGATTTCATTATGGAGCTATGATCAACATGATTTCATTATGGAGCTATGATCAACATGATTTCATTATGGAGCTATGGGCAACATGATTTCATTATGGGGCTATGATCAACATGATTTCATTATGGGGCTATGGGCAACATGATTTCATTATGGAGCTATGGGCAACATGATTTCATTATGGAGCTATGGGCAACATGATTTCATTATGGAGCTATGATCAACATGATTTCATTATGGAGCTATGGGCAACATGATTTCATTATGGAGCTATGATCAACATGATTTCATTATGGAGCTATGGGCAACATGATTTCATTATGGAGCTATGATCAACATGATTTCATTATGGAGCTATGATCAACATGATTTCATTATGGAGCTACGGGCAACATGATTTCATTATGGAGCTATGGGCAACATGATTTCATTATGGAGCTATGGGCAACATGATTTCATTATGGAGCTATGATCAACATGATTTCATTATGGAGCTATGATCAACATGATTTCATTATGGAGCTATGATCAACATGATTTCATTATGGAGCTATGATCAACATGATTTCATTATGGAGCTACGGGCAACATGATTTCATTATGGGGCTATGAACATGATTTCATTATGGAGCTATGAACATGATTTCATTATGGAGCTATGGGCAACATGATTTCATTATGGAGCTATGGGCAACATGATTTCATTATGGGGCTATGGGCAACATGATTTCATTATGGAGCTATGATCAACATGATTTCATTATGGGGCTATGAACATGATTTCATTATGGAGCTATGATCAACATGATTTCATTATGGAGCTATGATCAACATGATTTCATTATGGAGCTATGAACATGATTTCATTATGGAGCTATGATCAACATGATTTCATTATGGGGCTATGGGCAACATGATTTCATTATGGAGCTATGAACATGATTTCATTATGGAGCTATGATCAACATGATTTCATTATGGAGCTATGAACATGATTTCATTATGGAGCTATGAACATGATTTCATTATGGAGCTATGAACATGATTTCATTATGGAGCTATGGGCAACATGATTTCATTATGGGGCTATGAACATGATTTCATTATGGAGCTATGATCAACATGATTTCATTATGGAGCTATGATCAACATGATTTCATTATGGAGCTATGAACATGATTTCATTATGGAGCTATGAACATGATTTCATTATGGAGCTATGAACATGATTTCATTATGGGGCTATGAACATGATTTCATTATGGAGCTATGATCAACATGATTTCATTATGGGGCTATGAACATGATTTCATTATGGAGCTATGAACATGATTTCATTATGGAGCTATGAACATGATTTCATTATGGAGCTATGGGCAACATGATTTCATTATGGAGCTATGATCAACATGATTTCATTATGGGGCTATGAACATGATTTCATTATGGGGCTATGGGCAACATGATTTCATTATGGAGCTATGGGCAACATGATTTCATTATGGAGCTATGATCAACATGATTTCATTATGGAGCTATGATCAACATGATTTCATTATGGAGCTATGAACATGATTTCATTATGGGGCTATGGGCAACATGATTTCATTATGGAGCTATGGGCAACATGATTTCATTATGGAGCTATGGGCAACATGATTTCATTATGGAGCTATGGGCAACATGATTTCATTATGGAGCTATGAACATGATTTCATTATGGAGCTATGATCAACATGATTTCATTATGGAGCTATGATCAACATGATTTCATTATGGAGCTATGATCAACATGATTTCATTATGGAGCTATGGGCAACATGATTTCATTATGGAGCTATGATCAACATGATTTCATTATGGAGCTATGATCAACATGATTTCATTATGGAGCTATGAACATGATTTCATTATGGGGCTATGATCAACATGATTTCATTATGGAGCTACGGGCAACATGATTTCATTATGGAGCTACGGGCAACATGATTTCATTATGGAGCTATGGGCAACATGATTTCATTATGGAGCTATGATCAACATGATTTCATTATGGAGCTATGGGCAACATGATTTCATTATGGAGCTATGATCAACATGATTTCATTATGGAGCTATGAACATGATTTCATTATGGAGCTATGGGCAACATGATTTCATTATGGAGCTATGGGCAACATGATTTCATTATGGAGCTATGGGCAACATGATTTCATTATGGAGCTATGGGCAACATGATTTCATTATGGAGCTATGAACATGATTTCATTATGGAGCTATGAACATGATTTCATTATGGAGCTATGGGCAACATGATTTCATTATGGAGCTATGATCAACATGATTTCATTATGGAGCTATGAACATGATTTCATTATGGAGCTATGGGCAACATGATTTCATTATGGAGCTATGGGCAACATGATTTCATTATGGAGCTATGGGCAACATGATTTCATTATGGAGCTATGGGCAACATGATTTCATTATGGAGCTATGAACATGATTTCATTATGGAGCTATGATCAACATGATTTCATTATGGAGCTATGAACATGATTTCATTATGGAGCTATGGGCAACATGATTTCATTATGGAGCTATGAACATGATTTCATTATGGAGCTATGAACATGATTTCATTATGGAGCTATGAACATGATTTCATTATGGAGCTATGAACATGATTTCATTATGGAGCTATGATCAACATGATTTCATTATGGAGCTATGATCAACATGATTTCATTATGGGGCTATGAACATGATTTCATTATGGGGCTATGATCAACATGATTTCATTATGGAGCTATGGGCAACATGATTTCATTATGGGGCTATGAACATGATTTCATTATGGGGCTATGAACATGATTTCATTATGGAGCTATGATCAACATGATTTCATTATGGAGCTATGATCAACATGATTTCATTATGGGGCTATGAACATGATTTCATTATGGGGCTATGATCAACATGATTTCATTATGGAGCTATGGGCAACATGATTTCATTATGGGGCTATGAACATGATTTCATTATGGGGCTATGAACATGATTTCATTATGGGGCTATGAACATGATTTCATTATGGGGCTATGAACATGATTTGACTGTGGGGCGGCTATGAACATGATTTGACTGTGGGGCTATGATCATAATTGTATTGTTTTGTTCTATCCATACATCACGACAACAAACTTTTCTATCTTGCTGATCCAGCTTTGGGGCTAGTTGCAACATAATTGAGGTGAATCTGCTGGTCTAGTGGTGAGCAGACTCCGACTTGTCTACCAGCGCCGGCTTGAAGCCTATAAATTGTTTGTAGAGATCAGATTGATCAGCACGAAGTAACAGAGCGATAAAGTCTGCTTTCTTTTTTTAGTAATTCGGAGCTAAACTCGCACATGCAAGTACATTTGAGGTTCATTAATCTTTTCTTCACGTACAATGTCATAAGTCTCGGCCCAATCGTTGTATTTTTCAAATTCGTTTTTGTCTTTGTTTATGTAGAGTTAGGGTTATATAAGTAAATACATTCTAATTTTGAAGTGTTTTCAATCAATCGTTCATTGCATAGTAGATAATAGAGAGGTTACACGTGGTCTTCGCTCGTGTTTTCATTGATGACTGAAGGGCGTTGTTTCAGCATGACTGAAGGGCGCTGTTTCAGCATGACTTCCATCACATGAGCGTTCAACAGATCTGTGGCGACACTGGCAGACCCAGCGAGGAATAAAGGGTTGGTTTCGTCAGCACATCGGTCATTCCTTTGCCTGTGGCCTCACAATAGTCACAATGGAGTGTAAGCATGAGTGTAAGCGTGATAGAACTACAGAGCCTGTTGTAAACCAGCACACATACATTATAATATGCTTAAAGGCATGGAATTATCTAAGCCTATAATATTATTACCAGTTTGGAATATCAGAAGTTGTGAATTGAATTTATATTATATTGCATATAATTACATAAGATATTTTACAGTAAAAAGCGAGCCATTGATAGAGTAACGGATACGATTTTAAAACCTTTTAACCAGGACCTGTTAAAAGTAAAATAAAAACAGTAATACCATTTGATATGTTTTTAACGTGACGTCGTGTGTGTGTGTGTGTGTGTGTGTGTGTGTGTGTGTGTGTGTGTGTGTGTGTGTGTGTGTGTGTGTGTGTGTGTGTGTGTGTGTGTGTGTGTGTGTGTGTGTGTGTGTGTGTGTGTGTGTGTGTGTGTGTGTGTGTGTGTGTGTGTGTGTTGAAAAGAGCTTAATCTGACTGTATTTGGTATTGTTTTACGGGGCAACAACTCCAAACGCTTCTCAATTGATTTAACTGCGGGCATGTAAGCAACACGAGTTGATTTGACTGCAGGCATGTAAGCAACACAAGTTGATTTGACTGCAGGCATGTAAGCAACACAAGTTGATTTGACCGCAGGCATGTAAGCAACATCAGTTGATTCGATTGCGGGGAGCCCTACAAGCAACATGATTTGATTGTGGAGCTGTGATCAACACGACTTGATTGTGGGGCTATGAGCAACATGATTTGATTGTTGGGCTATGATCAACATGACTTGATTGTGGGGCTATGATCAACACGACTTGATTGTGGGGCTATGATCAACATGACTTGATTGTGGGGCTATGATCAACACGACTTGATTGTGGGGCTATGATCAACATGATTTGATTGTGGGGCTGTAATCAACATGATTTGATTTGATTTCAGACTGTCAACAACATAATATGAATGCGGTGCTACATGCAACATGATCCCATTTAATTTGTTTCACTGTTTTAGCATGCTGCTACATTGAATTTTATGTTGGACTGCAGTTCTGATTGTGACCAGTGCTGTTTGAGGGTACACAAACTGGTCAATGTAATCACCACCCATCACGTCAGGATAAGGACAGATGGGATGTAGCCTGCATTGAGGCTTCCCACAGACGTTGGTTCGAGTTCTGGGAAAGGGTTTATCATTTTTTATGCATACTCTTCTCTCACAATGTTGCCGATTTGTCCGAGGTACGCTATAAGTACGCAAACATAATTATCTTCTCCTTGACACTGTAGGGTCATAATCCGATCTGGCCGCCAATACGGGGGCTGTAAGCCGCATGAATTGACCGCTCACCGTCATTCAAACTGCTACAAAGTTTTTATTAAAGACTGCACGCGAGGGTGTATTTTAATCTTATTAATGTTTTCTTTCTATGCGATGGGACAGCCCTGAAATGGCTCTAGGTGCCTGGACGGGGTGAGGAGGTGGTTCTGAAATGAGCTGCAGCCGCAAAAGAGGATTGAAACGAAATGAAAACGCAGTTTGTCTATGAAAACTGTGAATTGTCTAGACTTTAAAAAGGTATTGTACTTCTCGTTTCTGTTTTCTTTTTTTATTCTGTATGTAATTCCTTCTGTTGTTTAAGGAAACATTACACGGCGGAATCAATGAAAGTCTTGTTCCGTGATGTTCCACCCGACACGATTTTTAATTACTTGAAAGAGATTATTTTTCACTTGGTGTAAGCTACTGTGGTGTTTTTAATTCTAGACGTCATGTTTTTACTGGCTAATTAAACAAAATCTAATTTATTTTTTGGGGGGGGGGGGGGGGGGGGGGCAAAAGTATATTAACATAAAACTTGTGATTTTGCTTTTACCTTCTGTTTTTATCCCTTTTTAATACGTGGTAAGATTCAACGTGGTGACAGCCCTGACATGGCCTTAGTTGTCGACGGGGCTATAATTTAAATCTTGATCTTGATCCTTCTGTTGTTTAGCATGACTGTCTTTAGTTTGCTATGTTATAAGCGGTGACGACTGATCAAAAGCCTATTTTACAAGATACGTACGTGCGTCATGAAGGTTGGAAGAAAATGTCAGGACCTAAATTGGCTTCATTCTGATGACGCAGCTGCTCCTTTTGCTTAGTCATACGTGGTGTAAATTGGCTTACCCTTTTGAAGTTTGTTTGACACGGAGAGATGGCAGACAAATGGCAAGCATTTCCTAACTTGTTGAACACTGTGGCTAATTCGGTGTAGCGCGAAATATATCTACCATGAAATCCATCCCGTTTCCTCTTTCGAAATATTTGCTGTTTGGGAAGGATTTGCCCCTAAATACATTCAGAGGCGTCGTGTGGCATACAGGACGAGCAGGGGATTCATCACTAAATATTGAGAAGCCAGTGATATTTTTCTGAAACTTATTATTCATTGTTTCTCTGCACGGGTGTTTGTTTACATCGTCTGCCATTTTGGAAAATACGAAACTAAGTGGCATGGGTTTGTACATCGATTTCTCGGTAAATATGTAGATTAACACCCTCCCGCTCTATTTCTTGGTGGGTTTTTGTTCGTGTAGACTGTGCACTACATTTTATGAAACAGTTTTCGTGACGGTTGTGGCGCACACGCATAGGCTTATTATGGTGACCGGTGACCGGGATATATTTCACGCCAGGTTATATTTCTCGTGACAGTATATACCTACTCTCGCTTGCAAAACTGTCTGAAAAGTTTTATTTGATAGAGGATGCGATGCATGACTCATATTCCAACACATTCTTCCACCCCCTTTGTGATGTAGCACAGAGGGAACAGAGATAGTGAGAGAGAACGAACAAACGAACGAGAAAGAAACAGAGAGAGAGAGAGAGAGAGAGAGAGAGAGAGAGAGAGAGAGAGAGAGAGAGAGAGAGAGAGAGAGAGAGAGAGAGAACGAAAGACAGAGAGATAGAGACAGAGATTCAGAGAGAGAGAGAGAGAGAGAGAGAGAGAGAGAGAGAGAGAGAGAGAGAGAGAGAGAGAGAGAGAGAGAGAGAGAAAGACAGAGAGATAAAGACAGAGAGATAGAGACAGAGAAATTCAGAGAGAGAGAGAGAGAAACAATAAGAGAGAGGGGCAGTTCATTGTGAGAGAAAGAGAGAGAGAGAGGGATAGAGAAGGAGAAAGATGGAGAGTAGCAGAGACAGACAGTGAGACACAGAGGGGATGATTGGTACTCATCAGAGAAGATTGTTTGTCTATGTTGATAAAGGCGCATTCGCCGAAATATCCAGTACTTTTGTTTGGTCTCTTGTGAATAAAATAACGTCACTTTACACTTGTCGTGTAGTTGTTTGTTTGTTGTATGTTCCAGTGACAGTTGCAGTCTGTTTCAGTTTTTTAATATTTAAAAATACACAATTAAGACCAATAGACAACAAAATCACCTTGGCATGGGTAAGCACGCACACACCACACACATCACACACACATACGCACGCACGCGCGCGCATACACATACACACATACGCGCACACGCACACGCACACGCACACACACACAATTAAAACTAATAAAGATAGCCCTTTTGTTAGATGCACTATTCCTAAATTAAAAGCAAACAGTATAAGATTAACTTGCATAAATACATAAAGGATAATACTTTAGATGCCTTGGTATCACAGGTCAATTAATCATAAAAGGGGGGTAAACAAAACCTCTGTGTGTAGAACGGGTCAGCTGTAGGGGAAGACGGGGTAAAAAGGGCATGGGCGGGTAAGAAGCCCACCCCAATTATATCATGAAATGAAGCAAATTTCAGTCTCATTTTGCCCATGAGACGAGCGTTAATGTCTAGCATTCGTCTCATGGGCAAATTTGACTGAAATTTTCTTTATTTCATGAGATAATTGGGGTGGGCTTCTTACCCGCCCATGCGCTTTTTACCCCGTCTTCCCCTAACACAGTACAACAATACAACAAAATGTGCGTAGGCTAACGCTTAGGTCCACGAGCATCACGTGCAAAGGACACAAAACGGGGCCACGAGAACAGCCAGAAACATCCTTCTGCTACACCGCTGATTGATCACCACCTTCCTGTCTAGTCACGCTGTGCTACACAATCTATGGCTGGGGTAATACCGATAGACGACTGTCTGAGGGTCTCCCCGCTTTATGTATTCTGGTTTGAGAGAGAGAGAGAGAGAGAGAGAGAGAGAGAGAGAGAGAGAGAGAGAGAGAGAGAGAGAGAGGGAGGGAGGGAGGGAGGGAGGGGGGCGACAAATGTACGAGGTCTGTTCGTGCTAAAACCAGACACATTAGGTCCAGCTGTCTGGGAAAGCCTTAGGTTTAATTGGCACACGATTCGGCTGTGTTTGAATTCTACTTCTGAAGTGGTTACCACACGGCATAGGCCAATATTGTTCAAATCCATTCACTATTCTTTGAAATATTATGCAAGTGACAAAGGCAACATTGTGAATATAAAACAATGGACGTACTTACTGTACGTTCAAACCACATGCATTGTGATCGTACGAATTGAATTCACGCTGTTGGCCTTGCCTGTCATTGCTCGTCTGATCTCTTTTGACCGGCCATTGGTCAGCGATTGATGTTCTTTCGCTTTTTACAGGTGAAGAAATAGCTTTGTTTATACAAACAGTGTCAATTCTTGCGTAGTTGGCTCGTCTTAAAATGTTAAAAGTTGAATTGTTTTTCTTGTCAGAGATTTCGATGGAAATGTTTTTAAAGAAAATATTTTGTAAGATGTTTGCTTCGTTTTGTTTTGCTGTCCGGTTTGTGTTTTGTTTCACTGCAGGAGACCATGATCTGTTGGGTTAGTGGACGTCATTGTGCATCTGATTGGACATGAACCATTGACACAAGCTTGCTGGACGCCCTGAAAACAGGGGCCGGGCGTCTCACGCAGTCACAGCCACCAGAATGACAACACTAAGCTAAGCACAGCATAACATAGCAATGGTGTTTTTGGGGATCCTCAAACCAGTTGGATTGACGACCCACGTCAGCATTCTTGTCAGCTTGGCTATGTACATTTTTGTTGGAAGAACATACTGTTCTGCAATTGTTATTTAAACAAATTTTAATGGGTTTCTTATTCTTTCAATTTTTTTTGTATAGACAATTTGTATCTAAAATGCCCCATTTTACAGGCCACCCCCAAACACAAACACGCACGCACGCACGCGCGCGAATCGGGAGGCATAATGTAGATTCATAGGACACAAAGTATCCGTGATGGACCCTTATCGAACGTCTAAATCCAGCCTTTAACGGTTCTTGGGATATGATTTAGCAAATTGGGAGGAATGAGATGCCTGCTGGGGTAGATCCTTTGATGGAATTTCTGATTAGATTGGTAGTGAAGGCGTACAAATGTAAAGATGCGCGCGTGTATGTACACGAACGTGAACACGTAATATTTGTTTAAATTGTATATTTAACACACTTATTGATCTTTTGTTTGATTTAGTTTCCTATTTTTGCGATTGCGTTGTTTTTTTAATCCAGACACAAATCGGCAGTTGGCTACGTTTTAACGCCTGCATTCATCTTACTCAAGCTGGAAGAAGCGAAGTCCTGTCACCACACCTACCCACCAGAATGACATGATGCGTAGGTATGAATGGGAAAGAAATGGCCTATTAAGAGTGCAGGTGTCCTTGAACCATTTTGGCACTCCGTTTCTTTAGTCAGCTGGATTAAGTAGAAAACATGGTTGGGGTATGCTTTTTTTCAAACAAGAAGTCTGTCGTCAAAAACAGGAATAGGGTTGCTTCACCCCTTTGTCTTTTTGTCTGCTAAGTTTTCCCCTCGCCTTTTTGTATTCTTCCTAAAGGTGATCTTGAGGGTCCAGTTAGTTGGTATTATTCCTGGATTTGTGAAGCACGGATGGCTAGTTTAGGAGCACTGAAGGCAAGAACTAGGCTTTAACCGGGGCGAGGCGTCTGTTCAGGACCCTAATTGAATATAGGGTAGCTGGATTAACCCTTTCACCGCCAGCCATCTTTGAGCCAACATTTTCCATTAAACTTACTTGGATACCCAAAAGATTTTGTCTGCAATATTGTGGGATTTCTCTGTAACACATTTAGAATAGGGTCAATCCTCACTGCCCAAATTTAGGAACACAATGTAATTGAATAACAGACCCTGATTTCAAGGGTTTTAATGACATGGGTGTTAAATCATTTTGGTGCAAAAATGCGACATTGGCGGTGAAAGGGTTAAGCGATGTCTGGACCCAACCTTCTGCCAGTCACGAATGTCGGCACCAGACATGGGGAAACAAAACTGGGACGAACAATAATGCTAAGGAATAGATTATTTGATTAGAGTTTTGAAGGTCAAGTGTAGGAGAGGATAAAGTAATGTCGAGTGGAGGATGACCCGAACACTGGGAGAGGAGCCTGGAACAGCTGTTGGTTAGGCGTGAATGTTGTGGTCAGAAGTCGCAGGTTCGAGTCTCTTCTTGGTGAAGATTGTTTTTCTTTTCTTCTGATGTGGATTAAATTTGATTCTAAATCCAGAGAGAGATTGATTCTCACGTGGAGAGAGAGAGGGAGAGGGAGAGGGAGAGGAGAGGAGAGGAGAGAGAGAGAGAGAGAGAGAGAGAGAGAGAGAGAGAGAGAGAGAGAGAGAGAGAGAGAGAGAGAGAGATAATATCTTGTGCTTTCTTTTTAAAATAAATCGCGTAATGATCTTATCACTGGATCATTTTGGCTAGATAATAGAAAGAGTAATGAAAATGTCTATGCAGTTATCTGATTGGGGTTTGATTTTTTTTTCCCGATCTAATTGGCGAGTCAGCCGAACAGGAGGAGGGGGAACAAAACCACTACAGACTAAAAAACTCAATTCAGTGGCTTAATTTCCTTTGTCCTCCTCCCCAGTCTGCTTTGTACCTACGAGGGGCACTCCATATATTTCGCAATGTGAATATATCGGTGACATCGGCCACATTACTTCTGGACTCTATTCTCACACACACACTCCCCTCCCCCCATATTAGTTTCACTGTGTGTTGACTGCAATTTCTACGTCAGCTTTGTTGCGCGCGCGCGCGCGCGAGAGAGAGAGAGAGAGAGAGAGAGAGAGAGAGAGAGAGAGAGAGAGAGAGAGAGAGAGAGAGAGAGAGAGAGAGAGAGAGAGAGAGAGAGAGAGAGAGAGAGAGAGAGAGAGAGAGAGAGAGTGTGTGTGTGTGTGTGTGTGTTGATGCTTTGTTCAACTGATTGTATTTTGTATTGTGTTTTTTGGGTGGGATGAGTGGTGGTGATGGTAACGGTGTGTGTGTGTGTGTGTGTGTATGTGTGTGTGTGTGTGTGAGTGTGTGTGTGTGTGTGTGTGTGTGTGTGTGCGTGTGTGTGTGTGTGTGTGTGTGTGTGTGTGTGTGTGTGTGTGTGTGTGTGTGTGTGTGTGTGTATGTGCCGGTACGTGCGTGTATGTGTGGGTGGGGTGTGTATGTGTATGCCTATTTGCATGTGCGTGAGCGATTATTTCGTGTTGTTGTTGAATTTGTTGCTTCTTAATTTTTGTTGTTGTTAAGCGCATAGAGCTCCACATTGGTGGAGGAATGCGCTATATAAATGATTCACTATTATTATTATTATAGACCATTATCATAATACTTACGTCGCAAATGTTCATTACATTCCACCTGTCTATAACCGTTGAGCATAGCAAAATGTCTACCAAGGAGAATGTTGACTAAGCTGTGAAAATCTCTATAACGCAGATCATTTCTGTCTATAAACGTCTATGCTTATGCTCGAGGAAAGACATTCAAACAAAGGTATTAGACCTCAACAAATTGATTTTTAGACCTTGCTCGGTCAGAAACAAAAGTTTGCAAATGGCTTAATGATTGTTAGTTTGGCAGAAGAACGTTAGAAGAAAGTGACCGTTGTAATTGTGAAGTACCAGTGTACTTTGTTCCGTGTTTGTTGCTGCTGTGCTGCACTCTCCCGTCATTGTACACCTTTCAAAGTCAGACTGCACTCTCCCGTCATTGTACACCTTTCAAAGTCAGTCTGCACTCTCCCGTCATTGTACACCTTTCAAAGTCAGACTGCACTCTCCCGTCATTGTACACCTTTCAAAGTCAGACTGCACTCTCCCGTCATTGTACACCTTTCAAAGTCAGACTGCACTCTCCCGTCATTGTACACCTTTCAAAGTCAGACTGCACTCTCCCGTCATTGTACACCTTTCAAAGTCAGACTGCACTCTCCCGTGATTGTACACCTTTCAAAGTCAGACTGCACTCTCCCGTGATTGTACACCTTTCAAAGTCAGACTGCACTCTCCCGTCATTGTACACCTTTCAAAGTCAGACTGCACTCTCCCGTGATTGTACACCTTTCAAAGTCAGACTGCACTCTCCCGTGATTGTACACCTTTCAAAGTCAGACTGCACTCTCCCGTGATTGTACACCTTTCAAAGTCAGACTGCACTCTCCCGTGATTGTACACCTTTCAAAGTCAGACTGCACTCTCCCGTCATTGTACACCTTTCAAAGTCAGACTGCACTCTCCCGTGATTGTACACCTTTCAAAGTCAGACTGCACTCTCCCGTCATTGTACACCTTTCAAAGTCAGACTGCACTCTCCCGTCATTGTACACCTTTCAAAGTCAGACTGCACTCTCCCGTCATTGTACACCTTTCAAAGTCAGACTGCACTCTCCCGTCATTGTACACCTTTCAAAGTCAGACTGCACTCTCCCGTCATTGTACACCTTTCAAAGTCAGAGGAAAGATTGAAATACAAGGCATGAAAGAACAGAGAGCTAGTTTGGCTCTTTGATGTCAGAAACATTGGAAGTTTTGAAAAACAAAGTGTAGACAACTGTCCGAAATGTTTAAAAAGAAGAAAAACGCCTCTAACCGAGGAAAGAGTAGCCTTATTATGCTTGTGGTTCATACTGCTACTAAAGGCAACAACATGCAAAACGCCTTGCTTGCATCTGATGGATACAAAAAATCAGAGGATCTGGCGAGACACGCAAGCCTGCACCAACAGTACAACATTTCTATGAGAGGTTTCATTTCATTTTTATTTTATTTAAAATAAATATGAGTGATAGGGGGAAGACGGGGTAAAAAGCGCATGGGCGGGTAAGAAGCCCACCCCAATTATCTCATGAAATGAAGCAAATTTCAGTCTCATTTTGCCCATGAGACGAGCGTTAATGTCTAGCATTCGTCTCATGGGCAAATTTAACTAAAATTTTCTTTATTTCATGAGATAATTGGGGTGGGCTTCTTACCCGCCCATGCGCTTTTTACCCCGTCTTCCCCTAAATGTTCGAATGTTTTATTTTAAATAAATAGGAGTGATAAATGTTCAAATTCCAAGAGAGGGCGCGCGCTCTCCAGACATTCGAAGTGCGCGTTTTATGGCATTAAACAACCTGAAATCGCGTGCTAACTGACAGTGCGCGTTTTATAACAATTGCAAAGTGCGCGCTAAACGGACGCTTTTTGTGGATCTGCGCCCAACCCTTTCCTAGGATTGCTTTTTGTGGATCTGCGCCCAACCCTTTCCTAGGATTGCTTTTTGTGGATCTGCGCCCAACCCTTTCCTAGGATTGCTTTTTGTGGATCTGCGCCCAACCCTTTCCTAGGATTGCTTTTTGTGGATCTGCGCCCAACCCTTTCCTAGGATTGCTTTTTGTGGATCTGCGCCCAACCCTTTCCTAGGATTGCTTTTTGTGGATCTGCGCCCAACCCTTTCCTAGGATTGCTTTTTGTGGATCTGCGCCCAACCCTTTCCTAGGATTGCTTTTTGTGGATCTGCGCCCAACCCTTTCCTAGGATTGCTTTTTGACCATTTTTGTTCAAACTGGTTCGCTAGTTTTGCTAACTTACCTTTCTTAACCCTTTCACCGCCAGCCATATTTCAGCCCAAAATGTCCATTAAATTTACCTGGGTAGAGAACAAAGTCCATCTGCAGTATTGGGGATTCTTCTGTGATATATATAAAAATAAGGTCTATCCTTACTTCCCAAAACTAAGGCAACAGAATCTTTGAATAATGGATCCCAATTTGATGCCTTTTAGTGACATGGGTGTTAAATCATTGTGGTGCTATAATGCGACTTTGACGGTGAAAGGGTTAAATGGTCCCGGGAATATTGTAATTCACAGCCAAATTCATATTTCATCCACTATGATTTGCGGCAGTCCATTTCTTTGTGGCTTTGTGGAAGCGGGGGCAGAACAATTCACACTTAAATCGAGTCTAAGCTTTGAGGTAAAACGCCTTAAATATAAATAAAAGCTTTGATAAAGGAAATCAGGACCTACACTCTATAATCATGCATTTGTAATCAAATCGCCCCGAGTCATTTGGATTGGTCCAATTGGTACTTACTTCGCAACTTCCGTGTGGAAACCTATCCGCAATCGCTAAAATAAAGTATAAGAAAGTAAGATATAAGCGGATGGAATATCCGGATGGGTTTTCGACGATAAAAGGTTTCAGTCCAAGTTCGCACGGGGTTGTGCTCTCTCTTCCCCCCCTCCCTCTCCCCGAAAGGGGTTGTTGGCCTTATTCAGTAAACTTCCAACTTTCTCTCTCTCATTTGTTTAACACATGCATTTACTAACCAAGAGTCCTAAAACATACCTGAAGTCCAGACATACCACTGCCGTTGGTTCTGTTTGTGAAAATGACCGTTATTGGACAGGGGCGGAAGTCAGCTGCAGGTAGACGTACTGAAATGACTATACAAGGGTAGCAGACTTTCTACACTACCATCATCAAATATGCCTTTGTGGTCAGACACCAGGCCCATTGCAATATGCCTGTAGCAACAGAACACACTGCTTGTGGTCAGACACCAGGCCCATTGCAATATGCCTGTAGCAACAGAACACACTGCTTGTGGTCAGACATTGCATTATTGTCTATCTCCACTCAACTTAGATAGGTGTGGACTGCTTATTCTCGTCAATGAATGTTTCTACATCAGCAAGACTTGTGCCCTCAGAGAGCACGGCTTTTTCCTATTCTGGGAAGATAATGACACGGGTGAGGATTTTCCTTCCTTTGTAGAGAGGCATTCCAAACAAATCGGAATAACGTGCCAGGTCATGTTTTTTCAGCAAACAGGGATGAAGCCCAAAGATGAAGAGGGAGTGGTGGGCGAGCTTGGCGAGAAATGTTTATGCGTGTCCTACAGCTATATACTTTTCCCCATCGGGGATCAAGATAATGGACGGGTGAGGTTTGTAACGCATCGTCACTACCACTTGTTGCACCAAATAATAAGGTTCAGAATGTGAGCATTAATACTGAAAGTCAGTTTTGTTGTCTGAGCCACAGGCTGAAAGTTCCAGAAGACGTGAATTCAACTGATTTGATAGCTCCATGTTGCAGAAGTCTTGTTAGGGAAAGAGTACACTTTAAAAGTTTAGTTTTTTTTTTTACTTAGCTGGAATGACGTAGTGATCGAATTAACGGGGGTCAGGAAAGGCCACAGTCCTGCAGTTTTCTCTAGACATCACCTGTTGTCGGTTCAATCATCCCTTTTCTCGGGTTCACGACCAATCCCTTTCACCTTTGTCCCCATAGCTTTCAAATTGCCCACGTTCAACCTGCCAGTTCAAAAATGGTCTAATTTATTTCCCATCAATGAACCGCAAAGCTTCATCTGTGTGATGGAACTGCAGCCTGTCTTGTCAACTTTTAAACAGCAGGAATTATTTTCCAATGATGCTTCTAATTACATATTTGAGAGAGAGAGAGAGAGAGAGAGAGAGAGAGAGAGAGAGAGAGAGAGAGAGAGAACAAGAACAAGAGAACAAGATTTTTAATATCTATAGGCCACTGGCCCTTAGAAAGGCCAAAGTCATACATAGACACGCATATACATAAAGTACTGGCACATTCGAACATCAATGGAACCACAGATATCCATAAAGTTTGAAGAGAGAGAGAGAGAGAGAGAGAGAGAGAGAGAGAGAGAGAGAGAGAGAGAGAGAGAGAGAGAGAGAGAGAGAGAGAGTTTAAATTGGTGAATGTCTTTTATATTTTCTCCCTACATGAAGATTCAGTTTCTTTCAGTGCTTCGAGACGATGCTTGTCTCTGAAACTGCATTCCAACAGGGTGGCAAGTTCTATTGATGTTTGATTATCATGTTGAATCCGTTTCGTTTTTTGTGTGTTTTTGCATGTTCTTGGGTTTTTATATTTTCAAAGTCATTAAAAATGGCTAATTTCAATGTGGTGTGTTCTTAGAAACTCCTCGCTGCGTCTTTGCATGACTGAAATGTGGGGTCAAGACTGGAAGAATGCCCTGCAGTTACAGAATGCCAGCAACGTCTGTGGTATCTTCAATAAAGGACCTATACCGAACCTACAGCTGTTGTGTTTTTTCATTCATATGGTCCGAGTGGTCTTCTGAATCATTTAAGTGTTTCCAGCAACAGAGTAAATGTTTGCCTACAGACAACAGTCAACTTTAGCCCACCTCTCCACTCGAATTCCCTCACGTTGCGCTGTGTTGCAGCAGATGATTTATCAGGATGGTGGTTTCCTGTGAACTTGCCTGCAGTCCATTCTGCCGACTTCGTTGGTATAATTGGACCACTTTACATGTTCTTACAACTTGTGTGACATTCAGTGCTGTTACTCTGTACTTTATTCAAGCCGTTTGAGAAGTAGTAGCCCCTAAGGTACCATCCTCCAAGGTACCGTGGACGTTTGAGAAGTAGTAGCCCCTAAGGTACCATGGTACCGTGGACGTTTGAGAAATAGTAGCCCCTAAGGTACCATCCTCCAAGGTAACGTGGATGTTTGAGAAGTAGTAGCCCCTAAGGTACCATCCTCCAAGGTACCGTGGACGTTTGAGAAGTAGTAGCCCCTAAGGTACCATCCTCCAATGTACCGTGGACGTTTGAGAAGTAGTAGCCCCTAAGGTACCATCCTCCAAGGTACCGTGGACGTTTGAGAAGTAGTAGCCCCTAAGGTACCGTCCTCCAAGGTACCGTGGACGTTTGAGAAGTCGTAGCCCCTAAGGTACCATCCTCCAAGGTACCGTGGACGTTTGAGAAGTAGTAGCCCCTAAGGTACCATCCTCCAAGGTACCGTGGACGTTTGAGAAGTCGTAGCCCCTAAGGTACCGTCCTCCAAGGTACCGTGGACGTTTGAGAAGTAGTAGCCCCTAAGGTACCATCCTCCAAGGTACCCTCAAGGGGCTACTACTTCTCAAATGACTGAAAAATGGCCGACACACACTTATTGCAACTATTTTGTACCTATTGCCTTTTGGGGGGTAACAAAACAACAGAAGTTACTAAGACAATTCAAAATATCAGAATGTTAGTGTTTATTAGTCCCTTGCTACTCTGCTGAGGAGGGCTATTGCGTTTATTCGTGCCCTTTGCCATCCGCCTGTACAATTATCTTGTCAACCATTCCACAGAATCGTTTAATTTTTTGTGTGGTAGTATTTTAGATGAAACTGACGTGCCCTGTCAAATGACGCATGCCTTCTTGACCTTGAACATGTGCATTGATTTTATTGGCCATAACTTTTATACCTTCACAATTGGATCGCTAAAATTAGCTAAGTGTGGTTTTAGCTTAGGTTTATACAGAATATTGAATTACCGACGCCTTTTAACCTTGACCTTTCACCTTAAATACTTGACCTTGAATGTTTCAACTTTTTGTTAATATCATATTTTCAAGTCAGTGTATGTGTGTGCACCTGGCATCTTTCATACAATTAAAATGTAAAAACGTTCCACATGTCAACATTTGTATTTTCTGTATTGCCCTTCAAAGAGAGGGAGGGAGGTTACAAACAAAACAGCACTTTACAAAAACAATGCATTTAGCTTTGGACCTGCATACCCGTTATGGAATGCTGGTTGACACGCACACAAACATTAACATTTTTCTTTTTATCTGAAGTTTAGTAAAACAGGGGCCAAAAATTCGGGAATGTGTGTAGAGGTTGGTCGTTTCCATAATGATATAAAAGACTACAATTTATAATCCTTCCGAGATGAAAAAATCTTTTGGACTACAGTGCTCCCTTATAAGACCTTCAAAAACCATCCAAAATGAGGTCTTATAAGGGAGGGGTCTTATAAGGTGGGTAATTTTAATACTTGCAAAGAAGGGCAATGTCTCAGAGAAGTAGGTCTTATGTGGGATGGAGTAATAATGGGAGGTCTTATAAGGGAGGTTCCACTGTAATGTCTTTGGTCATGTGAAAACTTCGTTTGTACTTGACAATGCCAAAGATATATCAGTCCACAATTACGCTCATACAGTAATGTCATCCTACTACAAAGGAATATGCAAGTTTCTGAATGTTTCTTACCTTCCTTAGCATTTCCATAGGAAAAAAAAGAACAAAAAAGCTACCCTGCCCCATACAGGAAAGGAACCCTGCCCTTCAGTTTAACAGACATGTTCTTTATCTACTAAGTTTACCATCCACTTGAACATACATTTAAATTTAAAAAAAAATAACCCCCCAAATGAAACGCCCTTGCCTTAAAATACTAAGTTTGTATCTAATGTTCCATAACTTTAAATAGACAAAAACAACATAGCCCACATGGGATTTGAAAATCCCCAAGATTCTAATATAATTGCAGTATATTTAAATTCAGAACATGCTCACAAGAACAGAAATACTTTGTTTTGCAAAAAATATTCATTAAAGTGTAATTTCAACTATCCTTAAATTTTTAATAGAAAAAAAATCTGCCCCACATGGGACTTGAACCCCTGTCCTTCAGTTTCAGAGGCATGCTCTCTAACCACTATACTAATGGTGTCCTCAACCCCAACAGCTTTAACTGACATATATAATTTAAAATCAGAACACTAAGATTTTTTTAAACTTCAATTTTTAATTTAAAAAAATCCTTGCCCGACATGGGAATTGAACCCCTGTCCTTCAGTTTCAGATACATGCTCTCTAACCACTAGACCAATGGGGTCCCCAAACCCCATGAGCTTCAATTAAAACTAGCGGTTTAAGTACCTGCTTCGCGCGTTCAGACCCAATACCAAGAACAACAAAACAGACTCCACACCTCTGGCACAGGACACAATAGCTATATCCATTACACCACAGAAACCACTGGCTACCAGGCTACTTTTTACCACTAGCTTGCCTCGTTTTGCAGCTAAAATCTGTAATGTTCCTAACTGAATTTCTCGACAGTAATTCGATGCCAATGCACGAAACATGACAGAAACACAGAAAAGGCACCTCAGATCGAAAACGCATATATAAGATTGCGCAGAGTTGCCTATGACAGTAGCCTATCGGTCAGAGATTCTAACCCATGATTGTGTAGAAAATGCCGGCCTGCTTTAAATAGATATATCATTTAAAATCGGTACAACATAAAAAAGTACAGTTTTAAACTTGCTAAAAAATTCTTTTTAACTTAAAAAAACCCAATAGTGTGTGGAGATTCTTCAGCAAGACATATTTTTGAGCTATTATATGCTTTTAAGGAAAATAATCTGTTCTGTATAACTACTTTTAGCTAGACTACGCGCGTGTGTGTGTGTGTGTGTGTGTGTGTTCTCATGTGTTTACATATGACTTTTCTTTAATAGCAACTCATATATGTAAACAATATGGTCTTTCCAACATCTCTTATCTCTCAGTTTATGACTGAATGTGTCTTATTCATTGTCATTGTTATGTGCGCACCAAACGAGGAATGTCTTTACATTTTTAAAGACAAACAATTCTGATAATCAGTATACTGCATACAACATCCAAACAAAGCAATACATCTTAATCACGTTACATATTTCAAAGCAAAGCATACAAAAACATAAAACAATGACACAGCATCTTCATCACTGTACCCTGAATAGCGACTACTAGCCTTCCAGACCCACAAAAGCTTCAACTATTTTAACATTACCAGCCGCCGTGGTGTAGTGGTCAAATCACAGACTACTGGCTGGGAGGTTACGGGTTCGAATCGCATCAGATCAGGTTTTTTTCGGTCCTGGACTAACTCCTACCCAGAGTGAGTGGCTATCGGCTCGATGGAAGACTGAAACCACGCAGTCGAGCTTCATCCGCTTAACTGATGCAATTCTGACAGTGTTGCTCAAATTTCATGACCAACACTGCAGGTGTCTGTAGTTCTCAGGCCTGGTTAACGCCGGGATATCATTACGAAAGGAACCGTATAATACAACCCTGTGACGTAGTCTCAGACCGATACGGAACTCCGGTAAAGGTCAAGATGTGCCACCCCACCTACGTATCTCGGTTAATTGTATTTTTCCGTTCTTGCCTTTCTTACCATACATAAAGCTGTATTTTAGGAACATTTTTAGCTAATAACCTTTTTGGAATACTAACCCTAACCCTAACCCTAACCCTACCCCCCACCGTATAAGACGGAAAAACGCAACGAACCACAACTGTGACAAATCGCGGTGTACTGCAGTACATAGTGGGGGGTAGGGTTAGGTTTAGGGTTAGGGTTAGGGTTAGGGTTAGTATTCCAAAAAGGTAATTAGCTAAAAATGTTCCTAAAATACAGCTTTATGTATGGTAAGAAAGGCAAGAACGGAAAAATACAATTAACCGAGAAATGCATGGGGGGTGGCACATCTTTACCTTTACCGGAGCTCCATAGCATCATCATCATCATCTGCCTCATTTCCATCAATCAAAAAGAAAAAATGTCTTAATTTCTGTGGCCTTGCATGCCCTGCTCTAGTAGTGACCTCACTTTCAATTACCAATCCAGTTTATGCCCTTGGTGCGTTCGGGTCAAAGTTATGGGGATCTGATCCGATAAGTATGTTCTGGGGAGCTGTCGTTGGATGGACATGGTGGTGCCCTCGGAGGAGGACTTCACTCACGCTGGCTCCGAGACTATAACATTATTGTCATCAGTAGGGGATTTAGTAGGCTCCATTGAACTCCCCCGGTGACTCAGCAGCAGTGCAGTGTCTTATCGGTTGGTTGCCTCCTGACGGCCTAACAGACTCGCTCCCCTTGAACTGCTGGTTTCGGATTCTGTGACCTGAACATGCAGGGGTGTGGCTGTGTGTTGGGACTCGGAATGAGCGGCGTGGGAGCAATACCATTGTATGGCCCAGAAGACAGGACAGAAAACAACAACAACAAAACACACCTAGTTTAACATCAGAACAATAACAAATCAGGCACCATAATCATGTGCGTCTTAAACAGTCAACACAGGTATTAAGATGCAAGTAAATCAGAAGAAATTGCCAATCCAATCAGTTTGGCGTTTTTTTCTAATTTACATCTTACCACCTGTGTTAACTGTTCAAGACGCTCTCATCATTATGGTATCGGATGTGAAAATAGCCTTTCTATGACAGAAGCGAAAAAAAAAAAGAAGGGAAAAGTATGTTTATATTAAAGTAGTGATTTTCACATGCTATTAATGACCAACTTTGCACAGAAAAAACCAGTACTGCCCCATACGACATGTCATTCAGTTTTGGCTACATATTTTACTTACTCTTGCCCCTACACTCATTGTTCCACGCCATCTCTTCAACACATGTATATGTGTACACACCCTTACTCTTGCCCATACACTCATTGTTCCACGCCATCTCTTCAACACATGTATATGTGTACACACCCTTACTCTTGCCCCTACACTCATTGTTCCACGCTATCTCTTCAACACATGTATATGTGTACACACCCTTACTCTTGCCCATACACTCATTGTTCCACGCCATCTCTTCAACACATGTATATGTGTACACACCCTTACTCTTGCCCATACACTCATTGTTCCACGCCATCTCTTCAACACATGTATATGTGTACACACCCTTACTCTTGCCCATACACCCATTGTTCCACGCCATCTCTTCAACACGTGTATATGTGTACACACCCTTACTCCTGCCCCTACACTCATTGTTCCACGCCATCTCTTCAACACATGTATATCATGTGTACACACCCTTACTCTTGCCCATACACTCATTGTTCCACGCCATCTCTTCAACACATGTATATCATGTGTACACACCCTTACTCTTGCCCATACACTCATTGTTCCACGCCATCTCTTCAACACATGTATATGTGTACACACCCTTACTCCTGCCCCTACACTCATTGTTCCACGCCATCTCTTCAACACATGTATATGTGTACACACCCTTACTCTTGCCCATACACTCATTGTTCCACGCCATCTCTTCAACACGTGTATATGTGTACACACCCTTACTCCTGCCCCTACACTCATTGTTCCACGCCATCTCTTCAACACGTGTATATGTGTACACACCCTTACTCTTGCCCATACACTCATTGTTCCACGCCATCTCTTCAACACATGTATATGTGTACACACCCTTACTCTTGCCCATACACCCATTGTTCCACGCCATCTCTTCAACACGTGTATATGTGTACACACCCTTACTCCTGCCCCTACACTCATTGTTCCACGCCATCTCTTCAACACATGTATATGTGTACACACCCTTACTCTTGCCCATACACTCATTGTTCCACGCTATCTCTTCAACACATGTATATGTGTACACACCCTTACTCCTGCCCCTACACTCATTGTTCCACGCTATCTCTTCAACACGTGTATATGTGTACACACCCTTACTCTTGCCCCTACACTCATTGTTCCACGCCATCTCTTCAACACATGTATATGTGTACACACCCTTACTCTTGCCCATACACTCATTGTTCCACGCTATCTCTTCAACACGTGTATATGTGTACACACCCTTACTCTTGCCCATACACTCATTGTTCCACGCTATCTCTTCAACACGTGTATATGTGTACACACCCTTACTCTTGCCCCTACACTCATTGTTCCACGCCATCTCTTCAACACATGTATATGTGTACACGCCCTTACTCCTGCCCCATCACTCATTGTTCCACGCCATCTCTTCAACACATGTATATGTGTACACACCCTTACTCTTGCCCATACACTCATTGTTCCACGCTATCTCTTCAACACGTGTATATGTGTACACACCCTTACTCTTGCCCCTACACTCATTGTTCCACGCTATCTCTTCAACACGTGTATATGTGTACACACCCTTACTCCTGCCCATACACTCATTGTTCCACGCTATCTCTTCAACACATGTATATGTGTACACACCCTTACTCTTGCCCATACACTCATTGTTCCACGCTATCTCTTCAACACATGTATATCATGTGTACACACCCTTACTCTTGCCCATACACTCATTGTTCCACGCCATCTCTTCAACACATGTATATGTGTACACACCCTTACTCTTGCCCATACACTCATTGTTCCACGCTATCTCTTCAACACATGTATATGTGTACACACCCTTACTCTTGCCCATACACTCATTGTTCCACGCTATCTCTTCAACACATGTATATCATGTGTACACGCCCTTACTCCTGCCCATACACTCATTGTTCCACGCTATCTCTTCAACACATGTATATGTGTACACGCCCTTACTCCTGCCCATACACTCATTGTTCCACGCTATCTCTTCAACACATGTATATCATGTGTACACGCCCTTACTCCTGCCCATACACTCATTGTTTCACGCCATCTCTTCAACACATGTATATGTGTACACACCCTTACTCTTGCCCCTACACTCATTGTTCCACGCTATCTCTTCAACACATGTATATGTGTACACGCCCTTACTCTTGCCCATACACTCATTGTTCCACGCCATCTCTTCAACACATGTATATGTGTACACGCCCTTACTCCTGCCCATACACTCATTGTTTCACGCCATCTCTTCAACACATGTAGTTTCAGTTGCATTCACCTCTTCACACAACTTTACCATCCACTCTGACATTCCACTTCCAATACACTTTGACATCAAATGCCGCTCCAAACCCACTTTCCCTCAATACATGAAGTGGAAAGAGAGAGAGAGGGGTGGTGGGGATCACACATTTCAATGATGTGTTGTCGTTCCCTGGCTTAAAGACTCCAGGGGTCATCCCAACAGCCGAAGCAATTGAACACTAAGGTACAAATGCCCCAACTAGGGATGAGAACATTACTTGTGTGATCGTTTTTGATTACATGGGCAGCCACACTCCGATTTGGGAGGATATTGGACTGATGATGTTATGCTAGGAACTTGCCATGGCTAAAGACAATCCCCGCATAACTATGCAGAACATAGCATTTTGATGTAGCCTTGGTGTTCTAGCTTATGTCGATTGGTCTGACATGGCCTTATGCCAAGGCGAATTTCAATGATGTAATAAGCTAGGTTTGGTGTATGCCTTGTAATGGATTTCTTCACAGGTTTTCATTTATGAACCTCAAAATTACATGTGTGTATGTGTGTGAGTTCGCACAACACAGATGTCTCAATATTCCTAAAGTTTTATTGTGTCACAAAACCATCTGATTAAATAATATTTTTTAAAAATGCTTGAGATTCAAGACACCCCCTCCCCCCTCCATAACAATCTTCACACAAACTGTTTACATTTAAAAAATCACATTAAAAGCTCCCATTATCACAGGACTAAAACACAACAAACTTCACTTTACAATAATTTGAACAAATGCCACAAGCTGAATGTTTATGTATTGCATATAAATAATAAACAACTGAATGCTGCACAATTCTTGAGGCCAACCACAAGAAATACAACCTGATGAAATGGACTGAAATGAAATGAAACACACTGCTTGCAGGACAGTTCACCACCGATATAGGGCAATTTTAAAAATAAGCCTAAATTAGCACAATGAAAACAAAGCACACACACACTGGAAATAGAGGAGCACAGTGATTTAAGTATGGTTATTTTCATAGACGATAATCTGTAAAAACTGTTCTTGTGCACTTCTCTATACAAACAAACCATCGTCAAGGCATACTAGAAGACCTTGCAGGCTGCGAAGTTCTGGTTTAGAGTTTGAACACAGCCAAAAAGAACATTATGCATACTTACTAAACAGACTGCAGAATCATATTATACAACATATTGGGTTTTGGAGTTTAGATGTTACAAATACAGTACACCCCGCTTATAGTAAAGTGCAGGGGAGCAAGGCTTTTCCTTTACTATAACAGGTTTTTCTTATAAACGATGTTCGGATATAGTAAAGTTTTGATGATATTTTTTATCTTATCCGATGACGTTTTTCAAAGTCAAAGCTAACGTAAAATACTGAATATAAACCCATCCTACCCCTTCCTCATATGGTTTGAGGTCCAAAAAGGTGATTGGGTTTATACATGGTATATTTCCCTGTGCACAAAACAAAACTAGCTGTAAAAGCATATAGTGTACAACCTCTAACTTCCAGAATCGCCTTTGAATCTATTCATGCATGCACGCACACGTGCTGCGCGCACACACACACGTTATGACCGAAAAGTTTGCCTGCGGACATTTTGACTACGGACATTATGCCTATGGTCACCATGCTCACTGGACATTTTGCCTACTGGACATTATGCCTACAGACATTATGCCTGATAATAGATTATCATGCCTGCAATAAAATATCGCATTTTCGTGATGCGACAGCAAAACCCGGTTATAATAAAATCGAATGGAGATATTTTTTTTGTTTTCTTATATCCGGGTTTTCTTATATCCGAAACTCAGATAAAAGAAAACATTTTCTTTTTTTTCTTATAACCGAGTTGAATGAGAGAAAAAAGAGAAAAAAATAAAATAAAAGACAAACAGAAACATAAAACGAAGAGAAAATGCTTTGACCTAATTTGGTGCATGAAAAAAAAAGCAAAACAAAGGAGGAAAAAAAGAAAGAACAGAACAGAAAATTAAAAACAAAAATGAAGGCAGACGTGGTGTGAGTTGCATAATAGTGAGCAAGATAGCGGAGAGCAGATGAATGATGTGTGATGTGAGAGTAACATATTTGTTTAAATGTAAATTTCTGTTTCTTGTTTTTAATCAATATTCTAATTTGGATGTATAACTTACTTTACACAGTGGAAGACAATTTTGTATTTGCGTTTGTACAATGCCAATGGACAATAAGGAAACTTGCGACCTATGACTCATGTTTTACATCATAAAATCAAAATACAGCAAAACTCGGTTATAAGAAAATCGAAGGGAGATGATGTTTTGCTTATTACCATATCCAAGTTTTCTTATATCCGAAACTCAGATATAAGAAAACATTTTGATTTTTTTTCCCTTATAAACAAATTGAATGGGGAAAAGGGAAAAGAGAAAAGAAAAAGAAAAGAAAAGAAAGACAGAAAAAAAAAACGAAGAGAAAATCCTTTTTCCTAATTTGATGCATGTCTTGCATCATAAAATCAAAATAGTCTACTAAGAAGAAGATTTAAAGGTGCCTACAACAACTTAACTAAGAAGCCTTTTTTTCACTGTTATCAAATGCGTACCCCTTCACCTTTCTTGTACTGAACTATTACCATTTACTGTCCACCCATGCAGCTTTTCATCGATCGTTTGCTTTTGTTTATGTGGATGTTCGTCCACATATTCAGTTATTTGTATTTATCTTCTTAAAGAAATGGATTACCTTTTCCTCTCTGCCATTGCTGCTGAAAATGTAAGGATGGACAGTCTCTCTACCACCAACACAAAAGTACAAAGCATATTTTTTTCTTCTGCTCAACATTTATTTTGCACAGAATACTGAAGGAAAGTATGGAATAAAGGAACAAAAACAACTCAATTAGTCTTGTAATCAAGTGCCTGTACTGTTTAGAATGTCTGTGACACAACTGGTATGAGGTAAACTTTCCCTTTTTGGAACTTCAATTTTCTTGGAACATCCTTTCAGTTCAGGTCCAATTCACTTTTAAAGACACACTGGAACACGATTAAATCCCTTGTTTTTTTCTGGGTAGCTGTGACCCACATACAAATTCCCCCAACTTCAAATTGAGGCTGCTCTTTAAAATGTTTTCGTTTTCAATTTGGGGGCATTTGTATGGGAGTCAAACCTGGTCAAAACAAGATTTTGTTACCAGCTATAAGAAGGAAAACACGTGAAACCCGTGATTTTGACATGTGATCTGGTGGGTCTTTAAGAAAATGTTGTCAATGGTAATTCGCTTATAAGTAAATAGAACTCGCTTATAAGAAAATGAACTGCAAACCAACTCGCTTGTATGACATAATTTTCTTATATCCAAGTTTCCATTGCGGATGGGAGAAAAAATTTGCTTGCTTATAACCGAGTTTTCTTATAAGCGAGTTTCTTATATCCCAGTTTTGATCATAGATAAGAAAGAAGAAGTTCGGCAGGGAATTTTTTTTTGCTTCATTGTTAGCAAGTTTTCTTATAAGCGAGTTTCTTATAAGCGGATTCGGCTGTATATATATTCATTTTTTCCCACTAAGTAATGAGGGGAAAGAAACATGTTTTTGAGTGCCTTTCAATTTCGTTGATGAAGGTGGGTAGAGGGAGTAGTGAGACTGTGACGCATACATTGATGACATATTTACAAAGGTCAGGAAGAGGACACTTTTTTTTTTATTGTAATGGGGAGGAACCACAAATGACCTTAACATTGGAGTTTTTTAAATTTTAATTATAACCCAGTTGTTATTATGGGTGGGTGGAAGGGAGTGGTGAGACTGTGACGCATACACTGGTGACGTATTTAGAAAGGTCACCAGGAGGACAATTTTTTTTAAAATTGTAACCGAGGAGCCAGTCCTGTGGGGAACCAAAAGTAACTTTACTATAGCAGGTTTTTTATAATAACCGAGTTGCTACTATCCGAGGTCTATTTAGTAATAAAACAGTAGACCTTTGGCCGGGAACCAGTGCTTTCCTTTACTGTAACCGAAATTTCTTATAACCGAGTTTACTATAAACGGGGAGTACTGTAGTTTGAAAATATGCTCTTGTAATTGCTTCTGAGCAACAGTTGTTCCTAAACCCCTTTTCATTTTGTTTTGAACATTGTGTATTTTATTACCCTGTACTTCTGCTTCATATGTGTCTATTTATGATTGGCAGCTAGTCTGATGTGCTTTATAGTACAAGCTTTGACAAAAAGGATGATAGAAAAAAGGAGTCATCATTTGATTACTCTGTGTACACGATCCATCCATCCAAGGACATCATTAGTACATCAATCAAGAGCAATTAACCTCTTTACTGCCCTGTTACAGATATTTCCGTCAACTTCCGGTAACCCATAAACTGCCCCATCACGGAAATATCCATCATAGGGTTATTCTAAGAGTTTCCCTTTTTCTATCCATATGCTTTTCGCAGTAAAAATGCATGTGAGAGTGTTCTCAAAGGATAGTATATTCAATTCCCACTCAGAAAAGCATAGGTTATATGCACTTTTATTCAGAAATGTTTGCGATAAGACTTGGCAACCTAAAACGGCTTGGCAAATAGTTGCCCCGGAACCGGAAACGGGCTCGGCAGCTAAGGGGTTAAGAACAGAAGAAGCAATCAAACTTTGCATGGACCCTATTTTTTTCAAAGACAGAATGAAAGCACACTAATGACTCATTGGTCCACAACAGGAATATGAATACTGTGATGCAAGGATCCAAAGAGGATCAAATAGGTTCAACTTAGTAGCCAACTGTACTAGGCAATTGTTTGGGACATGAAATTCAACGAAAAACAAAGATCACAAACACATTTCAAAACGTTCAAGTACAAAATGCACAATAGCTATTTACAAAGATCATTTTACATGAATACCTTGAACAAGTCACCCTGAACAAGCACACCACTTGACTTCAACCACATGAACTCGCTTTAAAAACCCCACCAGAAAGCATACCAAGCAAACGCACAGCTAAAAGTTGTGATCATGCTCATCACATCTGTCCAGGCCAATACAACAAGATAAAAACACACGAAACAATTGTTTGTGTTATACACTCACACAAAAGGCCCTGTCCTTGTTCTAGCCAAGGTTACCCCCCCCCCCCCCCACTTTGTTATTGCTGCGGTGATGTGGTCGTGGCATTAGCGGAGGAAGCCCCTCCATGGTCCAGGGGCAGGGAACTGGAACTGGAGTTGAGCAGGTGCCTCCCGGAGCCCTCGGTCCTGACGGACACAGAGCTGGACGTGGAGGAGGTCCTGGAGCGGCGGGGGCCCAGGGGCAGCTGGGGGGCGCCCTCCTCCTGCACCTGCACGTGGTGCCGGTACGTGTCCTCCGTGGACGCCATGCGGCCCGAGGCCAGGCTGAAGGTGCGCCCCTTCACGTCCTCCCTGATGGGCGACAGCCAGTTCAGCATGGAGCTCACCATGGGAATCTGACGCAGCACACCCTGAAGAACAAAGCCACATCGCTTAGTCATACACAAGCTCTGATGGGCGACAGCCAGTTCAGCATGGAGCTCATCATGGGAATCTGACGCAGCACACCCTGAAGAACAAAGCCACATCGCTTAGTCATACACAAGCTCTGAAATCATGAACTGATGGGTAGCTGGTACAAATGCATATGGTAACTAACATTTTAGCCTGAACTTCTTCCGGCGACATACAACCTGGTGCTCCTCTCAAAGAGCATGAAAAAGTTAATTAACTTTTTGTTTTCTTTGTCACTTTTTTTTTTTTTTTTGATATTAATTTATTAGGTTTTTTTGTGTGTGTTGTTTTTTCTTCCACATCCACAGACATAAAATCATATGCATAGTTACACTTACTCATACACACGCACTCAGATTCACATACATACACACACATGTGCGCACTTACGCACACATACTATTTAAAAAATTTTTTTTTTAATAGTCTAATATCACCATTGTGTGAACAGACTTTAAATTAAATCAATCAATCAATCAAATCAAAGAGCATGACTCAATATGCTGCAATCTTTTCATTGGGCAGGCCAACAGAAACTGCGCTTTAACATCCAAACTCTACAACATCCAGGAAGGTAGTGAAATGTTTCAAGAGCTGGGCTGATCTGTAAACGACACAGAGAGAGTGAATGCCCTTCATGCACCCATAATCAGTAATGTGAAAAGTGAAATAATGATTTCATAAAATAAACTGAACTGTTACTATTAACAAATAAACTGTTACTGAAACGCTAACCACACATCATCAGTATCTTTTTCAACAGAAAGCAGTTTCTAACTGTGAATATACAGTGGAGTAACATGAAGCCGGATGTACACAAACAATATCGGTTAATGCACAAAAACCTGTTTGAATGGACAAAAGCCTTTATTGTTACTTAAAAAGATCGTTTTTCACACCAAATTTTCCTCAGGACAACACTAAATACGCTTAACACACAAACAAAAACTCGGCCCGATTGTTATTTATCATACTAAAGTTCGCATTGATCGCTCAAAATGAAGCTGGAGCCACCAAATATTTCATTACAAACTTTGCAAAAACCATCAGTAACCTCATCTACTGCACATCAGTTGATGTACTAGTCAGGAAGTCGGAAGTCGACAGTTTGTCATCTGTAACACTACTCTGCCGAACTTCAGTTTTCAATTTACACTCAAAATACAGTTCACTTTAAAACACTGCCATACACAGTTTTGAAGCAGTTAGTTTGAGCTTTAATCTCAGACTAAGAAGCATGATATTTTTTCCCGATTGCAACAGCAGTCTACATGAGTAGACACAGACACTCGTCTTCTTCGCTACAAACACAGGCAATATCACTGAAACGATCAACTTAAAACTGCTTCTCATCACCGAAGAATTGGCAAAACTGGTGCAGAAGAATTCAAAGCCTAATAATAGGCCTAGTTTGACATTGCATTCAGCTCTGCAAACGTCTAGCTTTGGCCTAGCATCGTACAGAGGCCTAGGAGTGCAGCTTGACACTCGAACCAATGAGTGCTTTCAGTCTTCCGATGAGTTGATGCCAATCAAAAAGCGGTTTGCACTTTATCTCTTCCGGAAAGGACATTATGGAGTCGATCTTGTGCCTCAAGTGCCGTGTGAAATGTTTCATCGAAATTCATGAAGAAAAGTCTTTGAAGAGGATTAATTATTGATGGCGATGATATTTGGTGTTGCTATCATCTACTTCTTGATAATTAAACGGCTAAGCTCTTGGAAATGGAAGGTATGAACGCGCTTTCCAAGCTAAGCTGGTACCTAGACTACCCATCGCTAGCTTTTTCAATAACTAGCTGCATCTGCCCGGTCGGTTTCAGGTTGTCTTTGATCGCAATATTGTCAAAAATTCTTAAAGACCCCCCACGTCGCGTGTCACATTCCCTCTTATGCTAGGATGATTTCTTATGATTTCTTACTAGCTATAAGAGGGAAAACACGTGAAAACCGTGATTTTGACACGTGACGTGGTGGGTCTTTAACACGAAATACGGTTAACACACACAAAAATCTTTGTCCAGCGAGTTTCGTGTTAAACGTACTCCACTGTATTTCTGAAGTTACTGGTTCCGACCATCCTAGCCAACGAGAATGTCACCAGCAGTCTATTTCTAATCCTCCAGTAAGAGGAGATAATCTACAAGTCGTTTTGAAACACCCACCTCGTGTTGAAGTTTGCTCTCATGCTCCTTTCGCAGTTCCTGATTGGCTTCCAGTATGCCCTTTTGGATCACTTCTGTCATACTATCCAAAAACTGAAAATAAACAAAAGTTGAAATTGTTAACAAAAAAGACAAATAATAATTTGTAAAAGACTCGAAGAACAACAAAAAAGCAGGGTGAAAATAATAGTGAACTGTTATGATCAATGTATCTTGAACTAACGCCATCTATTTTATGACATTCTTTCCCTTACACACCAAGTAAACTTCAAGGATTCTCAATTTGACCATCTACTTTCTCAATCTGACGCTACCCCCCTTATTATTTATTATTTTTAAATTATTATTTAAAACATTTGGGACTTTCCTGGTATTTCCAGGATCGCCCCACTATCTCTATAGTTAATAATGTCCCATATGTGACTGTTCCAGGCTGGAGGACGTTAACCGAACGTTGACAACGCTAAACCCCCCCCCCCCCCCCCCCCCTGCCAGTCACTCACTCAGTCCAGCTTAAACTGCCCATCTTTGCTTGGATTCAGCTACATCCTAAGTGCAATTCCTCCCAAAAGTACATGAATCCTTTCATCATCGCCTATCAACTCCACTCGTGATGAGTCACCACCGCCAAGCCCCCAAAATTCCATTTTTTCCACACTCAATTGGAAATCGTTGGAAACTGTTGAATCAAGAGGAAGGAAGTAGCCATGTTATTTTGACTGCGCATGTGTGATAACGGCGGAAATTCAATGATGTATGCATCTAAAAATAGGAAAGCACATGGCCAGGGGGGCGTGGCAGTAAATACCGCCCTTGGTGTGAGCGTATAGGGGACGTGATTGTCGGTATCTACCGCCGATGGCATGAGAAGAGTGAACAGAATGCAGCATCAAGTGACCTTTGAGGATTCCTCGATGTCGCGGCCAGCCATCTGGACCAGCTCCACCAGCTCCTGAACGTTGGTGTCCCCCGTGATCAGACCAAACTTCACGCACAGCCGCCCAGACTCCGTCCGCCCTGAGAACATGGGAACAAAGTCAGAACAAATCATTATACACCATTTTGACAGAAAGTTCATAGTGATGCTTGTAAAAGAGATACTTAGCTCACATATCAATATTTCGATGTGGTTTTTTAAAGTCAGGGTATGATAACATGCAAAATGTAAATTTAAGAAAGTATGGTCATCAATCAGAGTTCTGATCAAATTATAGTGAAAGTGTACCCATTTAAAGCCTAAGCCATGCTATTTAAACTGCAGGATGACTGTCATGGCTCCAACAACACATTTGCTAAATTTCTTTCTTCTTTAATCAACTAAAACCATGTGTCCCGATTCCTTGGAGTGGATGCTGGGGCTTTAAGCCATCCTAACATTACATCTTTAACTCTTCTCACGCCAAGCAAATTTCAAGGATTTTGAATTTGACCACCTACTTTATTGAACAAAATTACAGGAAATAAAGTTCTCATCAAAAAGCCATGAAACTTGGTAGGAGGGTGCAAAAATGATTGTAGATTATTTTGAATGTTTTTTACAAAATGATTTTGTTTTGTTTTTGATAGAGATGTTGTTGATTGTGGTGATTATGCATTATGTAAAGAAAATAAAAACTAAATCATGCAAACTTTGTGTCACATGTGTTGGTCTAAAACTGTGTATGCTATAGATACATTATCCTATCAATAACAAAGACAAAGTTCTACTTACTTGGCTGAAAATCGGTTGCTATTATAGGGCCGTTGTTTGAGTCGGGGTCAGACTTTCGCCAAATCTTTCTAGACTCCAACTTGCAAGATCAGATGATTTCCACCTAGCACTCTTCAGTACTGACAATTATCTCAAGTTTTAATCCAAAAATCTTCATCGTTTCTTTCATTGACAAGAATCAATTCCATCTGAAATCGGATCAATCTCTCTCAATCTGCCACTACCCCCCCACCCCCCTCCACAGTCAGTCAGTTTCAACTTTGAGTCACCACATTTGACTCAATGCTTCGATTCAGCTAAATTCTAAGTGCAATTCCTCCCAAAAGTACATCAATCCTTTCATCGTTGCCTATCAACTCCACTCGTGACGAGTCACCACCATCCTAAAAAATTATGATTTTTACCACTCAACTGAAAAACGTTAGACGGCAAGGAGGATGCCGCCATTTTATTTGGTCTGCCCATGTGCGGAAATGCAATGATGTAAGCCTCTTAAAATAGAAAAGCACACGGGCAACCACGTGGTAGCTACTGCCGATGGCGTGAGAAGAGTTAAAGCATTGAATAGAGCTGGCAGCAAGTCTGATCTTCTCAACAATTCTGAATCAGGATAATTATCAAGTGAACTCAAGAATATGCATACTATGGAAATAGTTAGGCCCAGCATGTCCATCTTCGGCTGGAGAAAATCTTTGTAAGAGTTTCTAAAACAAAGGCAGGAGAATGGACCAGTAAGGCAGAAAAGGGAAGGGAAAGCAAAGGGAAAGGCAGTCAAAGAGAGTGACAGAGTAGAGGAAGTTACAAGCACAGAACTTCCAGAAGATGGGGGAACTATTTGTACAAAAGACCCTCAGTAGTTCACTGAATAGAACAATGGCTTTACCCAAGGAGAAAGCGGTGTCCTTCTCCTTGAGGTCCTGCAGGATGTCATAGTTGAGGGTGTCGATGGTCTCCATGTCCTCCTCATCCAGCTCCTCCTTGCCCAGGAACATGTCCGGGATGTAGCTGCGGTGGCACACACACACCACACACACACACCATACACACACCATACATACACACTCACACCATACACACACACACACACCATACATACACACTCACACCATACACACACACACACACACCATACACACACACACACACACACACACCATACACACACACACACACACACACACACACACACACACACACACACACCATACACACACACACACACAGAGCTACAGATCAGTCACATTGCCTGTGCTAGGATTCGTTAGTCATGCCCAACCATGACCACCACGTAGCTCAGGAAGCAATTGGTATTCTAGAAAGCTGGCTGGAAATGTGTCAATTCAATAACATAGATGCCTTACCCATGTACGGTAAGGCAAACCACATCGCCACTCTCTCACAGTGTCAGCCAAGAGGCCCCGGGAATGGTCCCCACAGACCAACTAATCCCCAAGGCTGCCACTCTCTCACAGTGTCAGCCAAGAGGCCCCGGGAATGGTCCCCACAGACCAACTAATCCCCAAGGCTGCCACTCTCTCACAGTGTCAGCCAAGAGGCCCCGGGAATGGTCCCCACAGACCAACTAATCCCCAAGGCTGCCACTCTCTCACAGTGTCAGCCAAGAGGCCCCGGGAATGGTCCCCACAGACCAACTAATCCCCAAGGCTGCCACTCTCTCACAGTGTCAGCCAAGAGGCCCCGGGAATGGTCCCCACAGACCAACTAATCCCCAAGGCTGCCACTCTCTCTCAGTGTCAGCCAAGAGGCCCCGGGAATGGTCCCCACAGACCAACTAATCCCCAAGGCTGCCACTCTCTAACAGTGTCAGCCAAGAGGCCCCGGGAATGGTCCCCACAGACCAACTAATCCCCAAGGCTGCCACTCTCTAACAGTGTCAGCCAAGAGGCCCCGGGAATGGTCCCCACAGACCAACTAATCCCCAAGGCTGCAGGCAATGCCTCCAAATCCATTAATACAGAAAGTCGAGTATCATACAGCTCTCGTTTTACAATTGGCCCACACCCAATGTCAACCAAAGACAAGTCATATTATACACAGCAAACTGATGTACCCATCCATAAACATGTGAAACAATTTTAATCACTTTCAGATCTAAACTAGTAGATACCACTAAAATGTTATTGATAGATGGTTATCACCACAATAAATTCATCTTTGTTTCAAAATGTTTTCAGTCACACATTTGCTGTATGAAATTTCCATAGGAAATGTTCGCAAATAGCCAAGGGACATAATTTGGCGGTTTGTGCGAGTGACCTTTCACAGACCAATTGGGCTTTGTCCTACTTTTTCACATGGGGGACAATCCCCGGGGTAAAAAGACATTCTATTTTTCCAAAAATCGTCTGTTTATGCTTTGCTCAATAATATAACAACCATCCCTCTGACTTCATACCTGTTTCTATTCTTTTGTTTTTTAAACAAATCAATATGAGTCTAGGCATAGAAAAACAGCTTATATAAAAAAAAACCTGCATGAATACGCATTCCCCAGTTTCTTGAGAAATAAAAAAATCATAAATCTTGAATCCAAACTAACAATATCCAAATTATAGTACGTGCATAACCAACCTTAGTGCTTGGATCCTTACATGTTTACCCTGCATTCCCAAAACAACATGCTTATGGCACAAGCCCAAACAATCACATTTCTACGAGGTCTGACCTGACGGCGCCCAGGCCTGGCCACTTGGGCAGGGAGAGCAGGATGAGATTGGGCTGGGCGTGCACCATGCTCTGAAAGGCCCGCCTCTGCTGGGTGGAGGCATCCAGCACACACTGCAACACAACACATCACACTGCAACACAACACACTGCCACACAACACAGTGTCAGCAAGACAACACATCAACTGCAACACAGACCACATAATCCTGCAAGGCACAACACTCTCACAGTGCAACACAAGAGGCCACATCAATGGTCCAACAGAACACATCATCCCCAACACTGCACTCACATCATACTGCAACACAACACATCACACTGCAACACAACACAACACATCATACTGCAACACAACACATCACACTGCAACACAACACATCACATCATACTGCAACACAACACATCAGACTGCAACACAATCACATCAGACTGCAACACAACACATCACACTGCAACCAACACATCACGGGAATGGTCCACACAGACCACACTAACACAACACACTGCAACACAACACAGTGTCACACTGAGGCCCCGGGAACACAACACACTGCAACACAACACATCACACTGCAACACAACACAACACACTGCAACACAACACATCACACTGCAACGGTCCACATCACACTGCAACTAACACAACACAGGCTGCACACTCCTGTTTACAGTTATAATGAAGAAACCCGGAATTTGCCACAGAAAAATCCCCAAGGGAATTTGAGAACAAAAAGCCGGAATTCACATGATCTGTACACAGACTCGCGATAAAGCGGTTTCTTCTTCTCTCTCCTTTCCGCGAACATCGGCGTCGATTTTCAATATTGTGATGATTTCTTGGCTCAATTTTGCTAGAAAAGTGTTATTAGTAAATTCAGTCAATAATTCTTAGTCAATTTTAGTATAAAACAAGCTGGAAAAAGCAAAAGTACCAGCCAAGAGTCCCCGGGAATGGGACAGAGAAAAATCGGCCCCATCGCGATCAATTTTGACTTCATTGTCCGTTGAAAAGGCCCCAAAATGGTCTCACATCCATCGTATTTTCCCAAGTGATGCCATAATCTAAATTGTCACTCATTTCAAGCCCTAATTAATGGTCCCTACAGACCAACTCATTCAACCCTGTGCCCGACAAATTGTCGTCAGTGAGTAGCTGCCTCTCGAATCCTACGCCACGACAAATTGTCGGGCAGACACATGCACTTAGTTTCGGTTCAAACAACATGAATATTAAGTAGTAAGGGGAGCTCATTCTGTCGCATTTTCCTGCCACTGACAGGCAATGTTTCGACAAGCAAATCTAAAGCGATTTTATCCGGTTTTTAAAAAATTTTGGAGTCAAAATGAGCAAACGAGTTATTATACACTGTGAGACAAGTTTTCCATGAAATCTTCCTTGATGATGATAGCGATTTTGACCCTGAAACGGACGATTAGGCTCTGAAGTGAGTGAATCTTCGTCAGACTTCACTCAACTCGTAGACAATGAGTCTTCGCACAGTTTTCAGACAGACCAGAAACTGATGAAATTGAGGTGCAAAATGATGAAAATCACAAATGAAAGCAGGCTGTGACTTATATGAACAAGTGTGGCTTGGTGCAGTTTTTGTGTATTTTGTGCGACTCGGTTGAAGTGTTTCAAACTTATTTTCTATGTGGATGTAATGGGATTTACCACATGTTCAAGGTAAGAACATATGTTCTGTTATGTTTTCATTTGTGTTTGTTTGTGTTTAGTGTGATTTTGTTGTGTCTCTTTGGTTGTAAACAAATGTGACAACAAAAATCAGCCGTTTTTATTTTCTTGAGAATTTTTTCATAAAATTTGAAAAACTAACAAAAAACTTCCAAAATGGCTTGGATCCTTACATTCACACTGCAACACAACACAACATCCATATAGTACAGCACACAAAATTTCACGAGGTTTCATCAACGTAGCCCAGGCCTGGCCACTTTTTTTTTATTGCAGGATGACCCCTAAATAGTGCACCATGCTCTCAAAGGCCCCCTCTGCTGGGTGGAGCATCTTCACTTGCAACACAACACATCACACTGCGCAAAGGGTTAAAAAACACTGCACTGAAAGCTCTTCACATCGACACTAAAACACAACACGCCATTTGCTGCAACACAACACATCATCTGCAACACAACACAAACACTGCAACACAACACACCACACTGCAACGCAACACATCACACTGCAACACACGTCACAACACACCAACACAACACATGACACTGCAACACAACACAACACACTCAACCCTTGCACATCACACTGCAACACAAACTGCAACACAACACAATAGACTGCAACACAACACATCACACTGCAACGCAACAGCACATCACACTGCAACACAACACATTTACACTGAACACAACACATCACACTGCAACGGAACACATCCACACTGCAACCAACACATCACACTGCAACAGGTCTGCACACTGCAACACAACACATCACACTGCAACACAACACAACACATCAACAACACAACACAACACAACACAACACACTGCAACACAACACATAACACTGCAACACAACACAACATACTGCAACACAACACATCACACTGCAACACAACACATCACACTGCAACACAACACAACACACTGCAACACAACACACTGCACACTGCAACACAACACATCACACTGCAACACAACACAACACACTGCAACACAACACATCACACTGCAACACAACACAACACACTGCAACACAACACACACACTGCAACACAACACACAACACAACACAACACACTGCAACACAACACATCACACTGCAACACAACACACACACTGCAACACAACACAACACACTGCAACACAACACATCACACTGCAACACAACACAATGCAACACAACACATCACACTGCAACACATCACACTGCAACACATCACACTGCAACACAACACTGCAACACAACACACCGCAACACAACACAACACACTGCAACACAACACAACACACTGCAACACAACACACTGCAACACATCACACTGCAACACAACACACTGCAACACAACACATCACACTGCAACACAACACATCACACTGCAACACAACACATCACACTGCAACACAACACACACACTGCAACACAACACACTGCAACACAACACACCACACTGCAACACAACACACTGCAGCACAACACATCACACTGCAACACATCACAACACAACACAACACACTGCAACACAACACATCACACTGCAACACAACACATCACACTGCAACACAACACACACACTGCAACACAACACATCACACTGCAACACAACACATCACACTGCAACATCACACACCACAATGCAACACATCACACTGCAGCACAACAACACACAGATCAGGTTCTGTTCACCAAGAACAGGACATGGCAGAAGCAAAATCGTCATCTTTTCCAAATAAATGGAAAATATATTAAAGTAAAATTTTCTCCTGTGATTCCATTAAAGTTTATACAATTATTAATGTTCTACACAACAAAAATCACTGTTAATTGCCAACCTTTCATTCCTACAGCTGTATGCACAGCCATGATGAAGCTTGTTGCATGCCAGAACACAATAATCAATGTAAGTTTAGATACACTTCTTTTTCACTGTATCAATCCATAAAAACACTCACCAAGTTGGATGACAGGCTATTGATGAAAGCTTCAATATCTTTTTCCGTAGTGCCCATGGCTAGAAATTGAAGAGAAAAAAAAGAAAAACGGAAACATTTAAATAAGGTTATATTTTGTTCACAAGCAAATTAATACTGTGATAGTTACGATGCATGACCAGAGCAAAATATGTGAATCATTTGTCAGCAATGTGCCAGCTATTTTTTTATCAGTACATTTTCAATAAAAATTCAAACCATAACTTGATAAAGATGGACGGAAGTGATTGAAATAAAAGCAACAAGTAAACTAAAAAGCTGTTCCTTTAATAGAATACTAGCGCAACACCAAGTACCGGTAACGCCTAGTAACGGTAACGCCTAGTAGCGGTAACACCAAGTACTGGTAACGCTGAGTACAGCAAATTTGAAGCGATTCGGTTAAGAAACGGCGGAGTTATAAGGCCCCGTTTCCCGTTGGCGCTGCTCTGAGAGTGATGCGCTCTCCCTAGTAACGGTAACGCCTAGCAACGGTAACACCAAGTACTGGTAACGCTGAGTACAGCAAATTTGAAGCGATTCGGTTAAGAAACGGCGGAGTTATAAGGCCCCGTTTCCCGTTGGCGCTGCTCTGAGAGTGACGCGCTCTCCCTAGTAATTCAAAACGCCTAGCAACGGTAACCCCAAGTACTGGTAACGCTGAGTACAGCAAATTTGAAGCGATTCGGTTAAGAAAAGGTGGAGTTATAAGGCCCCGTTTCCCATTGGCGCTGCTCTGAGAGTGATGCGCTCTCCCTAGTAACGGTAACGCCAAGTACTGGTAACGCCGAGTACAGCAAATTTGAAGCGATTCGGTTAAGAAACGGCGGAGTTATAAGGCCCCGTTTCCCGTTGGCGCTGCTCTGAGAGTGACGCGCTCTCCCGATTCTCTTTACATTTGCTGCCAGGCTTCGCCCCTGCCACAGCAAGCCTGACAGCAAATTTGAAGTGATTCGGTTAAGAAACGGCGGAGTTATTTGTGAAAAGGTGAAGTGGCGTATATCGCGCGCGTTTCTGACAGACATTCACTTCCGGTTTGGCACATGATAGTCACCATCCCCGGTCATCTACCTGCCAAATTTGAAGGCAATCCAAGGAGAAATACTTTACGGGCGCCGAGAGGCCGGTGGATACGCGTTTCGATGCATTTGCTTTTCCGCGCAAATGACAAGGACTTTTAGGTTGCCGTTGCCATCGCCCCGTTAGGGCTGATAGCAAATTTGAAGCGATTCGGTCGAAAAACGGCGGAGTTATAAGGCCCGTTTTAGTGTGCTTTCACAGACACACACTTGCCTTTTTATAATATGATGATCTCCATTTAATGTGATAAATGAGAATAACATGATGCTTTTCAAGGAAAAGGACTTTTAGAACATTACTTTCTATTTACTACCAACTTTCTACCAACTATGTTTATCCATTGAAAGTTCTTGCGTGAATACTCATAATAATATCAAACAGTATCTTCATGTACCATATTTTCTGGGCTATAACATCAAAAGTATAAGCCACTACTTTTGTTCTTGAACTTTGACCCCTGCGGCTAAAACAACGATTGCGGCTAATTTGTGAATATTTCCCCTTCCGTATTTTAGGCTGGTCGTCAACTCCAGCCTGTGCGTGTTGACATCGTCAATCTCAGTAAAAACGAACCGTTCTGAGGCCGAAACTGAAGAATTTAATCAGCGATAACACAATCTGACCACTGAATTTCACAATTTTTATGCACATTTTTCATTACTGAGCAGTTTATGATCAAATTTTGAACTGAAACCATCGCGATCGTGTATGGTAAACATTTTTTCAATAATAGTAGTCACTGAACATAGTTATTTTGAATATACAAAACCCCAAATATCATGTGCTGCAAACATCTAGCACACGCAAAATAACCCTCAGACAACTAATGAGTTAGCAATCAAATGATTTTTACAAATCTGTTACATCAAACACACTTTAGTAGCTATGCACACAACAGTGAAGGAAAAGCTGCCAGCTAACAGACATACTCAGTGAAAGGCCTGCAAATGAATCCATCATACACGCCAAATGTAAAACAAACGATCAGTCTACAAGCAGCAGCGACTTCCACCATCCTTGGTAGTGTCTCCTGTTGATCGACTCAGTTGTTTGGTGTGAAACAGAGGATTACTTCAACATACAGTATTATATGTATTCATGTACCCTATTTTACCGGCTATAAGGCGATTTTTTTTGTTCCAGACTGAGACCCTTTCGCCTTATAGCATGACAAATAATGTAGTGAGAAACAGTTATAACAAAATCAGAATGTTGTGTAAAGTGGGGGTGCACCTTTTAGTCCATACACCATGGTAATGAAACAAGCCCATGAAGGGAAGAACAAAGCGTTTTACCTTGCGCGGTTTCCAAGGGGCAGAACCTGATGCAGACCCCCTCTTTCTCCACCTCCACAGTCTCCACCAGCACCCGGGGGTCGCTGCTCTCCAGGGATTCTTGTAACTGAGCACCAGTGGAAGTAAAACATTTTTTCAATCCTGAAATGACAAGCTTCTATGCTCTCTGAATCTTCCCAATCCTGAAGTGGTGACTACATTAAAAATAATTTCCAATGTGTGTGCGTCTATGTCAACAGGATGTAAGGGGGTGGTGTTCACACGCATGATGATAGACATGCAATTCTAACGTTTTTCATTTATTTTTTGTCTTGATCTGTTCGCTATCGGTTTTTTTCCCTATTTATGAATTATGATTATCCCATTGTTGTTCTTGTTTTAATTATTGCCATTCTTATAGTTGTTGTTATTGTCATTTTTCAATTCATATAAAATTTGTAAGCGCTCTGAGCTCTTTGGAGAAAGAGAGCAATAAATGTTTATTATTATTATCTTGTTTTAATCTGTCATCAATGTTGTCAGAAATGATGGATTTTATAAGATCGTGGTTCAGAATGACAAGACGGCCAGTCCTGAAGACTCTTTCTATCATCTCTTTCAATCCTGATTTCAGGAGCACTCCTAAACTACTTTCACCCATGACTGAGGGACACAATTCACTGAAGACCATGAAAACCTGGCTTTCCATTCACTAGCTCATAATACTGCTATACAAGCTATGATTGAATAAACAAGTACGGCAAAAAGTCCTCTGTCGATATTCAACGTGACACATCAGATTAATGTAATATACTACAACACAACATCTGAAGTGATTCTGTGCAGCGGGTTCAAAAGATATTGCATGGACAGACAAACAAAGAAACAGACGCAAACGACTGCAACGGTTCAAAAGATATTGCATGGACAGACAAAGAAAGAAACAGACGCAAACGACTGCAACGGTTCAAAAGATATTGCATGGACAGACAAAGAAAGAAACAGACGCAAACGACTGCAACGGTTCAAAAGATATTGCATGGACAGACAAAGAAAGAAACAGACGCAAACGACTGCAACGGTTCAAAAGATATTGCATGGACAGACAAAGAAAGAAACAGACGCAAACGACTGCAACGGTTCAAAAGATATTGCATGGACAGACAAAGAAAGAAACAGACGCAAACGACGGCAATGGTTCAAAAGATATTGCATGGACAGACAAAGAAAGAAACAGATGCAAACGACTGCAATGGCCCTTCATCCACTAAGTACGATGGAAGACTGAAAAAAAGCTGTAGTATGGAATAACTGCAGCACAAATCAGCAGTGAAAGATAAACTAACTGGAGCACACAAAATCAGTCACACACACAAATTCCACATAAATAATAACTTTTTTCTCTCTCCATTTTTTTGTGCCTGTGGAGCAAAGAAACATTTGGACAATAAATTTCATGTTACATTTCAGTTCACACGATTTTATTGTCTTCCAAAAATGTAATTTTAATGAACAATTGTGATCCTTCACAAAGCATCTAGGATCGAAACATGAAGCAAATAGTCTTCTCTTACAGTTTAAGCCATTATTGCATACTCTGTTGACGGCTGATGGTTATGTACTGACCCATATATTCAGTGCATCAAAGTAGAGGTTGTCATCATTCGTGTCGGTGGGTTCTGCAGCGTAAGGGGACATTGTGGTATCTGCACAGCACAAATCCATTCACAATACAAACACTTTACCCTTGCCATTCTTTCCGCATCAGGCTGTGTGCACATTGTGGTATCTGCACAGCACAAATCCATTCACATTACAAACACTTTACCCTTGCCATTCTTTCCGCATCAGGCTGTGTGCACATTGTGGTATCTGCACAGCACAAATCCATTCACATTACAAACACTTTACCCTTGCCATTCTTTCCGCATCAGGCTGTGTGCACATTGTGGTATCTGTACAGCACAAATCCATTCACATTACAAACACTTTACCCTTGCCATTCTTTCCGCATCAGGCTGTGTGCACATTGTGGTATCTGCACAGCACAAATCCATTCACATTACAAACACTTTACCCTTGCCATTCTTTCCGCATCAGGCTGTGTGCACATTGTGGTATCTGTACAGCACAAATCCATTCACATTACAAACACTTTACCCTTGCCATTCTTTCCGCATCAGGCTGTGTGCACATTGTGGTATCTGTACAGCACAAATCCATTCACATTACAAACACTTTACCCTTGCCATTCTTTCCGCATCAGGCTGTGTGCACATTGTGGTATCTGCACAGCACAAATTCATTCACATTACAAACACTTTACCCTTGCCATTCTTTCCGCATCAGGCTGTGTGCACATTGTGGTATCTGCACAGCACAAATTCATTCACAATATAAACACTTTACCCTTGCCATTGTTTCTGCATTAGGCTGTGTGCACATTGTGGTATCCGCACAGCACAAATTCATTCACAACACAAACACTTTACCCTTGCCATTCTTTCCGCATAAGGCTGTGTGCACATTTACCTGCAACTTCCATCCAGAAACCCATCTGCAATCCACACAAAAATGTGGAAGCAGGAAATATGAAGGAGTGTGCACATTACATGCAGAAACCCATCCACATTTCTCATCCGCTTATTTCTGACTTTCTGTCACTTGATTTGTGGATTGCAGATGGGCTTTCCATACCGAACTTGTCCTTAGTTATATGTGTACACAGCCTTAGATGAATTTTGAAACAAAAATAATAGAATTTAATTATTTAAAAAATGTATATTTTTCTGACTTTTGTTTTTTTTAACTCATTCAAGTCATATGTCCGGAATTAATAGATAGCTGTCAATTTGATGCATTTGCTTCAAAGGTTGCAAATCTGTGTGCACACCATACCTTGGTCACTTCTAAACTCGCTTCGCTCCCTTAGACCACAATTTTGCCTCTGACTTTGCTTTTGTAGTGGTTTGTTGTGGGGAAACCAATCAGTGTAGAGAGTTTTTCTATATAAAGTCTATATATAAAAAAGTCTGATCTACCACTTCTCTATGTCTAAACCTGAAGTAAAAACCCGTAATCTTCTTACATTTCTCCTTTTGTTTGTGTATGTTTTGTTTGTGTGTATGGCTGGAGTGATTTGTGAGGGTTTTTTAATGATCCAAAATCATTGCGATGCGAATGAGTTAAAGAGTGTCGTTTTACCTTCAAATAAAATCAAGGAAAACCATTTGTTCACCACTAACCTCAAAAATGTTTTTACCAATCACTTTTTTATGTAAAGAAGAGCTTCATAGGTAAATGGAAATGTAGCAGCATGCATTAGTTCACCATCACACAAAATCAACATGCAGATAACATGGCCTGCAACAGATCAGGGGGAGTGGGGATTCAGTGTGTGTGTGTGTGTGTGTGTGTGCGTGTGTGTGCGCGTGTGCGTGTGTGCGTGCGTGTACATGCCCTATATAATTGCATAAGCATACACATGAAGATTAGTGATTTCATACTAACAAGCAACTTGATCATGTACTCATGCAAAACAAAGAAGAAAAAAATAAATATTTAAAACAATGTGAAAACACATTATAATTAAGGAAAGATGAAAGCATATAGTTACCATAGAGTTTTGGAGCATAGTGGAACACTACAGTGGGACAGGCCATCTCAAACACCAACTGAAAATTAAAAAACATCGAAACTTATAAACAATGAAAGATGACAACATTAATTTTCAAAACTGGAGTGAAAATTATGCATATGTACATAACCAAAAAACATCGATCAGACAGCATATGGAGTATTTCATCACTTATACCTCACAGCTCAACAAAAGGAAACTACAAGCAGTACCAAAGAGAAGGAAATTGAACAGCAGCAAGACCACACATCCGACTTCTTTGTCAGTTACGCTTGAACACAGGGGCAAGGTTCCATTCAGGACAAGACAGACAAGCACCTGACACGTCATAATTATGCCTGCAAGATGCTATGCCAGATATAATTACTCAGTGTTTTGCAAGCCAATGGAAAAGTAGAAAATGACCTTGACTCCCTTCATTCCTTCACTTACCAGAGGGTTGATCGATTTGGACAAGGTCTGCATCAAAGGTTTGTTTTCTTCCTTTGGGGACTGATCCTTTTTTTCACAGCTCTGGAAGTGAAACAGATGTGAGGGCGCACATGTCATAATAGTATACAGTTTTGTTTTGGCTCACTACAACACAAACGGTGCACCATGCCTTAGCAAACATGTGTTTATACATTTTATTTCTACAAACACCTAAACAGTAAACTTCATTGAAGCTTCTTAAAGTGACACATTCCTTTGCCAAGTTCAATCACATAAACTCCCACAACGAGAAATAAGCAGTAAAAGGTTTTGGTTTCCTTTTTTCCAGGTTGGGGAAGAGAACAGAAAAAAGCGGATAAATGAAGGTATTTTAATTTCACAAGTGAGAGATTAAATCGAGCAAAATTCATAGTAATTAAATATACAACTGGGATTTTCCCCCTCAAAATAATACTAAAATGAAAACAAGTAAGACTTTGCAATAGTTGTTCTCCAACAAGATAGGCATTTACATTTTGTTCGTGTAAGTGTAAACATGACAGTTTAATCCTGCAACAACAGGATGTGGAAGGATAATTTAAAAAAATTAAATCATTTTTTTCCACACCCAAATCAACAGATACACGGTTTCATAATATCAAGCAAATCATCACTCACTATCTGTTTGATGGAGGAGATTTGGTCCAGCCTGTCACTCAATAGTTTAGCCTGCAACAGCGAAATACCCTTGATAAAACAAAAATGAAATGTATCATTAAAATCAACACACAGCTGTACTTGATTCGGTTTAAAAGCTTATCTCTCCTAATCCCACAAACCGGCCCATTATTCCCCCCACATGGTAATGATTCAATAAGACTATCAAGTTTGTGTTTTGTATTTTAAACTTTAAAATCTGCATTGTGATCAATTTATAACAAGCTGCATACTGATATACCAATTTAAGGAAAGTATTACTGATTTTTCCTCCAGGAAATTCTCCATATTGTGTAAAGAACAAGAAGCTAAAAATCACTTTCATGTACAAAATGGAGTGGTGTGTAATGGCAATGATTATTTTACCCAACCACTAGAACTCAAGTAGCAGTCGTACATTAGTCTTTCATGAGATGAGTAAGTCCCATTAGCCACAAGCACCCAGTGCATGTTTAAAATCCAATGCAACAAAGCAGTTCAATAAGTAAACAGATACATACACACATTTGCTTCATTCACTCGGTGAATAGATCTCCTGGCAAAGGCACAGCTCAGGGGCCTGTGGAGGTCTCTAGTTGATGGTCTATATCCTGGAGGAGATGCAAAGCTAAACTAACTCTCAAATGACACATTTTTTTCCAAGAGAAGGAAGCCTTAATTTCACATTGGGGACAGCACTGTGTTATCCTGATGACCACATGGAGCGATGGGCAATGATTATACAGTGAACAAACTATAGCACAGACTGACCATCTGACAGCACTGTGTTATCCTGGTGACCACATGGAGCGATGGGCAATGATTATACAGTGAACAAACTATAGCGCAGACTGACCATCTGACAGCACTGCGTTATCCTGGTGACCACATGGAGCGATGGGCAATGATTATACAGTGAACAAACTATAGCACAGACTGACCATCTGACAGCACTGTGTTATCCTGGTGACCACATGGAGCGATGGGCAATGATTATACAGTGAACAAACTATAGCGCAGACTGACCATCTGACAGCACTGCGTTATCCTGGTGACCACATGGAGCGATGGGCAATGATTATACAGTGAACAAACTATAGCACAGACTGACCATCTGACAGCACTGCGTTATCCTGGTGACCACATGGAGCGATGGGCAATGATTATACAGTGAACAAACTATAGCACAGACTGACCATCTGACACCACATGGAGCGATGGGCAATGATTATACAGTGAACAAACTATATCACAGACTGACCATCTGACAGCACTGCGTTATCCTGGTGACCACATGGAGCGATGGGCAATGATTATACAGTCAACAAACTATAGCACAGACTGACCATCTGACAGCACTGTGTTATCCTGGTGACTGCCCCCTGGTGGCCTAGAGAGAGGAGGGCCATCCACAGGGGCAGGCAATTCAGCTTCAGCGCTGTGTTGAAGGTGGTCAGGCCTGCCGCGTGGATCAACGTTATGTCACTGGGCTTGAACAACGTCTACAGCTAGTTAAGGGCAAAACTCTATATAATCATGATTCAAAGAGAAAAAGAGAGTGAGTTGTATGTTGATATGTCCAAGTATGCATGAATTAAACAAGTTACAGGTATATTTGACAGAATTGGCAATAGTTGAAATACGTCACTCACAACAAGCAATAACTAAACTTGTCATGGTGACCAGTCAGCATCATTAACCCTTTCACCACCAATGTCACATTTTTGCACCACAGTTATTGAACACCCATGTCACTAAAAGTCTTGAAATGAGAGTGTTATCCAATGATCTTGGGTTCTTAATTTTGAGAGGCAAGGACAGGCCTTATTTCAAGTATATCACAGAAGAATCCCATATATTTCAGACAAAAATCTTTTCTCTATCCATGTAAGTTTAATGGAAAATTTTGGCTAAAAAAATGTCTGGCGGCGAAAGGGTTAAAATTAATCACAGTATTTTCTGGTGTGTTGCTATGTTTATATGGCTGGTAAAAAGTTTTCAAAACAACTCACTGGCAATCCGCATTGTCAACAGAAAACCCCTTTTCAGACTATCATCGAATGAAACTTAATTTACTTACTAATGATCACAGATTGTCAAGCAAACCTAGCAGACTTTACCTGACCTTCTTCAGCAGTGCTTAGCCATCACTGACCAGTCCTGACTGACTTTGGTGAGACTAATAATCACAGTGTTTAGCCATCACTGACCAGTCCTGACTGACTTTGGTGAGACTAATAATCACAGTGCTTAGCCATCACTGACCAGTCCTGACTGACTTTGGTGAAACTAATAATCACAGTGCTTAGCCATCACTGACCAGTCCTGACTGACTTTGGTGAGACTAATAATCACAGTGCTTAGCCATCACTGACCAGTCCTGACTGACTTTGGTGAGACTAATAATCACAGTGCTTAGCCATCACTGACCAGTCCTGACTGACTTTGGTGAGACTAATAATCACAGTGCTTAGCACAGCCACAAAACCTGTAGTGGTTAAAGGATACAGCGGAAGGCAGTCCCGGCACCCCCAGCCATGGGCCTGGGCTGATGGTGATGCTGTCTCCACACGCGGTGGGAGACATTTCTGAGGGCTCCGAGAACAAGGTCAAGGTGGCCAGAGAGTGCCTGCAGCCAAAAAACAACGTGTCAACATTGTGCGAACAAATAACGATCCAGAATGTCAGTACAATTTCAACCAATAAAATAAATCAATAGCCAAAACAGCAAAGTAGTTATGCTAAGGAATAAGACCATCTTCTTCGGCATGTGTTGGCAGCTTAACAAACTAGAGCAGACATAGAGGAATAACTGTGACAAAGCACTTAAAAAAACACAAATATGATTGCCGTTTAATCTGCCACATTCAGTATTACATTATCAAGTAATAATAATAATAATAATAGTGAATCATTTACATAGCGCATTCAGTAGTCATAGCATTCTAAATACCACACAGTTAAATACAATGCAGGAACGATAATGTATACAAAATGCATTGAGTGTACCAAGACTTTTACATACACTACATGGAATACAAAAGATTATCAACACCAAAAATATTAAAGACCCCGCACGTCACGTGTCACATTCCCTCTTATGCTATGAAGATTTCTTAAGATTCCTTACTACAGACAAACCCCTATTTTACGACCCTCTGTTAAGCGACCACCTCTCATTTGAGACCGGATTTGTTGGCACGGATGCATTTTACTATGTAAATGACCTCTCTTAAACGACTTCCTCTAAAACGTGACTTACGACGGTCATTTTGTTGGTTTTTACGACCGTTGTTGTCGTCTGCATAGACTTCGAGCAATGGGAAACAACCACGGTCAAGGGCCTGAAAGCGGAGTCGCTTCCCTTGTTGTAGAAAAGATGGCGGAAAGCGTAGGAAAAGCACGAAAACCACTGACTTTGAAAAAGAAAACCACTGACTTTGGACGAGAGTGGAGGTGATTAACATAAGTCGGCGAAGTGAAACTGTAATACATCGATTGCACAATCCTATGGAGTTGGAAAGACCCAAATCCAGTTTTAATATGTCATTGTATGTGTGCATGAAGAAGAGAGTATGAACTGTGCTGAACTTTTTCTTTCTACGGCTGCCAGTGAAAACCTCCATCATACGACCCCTCCAATTTGCAACCGATTTTTCCGGACATTTTGGAAGTCTTAAAATAGAGGTTTGTCTGTAGCTGTAAGAGGAAAAACACATGAAAACCGTGATTTTGACACGTGACGTGCAGGGTCTTAAGGTTACATAATTATACAGGTACAAAATGGAAGCTGCTTGACATAAACAGCACACAACAGCCAACTACGCCATACACAGCAAAGGATGTCATTTTGTCATGCTTATGGAACAGTTTTCTCACCCTTCTAGATGCAGCCAAATGCCATTGGCCCGACAGATCTCCTGCAGTCTCTGAATATTGTCCACATGGCCTACTACTGGGGTGCCTGAAATGTATACAGACACTACATTGTACACGACTTGCTGCAAGTTTTACACTCCTCTCTTCTGGTTCAGTAATCTATACAGTCTATCAAAGCTGCAATAAAGTATAAGTACTGTATGTAATGATTCAAGCACAAAAAAACTTTACTTCTGAAAATGTATATAATTGAGTAGAAAGTATACACAGCAAGACGATGCACTGAAAACAATTTGGGAACAGTAAAAGAACCAATGATAGAAGAATGCAAGAAAGCTAAACATGCAGCATGTTCTATAGGGATTGTAAACACTTGGTACTTACAATCCTTGGTACCTTTGTCCTAACAATTTGATCAACATAACTTTTTTTTATTCTGAAAATAAAATTGTCATCTAATGATCTACCAAAGTCACAGACACATTTCTGATATCGAGACACATATGCATATACCAGGCATGGTAGTGGGGGCAAAGTGGTTTTCAAGGAAAATGGCCAGGGGTCCAGGGGGCCGAAGAAAATTCAATAAATGAGAGTGAAATTTTGACTTTTTCATGCCATTTTAATGCATTTTTTAATAATTTTGTTTCAAACTGTTTCGTGGATTTTCCGCGATTCGCGGAGGTCTACCTACCACACATCCACACACATGCGCACACGCACGCACACACACACTCACTAAATCCCTATGCCATGTCTCTCAAAACAAATTTAAACCTTCACTTCTACTAACAAGTAAATCAACAACAACAAAAACAGAACTGATATGCTTTGTGTATGAAAACAAATAAAAAGAGGTGTCCAATGTCTTACAACATGAAAACTATTTTTAGCCCTTTCACCACCAATTTCGCACCACAATGGTTACCCATGTTACCAAAAAGTATCAAATCAGGGCCTGTAATCTGAAGACCCTACTTTCGTAATTTTGAGAGGTAAGGATAGGCCTGATATAATACATGTCACAGAGGAATTAACTATATTACAGATTTTTTTGTTCTCTATCCAGTCAAGTTTAATAGTATTTTTTTGGCTGAAAAATGGTTAGCGGCGAAAGGGTAATAACATATTCTTTTTGAGAGACAAAAAAAGTTATGAGTGACAAAAAAGCCCTCAAAAGCATAATTACCCGCGTAGGCCAGCAAGAGGACGGGTGTCTTAGCGGCAGCCACATCGTCCTGGATAAGCTTCTCAAACACTGCCACGTCCTGCACAGTTAATTGCTGGGCTAACACAACAAATACACTAGTACTAAACACACTCACTTTCTCACACACAAATGCATAGAAGCACTCCACCTTCTACCCTGCTCACATACATACCCACACACGTTGTTGGTTTTGATACAGAAGGAAAAAAAGAGAAAAAGGGGTTTTTCAACATAAAATAAGCATACTATACTTTGACAAAATTGCCAGCACAAAAATCTTATTTAAAAATATAAAGAAATCCCTCACTATTTCATCATTGCCGCCGTATCCCCCTTTCCCCCAAGAACTGGTTCCAACATGAAAAAGATGGAATGAATGTGCATATATTCTTTTCAAGTTGAAATCCCTTCGCATTCTCCATTGTCATAAAGACTATATTATCAACATATCAAATCATAAGTGTTTAACTTTAAGGGAAATGTTTACATGTTAGTCAGAGACAAAGGATAGGTGCTATATATGTCCATGTCATGCATCTATCCATACATTGTAACTGTATGCAGATTACATAGCAGCACACTACAAACTCCTAACTACCACTAGTTTCCTTGTATCTCACCACTTTTCTGCTGGCACCAAACACGGTGTTGCAGGGAACTGTAGAAATGCAGGACAGAGGCAGCCCCAGCTGAGGAACAGAACAAGACATTTCAAATAACAATAATGAATAGATCATCATTTTCAATCCTTTCATTATTATCAGAGTAACTAACATCGCTGATCAAGTTAAGATGCTTTAAAACCTATTCAATCTATTCAAACATAAAGGCAGCATATCTTAATAATTTGGGATTGTTTTTCAAGTTCTATTTTGCAGCTAAATTTAAGTCAACATGTTTCGGTCTTTCATTCAGTTTTCCCTTATGGATTACATCATCCATAGTAATGATTGAATTTACATTGCAGGCATAATGTTATAAAAGCATTTGAACACAAAACAACAACAAAACTGATCCATAGGAGCAAAATAGTCATATTCTTGTTATTTGAAAAACAAAACTGTCAATAATCAACAAACCCAGTCAATTTTAACATGAATATATCTTATCTTTGAGTTTGATCATACGCAACAAAATAATGTAGGAGTATTATTTACAAATGTAGAGTGGCACAGTGGTAACGCGCTCGCTTTGTGTCAAGTAAATCCGAGTTTGAACCTGGGTACAGGGGATTTTTCCTCTCACTTTGCACTAGGCCTTTGAATGTGGAGTCTTTCGGATGAGATGATAAACCGAGGTCCCATGTGCCCATGCACTTAGCACACGTTAAACCCAGTGGCAATGAAAAAGTTGTCATTTGGTCAAAATTTACCCCCTCCCCCTTTCCTTCCTCATCAATCACACAAAAAATCGCATGCAAAAAAAAGAAAGAAAAAAAGGGTGGCACGCCTCTGGCTGCGACACGTTCTCCAGGTGGGAGCAACCCGAATTTCACAGAGATGCCTCTGTGACTAAAAAGTACCAAATACCTAAATGTCAGTGGTGAAAAATCTGTCAAAACTGAACTACCTGCAGACACAGATACTGGCCCAGTTCTGGAGGGGCTGCGGCACTAAGGTAGATGACAGGAGGCCTGGAGTACAGAGCGTCAAAGCCGTCCGTCACGTACTTGGGGTAGCGCTGGTACAGAGCCAGACGACATATGCGCATCATTCCCTCACGCTCATCATCGTGATACGTCACACTGGCATCTTGAAACCTGTTTAGATATACATGTAACACAGATTGAACACATACAGCATTTAAAAAAAAAAAATGTTTTCTATTCTAACATAAGGGGGGGAGGGGGCTTTTTCCTGCTATATTGACCTGAACATCACACAAATTGGCTTCAAAAAATCAGGAAGCCACAAGTTTTTGCATTCCCAAAACCATAAACCACAACATTTTACACTCCAAAAACCGGAAGCCACAAGTTTCGGCACTCTAAAAACTGGAAATCCGGCATGTTCCTGAAAATTATGACCCCTGCATATCCAAGAACATAATGTACACTTTGCTAATGAGTTATCTCGAAGTTGAAATGGTTACATACATGTTAACTTATATGATAGTTTATTAATAGATGGCTAGTTTTTGTTTTCAATACCAAGAAAATGTTAGGATGAAGCTGATTTAGTGAATTGATCTTCTCTTGGTGAAGGACTATGATTAGCATGAATTTCAAGGACAAGCATTTATGAGGCAGTGCACTGGCTTTCTATGCTGCTGTTTTGGGGGTTTCTGATCTTTTTAAGAACACCAACTGCCCTAAAGTTTTCTTTGCCAAAGGAGTATAAATCGAGGCATTCTCCACAATCAGCGAATTTCGGGCCAATAGCAGAAGCGTCATCTGTTAACTAGAGCTCATAGTCAGCCATCTCAGTTAAAAACAAAATAATGCAAAGAAAACAACAAAAGAAGTATACCTGAAATGTGATCATGTTTTGTAACGTAAATTTTCTTTTTCTTGGTTTGGGGAGGGGGGCAGGGATGTCAAATCTTTTTCTTCTTTTCTTTGTGTATCTCTGTTTTCAAGACGCATGCACATGTTAACACCTTCCCCAAAGCTCTTGTTGGCCCTGACCTACCTGAAGAGCCTGGCGAACCAGAGCTGGCAGTCGGCGTTGACCTTGGTGGCCACCCTCTTCAGCTGGGCCTCAGGCAGGATGCTCATGTAGGCCTTGAGGCTGTTGGCCACCAGGCACGTCTTGCCCTTAGGGTCCAGCTCCTTCAGGCGAAGGTGCTCTCTACATTGTTCACATACACAGGACACATAACTCATGTAGGCCTTGAGGCTGTTGGCCACCAGGCACGTCTTGCCCTCAGGGTCCAGCTCCTTCAGGCGAAGGTGCTCTCTACATTGTTCACATACACAGGACACATAACTCATGTAAGCCTTGAGGCTGTTGGCCACCAGGCACGTCTTGCCCTCAGGGTCCAGCTCCTTCAGGCGAAGGTGCTCTCTACATTGTTCACATACACAGGACACATAACTTCACATTCAAGATAAAAAACAACAACAACAACACAGTGAGATGAGAGGTTGGGTAGGGTGAATGAAGTGGCATGGAAAATCCAAGTTACGCTTGCAACATCTCTACATCTTGTTTGTATATATGTTACTTATATGATAGTCTATTAATAGAAATGTGTGTGTGTTTGTGTTATTGTAAATATTGGCAACAATTTGCAACCTAATTCTAACACACATATTTGGCAAAACTGCTAAAAGTGACCCAAACAATTTGAATACATTTCTGGTATTGATATCAAATTTATGTCAATTATTGTTTTAAAAAAAAACCCACACACAATTAAATCTCTTTTATGAGATTGAAATTGAAAAAACCCAACTAACTATACATGTTTTTATTGAACAATTATACCTTTTGACTAACAGGTACAACAAGGGGCATAAGCCCGCAATGACTCACTCAGGGTGTGTGTGCGTGTGTTGTGTGCGTGTGCGTGTGTGTGCGTTTGTGAAATGAAAATATCCTTAATGGATACAATAAAAGGAGAACAACAACAACCCCCCTCCCCTAAAAAAAGTCTGTGCCAATACTGGGAAGCGAACTCGCAACATTCGTGTGTGAGACGGATGTCTTTTCCACTGTGCCAAAGCAGCACTTGCTACTGGAGACGACTTGTATCATTATATGCTAACTCAATGACTCTCCGTTAAATGTAGATTGTTTTGAATTTCTTTGTCCGTGTTGTGTATGCGTGTGCGTCCGTGCGCGCATGCATGCTTTTGAACAATTTTAATGTGAAAATCTGGTGTGGGATAGTTATACTTCAAATGGGACCCGTTGCAATTCAATTTTCTTGCCGTAGTTTTCAGCTGACATACGGTTAAGTTTAGAGCGCCAACCTAAAGATGATTGGCTCATTACGAAGAAAGGGATTATATTATGGTTATTTTCAAGAAGCAGAAAGAACAACACATTGATATTGAGAACTAAGAACAATATGGGACAGCTGAAAACTGTCCTAAAACAGTTGATAACATATTTAGATTACACATAGTCAATCACATCAGTGTTGACGGCCTCTACATAGCCGTAGGCTTGTGTTTCAGTTGTGCCTGTGCATACATGTATAAGCGCATGCGCGAGTTATGACCCAAGGAATGAACATACATTATCCCTTCACCAAATTAATCGTTGATTTGCATATAATTTATTTTAGTGAATTTTAAATAAAAGCAGTCTGTGATTTTTATTATTGTGCAAAAATTTGGTTGTGCTATTATTTGTAGTTTCTGAGAAAATCGCTATACAAGTTTAAAGTTTTTAATGAGACGGCAACCACACACACACACACAATTTTCAGTACATAGATGAGACTATTTCATACAAACATTAAATAATGAAACAAAACTCGTCAAAGAAAAAATATTTGCTCTCCAACGAAACCAATTACTCTGGTCTGGAATCTGGCTTTACTCCTCCCAATTCTGATTTGTGCAAATATAATACAAAAAAAAGAAGAAAGAATACCATACTACTTACTGTAGCTCTACACCACCTTCCTCCTCATCTTCAGCAAAAAATATGAGCTGTTCCACTTTTCTCAGCACCGAGTCGGGAGTCTCTCCACTGCCGATGAAAAAACATATTTATACCATAAAATGCCATGAACCACACACACTACAACAGTACCAGTATACATTACTGGTACACATTAATGATTGTAAAGTAATGAATTTTAATACAATAACACACATGCAAACACAAAAAGTGACAATTATAGCACCTCCTCTAGTCTGGATCACTCTCTCTCTCTCTCTCTCTCTCTCTCTCTCTCTCTCTCTCTCTCTCTCTCTCTCTCTCTCTCTCACACAGGTCAACAGAAAACAAAAATTAAATAAGAGGAAGATGACTTACGTTCCTTTTAGAATCTCAGGTATATGTTCTGAACGATTCTTCTTCACTCTCTGTTCTCGCTCCTGTTCCATTTCTCTGCAATAAGAACAAACTATATCAAGCTACAGAAGGTAAAATGTGTGTGTGTGTGTGTGTGTGTGTGTGTGTGGACAGGGGGGTGTTGATCAGACTACAGGACATACACATGTGTTTACATGTGTGAATTAACCACAGCAACATTGAATTTAAATTCTAAGGAAATCATACAGATATTGTTAAAAAAAATGTAACCCACAATTACACACTTCTCTATCAGTATCACTCTGTCACCAAATCAATCGATACATTTACTTGGGTTATAATCATTACCCTAAATAAAGTAAAATGTTTAAGCCGATATGCCAACAATCCAATATTAAAAGTAATAATAATTCCTTTATTAGGATTTTTATTATAAGTAACAAATGCAACAAGCATAAAAGATTCCATACAAGACTCATAAAATATAACTTTTGAGAGCATACAAATACAATGAATTGATAATCAAACAATGCTGAAAAGTGAATTCAAAAGCACTAGTTGCTTTTATTTTTTTTCAAATCACACACACATATTGGGTAGCACTGCGCTCGCGGCGACATTCTCTCCAGGACGGAACAGCCCAAATTTCACAGAGATAAGCCTCTGTGACAAGAACATACAAAATATCACAAAGAAAAACAACAACAGACACACACATGTACATACACACACACACACATGCATGTACACATGCACACACACACAGACACACTCACTGACTCAGTCACACACACACAAAAAACCCACCACACAGTGATACACACACACACCAAGTTCCTATGAGGACTGCCACATAACCATCATATGAAATTTTTTTTTCTTAACATTAATTGGCAAAACAATTGAATAAGTTAACTTAAGGTTCAAAATTTAAAAACTACAAACATAACAGACAAAACATTCTGCTATATATTATATGCTGTTACCTGTCAATGTTATCCAAAATTTTGGATGATCTCATGACTGTTTTTTCCATGTCGTTCATTATGGGGTTCAGCATTTTCTGTTTGAAAAAATAATGAAATGCATTATATAAAAAGATCAATATTGCCAATAATCAGCATTTTAATCACACTTTTGTGCATGTGTGTGTTTGTGTGTGTGCCTGCAAGTGCGCCACAGATGGAATTGTCCATTGAACAGCCGAAAAAGTCTATCCGCCAAAAAAGCATGTCTCTCTCTCCCTCTCTTTCTTTCTTATGTCTGTCTCTGTCTCTTATTATCTCTCATCTCTCTGATTGTAGTCTTCTTCTTCTATGATATATCTATCAAGACACTCTTCTCTGTTTCTAACTTTAACACAACCAGGAATTCTGAGGGGAAACATTTTGTTACATTTTGCTGAACTAACAATATGCAAGTTTTCATTTTCTTACAGAGTTGTTAACCTTTGGAACAACCTTCAAACTAACAAATTAATGTTAGTAAAAGACTGAAATAGTGAGGCCAAGAGAGGAAATAATGAAATTGAACAAAGGGTGAATACTCTCTTTCTAATTAACTCCCCTCCAACAAAGTTGATTATGATACCAATCACCTAGCAGTGCGTGGGTCAGAACCAAAGTGAGAGTCAGAGACAAACAAAACATCATTCTCAAAAACGAATCTGCCAAGTTCGCCTTTATGAGTATGACCCTCCACCCACACAGTACACATCAACAACGGTGGAGAGGACAACATACAAACAAATCAACATCTATCCAAGAGTGGCGTTATTTCCTCTCTTGGCCTCACTATTTCATTCTTTGATTAACCAAACTTCCTTTTGAGGCTTACCAGTTTGTTCTGTGTTGTGTGTTGTTTATGTGTAACTAACATATTCAAGGTTAGAAGGCTATGCCACTCTTGGATTGCCATGTCATTGCTTTCACTGATGAAACGCGTGCATACAAGGCCTATTCCTGTCCCTGACCGAGCCCTGCAAGCAGGAGAGCAGCAGCAGCTAACCTTGACTCACTACAGATAGTCATGGGGATACCAGTAGCGAATGAGCGGCTAACATCATTTTTTTTGGTCGGAAATATTTTACTTGTGCTGACAGATATTTATTGGTCCCTGGGAACGGTAGCTCAATTTTTTTCCGGCATTCTGCTTTCACAATTGGTATTTCACCGGTAATTGCGATCACTGCATGTCATAATGGGTACGGTACACATTGTATCATGTATGTAACATTTGCATGACTGATCATTGCAATGCAACTTGTTATTATTTCTTACACAGTGGCTATGGGTACATCATTCTTGCAACACTCAGACCATATTCAGGGATAGTAACTCTTCCTAGTCAAATTTGTCGTCAACAATAGGGTAACTCTCCTGAAAACTGGGTCATTGTGACCTATCCTATTTATTAAACAATAAAAAATCAAATCAAACAATGAGATATCATTCATTTGTGTATTTCAGCTCTAAATAAATGTAAGAATCACATAAAATGTTTCTTTTAGCTGTGCATGCACCAAAATGTGTTTAATAAACAATTTTGTCTTGAAAAATGGGCATTTTGGGTGCTTAGTTTTGTGACATGCCCAACAGTCTTGCATAAAGTTTCTATTTTTTCAGAAACCACAAAAGATTCTGCACACATATGCATGCACACTCAAGATGAGTAGTAGTCCTTCCTTTATAGTAACAATTTTGTGGATTTTACCAAAAAGGGTGTTTTAAAATAGCATTTTAAATACCAGGTAGCGCTGACAACATGTGGTGTCCTCAAATATAATCAAAAATAATGCAGATTTTCTTTGCCTCAACAATCTCTAAGACCCATTTTTTTCTTATTTAGTTATCAAAAAACATATTGTTGACAATGTATGTGCATGAACAGTAAATATAATTGTTAAATAGATTTTTTACAATTTTTTTAAAATCTTTGGTCATTGTCGTGTCCACAAAATGTGTTGTCAGCGCTACCTACATAATTAAAATTTTCACCTAGGGACTTCTTCTGCCCAAGTCAAAAGTTTACTACTTTCAAACAACTACTAAAGATCATTATTCATACAAAGTTTCAAATGTGTGGGATGTTTTGATTGGTCAAGAGAGCACAAAAACAGTATGGTGTCCACCCCTAAAAGGCCCGTTGTCAGCGCTACCTGGCCACTGAATGGGCCTTCTATGTGTAGAATAGCTTGTTCAGAGTTAAGTTCTTAACCATAAGGCCAAATTTGCCAATAAAATACACATTTATTCTTGTAGCAGACATATCTTTCAATTCACAGGAAATTTAATTCATACAATTTTCTTTTAGTGGATGGATGACAATGGCGTCCTTGTTGTTGTCTGTGTTGCCCACAATGTTTTTCTCAAATTTAAATCTTATTCTTTTTTTTCTATCATTGGATACATATAAAAGTCTCCATTTCAAAGTAATCTGAGAGCTAAAAGTGATAAATGCACCGTAAAGTCTGTTTAAGTAGGTAAAATCATGTAATGATAATGGAGGACACCATGTTGTCAGCGCTACCAGTTGGTGTCCCTGTTGTCAGCGCTACCCAGAAATTATTGTTGTTATTAAGCTCTTTATATTTTACTTTTTTTTCTATCATTGAAAACATGTCTTCATTTCAAGGTAATCTGTAAGTTAAAAGTGATAAATGCACCATAAAGTTTGTTTAAGTAGGTAAAATTATGTAATGTAGGACACCATGTTGTCAGCGCTACCAGTTGGCGTCCCTGTTGTCAGCGCTACCCAGAATTTTTGAATTTTTATTAAGCTCTTTATATTGTAAATTACCGTATCTATGGGTTATTCCTGGTGGTAATGAAACTATTCTAACACATCCGCTATGAAAAAATTGTCATTTTGAGTGGTGAGACATTATATAACAACATTTTGATATGAACCATGGTAATGTGCATAGATGACACAAACCAACACTAGTATTTAAACACATTTCTTTTGTATTATTTTGCAAATGAAACCATTTGTAAGTCTTTATTTCAAGAAAGTCTGCCATGTTAAAGTGATAAATGCACCATAAAGTCTATTTAAGTGGGTAAAATTATATAATGGAGGACACCATGTTGTCAGCGCTACCAGATGGTGTCCTGTTGTCAGCGCTACCCAGACATTTTTTTTTATAATTTAACACTTATTTTTTAATTGTCAAATTAATGAAATATCAGAGATAATAATGAAACTATTCTAAGACATTTGAAATAAAATAAATGGCATTTTGAGTGGCACGACATTATATAACAAAAAAATAAAACAATCAATTATGGTAAGATCCAAAGACGGTATAAACCAACACCAATATTAAACTTTAAAAAAAAAATGTTTTTAATGAAATCATTCATAACTCTTTATTTCGAGACAGTCTGTTATTCTAAAGAGATAAATGCATCATAAAGTTTATTTAAGTTGATGAAATTATGTAATGAAGGACACCGTGTTGTCAGCGCTACCAGCTCTGGACGCATATATATAAAGTCATAAAACCCAGCAACGATAGCCTTGACTGATTTTGTTTTCATGTCATAAGAAAGTTGATTCATAAAGCTACTCTATGCATGCATTTTCTGTTCAATTTGCCCAATTTTATTTTTGGGCTTCTATGTCACATATTGGACCAGTTTTCAGGAGAGAGACCCAATAGCATTTTCTTATTTCATATATTTAACGCATCTTGGTAAGGAATAGGGTTAGGGATACCGTTAGGAACATGTCTTCTTCTTCTGTGGTGGTGACCAGCCGCTGTAGCTCAGTTGGTAAGTCCGAGTCGCTAGCTCGTAATTCGTCAGGTTTGCGAGTGCGCGGGTTCGAACCCAGCTCAGTTCACAGTGGTGTGTTCTTGGGAAAGGCACTTTACTCATATTTTCCTCACTCCACCCAGGTGTAAATGGGTACCTGACGTCAGTTGGGGAAAAAGTCCTTCGGATGAGACTTTTCAAAAAACGAGGTCCCGTGTGCGAATGCATGCACAAGATCTTGTGCACACGTTAAAGCCCATTCCACTATTCGGTACGAGTAGGCCGTGTGTACCGGGTGAGATGGATGACACAAATTCACATAGCACGCATCCTGTTTGCTATTAATGGTCTGAATGAAGACCGGTGAGCGCGGGGCAGGATAAACATCCCCAACTGGAAGAAGAAGAAGAACTTTTTTATGTATACAGAAGTAATTGTTCCGTACAATGTACGTGACATTAGTTTAGGGGGTGACCATAGAAAAAGAAGAGGAAGAGAGAGAGAGAGTAAAGGCTTTACTAAAGCTAGTTTAGTAAAGGGCACACACATTACATTATCAGTTTTCCAAGAAAGGGCTAATGTCAGAGTATTAGTAGTTATTGAAGACATTTGCGCACAATTTATGCGTCCCGTGATTGACCGCCGTACCCGTAGCCTGGAGAATGAGATACGGGCTTCTCACCTTCTGCCTATTTCTTACCGTGTATAAAACACTCTCAAAACCAAAGGCAGGAGCTTCACCAAATGGCGTGGTAAGCATAACCGTTTCCTTTGGTTTGTCTGCACTACTATGGGTCTGAGCTACGAGACTAGAGGTCTCAGGTGCGGGCCCACTTGGCCTGATAGACAGGCCAGCAGTAGCTGCAGCATCGCTTGTTGCTGGAGCGGCCATGTTTCTAGCTGTAACACGTTGGCAGCAGTGCCGTGTTGTCGCAAAGAAAACCCCACCCTGATCAATTTTCAATTGTCTTCTGAATATTATTGAGTGAATTACTGGATACAAAACGTTATCAAGATTAAGAAAACAGCATTCCTTGTATGTAAAATCTTTTTTGTTTTGTTGTCGTTATATTTACTTTCTTGTACGCTGTCACATTTTCTGGCAAGCGTATATGTTGCTAGGGATCAATATATTGATACCAAGAATAGAAGAAGGGGTAAAGAAAATATGACTTGATCAAAAGTAATGTCCCATATGGTTCTTTAACCGAGAGGACGCAAAACATAACATTTCAAGAAGGGGTAAATTAAAAGCACTTGAATGTGCACCCATTGTGTGTGTGTGTGTGTGTGTGTGTGTGTGTGTGTGTGTGTGTGTGTGTGTGTGTGTTGTGTGTGTGTGTGTGTGTGTGTGTGTGTGTGTGTGTGTGTGTGTGTGTGTGTGTGTTGTTGTTCTTTAATTTAACGTCTTTTCACTTAGAAGTGATATTAGACATGAAAGTGTGTGTGTGAGTGTCACCGAGTGTGCGCGTGGGAATGTGCATGTGTATCTGTGTGTGCTTAAAGTGCATGCGTGTATGTATGTGTGCGTGTGCGTGTGTGTGTGTGTGCGTGTGTATGTGTGTGTGTGTGTGTGTGTGTGTGTGTGTGTGTGTGGCGCGCGCGCGCGCGCGTGTGTGTATGTGTGTTTGAGTGTGTGCACAGTCTGTGCACTCTCTCTCTCTCTCTCTCTCTCTCTCTCTCTCTCTCTCTCTCTCTCTCTCTCTCTCTCTCTCTCTCTCTCTTTCTCTCTCACTGTGTGTGCGCACGCGCGCGCGCGCGCGTGTGTGTGTGTGCGCGTGTGCGCGTGTGTGCGTGTGTGTGT